>CM053769.1:242429219-242496136 GCA_028658325.1 Potorous gilbertii
GATCTCTTTCAGGTGGTGATCAGTAGATTCCTTGAATACTTATTTTGCCTCTGGTTCTAGAATATCAGGGCTGTTTTCCTTGATAATTTCATGAAGGATGATGTCTAGGCTCTTTTTTTGATCATGGCTTTCAAGTAGTCCCATAATTTTTAAATTGTCTCTCCTGGATCTATTTTCCAGGTCAGTTATTTTTCCAGTGAGATATTTCACATTATCTTCCATTTTGTCATTCTTTTGGTTTTGTTTTGTGATTTCTTTGTTTCTCAGAAAGTCATTAGCCTCCATCTGTTCCATTCTCATTTTGAGAGAACTATTTTCTTCAGTGAGTTTTTGAACCTCTTTTTCCACTTGGCTTATTCTGCTTTTGAAAGCGTTCTTCTCCTCATTGGCTTTTTGAACCTCTTGCCAATTTAGTTAGCTTATTTTTCAAGGTGTTATTTTCTTCAGCATTTTTTTTTTGGTCTTCCTTAGCAAGGTATTGACCCGTTTTTCATGCTTTTCTTGCATCTCTCTCATTTCTCTTCCCAGTTTTTTCTCCACCAGTCTAACTTGATTTTCAAAATCCTTTTTGAGCTCTTCCATGGCCTGAGCCCATTGGATATCTATTTCAGATGTTTGGGATACAGAGGCCTTGACTCCTATGTGTTTACCTGATGGTAAGCATTGTTCTTCCTGATCAGAAAGGAAGGGAGGAAATATCTGTTCACCAAAAAAGTAACCTTCTATGGTCCTATTTTTTTTTCCCCTTTTCTGGCCATTTTCCCAGCCAATTACTTGACTTCTGAGATTCCTCTCCACCCCCGCCTCACCTCCAGATCCACCCAGCTAGTGCTTGGGGTCTGAGATTCAAAAGCTGCTCCCCAGCCTGCAGGCTTTCAGCAGCAGGCGTGACTGCTATTCAGGGTAAGATTAAATTCAGGTTCTCAGGTTCGCGGCAGGGAGGCCTCCCAGGCTCAGTTCCCTCAGGGGGTTTATGTGGAGACCTTCAGTAGTGGACCAGAGCTCCTTGCCTGCTTTGGGAGTTCCTGTTTGCTGCTTCCCCCCACTTCTGCCTTTCGAGGGGGCTTGAGTTATGGAGACACCCCACTCCCCTCTCAGCCAGCCCAGAAGTCTCTCTCACTCACCTGTGCGCCTGTGGGTGGAGGGACTTTCGTGGCTGCTGGAGATTCTGTCCCTGAAGCCTGCACGGATCTGCTCCTCTAGGTGCTGCGCCACCAGGTGCCACACTGCCAGGGAAGAGCTAGGCTCTGCTCCCATCCCGTGTGCGATGGACCTTTGGGATTGGTTTTTCAGGGCTCTCTGGAACGGAAATCTCCTCCCCTCTGTTGTTGTGTGGCTTCTACTGCTCCAGAATTTGTTGGGAGTTCTTTGGGAAATCCATGGGCTGTGGGTTTGGAGCTCAAAGAACAAAATTTTTATTGATGTTATTGAGTCATTTCAGTCATGTCTGACTCTTCATGACCCCATTTGGAGTTTTCTTGGCAAAGATACTGGAATGATCTGTTGTTTCCTTCTCCAGCTCATTTTACAGATGATGAGAATGAGGCAAATAGGGTTAAATGACTTGCCCAGGGTCACAGAGTTAATAAGTGTCCCACAGCAACTTATTGTGAAGGAGTTCACAACCTTGGAGTCATACTTAACTCTGCGTCCTTTCTTACTTCTCCTGATTTCCCATCAGCTGACAAATCTTCTGAGTTCATATTTCATAACATCTCTATGTACCACCCTTCTCTATATCAACTGATCAGTAAATATGCACTTAGTGCTATGTGCTGTGTTCAGCACTTGAGTGGCATAGGCAAAATGGAAATAGCTGCTGCACTCAAGGAACTTACATTCTAATGGGGGGAATGTTGCCATATATAGATACTCACCATTCATGTGATAACTGCTGTAGTTCAAATTATCATTCCTTGTAAAGGCTGTTATCATTCTAATTGTTCTCCTTAGTTCCATTCTTTTCCCTCTCTTATGTCCTCCTCCATGCAGCTGTGGAACTGATATTCCTGAATTAAAAGTCTGACCATGTCATTCCCCTATCCAAGATACCTAGGGTCAAAAGAGTAGAAATTTTAAACTGAAACGGACCTAGAAATCATCTAGTGCAATCCCCTGTATAATATGAAGAAACTGAAGCCTAGAGGTAAATTGATTTGCCTAAAATCACATAGTTAGTAAAAGGTAAAGCTGGAATTTGAATCTGAGCCTTCTCAAGTCTCTATCTAGCATTGTGCTGTGTATATTGTCTTTTTCAGCTTGTTAAGTGGTTGTTTCTCATCTCTAGGATAAAGTGCAAATTCCTTTCTTGAGCATTTAAAGTCCTTCTATTCTAGAGGCCACCTATCTTTTAAAATATTATTTCACATTCCCCCACATTATGAATTCTACATTCTGGGACAAACTTGTATACCCTTAGTTTTTGACTCTCTGTAATGATAATTTAAGGTTAATGGTACGTGGGGGAAAGAGTTAAACATTTTTTCAGCCCATTATTAGGCCTCAATACTTTTGTTAATTTCTGTGGAGGCACTGAGTCAAAGGGTTCTGCCCTCCAGCTCTGAAAAGTATATAAATACACTGAGGTCAAGTGTTACTTTGGGGCTGAGTTTTTGGAAAAAGATTTGTGTGGCATTATGAGAGACTCTGGGAAGCCACTAGGGAGCCCCCTGACTCTTTCTCTGGTAACTATGCATGTATATAGTGGTTAGACAGTTGGATCTGTCTGTTGATCTGTGATATATGTATTGCTTACTGTCAGAAAGTAGGAAGCCCTGTTGGTTGATCTTTATTTCTCTGTTTATATTTTCTCTGAAGTTCAGGGTGTTGACTTTCTCCCCTCAGCTAAGTGAATGATATATGTGCTTGATTAAAGTAGGTTGTTGACCCCCCAAAAGTTGCTTCCCTTTTAGAAAAGCAGATCTAAGAACATGTATAGCAGGCACTCTGTGTATGTTGGGGTCCTTGCTGATAGAATCTCCCTCTCTTTCTTCCCCCCCATAGTCAGTCATTTGCCAAGTATTTTTCAGTCTATTTTACAAGAGTTTTAATATCTATCACTCCCCTTATGTAAGCTGCATCTTCCTTCTCTGTGCTTTGACCCACACCTAGAATGTTCATGCTCCTCTTCTCTCAACTTTTTGAAGTCCCCAGATCAGAAGTGGAAAACCTGTACCCTCAAGGCCATATGTAGTCCTCTAGGTTCTCAAGTATGGCCCTTTGAGGAATCCAAACTTCACATAATAAATCCTCTTTATAAAAGGAGTTATTCTATAAAACTTGAACTCAGTCAAAAGCTGTACCCAAAGACCTAGGAAGTCACATGTGTCCTTGAGGCCACAGGTTCCCCATCCCTTTCCTAGATTTTTTTTCCAAGGCTCAGGTTAACTACCACCTCTGATCCCCAAACCACCCCGACCTGTGCTCTGTTCCCTTCCAAAATAAATGTATATTTACTTCATTCATAACTATATTTTTGATCAGGATATATGATTCTCCCCCTCATAGAATGTAAGCTCTTTAAGAGCAGGGACTATTTTTGTCTTTGTATATAATTATTACTTAGCAAAATGCTTGACAGATAGAAACTTAATAAATTATTGTTAATTAAATTGAAATACATTGTGATCTGTAGTGCTAAAGGATTTCCTCATAGTAACTAGATATTTGGTCCATATGTGTTAAAAGTGTTACAGCATGTTAAATGTTAAATGCAAGCCTACAGAAATTCACCTCATGAATCTAAAAGAATGTATGATGTTGTTGACACAATAATCAATCTACTGTTTGATAAACCCAAAAACCCCAGTTTCTGGGATAACTCATTATTTGACACAATATGTCAAATATTGTGAAAACTGAAAAAGATCAATGTGTGACACTGTATACCAAAATAAAGTTCCAATGGGTACACAATTTAGGTATAAGGGCTGATATTATGAACAAATTAGGGGAGCAAGGAATAGTTTATTTGTCAGATTTATGAAGAATGGAGGAATTCATGATCAACAAGAGATTGAGAACATTATGAAAGACAAAATGGATAATTTTGATTCCATTAAATTGAAAAGTTTTTGCACAAACAAGCCCAATGTAACCAAGATTAGAAGGGAAGCAGAAAACTGAGAAAGAATTTTTACAACTAGTTCTGTGATAAAAGCCTCATTTCTAAAATATATAGAGATCTGAGTCACATTTACAAGAATACAGGTCATTCTGCAATTGATAAATTGTCAAAGGATATGAACAGGCAGTTATCAGAGGAAGAGATTAAAGCTATCTATAGTCATATGAAAAAAATGTTCTAAATCACTATTTATTAGAGAAATGTAAAGCAAAACAACTTTGAGATACCACATCACACCTACCAGATTGACTAACATGACAAAACAGGAAAATGATAAATGTTGGAGAAGATGTGGGAAAGTTGGAACACTAATTCATTATGGCTGGAGTTGTGAGATGATCCAGCCATCCTGGAGAGCAATTTGGAACTATGCCTCAAGGGCCATAAAATGTGCATGCCCTTTGACATAGCAATACTGCTTCTAGGGCTATATCCCAAAGAGATCATAAAAATGGGGAAAGGATTCACATGTATAAAAATATTAATAGCACTTCTTTTTGTGGTGGTCAAGAACTGGAAATTGAAGGGATACCCATCAAATGGGGAATGGCTGGACAAGTTGTGCTATATCAATGTGATGGAATACTATTGTGCTATAAGAAATGATAAACAGGCAAACTTCAGAAAAATTTGGAAAGACGTATATGAACTGATACTGAGTGAATTGAGCAGAAGCAAGAAAAAATATTGTACACAGAAATAGCCACACTATGTGATGACTGATTTTGATAGACCTAGCCCTTCTCAGCAATGCAAGGACCTAAAACAATTCCACAGTACTCATGATGGAAAACGTCATCTACATCCAGAGAAATAACTATGGAGTCATAATGCAGAACAAAGCAGACTATTTTCTTTTTCTGTTTTCTTTTGTTTTCTTTCTCATTGTTTCTCCCATTGCTTATAATTCTTCTATGCAACTTGACTAATATGAAAATGGGTTTAATAGGAATATATATGTGGAACCTATATCAGATTGTATGCTGTCTTGGGGACGGAAGGGGAAGTCAGGGGGAGAAAATTTAAGAATTATGGAATTGAATGTTGAAAATTAAAAGTAAATAAATTAGCAAATTGGGGGGAAAAGAATGTATGATATTATTAAGAAGGTAGATTCACATCCATTAAATAATACAAATACTGCATGGTGAACAATAATGTATTTGTTCAGAATGAAATTTAGAAAACAACTTGTGTTTGCCTCATTTCTTCCAAATCCTATTTCCCTTCTTTAATTACAAAACTAATTTACCTTTTTCAGGATCCTGGCACTCCTAATACAATAAGATTCTTAGGTAGTTAAGGCATCTGGAATAATGACTGACTCAGGATCCTGAGCTGCAAGGAACCACCCTAGAAATCTGGTCTAATTGCTTCACTTAAATCTCTCTCTCTCTCTCTCTCTCTCTCTCTCTCTAAATATATATATATATATATATATATATATATATGAATTTAAACATCTATAAATACAAATCCTTTGATATACAAAGAACAGAAAAGAGAATTTTATATGAAATGATGAACTTCTGTGTTATATATGTGTATATATATATATATGTGCGTGTGTGTAGACATAGACATCAATGTGTGTAGATATCTGTGTGTATGTGTGTATACAGAAAGAGACAGAGAGAGAGAGAGAGAGAGTTTTCATGTTGTATTAAATTTAACACAATAGTTACATAATTTCCCAGGTTGTCTGTGGCCCATTTCTCACTTTAAAAATGAGGAAACTAAAGCTCTAAAAATGAATTGACTTAGGAGCAGAGATTCTAGGATTGAAATATACCTTGAAGAGATCTAACCCAAATCTTCCATTTTTCAGAGAAGAAAACTGAAGTCCAGAGTGGTTAGATGAGTTTCTCTGGACTGTCTTCTGCCTCTTTTGGTATTCCCAGCATCCAGCACAGTGTCTGCCACATGCTAGACATTTAATAAATATTTATTGATTCATTGATCAGTCCTCTTACTTTTCCTGATGAGGGATCTGAGACACAGAACTAGCTTATCCAGGGTCACACAGCTAGTGGAAGAGCTAGGATTTAAACTCAGATCTCCTGCTAGTTTTAAATTAAATGTATTCTGTGACATGGAGCACATGTTCTGACATCATACCTAAAAGTCCACCTACACCAGGCAAAGGGGCTCTGGTGTTGGGGTAGGTAAGGTTTCATCTCTGATTCTGACCACACATCTATCATAAGGTCAGACTATAAAAACTACCCCCAAGATCTCTGAAACCTAAAAGAGGCATTAAAGTCACCAGAGGGGAAAGGGACAGGCAGAGTTGACTGCCCAGGTTGTACTCTTGACAATGACAAAAAGCTCATGGTCCCTTTACATCAATAGGAGCAACAGCAACAATAACAACAACAAAAGTTGCCTCTTGTCCTTATATGTGTGTGTTGTGTGTACACATACACACATACATACACACACACACACACACACACATATATTTTTTTTTTTTCTTTTCTAGGCTACTTTCCCTTTATCCTGTTTTGAGTTGTTATATTCTGTAAAGTGCCTACAATAATTTGCTTGCTCAAAAATAATCATTGCTAATAACAACATGTATTTCTCCAGCAAGATGGATTGCTCAGGAGGGTGCAGGAAAAGCCCAGCATGTGTAGTGTAGGAGAGCAGAGGCTTGCTATTGACATCGCTTGTCATCAGCATGATTTGTTGGCAAGAGCTCAGACTGAAAGTGAGGAAACATGGGTTCTAGCCTGAGATATTCCACTAAGAGTGTGACCTTGGGAAAGTAATTTCATCCTTCTGTACATCTTTTTCCTCATGTTTATCACCAAGAGGGCTAAACAATTTCTACAAGTCACTTGAGATTATAATTCTATTATGCTTATTAACCTATAGTACTGTATCAAGTGCTGTTTAGTAGCCTCTTTTAGTTTACAATCTAAGCTTGAAATGCACATATTATAAGATGTTTATTTATGTGCTGCATTTTTTAAATATCTCTTTATAAAGTGAACTTCTGGGGAGGGTGGAACCAAGGTGGCAGAGTAAAAGCAGAGGCCTTGCTTGAGCTCCCCCAAACCCCTACAAATACCTGTAAAAAATGACTCTAAGCAATTCTGGAGCTGCAGCTTCCACAGAATGAAGGACTGAAACAAACCTCTAGCCCAAGATAGCCTGGAAGGTTGACAGGAAGCATCTATTGTGCTGGGCTCAGAGCAGAGCATAGTCACAAACAGGGCCTGAGCAAGTCTCAGGGGACTGAATCACTGGCAGCTGTGGTGATTGTCGGATTTCTCAACCCAAAAACACTGAGGACAACTTGGAAGGTGAATGGAAAAAGGCTGTGGGACCTGTGTGGAGAGTAGAGTGGTCTGGCCCCAGGCCCAGCGTGGCTAAGGGGTCAGTGTAGACCTTGGCAGTTGCAGCTTTGCCTTGCTTGGATCTGAATCACAGTCCTGGGTGTTGGTCCTCTGGCAAGGAGGAGTGCTGACATGGTGGATCTTATAATAGTGGTGGATAGGGAGTTCTCCTAGTTGTTCCAGTGCAGAAAAGAGTGCTTAGGGGTACTGACAGACCAGAGCATAGAGCAGGAGAGGAGTGAACACCTCTCCTTTGATCATGCAACCTTAGAAGAACTGGGAATTTGCAGGTCCCTGGAGTTATTTCTGAAGGCCCCTGAAGTTTGAGACAGTACAACCCCCCTCACTGGAAGCAGAGAACTACCTTGACGAAGCACTCAAAAGCCAAGTAATTGGCTGGGAAAATGAGCAAATACTGAGAAAAAATCAGATTATACAATCTTACTTCAGTGACAAGGAAGATAAAAACATACAACCAGAAGAAGTCAATAAAAATCAAAGCTCCTACAACCAAAACCTCCAAGAAAAACATGAATTCATCACAGGCCATGGAAGACCTCAAAAGAGATTTTGAAAATCAAGTAAGAGAAATAGAGGAAAAGTTGGGAAGAGAAATCAGAGTGATGGAAGAAAATCATGAAAAACGAGTCTACTGCTTGATAAAGAAGACTCACAATGCTGAAGAAAATAACACCTTAAAAATAGACCAACTCAAATGGCAAAAGAAGTCCAAAAAGTCAATAAATTCTTAAAGTCAATTTAAGAATGCCTTAAAAAGTAGAATAGGTCAAATGGAAAAGGTGATCCAAAAGCTCACTGAAGAAAATAATTCCTTAAAAATTAGAATGGAGCAAATGGAAGCTAATGACTTTATGAAAAGTGAAGAAATAATAAAACAAAATGAAAAGAATGGAAAAACTAGAAGACAATATGAAATATCTCATTGGAAAAACCACTGACCTCAAAAATAGACCCAGGAGAGATAATTTAAAAATTACTGAACTACCTGAAAGCCATGATCAAAAAATGGCCTAGACATCATCTTTCAAGGAATTATCAAGGAAAATCTCCTTGACATTCCAGAATACATATACATAATGAAAGAATCCACCAATCACCTCTTGAAAGAGATGACAAAATACATATACATAATGAAAGAATCCACCAATCACCTCTTGAAAGAGATGCCAAAAGGAAAACTCCTAGGAATACTGTAGTCAATTTCTAAAGTTCCCAGGTCAAGGAGAAAATATTGAAAGCAGCCAGAAAGTAACAATTCAAGTATTGTGAAAACACAATCAGGATAACACAAGATCTAGCAGCTTCTACATTAAGGAGGAGCATCTATATTAAGGAGGGCTTGGAATATGATCTTCTGGAGGTCAAAGGAACTAAGATTGAAATCAAGCATCACCTACCCAGCAAACTGAGTATAATACTTCAGGGAAAAAAGAGTGACACATTCAGTGACATAGAATATTTTCAAGTATTCTTGATGAAAAGATCAGAGCTGAATAAAAAAATTTAACTTTCAAATACAAGAATCAAAAAAAGCATGAAAAGGTAAACAGGAAAGAGATATCATAAGGGACTTAGTAAAGTTGAATGTTTACATTCCTACATGGGAAGATATTATTTGTAACCCGTAAGAGTTTTCTCAGTATTAGGGTAGTTAGAGGGAATATATGGGTATATGTCTATACACACACACACATATATATATCATATATATATATCATATATGATATATATGTGTGTGTGTATGTATATATGTATATGTATGTATATATGTGTACATATGTGTTGTGTGTATATGTATATATATATATTTGAGGTTGAGTAAGCCGGGATGATATCTGAAAAAAAATAAAATTAAGGGATGAGAGAGGAATATATTGGGAGGAAGAGAAAGAGAATATGGTAAATTATTTCACATATAAGATGCAAGAAAAATCTCTTGTAATGGAGAAGAAGGTAGGGGAAGTGAAAGAGAATGAGTAAACCTTATACTCATTGGATTTGGCTTAAGGAGGGAATACTATGCACACTCAATTTGGTATTAAAATCTATCTTACAGGAAAGTAAAGGAAAAGGGGATGGGGGAATAATAGAAGGGGGCAAATGGGAGGAGGAAGACAATCAGAAGTAAATACTTTTGAGCAGGAGCAGAGTTAAAAGAGAATAGAATAACTGGAGGGCAAGATAGTATAGAAATATAGTTTGTATTTTACAACATGACTGTTATGAAAGTGTTTTTCATGACTACACATATATAACCTATGTCAAATTTCTTGCCTTCTTAATGGAGGTGGATGGTGAAGAGGGTAGAGAGAGAATTTGGAACTCAAAGTTTTAAGAGCAAATATTAAAAATTGTTTTTGCATGTAATGGGGTAATAAGACATACAGGCAAAGGAGTATAGTAATCTGTCTTGCCCTCCAAGAAAATAGAGGTGAAGAGGATAAGAGAAGGGGGAAGGTGATAGAAGGGAGGGCATATTAAGAAATGGGGAGAAAATCTGGAACTCAAAATCTTGTTGAAGTGAATGTTGAAAACTAAAAATACATTATTTAATTTAAAAAATGGACTTCTATGATCAAACACTCTATCACCTGGAGTTAGAAGCACCTAAGTCGGAATCCTGCCTCATTTACTTCCTGTATGACCATGAAGAAGTAACTTAAACTCTTTCAGTCATGGAGTCTATGGTGTTTTCAAAGAGGACTAGCCTAGTGTGTGGACTTGCCAAACCCTGAATTCTTCTCATCAACTTTTGCTATTCACTTTCCCTCACCTCTTACTTATGACTCCAAGAACCTGTAGCATGCACAGTGGCTCTGGTACAACCCTTTTGGCAGATGGGCTAAACCAGGTTGAGAATAACTGATAGGCCTCAAACCCATTGGTGAGTTAGATGGATGTCTAACCCAAGTATGGGAAGATTTCCCCTGATGGAATTAGTAGAACAGAACAATTCCAGTGGCCATGAAGACAGTTCAAGCTTGTTCTGTGGAGCATTTAGAACTTGGTCAGACATTAAAGATATCAATAACATGCACTGCATCCCAGGCCATTGCCAGTTGTCCTGAATTTGTCTTGCCAATGGACTTTGATGACTGGAAAAGATAGTGAGATTGCCAACTTTGTGCAACACTGCCTCCCTTAAATCCAATTCATTCATTAGTCAAGAGACAATGGTTGTGATATCATTGGTCTTCTTCAAAAACAAAGACAAACAAAAACAGATGTCTATGAAATGTGGACACAAATAGTATCTGCCTCATAGGGCTGTTGTGAAGACCAAATGAAATGTGCAAAGAGGTTTACAAGCTAAAAAGCACTCTATATATGAATTATTGTGACCCCTAAACTGTGAGTTCCTTGAGAGCAGGGACTATCTTTTACTTTCTTAGAATTCCCAGAACTTACTGTAATGCCTGACAGAAGACAATTAGCAAATTCTATTTTCATTGATTAATTATTTTTATTTATCTTCTCTGGTCTTCACACAATAGATACAGAATCTTTCTTGGGACTGGACTCGATGTCTTTGCATCTTTTTTTGAAAACACCATCTTACTTTCCAGTGGCAGAGCATTTGAGAACCCAGAGACTCCTTCATGGACTTACGAGATATTAGAGTGAGAAATCCAGGAAAAGTGACACAAAAGACATCATTAAGCCTATGTGTAACTAGAAAAGGAGATGAGCAGTATATACATTTGAGATTAAGGGATAAGATATAGACACTCCAAGTATTCCTTGTTTATATGACATATTAAAAGACTTGGATCAAGGCAGTATGGTATAATAAAAAGAGTTCTGAATTCAGAATAAGTGGACCTGGATTCAAATTCTTAAACGCCCATACAGTCTTTTGTGTCATTGACTGCAAGTAAAAACAAAACAAAATAAAATCCTCTATGGCACTAAAGTTCCTCCTCTTTATTTGAAGGCAGAAAAAAATGTTAAATGTACTATAAGGTCATTTTCAGCTCTAACTCCATGATTCTATGGTTTTCTGCCTCAAAACCAGAACTAGGGTAGTACTATTAGGGCTGTGCATTATGTGCTGACATGAAAGGGTCTTCTCCATGTAATGGTATTGCCTCTCTATGTTTCACAATCCACTCCAGGTTTTTTATTCTATTTGGAGTTTTAAGGTGATGATGAAGCCTCAGAGTAAAGGAGTAGTATTGTGGGTCAAACAATCAGGTATAGGAACAGTGGTAATTGTCAACAGGCTTTCTGGTGAATGCCTAAGACTATGGTCAGACCTTGTCTTATAGTGTTGCTATGGGGTATCCTATCAATCTTTATTTTTTATTAACATACATTTTGGAAAATTTTGAGCTCCAAATTGTCTCCCTCACTCCAATTCTCCCCCCATCCATTGGGAAGGTAAGCTATATGATATCAATTATACATGTGAAGTTATGTAAAATATACTTCCATATCAGCAATGTTGAAAAAAAAGCAAGAAAACTAAAATGAAAAGATATAGTTCAATCTGCACTGTTTATCAGTTCTCTCTCTAGAGGTGGGTAACATTTTTCATCATGAGTCTTTTGGATTTGTCTTGGATAACTTTCTTGATCACAGTAACTAGCTCTTTCACAGTGGATCATCATTACCATATCACTGTTACTTTGTACAGTATTCTCCAGGTTCTGATCACTTTCCATCAGTTCATATAAGACTTCCCAGGTTTTTCTGAAACTGCCTGTTTGTCATTTTTTGTATCACAATAGTATTCCATTGCATTCATATAATATGACTTGTTCAGCCATTCTGTAAAATGATGTACATCCCCTCAATTTCCAATTCTTTGTTACCACAAAAAGAGCTGGTATTAATTCTTTTGTACATATAGTTCTTTTCCCTTTTTTCTTTGATCTCTTTGGGTTACATGCATATTAGTAGTTCTGATGGGTCAAAAGGCATGCACAATTTGATAACCATTTGGAGGTGGTTCCAAATTGTTCTCCCTAATGGACAGACTAGTTAAAATTTCCAATAGTTATTTATGTTTCAATTTTTCCACATACCTTCCAGAATTTGTTATTTTGTTTTTCTGTTATCTTAGCCAGTCTGATAGATGTGAGGTAATACCTCAAAGTAGTTTTAATTTGTGTTTCTCATATTAGCAACTTGAGTCACTTTTTCATGTGCCTGTTGATAACTTTTGACCATTAATTTCTTCTTCTAAAAACTGCCTGTTTATGACCATTTATCATTGGATAATGGCTCATATTTTTTATAAATTTGGTTCAGTTCCCTAAATATTTGAGAAATGAGGCCTTTATTAGAGAAACTTGTACCTTTTTCCCATTTCCTGCTTTCCTTTTAATTTTGGCTGCATCAGTTTGGTCCATGCAAAACCTTTTAAATTTCATATCATCAGAATAATTCATTGTACCTCTTATAGTCTTCTCTCTCTTGTTTGGTCATAAAATCTTCCATATATAGATCTGACAACCATTTTTCCATTGTTTCCCTAATTTGCTTTTGACATCACCCTTTATATCTAGATCATGCACTCATTTTGATCTTTCTTATCTTGGTATCTGCCCACCAGCTCTGTTGAATAAAATTTGCCTAAGGAGCTAGTTTTCTAATTATGTCCTTACTCCATCTGTAATATTTGGAGTAGATAATTTATGGATTTGCAGGATGTCCAGAATGATAATCACAGTAATCTGCATTGGTGAAGAAAGTTCTTTACTAAAGTTATGAATTTACTGAAAAATTTCATTGGATTCTCACCACAAAGACACTGAAGAGCCACAGAGTTATGATTCATCACACAGAAAATTGATAAGGGAGGGAGGAAACAAAACTAGTCTATCTAATTCTCAAAGCAGAACATCCCAGAGTTTGAAAATATCTCACAAAGTTTATTCCAACTTTTGCTTGAATCAATCAGACAGCAAGCATTTAGTGAGCACCAACTTAACCTATGCATTCCATTCCATTCTCAGGAATACCTGGTCTGTATTTAATTCTTGCTTTCATGGAGAATTTTTCCTTCCTCTTTCCTTTCATCTTCTAGTACTCATTGAGACCTGGCTTCCTCCTGATGACATATTCTCTGTCCAACATTGGTTCCATTTGCATTTAATTCTTTCCAGTATTGGGTCCATTTCCATTCATATTACCTGACTCACTAGTTATGGTGGGGGAGTTCAAATATTTCCTTCTTCTCATTGTCACTTCCTTCATCATCATCATCATCATCATCACCACTAACATTTATAAAGTACCTACTAGGTGCTAGGCACTGTGCTAAGCATTTTATAAATATTTCATTTTATTCTCACAACAATCATATGAAGTAAGTGCTATTATTAGTTATAATTTTTACGGAAGGAGGAAACAAGCTAAACATTTAAGTGACTTGCCTATGCATTTTGAACTCAGATCTTTCTGGCTCTAGATCAGATGCTCTATCCACTTACCACCTGGTTGTTATTCAATTGTTCATTCATGGCTGACTCCTCATGACCCCATGGATCAGCTGTCCATGGGGTTTCCTTGACAAAGATTGGAATGGTTTGCCATTTCCATCTCTAGTGGATTAAGACAAACAAAGATTAATTATGGTCAGGGACTGATATGTCTGACTCCAGGTCAGTGCTCTATCCATTGTGTCACCTTGCTGACTCAATTTCCCTCTACTCCAATCACTCTGCAACTCATTATCCTTTGAGATCCGTACTATTTAAATTTAAAGCCCATTCGAGATCCTAATGCTATTTTTTAAACAAGGTTCAATCTAGGACTCTCTTCTCTCTTCCTTCTATATTCTTACTTGTTAATCTCATTATTTACTATGAGTTTAATTATTGACTCAATAAAGATGATTCCCAAATCTACATATCTAGTTCTAAGCTCTCTCCTAAGCTCCATCTTACATGGCCTACTTTCTTTTTGACATCTTGAACGTCTCATAGGAATCTCAAACTGAACATGTCCAAAACAGAAACACTTAACTTTCTTTGCAAACCTTCACCTCTTCTCAACTTTCCTACTACCTTGAAGGATGCTACTATCCTCCCCATCATCCAAGTTCACATCCTTGGTTTCATCTTCAAATCCTCATTCACATTCAGTCTATCTAAACTATTAACAAATCTTGTCAGATCTCTTGCAAAGGTCCCCTTGACACTATTTCCACTACTACTACTCTGATGCGGGCCCTCATCACCTCATACTTGGACTATTACAACAGCCTTTTGCTTGCTCTTTCAGCCTTAAGTTTCTCCCCAATCCAATCCATTTTTCCACTCAGTTACCACAATGATTTTTCTAAAACAGAAATCTGACCTTGGGGAGAATAATATCAGCTATATTTTAGGGTTATTGGGAGGATAATGAGATCAGTGCTTTGAAAACCTTTAAGTGCTATGTAAATACTTGTTGTTGCTACACCTATAACAACAACATCAACTACCACTACTACAATTTAAAAGCGAATGAAGACAAGGCAATGTTTAACAACCCAAGGGATGAATATCTGATACTAGAATTTAAGACATAAGTGTCAGATGGGTGGTAGAGATATCTTTCTAATAACCTTCAAGTCACATCATACCCTACTCTACCTTCCAAGTACGACCAGTTCTCTAGCCTTTATCTAAATATGAGATACTCATATCTGAATATGAGAAACTTGTGTTTCTTTCCATTTGCTTATATTGTAGAGCTGGGGAAGATTTTCATAGCCTTTATAGTTTATACTTTAAACAAAATAAAAACTAACAACCTTATGAGTCAACAGTGTACTTTTATCCATCCCTTTTTTTCCAGATGAAGAAATTGAATCTTTGAAAGGTTAGATACCATGAATAGCATTATACATATAAGGGGCAAAACTAGAATTTAAACTTGGGTCTCTTGACTCCCAATTCATAATTCTAATTCTTTCCTATTCTTAGGACTGAATTCTGATCTCATATCAGCCAGCCTGGGTCAAAAACAGAATTTTAACTGAGTTACTGGAATATTCACTGAACCATCCTAAGGGACATCTGGGCTTCCCTGTTTTTGTTCTTTCTTGGGTATAGCATCTAGTCCTACACTAATATTTTGTCCCAGTCTTTTTCTCTCAGGGACCTATTATCGTTTCTTGAAAATCACAGTGTGTGTGTGTGTGTGTGTGTGTGTGTGTGTGCTCATCCTTCGTTGCCAGAGAAGACCATGCCATCAGAGAAATGATGACATGATTTGTACTTGACTTTGTTTTGAGTGAGGGAGGGCTGTGCAAGTCACCAGCCTCACTTGTCCCCAGAGTCACCTGAACCCAGTGATCAGATATTTATCAGAATGACTGGAGATGAGCCAGGACGAGGCAATTGGGGTTAAGTGACTTGCCCAAGGTCACACAGCTTGTGAGTGTCAAGTGTCTGAAGTGAGATTTGAACTCAGGCCCTCCTGACTCCTGCACTGGTGCTCTATCCACTGCACCACCTAGCTGCCCTTTATATCTAATACCTTAACACACATCTAATGCCATATGTATTATCTATTACCACTTCATGTAGTACTAACTATAAAAAGAAGTAAAATGCAGAAGAATATTCATTTCCTAAATGAAGTTTAGTGCCTGAGAAGGGAGTGTTGGGGGAGGGAAGTTTTCCAGATGCACACTAACTCAGACTACCGGATGTGGTTGCTATCAACCTGAATCATGGTGGAAAAAAATGAAGGGGAAAAAAATCATGGGTTACCCTTTGAACACTACACAATGACTCCTCAGCAATATCTTCACCCAATTGAGAACACAGACTGATGTGTCCCTCACATTGATAGAGGAGTCTATTTACAGAATTAATCAGAAGTAGAGAAATAAAGGACATTAGAGTTTATCTATCCTAACCCTCTCATTTTATATAGAAAGGCCCTAAGGCCCAGAGAAGGGAGACAGCATAGTATGGAGGAGAACAGAAGTAAATAAAAACATTAGATTTTAAGTCAGGAGGCCTGGGTTCTGTAATTTTAGTCTTCACATCCTTTCTGGGCCTATTTCCTAATTTGTAAAATGAGCACATTGGACCAGATGAGCACTAATATACCTTCCTGCTCTAAATCTGAGCCTTTTATGTTATTTAGTATATTTTGTGATTCCAAACATTTAAAAACAAACAAAAAACCACCCTATTCTCTGAGAAAGTCCTAGGTATGCTTCATGTGGATTCCTATTTTTCTTTGCAAGGGATGGAGTTATTAACTGAGGATAGTTAACCTGGCCTGCAGGCCAGGGGGAGAGCGTGCGTGGGGTGGTGTGCCTGTCTTTCTGAGGTCACATTCACAAAGACAATCTGTGCAAAGAGATACTGACCAGGCACAATCCCTGCTGCTGTCAGAGATGGAGAGGAGGATTTTCTGAAAGAGGGGAGTCGGTGAAATGATGCACTTGGGTGTTATGCAAATCTGTGTCCTTTCCCATAAAGCCCTGTGATTACCCATATGGTGTAGCCTCCGCCTGTGGAAGCAGCCTCTTTCCTGGAAAGAGATGCATGTGCTTGCCCTGCAGGAAAGAGACCCCAGGCCACGTGAACGGCTGGCCCGTTGGAGGCATCACTCAGGGAAGGCAGACGCGCAGTCTTTCCTGCAAAGCAAGGTCCTTACCAGCCTTGCCAGGGAGAAACGGTAGGAGACCATGGGACAGCTGCACTGCAGCTGTGGGGATGGTAAATTGCCCTGAGAAATTGTCATCTTGTAGATTTGCCACTGCTCTCCTTTGGGGGAGGAAATGGGGGCTCCATTTATGTCTCACAGTTTCTCTACCGTTCTCAGGCCAACCTTTGTGTGTGTGTGTGTGTGTGTGTGTGTGTGTGTGTGTGTGTGTGTGTGTCACATTTTTTCTATTTTAAACAAAAGTCACCTTGATAGGAAAGTTCATCCTGCACTGAAGTAGATTCTCAGGCAAGTGTGGGAGAAGGCGGAGGTGTAGATGAATGCACTTTTTTTCCCCACTAAGATATTACTGGCACTTTAGGTATCTGAAATATCTGAACTCCTCCTGTGCAAATGGTCAGCTACCGAGAAGCATGATCCAATTAGGCACTAGCATTTTGTTCAGACAGAAGCTCACCTTATCATGTAGAGGTAGTACCTGGAAGCAGTGGGCAAACTGTAGGGTCTTTCCTTTATCTCCTGAAGAAGAAGGTTTTTCTCTTCCTGACTTTTCAATTGACTAATAGTGCTATTTTACATGATGTAGACTTTTCTCAGCTTAAGGTCAGGGTACACAGAACCTAGCTGTCCAATCTATTGAGCAATGCTGCACTGGTCAAGACAATGACTTACAAAAGCACATAATAGTACAATTCTTTCCTCTAAGGGGAATTTGTGGCAAATTTTGTACTGTGAAGATCATTTGAGCAGTGCCCAGAGTGGACATATGCCATGTTATCTGTTTCAAAGTCAGAAGTTGCCCTATTGCATGCCACAAATAATATTTAAGCCTCTACCCCAGAACCTAGCACAACAAATGACATATAATAGATAATTAGTAAATTATAAGATGGATAATTTTTAAAAATCTATAATTTCTTTCCCATTCCCCAAATATAATTTCATCATTTGGGGATGCTATTTTCTGATTTCTGTATGAAACTAGTTTCATTCCTCAACTGTCACCACATTATTTTTTCCTCTTCTTTCCCCAGCCCATAAAGCTTTGATATTTTTAAAACAATAAGTTTTGTTGATATATTTTGCCTTTACATCATCTTCAATTCTGAATATTTCTTTCCTCTTTTCCCTATCCATTTAGGTGTCTCTTGAAAACATAAATAAATAAATGAATGAATTGACAGATAAGTAAATAAGATCAGAAAAAAAAATCTTAGCAAAACTAACCAACACATCATCAGTTCTTACAATATTCTGTCTTCACCTTAGCATTCAAAACCCTTCATAAGATGATGCCTTCCTACTTTGCTGGTAGTTTTACACTTTACTCTTCCACACCCTCTAAGATCCAGTCACATTAACCTGTGTGCTATTCCTTGAGTACTATACTCCAAATTGTCCTGAAAAAAAAAAGGCCAAGGTCTCCTACTGCATCCAGACCTCCAGTCCTCCTGATTTCTATTTTGCCAGTGGACCCAGGGAACTTTGCACAATCTTCCCTCACTTAAATCCAATTCAATTTCAAGTCATAGCGTCACCTTTCTGATGTCATGATCCTCTTTGAGAATAAAGAACAAACAATAACCTTGATGCCTGGAACCTCATGCATTTCCTTCCATCATTAGCTATGCTTTTTTTTTCCAAAGTGCAAAAATTTTATTAAGAACTATTCTGTTCCCATGGTGGAATAAATACAGAATCTTCACCTCTGGAATATTTAAAGAGGTCAGAGATCAGGCATATAAACCTTTTGAAACTATATGACAAAGTTATAGGTATATGGATAGTTAACAGAAAATAATTTCTATTAATACCATGTTATAAGATGGAAAAATTCCCCATATTAACAGCTAATTAATTTCCAGTGAAATCTGTGGTGTCAGAAAGAACAGATTTTTGGCACCAGGAAGTTCAAGGACTTCCTGTCTCTGGTGCAACTTCAATGGATCCCCTCCTCCCTTAGCCAGCACATCTGGCTGGTTACACTTGCAGTCTCTCTCTCTCTCTACCTCTAATAGGCCCAAGCAGAAATCTCTGGTGGCCTCATCAGAGTGATAAGCTGACCTGCCAACCCTTGGAGAAAGAAGAATGCCCAAATTAGAAGGGCATCATCACCTTTGTTTAAATAATAGCTAACTCTTCAATATGTTCTGATAATCTACTTATTTTCAGAAACAAACCAGTCAAAACATTTCCTTATTGATAAGTCTTCTAATACTATCTGACAAACAACATTAGCTGTTACACAGGTCAGAAAATTCACTGTCAATTAGGAAAATAGACAATTCAAAAGGTTTCATGCCAAAACTCTTGTTAATAAATCTATCATTCTTATAAACCCAATCCTATTTATTTCTGGGTTGTGAAGACATGGAGAGAGCTATCAAGGCAGTAGATGGTCCCTCCCAGTGTCAAAACCATGGTGGTCCAATAGAGCATTTATTCAGGTAGACCGTGTTTCAAATGGACAGGTAAACCATCAGATTTCTGAAAAATTTTCTGAAACTTTGTTTTTCCCAGCATAATCATATGAAGCTGCTTCTGAGGAAAATTTCTTTGGTGTGACAAATGTAATTGGTGGTGCTTGTGAGGATGCCACAGGCTAAAAACCCTGCAGGCTGTAGGCAGCCAAAGCCCAGGACCAGCCAGCTTCTGGGGGGATGCTGCTAAACTTGTAGTATGTGTCACCCCTCCAACCGACCTCCCAAAGCTGGTATTCCCACAGTTATGGTGTCATAGAAAGCCATTAGCTGTACTTCTTGGAGTTTCTGGATTCCTTCATGAGTAAGTTCAAATTTCACATATTACAGGAAACCTTCCCTGGTGCTAGTAGTTTCTATCTGAGATTAGATTATTAAGATCTAGATTTCATTGATTTTGTCTAAAATTTAATTTTTTTAAAATTTCATGGAGATAAAAATTATTCATTTCCTCATCTGGATTTTTCTCTATCACTTTTTTGGTTACTAAGACTCTCTCTAGCCACAGCTGTGAAAGGTACCTGATTTAATTCTCTTCTAATTTTTATACAGTGTGATCTTTAATATATAGTTTGCATTTGTGGTTTGAACTTAGAGTAATATATAGTGTGAGAGGTTGTTCTAAAACTAATTTCTGCCAGACTGCTTCCCAGTTTTTCTAGCAGTTCTTGTCAAAATAGGTAGTCCTTCTCTAAGTTACATGCGTTCTCAGATTTTCCAAACATTGGGTTACTGAATTTACAACCTTGGTATTTTAGCACCACTTTTTGGATATTAGAGAGGATATCCTCTCTAAACCAAGACTTTCTGCTTTAAAAAAACTACTCTTATTTCTACTTGTGTATCTTCAGGACCATTTGGGTACTATTTGCAAAAAAAAAAAAAAAGATGTTAGACTATAAAAATTTATCTTTGCCCAACAGTAAAATGGTTAGACGACTCAAAGAATGGACACGTCTGACCTTAGTAAAACAAAAAGATATAACATTTTTAGGCAAGTGGAAGACTCAACAAGTGTTGTATCAGGGAGATCAATGAAGGAAATTCAAAGTTGATTTCATTTTATATCAAAAGGCAACAAGAACCATTATTTCCTGGGGTAATTAGTCATCTCACCTTGTACTATACCAAAGACCATTATGAAGATAATTACAGTTTCCGCAACAATATCCATTTTAGAGGATGAGGAAGGAAAGAAATTCAATGAAGAAATTGATATATTTTGGCTACCAAAGCAAGACAGCAGTGATAAAACTGAGTTAGGAAATAGGAATTTTTAGTAAGAAATGAAAGAAAGAGATCAAACTATTGTTACCTACTCAGAAGTCTCATGCTTTTACATTATGAAGATTTTCTTCAAAAAATGGCTTCGAAGACACTGGATGTACCAAATAACCAGAGAAGGGGGAAGAGTAGTACAGTAGGAATACTGTTTGGAGTCAATGGACATGGGTTCATATCTCTAACATTTACTAGTTATATGACCTTGAAATTATTATTTAACCTCTAAATTTCCGCTTTCTCATCTGTAAAACAATGGTAAGAGGGAAAGAGAAGATGGAACAAGCATTTATTAAAGTGCCCAATATGTGCCAAGTACAATGTTAAATGTTTTACAAGTATTGTAAAGTACCCTGTGCGGTAGGGACTATTATTAAGCCTGTTTTATAGTTGAGTAAACTGAGATAGAGAACTAGAGGATGTGGTCATTTTATACATATGAAAATATGACAGGAGGATGTCTTTGCCAAGGAATGATTAAATACAAACATAATACATAGTCATTATTTCAGAAATCACATGTTGCAAGTAGTCAGATTGGAGGAAGCAAAAGCAAAAAATAGGCATCCAATTAAAAAGATAAATATGGGCCGATAAAGCTCTGTATATTTAAATATATATTCTAAAAAGCTGTTGCCGCCATAGAATAAAAAATAGACAAATCTGAAAACATTTACCACCATTTCCTGGTGGTGTGGAACACTGTACTATAATCTTTGAAGAATCAAAAAAATTTGGTGACCCCAAAGGACAATGGAAGTGTGGAAAGTGGATATAAGCGGGTTGCTATTGACAACAATTATCTATGATAAGAGACATAAAATATATCACCGAAGACATGCATGACTATAAAAAGTGGTGTTTGTCGATCAGGTATTAGCATCAAAGGGATTAAAGGTGGACAAGCCTGAATGTTGTTCTGATACGTAAACAAAATGTTAGAATACGGAGAAGGTCTTAATTTGATTTCTGGACAGTTCTGTACGGAACCTTGAGGGGTTTGAAAGAGCTCCTTATCAAGAATTCCCCTCCTCCAAGGGAGAATCATAGCTGCCTTGAGAAGTTAAGTGGTACCTTGTTCTCAGGTGCATATCCTTGAATTTGGGTGTTGAAGTTCCAGGAGTCAGGGCCCCTGCCATACAGGATAATATTTGGAGAAAAGAGGCCCTGAGGCCTCCCTTGCTACTTATCACAATCTGTCCAGTTCTCATGCCTGGAACGCTACTCCTATGGATTTTTACTATATAAGCACCCCGACCCCTTGATTTGTTGACTCAGTACGTCTCAAATAAACTCAGCTTGTTCAGACTGCTGCGTCCCGCCTGTCTTTTCATCCTCGCTCGGTGAGCCCCATACCCCGTCCGGATCTGCCTGACTGTGGCACGTTTCTAAACTTTACTTCCTGCACTATGGCAGCTGTCCTTAATCTCCTCAGCCTTCTCCCACTGCAATATTGGATTCTGATTTCTGGGCTCTGAGAGGCAAGCTTTTGCCTTATCCTGTTTGGAATCAGGCCTCCACTTTCTGGTCGTTTCCAAAGCATGCTACAATATATGTAGCAGTTTCCTCTCCACTTTCTCCATTAGCATGTAATACAAATAACTTGCATTTATATAGCACTTAAAAGTTTGCAAACTGTTTTGCATAAATTATCTCATTTCATCTTCATAACAGCCCTGGGAAGCAGGTGTTTTATTATTTTCCCTCCTTTACAGATGAAGAAACTGAGGCTGGAAATGCAAACTAACTTGCCTGAGGTCACATAGCTAGCAAGTAGTTAAGTGCAGATTTGAATGTAGATTTAGATTTTCCTGAGTCTAGGTCTAGTGTAATATCCACCAAGAGATCTAGGTCGGTAGCTGACTTGTTTTCTTGTATTTGTTGTTCTTCACATCTATTAAAATAATCATGTAATGTTTTTTTATTTTTAAATTATGATTAATTATGTTCTTTGTTTCCTGGTATTCAACCATCAATGCTTCACTGGTATAAATGCAACTTGGTTGCCCTGAATGATTTCTTAGATAAATCTTTGCACATAAACTGTTTGATACAACTATATTTAAATTTTTTCAATTGATATTCATTAATGATAACAGTCTCGGTTACTACATAGCAAAGTGGATAAAACACCAGTCCTGGGGTCAGGAGGACCTGAGTTGGAGTCCACCCTCAGACACTTACTAACTGTGGACTCTGCGAAAGTCCCTTAACCACATTTGTCTCAGTTCCTTATCTGTAAAATGAGCTGGAAAAGGAAATGGCAAACCACTCAAGTATCTTTGCCAAGAAATCCCCAGATGGGGTCACAAAGAATCAGGCATGCCTGAAACCCACCAAGGGTATCAATTTACAGTTGTCAAGTGTTTTATCCTTCTCTGGTTTAGGAATCAGGTTTGCATGTGTTACATAAAAGGAATTCAACAGGTTACCTGTTCAATTTTTGAGAACAATTTGTGTAGTATGGATACTAATAGAACTTTAGAAGTTTGATAGAATTCTTCTGTGAATCCATCAGGATGGAGTTCCCTACCCCTTTAGATCTAGTTCTCTTTGTTTTTCTAGACTTGAGTTATTTAAGGTTGCTATGTGGTTATCTTCTGTTAGTTTGGGTATTTTTGTATTTTGAAGATATCTTCTATTTCTTTTAAGTTCTCAATTTTGTTGGCATTTAATTGTGTATAATAGGTTCTAATTATTCATATTATTTCTTCTGATTTTGTTGTGAATCCACCTTGCTCATTTGTTATTTTGCTTTTCTGTCCTCTTCTTTTGATCATGTTGCCTAATAATTTATCAATTTTATGGATCTTTTCAAAGACTGAGTTTTTAGTTTCATTTACCATTTCTAAAGTGTTTGGTTTCTTGTTTATAGATTTTGCCTTTAATTTTAATATCTCCTCTTTTATGCTTATCTTAGGTTTGTTTTTTTGTTGGCTTTCTGGTTTTTAAATGTGTGTTCAGCTCATTAAATCTCTCTTGTATGTTTGTATGGATAATATTCTCTGTTGAGAACTGCTTTAACTCCATCACAAAAATTTTGGTATGTTTTTTCCTCATTAACATTTTCTTTCACATTCCTTGTTTTCTATGATTTGTTTATTATAATTCAAGGAAGCTGAAAAGCTGGGAGCGGGGAAGGGTGCATGGTGGGACGTGGAGGAGAAAAAGTCCAGAGAATGAGGTCGGGACTCTAGAGGGGAATGAAGAAGTGAATGGGACTAGATTAGGCACTTCCCTTAAAATGAATGAATGTTCTTAGAGAAGCTGATCAATCAGAGGAATGGACCCTAAAGGGTACATCCATCTTCCAAAGTGAGATGGCATCTATGTCCTCCAGGGTGAACTTGTCCTTCAACTTGGTGAAGGTCTCTATGGTCTCAATAGTACACAGTTAACAACTCATCTCTATCACCTGATTCTTCATGCTGGTGCCTCAGTTCAATTACAAATGAATGTTAAACAGACATTTGATCAGATCTAGACAGGAGTTCTTCAACTTATTTAGAAAATAACTAATCCATAATTTTTCAACTTCATGCCTTCCATGAAGTCCCCATAGATAATCATTGTAAAACTGATGCTTAGAATAGTGTTTTGCATATAGTATCTTATGAATGTTTGCCAAATTGAATCAATTAATGGGAGAGCATTTATTAAGCATTTACTGTATAACATGCATCTGCTAAGTGTGGAAGACAGCAAATTCAAGAAACCAAGCCAGCTACTGACCTAGTTCTTATGGTGCATATTACACTAGATCTGGACTCAAGAAGACCTACATTCAAATCTACACTCAAACACTTACTAGCTGTTTGACCCCAAGCAAGTTACTTTGCATCTCCAGCCTCAGTTTCTTCATCTGTAAAGGGGGATATTAACATAACATCTGCTTCCCAGGGCTGTTATGAAGACCAGATGAGGTAGTTTATGCAAAGCAATTTGCAAACTTTAAAGTGCTATATAAATACAAGTTATTTTTATTACATGCTAATGGAGAAAGAAAAATAAATGAAAACATTTTTTAAAAATCCATTAAAAAAGAAGTGGGGAGGGAACTGTTACACATAATGTGGCATGTTTTGGAAATGGCCAGGAAGTGGAAGTTTGATTCTAGATAGAATATGGCAAAAGCTTGCCTGAGTCCAGAAAATCATCGCATATATGAAAATATTTAAAATAGCACTTTTTTGTGATACCAAAGAATTGTAAACAAAGTAGTTACACATTGTTTAAGCAGACTGTGGTGCATGAATG
Source organism: Potorous gilbertii (assembly GCA_028658325.1). Lineage (NCBI taxonomy): Eukaryota > Metazoa > Chordata > Mammalia > Diprotodontia > Potoroidae > Potorous > Potorous gilbertii. The sequence goes on from CM053769.1 coordinate 242,454,344, forward strand.
TAATGAAATATTATCTTGATAGAAATGGTGAATTGATGAATACAAAGAATCATGGAAAGAATTACATAAACTGATTCAGAGTGAAATAGGTAGATCCAAGAAAACAATATACACAATGTCTAAAACAATGTAAATGCAAAGCAAAAAAAAAAGTGAAATGTTGCAAATTGTAAAGAACAAGCATGACTTGAACGAAGACCTATAAGAAATTATTCCCACCCCAGTCCTTTGCAGAAGTGGAGTTCTTCAAGCATTGCATATTGAACTTATTTTCAGAACTTTTAGATGCATTGCTCATGAATTTTTTTTCTGGTTTTTCCCCTCATTTTTGGTAAATGATGAATATATGCTTGTTATTGACTTGAGAAAATAATCTTCATGGCAAACTGACAGAGAGGGAGAGAGTCCAGAAACTATCTTAAATAGAAAACACAAATTACAAACCAAGAGACAAGTTGCCAAGAGCAACTCTGGTTTAGAATGCAACCTCTTTTGCAAAGTATGAAAGGAAAATCATAGCTATAGAGCTTAAAGGCACCTAGAGGGGCATCTCTTCTAATTTTGTAGATGAGGGAACTGGGACTTACCAAGATTAAGTGATTTCCAAAAATCAGGTAATAAATGCCAGAGCCAGGTCCTCTGACTTAAAGACAGTAGGTAACCTTTCTACTATGCTATTTTTTTTCTCAGTGTTCTGATACACATAATGGGGATCCAAACCAGGACCTTATAAATGAAGAATGGTATTGTCTCACAATTACAGTGAAAAAAGTGAGGAAATTTAAGGAAAAAATCCTTATGATGGATAGTGTATTATAAGATACATTTAAGCCAGATGTTACTAACTCATTCATTAATAAAACTGAAAAGATGACCACAAATGGACTTGAAGTATTTTTATGATGAATTTTTATAATAAATAATTATAGTGAGAATATGTAAGTCTTCCCTTCAATAAACATCACTTTGGGATCTTAGGATCCAGAACTGGAAAAGATTTCCGAGATCCAGCAAATTCATTTTACAGTTGGACAATCTAAGGCCCAGACAGGTGAAGTTCATTACCATGTGGTCAATCATTAGGGTATGGACATTTCCCTAATTATTTAGGTTGATCTTCAAACAATCAAGACAGTCTAGACATTAGAATCACACTCAAAGTCTTTCTATCTTTTTACTAATTTACTTTTACTAATTATCTTTCAGAGGTCTGTCTATCCTGGCATTGCCTTGGAGAACCTAATGTCACCTTTATGCCCTGGTGACACACTGAAGTAGCACTTTTCTGGAGGAGCTGTGTCATATACAAGTTATTTACTAATGCCATTGATCTGAATGAGACACTAAATGAATACCACGAATACATTGCATTGCAAATAAAATGGTCACAGAACAGGATGTTATCATGTCAAGTAAAATAGCAGATATTAAGCACCTACTATATGTCAGGAACTAGGCTAAGTACTAGAGATATAAAGAAAGGCAAAACATACCATAAACATAAACAAAACAAACAAATCAACCTCTTCTCTCATGGAGTTCATAATGTAATGGAGGAGACTGATTTTGAAAGTGTATTGCTGACTATCCATCATGAGTAGGGAGATGGAGCAATTTAAATAAAAAATGGCTCACTCTTTATCCTGTTGTTCTAGAAAGTAATTTGGATCACCATTTGACATAACTGTACCACCACTAGGCCTACACCCAAAAGAATCAAAGAAAGAGGGAAATGATTATATGTACAAAAATGTTTATAGCAGGTCTTCTCAAAGTAGCCCAAATCTACCAAAGGAAAATGTCTAAAGAAATTCTTGGGAATTCATGTAATGCAATATTACCCTTTCATAAGAAAGAGGAAATGAATAATTTCAAGGGAAACTGAGATCTTTATGAAGTGACGAAGACTGGAATGAGAACCACGAGAGCCATTTACATGATAACAATATTACAGAGAAAAACAACTTTGTAAGTTTTTAGAGTTCTGATCAATGATAAAACATGAGTTCAAAAGAAAAAATAAAGCTCATCACTCATCTCCTTCCAGAGAAGGGGTGGACTTAAATGCAAAAAGAGACATGTATTTTCAGACATGGCTAATTGGAGTAGTTAGCCAGACTAGGTTGTCACAATTCTATATTAAGGGTTCTCTTCCTTCCATCCTTTCTTTTTTCCTTTCTTCTTCCATCTTTCTTTTGCTCCTTTTTTTCTCTTTTCTTCCCTTCCCTCCCTTCTCCCTTTCCTCCCCTTTCTTTTCTTCTTTCCTTCTCTTATTCTTCCTTTTTTTCTTTCATTTTTTCTCAATGGCGGGGAATAAGAGAAAAGACAGATTAATAAAATAATCTTGTTGCTTGAAAAATAACCATAAATTATTAAAACACAAAGCTAAAAAGGAAAGGCATATTCCTAATTATAAAAGTGTACAAATAAATTTTTTTAAATTCTATAGATACTAGTTATTGTTCAGTCTTTAATTATGAGACACATTTAGTTTGTCATGATGGCCAGGATAATCTATAGTCTAGGTGGAGGAGCAACTATTTGCTTCTACATTCAACGGAATTGGTGTTTTCTGTCTTTGAGTACAACAGTTGAAAGAGCAAATATGGCAGAGCTCTGAAAGGAAAAGCTGACAGGCAAATGGTATTTCTATGAGGAATAGAGTAGGAGGGAAGACTTGCTGTTGAACTGTCCACTGCAGATGAGAGAGGGAGAGGGAGAGGGAGAGAGAGAGGGAGAGGGAGAGAGAGAGAGAGAGAGAGAGAGAGAGAGAGAGAGAGAGAGAGAGAGTGTCTAAATAAAGGATGTCACTTTACTGAAGCTCTTTTTATGGCAAAATACAATCTGAAAGGTAAATCTACAGGCTGCAATAAGGCAGAGACAGCTATTGTTTCAACTGAGATAAAGGAGAAATACTTTCACACCCAATCACACAAGTGTGTTCCACTCTTTTTCTTCAATTCATTCTCTTTCACACTCTCATCCCTCAGCCTCCTCTCCTCCTCTTCCTCCTTCCCTCTCTCTCTCTTCCTCCTTTTGTCTCTCTCTCTCTCTTTCTCTGTCTTTCACACACACACCCCTCATGCTTCCCTTTAGCTTTCCTGCTTTGTTCTGCTAGCAAGGTCCTCCCTCTGCAGTTGTATGCAGGCAAAAGATTTATAACAGCTGCATGCAATACTCCTGCCTCCAAGAGACAGTATCATCCCACACGAAGACTCTTTATGTGGGTTGTTAGCTTTGCTCCACTGAGTTGGGGGATACATATTTTTAATCTTTATTATTTTAAATACTATACTTCATCCCTGGGCTTCTGGCTTCTACTACACACTGACCTCTGAATGGCATTATCAGGACAGGCACCATCACTTGCAGTCCATCTCCAATAGCCAGGGGAGCTTAAATTAAAAAGCGTGGGAAGCATAGCATGGCAGGCTTCAGCACCAAGCTGTGAACATTCTCTGAATGCAGGAAAAGGCCTGGCTCACTCTGAAATACTGGATTCCAACTGTATACTGCACCTTCTATTGTTCTATTTAAAACAAAATAAAATATACATGAACTCTAGGAGGACTTGTCACATATGTGCTATGACAGCAGGTGCTTATAAACACACACATACATATATTCTAATGAAGATATAAATGAAAGTGTCCTCTTATTGTGAAAGATAGTGTGAAGTACTGAAAAGAATTTGCAACTGGAGAACCTGGGTTTGAATCCTGGCTTTGCTACTGAGACTAGCTGTGCGGCTTTATACAAATCATTGGCCTTGCCTGGGCTTCCACATCTTCTTCTATAAAATGATTGCATTGTTCTAGATGAAAGGATCATAGGTTTAGAGTCAGGAGGAACCTTAGGGGTCATTTAGTCAGACCCACTCAGTGGGTCAGTGAGCCCCACAGAGGTTGAGTTACTTGCTCAAGTTCACACAGGAAGCAGCTCATATGACCTGATTATAAACCATGGTCCTCCGACTCCAGATGCAGCACTCTTTTCACTGTTACATATTCAAGGTCTATATCTTAGGAACCATATGGAAACAAATCCTGAAATACTACTGTGCACTTCAGTGTTCTCTGATGGAGACACAAAGTCCTAGCATTGGTTATTATTCTAAGAACTGACAAGACAGTATCCTTATAGTACTCTGAATCTGGGGAAACTAAAGTCCCTAGCTCCCTTCCTGGGACTAACAGTGAGTCATCTGGATCTTGTCAAAGCACTCCACTGTTCCACCTTGTCTCATTCTCTTTCCCCTTTCCACAAAATAAACCCAACTACAATTCAAAAGAACAGATGAAGGATAACAAAAATATTTTTATCCCTTTTTACACTTCTAGAAGAAAGTGTTCTTTATCAATAGAAGGTAGGTTTAAAGAACAACTTACTTTTCTAATAGGGCTTTGTCCCTCTGTAAAATGCTTCTGTGAGGGGTAGTGGAAAAAATAATTCATTTGGAGTCAGGGGATGTGGGTTGAAAGCTCAGTTCTACTTCTTTGTAGCCATGAAACTCTGGGAAAACCACCTTCAACTTGAGTTTTCCTTCTTTTCTGGTAATTATTCAGCTTACTCTGTATCTTCTATCTTCAGTTGCTTTCTGAACTCTATTCTGAGTTCCAAACCATAGGACATTTCCAACTTGCTCTCTCTCTCTCTCTCTCTCTCTGTCTCTCTCTCTCTCCTTACACACATACACACACACACATTATATATACATATGTATGTATGTATATGTATATATGTATGTATGCATGTGTGTATATGTATTACATTTGTATAGAAATCATTTTTCATCATTTTATTTTAATTATCTCCACTTCACACATTCTTTATTATATTCTTTCAGAACTCTGGTACCTGGGGCTGAGGTCCTACAACTTGGAATACATGGGCCCAAACATGGCCCTACCAATGTTCCTTGAAAAAATTGGTGCCTGAAACCCAAACTTAGAGGTCTTTTGCTCCTAATTCTAAATGGGTGGGATCTGTCTTCATATCCTGGGTAAGGAGAACATGACATAGTTGAGTTGTATGAACAGAACCAGGCCAGTTTCAAACAAGGAAATTTACCTCCAAGATCTACTTGCCACTATAATATTGGGAAGTCCCTTCAGCAGTTTCTAACTGTGGGATTTGAGATGTATGAATGATATAGATTAGCTCTAACAGGATTAAATTAAATTGCAAGTATTACTGGCAAATCAAATACATGATATCCCAAGATGAAATTATCTTTTTTCCTCTGAATCATCTCCTCCTGTCAATACCACCATTCACCAATCCTCCTGCATAAAATCATACAATGCCTCTATCCCTTGTTGTATGTAATCAGAGCCAAGTCATTTTGATTTCACTCAGCAATCAATCAGTATGCACTTGTTTTATCATTTACTGTGTGTCAGACTCTGTGCTGGGTGCTAAGAAACAGACAGAGAAATTAAACAATCTCTGCCCTCAAGAAGATTACATTCATTTTTTTTAATTGGACACAATATGTTCACATAGGAATACAATATCTCTCAAATATAATCTATTCTTTCTGCACCCATTGGCATCATACTGTAATCAATAGAGCACTGGACTCAGAGGCAGGAAAAGTTAAATTTGGACTCCGCTTCAGATACTTTTGAACTATGTGAACTTGGGCTTGCTTAACCTCTATGCATCAGTTTTCTCATTTATAAAATGAGAGGGTTGGATTTGATGACTTTCTAAGGCTTTTTTCTCTAGCATTATTGTAATAGCAAAAACTGAAACTAGGGCAAGGACTATTGGGGGCTGTGGTCTGAGTGACTGAGGTCATTTATTGCCAGGTGGATTCTTTCAAACTCTCCTTACCCAAACTCTATTTTCCTCTAGTCATAGTCTTTTTTGGAAATGAAGGATGAATACAAACTGCAAGTAGGCTGAGTTGCCTGAGTAGGGACCCAGCTAGCTGGGTAACCCAGTTTATTCTCACCTTTCTGTTTCCCTCTCCCCTTTCTTCTGCTCTGTAAAGGAAAGCAAATTTGGATGTTCAGAGACTGACCAGTGAACTTGGGTTTACTGGTTAGATGTCTTTCTTTCTCTCCTTCTCTCCTTCCTTCCTTCCTTCCTTCCTTCCTTCCTTCTTTCCTTCCTTCCTTCTGTCTTTCTGTCTTGTCTTTACCAAAACCTTAAACACAGTGCACTCTGAAGTCCATGAGTTAGACAACAATAGGTCCCTGCCCAAGCTCCACTTAATGGTTACCTTAGATTGATTATCATTACCAACAGTTTCTCTTTCCCTCCCTGTTTGATTTAGTTATATTTTACTGCTCATTAAAGGGGTCATTCCTTGACCATTTCTTAAGGAGGCCTATTCACTGAAAGGATGTTACCTCCCTCTAAATGAGTACCTGAAAAGGCCTAGCCTAAAAAAGCCAAGGTCTCCCAATGCATCCTGGGCCACCTCCAATCATCCTGATGAATATCTGGCACTGGATTCAGATGATTGGAGGAGAAGTGAGGCTGATGACCTGCATAGCCTTCCCTCACTCAAAACAAAGTCAAGTGCAAGTCATGTCATCATTTCTCTGATGGCATGGTCTTCTTCAAAAACAAAGGATGAATACAACAACCCAAACCTCACTTTCCTCTAGTCAACCTACAGAATTCCATCACATTTTTTGTTTCCCTCTGAGAGCTCTTATTCCCCTAAATCACTTCCCCAACTATCTCCCTCTTCATATTCCACTTCCTCCTGTGGGCTTGGAGTTCTAAGGACTACTCCTCCTCAGTTTTACATTTGCCAAGGTGCCATAATTCTTAGTAACAGTTGTGGCAAAGGCTTTCTTACAGGTCTTTCCCCTCAACTTTCTTCTTCCTCCAATTTATCATTCACATTGCCTGTAGAATAATCTGTCTTATGCATAAACCTTTTCATATAATTCATCAGCTGAAAAGACTTCAGTCTTTTAATTATTTGACTATGAAGTAAAATTCTAACTCCTTTTTCTGAAATTCTAATCACTCTACATTGTGACACTGCCTTTTCTCCATTTATTCTCTTCTATAGTTAACACTGGCTTACTTTGTTTGCTCCAAATGAACCATTTGGCTTCCTGCCTCTGTGGATGTGATTACCCTGCTCTTTATGTGTGAAATATCCCTCTCCTACTTGCCTGTTTAATTTCTAACTTTTCCATAAAGCCCAACTCATTATCTGAAGAAATCAACTAAAATTCAGAAGTAATTCAAATTTGGATTGACAAGTAACTCAGCAGTCAACTCAGATCTGTATAGCAGATGTATAGAGCAGCTAGATGGATCAGTAGATAGAGAAGTTGCCCTGGATTCAGGAGAACCTGAGTTCAATCTAGCTTCAGACATTTATTAACTGTATGATCCTGGACAAGTCATTTAACCCTGTTTACCTCAATTTTTTATCCATAAAATAAGGTGGAGAAGGAAATGACAAAGTATACCTTTGCCAAAAAAAAACAAACAAAACTGCAAAACTAATAAAACAACACAGCAAATATCAGCAAAAGCTGGTTATACAATGTACAAGATGCTGCTTCTTTCATATGTGTTGTTGTTATCTGTTCTTTGTTCTTGAAGAGGATTATGACATTTGTGAGGTGATGCCATGACATGCAAGTGAGTTGAATTTAAGTGAGAGAGGGCTATGCAAAGATACTAGCCCCACTTTTTCCTCTGGAAAAATCTGGATCCAGTGGCAAGATATAGAAGACTAGAGATGAACCAGGATGTAATTGGAGACCTTGGCCTTTTTAAGCTATTTTCCAGGTCTCAGTTTGACTGAGTCAATTCTCATTCAGTGATTAAGCATAGGTAAGAAATAAGGCAGAGAATGGCCTCTTTACCTAGTTAAAAAATAACAGTCTGGGAGTGGAAGACTGGAGTCAATCAGGGCCCCAACAATGACCTTCACCTCCCTAATGTCATGGTCCTGTTTAAGAGGAAGGAAAAACCACAACCTCTGTGAGTAGGAATAGGAACTATACCTCACTGGGGACTCAACTGGAACTAGCCAGTTGGGCAACACAGCTCGCTCTTTCTCCTTCCTTCCTTCCTGCTTTCCTTCCTTCTCCTTCCACCTTAACTATTGGGTGCTCTTCCCAAAGGTAATGCAAATTTTAATCTCTGAAATCTTTTTTTTTCCCTTAAGGACCAAGTCTTAAAACCAAATCACTCTGACTGTCATTGATTGGCCAACAATAGGTCCAAGGCCAAGAGGTGCTTGGTCATTGTTTGGGCCCTGATTGGTTCAGACTAAATGTAAATAGCAATTCTTTCTGTTTTAGCTAGAAACCTTGAGGATCTTCCCCTCCCAGACTGATTTTTTTAACTAGGTAAAAGAGACCATTCTTTGCCTCATTTCTTACCTATCCTTAAACACTGAATTAGTGTTTCAGTCAAACTGAGACACAGGAAAAGTCTCAGACTAAAAACGCCAAGATCTGCATTGAGGCCATCTCCAGTCTTTCTGATCTATATCTTGCCACTGGATTCGGATGCCTTGGGAAGAGAAAGTGAAGCTGGTGACTTTGCATGGCCCTTCCTCACTTAAATCTCTTACTTAAATTCACTTGCATGTCATGCCTTCACCTCCCTGATGTCATGGTCCTCTTTGAGAAAAAAGAACAAACAAAAACCTCTGTGAGTAGAACTTTTCAATTAGGCAACACAACCTTCTTCCTTCCTAACTTCCTTCCTAATTTCCTTCCTTCCTTCCTTCATTCCTCTTTCCTTTGTCCACATAGAGTATCATACCCTTACCTGTAGGTGTTCTGCCCAAAGGCAATGTAAATATTGATCATATGTGACCAATATGCTGAATGGGGCAAAAAAAATGAACTTATAAGAAAGAAAATAGGATACTCTTCAAAGTAAAATGATTTAAAATTCGCAAAAGAAGTAAAGTATCCATATATTGGGAATTAATAGGGAAAATTTTTGGTTTTTGAATTGAACAAAAAAAACAATTCTTGTTCATGAAAAACTGATGAAAAAAATCCATGGATGAAAAAAATTATCCTGTTAATTTGTGAGGATAGCCACAGGCTGTGGGAGGACTGAACAGAGGGCAGAAAGAATGTGTTTGATGGCAGAGAAGTGACTGAGTTTGCATGACATTGTAATCTCTCAGCTCATTTACATGTGACTGTTTTTAGAGCTTGAGAGTTTAAAATTCACAAAAAGGTTAATAAATAGCTATTTGGATATGGTGGGAAGATTAACTGAAGTCTGTTGCTTTTAAAACTAATAGAAAGCCAGATTTTTGAGAGTTTTACCTAATAAGAGAAAGACCACCAGCAAGCTCTGATTTAAGACATTAGAAGCAGTGAAAAACCCAGCAGGAGAGGAGTTACAAATATAACAGGACAGTTAACAAGGCAGCAGGAGCTGAGTGAGAAGACTAGCAGGTGCAGTCAGCTGACAGGAAGGCTTTAGCTGCTATACTTGGAAGATTACTGATTGGAAAAGAAGCATTGTTTTGTGGATTGGCTGAAGAAAATTCTAGGAGAAGAAAAGTTGAACACTGCTAAGTTTCGTCTATTGCCCATTGATGGCATCTAAGATTTGAAAGAGGTGAAACCTCTCTGAAATGCCTGGTTGCTTTCCTCTGCCCCCATTGGTTTGTGAGACATTAGCATAAGAAAAAGAAGCATTTCTGTGAGCTTTACTTTGCTGTAATAACATGCTATGATTTTATTGGATGATGCAGAATCCTGTTGAGTAAAGATCTGATTGGATTTATTTCCACTGCCCAGAGAAGCAACCTGAGGAACTTTGCTGTGAGCTATGTTGTTAAGTAATCATATCCTAAGGTATTATCAGACAATACCATGTTCTGAAACCAACATGAGGAGGTTTGCATTTTTCTAGCTTAAGAATATTGCTTGTCACTATAATAGTATAAAATTATTTTAGCACCATCTTCAGAAAAATTGAGAGTTAAAAGCTTTTGTCATTACTTCCTCCACTTGAGGAGTAGAAAAAGAGTGATTTTGTTCAGGAAGATATTGGTAAGGAAAAGAAAGGGACCAGGCAGCTTTGTGTAATATGAATTCTTTCTGAAAAGACCAAGGACAAGAAGACCTGCATTCTAGATTTATAAGTTCCCTAAGCAATGGGTTTTCTCCCTCATTTGCCTCCCTGACCGGTTTCTATAAAAGTGTTTACCTACTGTTCCCTAAAGACCCTGAGATTACTGGTGAAATAGTATGACCAAGATTTGTGTATGGACTCTGAGTTATGGTTCATTATTACATTTACCATAGATTAACTATGATGTTATACTTTATCATGATTTTTGCCTTAGTGTTCATTCAGTGTTTTGGTAAACATTTAATGGTATCATGGTGATTAACTTGTGTAAATGCGAAGCATGCCAATGAGTTTATGAGCGACATTGGCAGTAGTAGGAGTGTACTGCCCTTTATAATAGTATCACTACTAGGAACCCAAGAGACCTTGAATTTAATAGTATTTTTTGGCCCATTACTAATTCAGACCTGCTGATTTTGAGGGTAGCAGGTTGAGTGGGTAAGAAAATCCAGAGAGTGGGGGGAGTGGATACTAGCAGAATAGTATCAGGATTTCTAAAGCATAGAATGATATGTGAGCAAAGCCAGGAACAAGAAAAAGGTATTTTTTTGATTGACAGTGATAGTGGTGATTTTTTTCTACAGTGTTAACAAGAATGGTATAGCTAATGAAACAATAAAAATCTTCTTGGGGATAGATTGAATTTTTGTAAATGATGATAGAAAGCAGAGCTGATCAATTCTTATTTTGCTTGTGTTTTATCTGAGAAGAAAAATCACCTTTAAATGGGAAAGGGCAGATAAAAATGGCTAGTAAGGAGTTGATACCCAGGATAAGTGATGCAGTGCAAAGTGGATTACTGTTAAAGAGATGCTCAGTTAGTATCTAGAAAAGGAAGTAGTGATTACAAAGAGCCAGAATGTTTTCATCAAGATATTAGTCATACTATTATAGTTCTATTTTCTTTTATTCATTGGGTTACTAAATTAAGGGATCAGGAGAAGAGTCTTGTAGATATGGTTTACCTAGATCATCTTAATGAAGTATTTAATGAAGTTAACGATGCTATCTTTATGAAGAGACATGTGCTAGAAAATAGTTCAATTACAAGCTGATGGAAAGGCCAAATCAAAGGTTCAACATTAATGTGGAAGGAAGCTCCCAATCAAGTGCTGCAGGGATCTGTCCTTGGCTCTATGCTGTTTAATATTTTTGTCAATAACTGGAATAAAGGTAGAGATGACATAGTTAATAAATTTGAAGCTGACACAAAATTTGGAGGAAAAATTAACATACCAGAACAGTTAAGATCCTCAACATACCAGACCAATGCCAAATTAAATTTAGAGTTTAATGGGGAGACAATATGTCTAGAGTTGAGAGATAAAGTGTCTTGTTTGTAGAGCTCCTCTCTATGTGGCATTGTTGGGAGGACAGTGTTACTAGATTGAAGAGTTAGCATTGGGGAGTAAGGTTTAAGAAAACTGGAAATGTATGAATGTGACTAGGTTATGAAGAGCTTTGAATTCCGAACAACCTTTTGAATACGTGACCCTGGAAGTGAAAGGGAGCCATTGGAATTATTGAATGTACAGGTGACATGATTGGACTTGTGTTTCAAGAAAATCATTTTAGTCACTGAATGGAGGATGAATTGGAGTAGGATGAGACTTAAGGCAGTAGACTCACCAGAAGCATATTACAAAAATAATCAAGGTGTGTGATATGATAAAGACTTGAACTAGAGTGGTGGCAGTGTCAGAGGACAGAAGGAAGTATATAAAAGAAATGTTGCTGCAGTGAAATGGACAGGCCTTGGCATCATGAGTTTGATTGATTTTAATTATCTTTTCTATATGGATGTATTTCCAATTGCATTTTAGAGATCTTGGAAGGGTGCTCCTACAGGCATTTCAACTTAGCATAACTAAAACACAACTCCTTGTCATTCCTCTTGTCCTTTTTCCTTTTTCTGAACTGCCCTCTTATAAAGTAGCATCCACACTCAAAACCTTGTATCAACCTTAACATCAGTACTCATCCATATATCCAGTATGTTTCCAAATCTTACTGTTTCTGCCTTCACAATATATCTCAAATATGTCCCCCTTTCTTTCTACTCACATAGCCCCAACTCTAACTCGAGTTCTCATTACCTCTCACCTTCAGTTTTATAATAGCCCTCTATTCTCTCTGCTTTCAGTCTCTTCCCACTCAAATACATCCTCCACTGAATAAAGCATAGATCTGATCATATCAACCCTCCAGCCCCACTTGTTTCTTTCACTCTGTTAAAACTGTTTTCTTTAAAAGAAGGCCATGGCCAAATCAAATGTTGATATTCTGCCATCCTCTTGACCTCTTTACGACTTTTTTATACTATTGATAATTCCTTATATGTTGACGTTCTTCTGTCTCTTGGCCTCTGACACAAGACTATTCCATCATTCCTGATACTTTTCTAATTGCTCCCTCTCTGCCTCCATTGATGGTTTCTTTCCTTTCTTTCTCTGGCTTCCTAGCTAAGGGCATTCCTCAAGGCTCACGTCTTGACTCTGCGGCTCTTCTCTTTTTCTGCTCTCTCTCTTGAAGATCTCATCTAATCTCAAGTAACGATCCTTATTCTAAGGACTCCCAAGTCTGCCTCCTCTCTCCTGACTTTTCACCTGACCTCTGGCTTTCTTCAGGATATCTTCATTTAGAGACGCTATTTTTTTCACAACAACTTACACTTAACATGGACAAAACTGAGATGATCATCTTCACTCCAAACTAATTATTTTTCCCTAAACTCCCATTTTATTCATTCTCCCAATGAGTACTGAAACCTTAGAGTTAACTTTAACACCTTCTTCTCCTTGACTCATATTCAAAGTATCACATACTTCTGTTGCTTTCTTTCCTTGCTATGTTTCTTAGAATGGTTTTTTCCTTCCATTTCAGAGTGAACCTCAGCATTGGCTACCCCATTCCACTTTATCTCACTAAGTCAAATCTTGTCAAAATGCTCCTTTCATTCAGTAATTCATGGCTCAAGAATCTACAATACTCCTTTTTTAATTAAATCTAGCCCAGACTCCTTAACCTAAAACTCAAAGGTCTCTGAGTAATATCTGTTCATCCTTCTATTTATGTCCCCATCAGTATAGTTAGGCAAGTCTCCTCGTACTCTGTGGCACATACCATATTCTTTATTATCTTCTCTGTTTTTTAATCCTGTTTTTTTCCTCCTTGCCCACTTCTGCCTATCCAAAACTTAGATCATGTTCCACATTTTGATAACTTTGGCCCATATCTATCTCCCTCTTTCCTAATTTCCCACAAAATTATATTAAATATTATACATTTTTTAAAGTGCTATTATTTTACAATAAATGGCTTTTTCGCATGTTAGTCTCATCTCCCCAGATAACATAAGCTTCTTCAGTCAGTCAACAAATGTTTATTATGATGATAGTAGGTGCCATAAATTATGCTCAGCACTGGAAATGCAAAGTCAAAAGGAATATAGCCTCTGACATCAAGGTACCTATATTTTAATGGGGAGAAAACATATACACAAATATTTGTCTATGTTTATGCGTATATTGTGGGTATAAGTGTATTGTGTAATACATGCATATATATTATATGTTGCATATATGATATATAATTTGTATCTATTATATATCACATTATATATGTTTCATACACATATACATATACATACACATGCATATATATATGTAAATATTGTCTCAGAGAAAAGAGCTATCTCTTCATTGGAGGCTGATGGAAAGAAGAAGATTGTGGGGGGAGAGAAGGAGTTCATGGTGAATGGCCTTGTTTTTTCCTGGTAATATATCTTCAAAGATAGGTCCTCAACTGATAAGGTAGGGGAAAGAGAATGTTGTTGGAGTCTTGAAGATGGAAGAGATTTGGAAGAGTCATTTTGAAGAGTAAAATAGAGAATGAATTGAAAGGATTATCTTCTTGCCCTGAGGGCTTTGCCGAGATTAGTTAACAAATTCATAGCAGTCAGCACAGTTGCCTGACTTCCTCCAGACCCATTCAATAATATGTGAGTGGAAGCAGAGGGGGCAGATAGGAGGAATAATCTAGGTTTAGGGTTCATGGCCAGGATCTTATATGAATGACTCTGTGGTATGCTGAAGCTGAAGTCTGGGGAATCTGATTTCAGATCCCATTTCATACTTGGGTGACCATAAGTAAGTAAATCAACCGGTCAGGGTCTCAGTTTCCTTTTCCATAAAATGGATATAATAATATGTGTGACACCTACCTGATAGGCTGCTTGGAGGTTCAAATGGTATAAAGCATGCAAAGCATGTTCCAAGTTTTGAAATACTATATAGATGCTATTGATTATTATATACATCTTTAGGATTGTTTTATAATATTAAACTCAGTACATAGTAGGTATGCACTAAATACTTGTTGAAATTAATTGAATAGTGAATTAGCTGATATACTCTCTATCACTTTTCAATGTCCCCTTTCGCTTCCCTGAGATGTAGCTGATTGAATATAAGACCAGAAGTCAGAAGACCTAGATAGCTGGGTGACCTCAGGCAAAACATTTAATTTCTTTGCTTATCAATTTTTCATCTACAAAATGATGGAGTTGGGCCAGATGATTTTTAAAGTCCTTTGAAAATCAAAACCTTTATAATTCTGCAATCCTTCTAGCTAAATGACTTTTTTCCTATCAAACTATTTAAGGGATAAATGGAAGGAAAGAGGAAAATATTCTTTTTTTTGCACAGATCCATTATAGTGTATGTGTTATTATAGAAAAAAAATCTAATGTTCTGTTACATGCACCAAGTAGGGAGACTATATGTCCTTCCATATCACATTAGAGTAATTATCTAATTGGGAAAGCGGTTCAGTCACTCAATAGTCATATTACTGACTCTTTCAATCGTTTTCCCCGATGACTTTTTTTGGGGGGGAAGGGGAAAATAAAATACTTTCTCTTAGCCAATTAACCCACTGATGTTTTATCATGAATATTCACCACTGCCTCCAAATCAGCTTCAGACATGTAACAAGTGAATCTAATAAAATGAAGGCAAATAAAAATAAATATAAAGTTCTACTCCTGGGTTAAAAATTCACTGCCACAAGAAAGACAAAAGAGATGAAACAAGACAGGAATAACTCCAAAAGACATCTGGGGATTATAAAGAAAAAGGTGAGGGAGGAATAGGAGGGTAGGTAAAGAGTTGGAACAAAGGCTGAGAAGAAGAGGAGGAAAAGGTGAATATCCAGTATCAAGGGGATGGGAATATGTTCCCAACATTAGACTTACTCTCAACTCTTCTCTCTAGTTTAGCTTTTAAATTGTCTCTGCCTTACCTTTAAAGACTTATTAAATATTCCTCACCTTTGCACACTCTACATTTCCACCATAATTGTTCTATTTGCTCTTCTCTTTATGCAGCATTCCATATGTGCCTCTGCTTAGTCTGTACCTTTTCCTGCTAAGTACACCCTTTTCAACTTTTCCTTTTAAAACTACCACATTCCTTTGGTTAATCCATAAACAAGTATCAACTTTGTGTCAGGTCCTATGTTTCAACTTTCTGATTGCCCCAGTTGCTAGGATCTTTCGTTAATTTCTAGGTATTTATTTTGAATTTAATTATTTCTGTACATGAGGTATCTCCCCATTAAGAAGTAAACTTCTAGGTTTTTTTTTCATCTTGTAGTAAACAAAAAAATGTAGAAGTAAAAAAGAAGTAAACTTCTTGAACTTTAGGTCTCCTTGATTTTTGCTTTGAGCTCCCATAACATGCGACACCTAGTAAACCTCTAATAAACGTTGCTTCAGTCAAAAAGAGTGAGCAGTCACAAAAAATTTTTTAAAGAAGTGGTTAGAGAAGTAGAAGACAAAAAGGATAGAGTAATATAATTTACTTAAGTCATGGCATGAGAAGTCATCCAACAGAAGAGCATGGTGAAAAGCATTAAAAGTTTGAGAATTATATAATTGGTTAATTAGGATGCCATTTTTGAGAATCACTTTCAGGAGGGTATTCTGTATGAAAGCCCATTTGCAGAAGGTTAAGGAGAGAATGAGTGGTACAGAAGTAGATACATCAGGCATAGACTTATTTTTTATGAAGTTTGGAAGTGATGGGGAGAAGAGACATGACAAACATTGCCTGGGTCAGATGGATAGAGATCAGGTCCCATTATTCTTTCACTTGTTTTAGGATGGTGGAACCTCAGTAGGCAGATGGGAAGGAGTCATGGAACCACAGAATTTGAGAGTTATACAAGACATCAGCAGCCATCTAATCCCACTGATACCTTAAAAGGAATTCCCGTTAAAGATTTGGACAGCTTAAATTATTTGAGGGTTTTCTTGAAATTAAACCTAAATTTCCCTCTTTGCAACTATCACAATTATTCATTATTCTGCTCTCAAGCTACACAAGAAAAGCCTTACCCCTCTTCCAAGACCCTCAAGTAATTAAGCACAACTCTCCTATGCCTACTGTGTGTGTGTTTGTGTGTGTGTCCAGACTTCACATTCATAGTTCTTTCAACCAATATTTATGTGAAATGGTCTTGAAGGTCTTCACCATAGTAGTTACCTCTGGATGCTCGCCACCTTATCAATATTCTTTTAAACTTGTGATGTCCAGAACTGAAAACATTACAGATGAAATCTAATGAAGATAGAATATAATAGGATTTTTATTGGCATATTTCTGAAAGTTTTGCCTGTCCTAATGTAGCTCAGGTTTTCATTAGTTGTTTTTGTCTGCCATTACAATCTGTTGACTCATGTTAAGGTTGCAGTCTATGAAAGCCGTGGACTTTTGTTCCAGAAAAAATTGCTTCCATAATATACCTTCCACAATTTGAATCTGTGAAAGAGATTGTTTTTAACTCCAAACATAAAACCTTTGCTTTTCTCTCTCTTGAATTTTATCTTACCAGATCCTGTTCAGTAACCTAGCTCATCAATATCTTTTTGGACCCAAGATTTATCATCCAGTGTGTGGACTATCCTGTCAGTAACTGGAAGAAAAAATGAAAATGTATATATGTATATGCATCTTCATTATATATATGCATCAACTATAAAATCGTTTATTTCACATTAAGATTCCCCCACAAAATGGTTCCTTCCTACCTTCCCAGCCTTTCATCTTACTCCTTTCTACTAACTTTATGATTCAAAGACACTGGCCTGCTTGCTGTTTTAGAACAATACCTTTATCTCCAGATTCTAAGCATTTTCATTGGCTGTTTCTTGTGCCAGTAATGCTCTTCTTCTTCATCCTTTCCTTCTGGTTTTCCCAGCTTCTTTCAAGTTTCTACTATCATCCCTCCTTTTTCAAGGAGCCTTTCCTACTTCCATCTAACACTAGTGTCTTCTCTCTGAGATTACTTCCATTTTACTCTGTGCATATCTTGATTGCACATAGTTATTTTCATGTTGCCTTCCCCATTAGACTGTGAGCTCCTTGATGGCAGGGACTTTTGTTTAGATTTTTGCTTTATTTTATTTTGTGCCTGTCTTTGTGTCTTCTCCACTTAGCACACTTTCTGTCATTGAGTTAAATAGATGTTTATTATATTAACAAATTTATTGAAATAATTATAGTTCTTTTACAAATAAGTAACCTGAGGCATAAAAGAGTTTAACTGAAAGGATTTAAGGGGAAAACAGTTTTAGGGAAATAATTCCTAACCATTCAAGTTATCCAAATGTGAAATGGACAGTCTCAGGACAATTGCTTGTTGAACATGTTATATTGGGGAATCTTGGACTGTATCACCTATGAGGTCCTTCTCAACTCAACAATCATATGAGAAGACAATTGGTGATAAGGTTGAGAAATCATAAAAAATGGAGGTCAGATGGGCTTTTTTAACCTTAAAGGATGAAAAGCACAATTCTTCAGAGAATAGGTATTAGCAGTAATTCATATTTCTGTAGCACTTTACTGCTTCAAAGGCTTTTTCTCACAATAATCCTGTAAGGTACATTGGGTAGTGAAAATATTATTAGCCCTTGTTATAGATTAGGAAATTGAGTCTCAGGAGAGGTTAAAATCCTGGTCTTATATCTGATAAATTTTGGAGCTAGGACTAAAACCCACATCTTCTTAACCCCAGAGTAGTTATTTTTCTACACCACGCAATGAGGCAGAAGTCTTTATACTTTCATTGACACTAATGTGATGGTGACTCATTCTCCTGACTAGCAGAACTGTGCTGTGACTCATGGAAACATTTACAAAGGCAAAGACCTCGTAGGCTCTGCAACTGCATAAAATCAGGGACAGCCATATTTGAGAATTTTTTGGAGGTGAAGAGGTTGAAGAAAGGAAGGTTCTAATTCCTTACCCCTCTGCCAGAAGAAAATTTTGGATCACTGCTGCCAGGATGTGACCCTGAGCCCTAATAGAATGTGTCAACTTCAAGAGATAAATGTTAAAAGTATAATTAAATACCAGTGGGAATCAATTGTATTTGGTTTACAGCTGTGCCTAAGATTTGACTTAGCTGAGAGAATTACCAAAACTAGAGTAGTATGGGGGGCACCTAGGTGGTGCAATGAATGGAATGCAGCCCTAGAGTCAAGAAAACCCTGGTTCAAATCCAGCCTCAGACACTTAATAGCTGTGTGATTCTGGGCAAATCACTTAAACCTTTTTGCCTCAGTTGCTTCATCTGTAAAATGAGCTGGAGAAGGAAATATCAGGCCATCCCTGAATGTTTGCCAAGAAAAACCCAAATGGGTTTACAAAGAGCAGAACACAACTGAAATAACTGAACAATAACCACAACCACAACAAAATAGTAGTATGGCCAGCATTTTACTCAAGATCTCTGAAATTTAGTGGGTACTGATATCACTTCCAGTCATTCAGAAACAGAGAAACAATGGAGCTTAGCACTTAGGAAGAATAATTCACTGAAACTGGAAATTGTTGACTGGGATGCTGTTTCTCCCAGTGACTGCTACACGTGAGCTCCTTTGTGTGTCCAAGCTCTTTATTATTATATGTCACCCTTGTGGCCTCCACAGAAGGTGACTTGAATAGATCTGAGGTTCACACAACTTTTCCTACCTTAACTAAATTACAGATGTGTTTTGTGCACCCAGTCCTTTAGAAAAAAATTCCAGACATGCTGCTGCACCCTGCTGGGCTGTTCTTTTTTTTTATTGATAGAAACCTATAAATGGTTTTCATTTTTTTTTGACACACATATACATACACATGAACACATATGTATATGTGCATATATGTGTGGAGATGGATAGATCTCAAATACGTATGTGCACATGAACATATGTATGTGTGCCACTTGCTTAGTCTTAGTTCCGGGAACATAGTAAGTACTTTATAAATGTTAGCTATTATTACAGGTGTATTATACACCCCTCCCTCCTACTTAGTATCATTGAAACTGGACCCTGAGAAAAACTGTCAGATGGGATTGATATGATGCTAGTGGCAGTGTAGAAGAATGAAGAGAGTGCTGTACTTGGAGTTAGAGGACCTGGGTTCAGCTCATGCATCTTTTACTTCCTCTGTGACCCTGGACAAGTGACTTAATTCTCTTAGCCTCAGTTCCTCATCTATAAAATGAAGGATTTGAACTAGATAGCTTTTGAGGTTCCTTCTATATTTAGGTTTATGATCCACTCAAATATCCAGTTATATTGATAATGTCATCTATTTGTGACCTATAATAAGCCAATCATATCTATCCATCCTGGTGTGGCTCTCCACACCAGGAGAATATAGATTCTCCAAAAGATTTACCACAGAAGATCTACCTAATGTTCTAGAAGATTTCATCACTTCCTCTGTACATGATAAAGATATGAACAGAGTCCTCTGACTATCCAGCTGTCATCTTTCTGTCACACAATTCCCTGATGGCATCCTTTATGGATGTTCTTTTTGGGAAGCCTTCAATGGTTATACCTTGTAGCCTGCTCACATTCACCATGAACCATTCCAGTGTCATTTGTTCGATGTTCACCATTACTTCTTAGAAGGCACTGGTGTCTGACATTTTGTCCCATAAACTTGTACCAGTGAAATGTTTTCTATTGAAAAAAATTGGCATTTGTTGTTACAGTCATCTTGGGGTCAATAAAAGCACTTTTCAATTTTCTGAAAGACATACAGTCCACTCTTTTTTCCCCTCAAAACTGGGTTCAAATCACTCTCTATCCTAAACAAGCATAGCTTTCGGAGATGATCTAGGGGTATGCCATTCAGATGCCTGCTGAAATCTGAGCAATGAATCTTCACTTGTTTGGTCCTCTTCTGTGAATGGAAAAAACAAATTCCTTTGAGTGATTACTTAAAAAGTTCTGCAATGTTTTAGAGCTTAATGCAATCAATACAATATTATTTGAAAACAACAACCAACAGAACTCACCAAGCATAGGGAATCTCTCCTAGATCTGGATGCTTTGTTGGATCTCCTTTATCACAAATGATGAATACTCTGGGAGTAAGGGGAAGGAATCATCTACCTACTTTATTGCTTGACTGATATCTATTACTCTGAAGATCATTGAATAGGGCTAATTCCATCACTATATCTTCCAAGGAACCTAGAATGATCTTGATATATAAATGAAAGGTACTTTTTTATAAAAGACCCTAAAGGGTATTTTATTTTAGTGGATCAAATCCATTTTCAATGTTAATAAACAATAAGCAAAATGGGAATTTTTCTTTTCTGCATGTAGCTGCCAACTATGAGATGATGAAGTGCATTGTTGAATACAATTTTCAAACTCTTTCCTGTTTCCTACTAATACTCTTATCAAAGATATCCTCAATTTGTGGATATATGGCCATTATATAGATTTTGTATACATCGAAGGATAGGCATTCTGTTTGGCCTTTGGGATTATGTTCTCTTAAGTTCCAAGATTTTCCCCCCATAACTTTGATATCATCCCCTTTTTTTGGATGTTTGGCAAAATTGTTACTCAATTTGATGATTTAAATTTTGCAAAACACATTACCTAGACCATCTTATCTGAGACGCACAACAACTCTGAGAAGTGGTTGTTATTATTTTTATTTTATAGGTAATCAAGCTAGGGCTCAGACACATTGTATGACTTATCCACGGTATCACAGTTAGGAACTATCAAAAGTGGGATCTGAACTTTTGGTTTTCCAACTTCCAGTTCTACGCTCTGGGCATTAGACTATGTTGACTCTACATCATGAGAGTTTGATGCATAGAAACTGCATTGTCCTGCTTATTTCATTATTCACCTGAGCCCTACTCCTGGAAAAGGCTGAAATGGCTCAGATTTCAGCTCAGCAAGGATAGAGTAGTATGATTGACTCAGAAGCACTGGTAAGCATCAGGACTTGCTGTTTACCCAGAATGTCAAGATAGCGATTATGAAAAAACCATCAGTCTTATATTAGCAGCATCTAGTCAGAAAATCAGTCTCTCTATCTGGAAAGCAAAAACCTTGCCTCACATAGAAGCATCTGGGTTAAATCTTAAATTCAAACAAGGACAAACAGTGATATATAAAAATAATAATAGTATTTCAAGATCTCAAATGATTCATGCTTTTACTCCTTTCTTCAACTCAGACCCAGTGCTTTCTTTGTCTTAGTAAATTGGTTCATGAATTGTTGTAGTCAAAAATAATTGCCTTTAACTTACCAAACTTCTGGTGATAAGCCTCTGCACATAACTAGGCAGGTTTTCTTCTATAGTAAAATGGTCCATATCTCAAGCCTATTCAGTTTGTCTCCATACTCTGCTAAGGAATAGATATATTACATCCTAGTGAATGAACAAGAGAGAATTAGGGGAACTTCGAGTTACTGACAGGTGCATTGCCCATGGAGCTGGACAAATACGTGAGAGGTGTCATGATCTAAAAAATCAAGAGTGTTTCTTATCATTCCTATCACAATGGCAGTAACAACAACAGAAACAACTAACTTATGTTTCCATAGTGCTGTATGTGTACATATGTGTACACCTTTAAACACATCATCTCCTTAATTCTTACTTATAAAATCATAGGTACATGGGAGGCAGTACTGGAGGAACTTTTTTGCAGAGGGGATGTCCAAGATATCTCTTTATAGAGATGTGCCCTTCAAGTCACATTTCCAGTAGGGCACACTTCATTTTCCCAGTGTGACCTTGGCTATAACGACCACAGAGGGCCACATGGAGGCCACAGCTGGTGAAGAATGAAGCAGCCTGCTTGCTAGTGGGAGCTGGCTCCCTAGACCATAGCTCCCTAAAGTTTGGCTCTCTCCATTCAATGCTGATCCAGTTTGGGACAGAAGTTGAATGACTTAGGAATTGAGTCACTGCTGAATTCATTTTGCATATGCTCTTCTTGGCGGACACTGTGTCTGATGATTACCAGGTCTGGCCCAGTTAAAATTGAAGAATAGGAGGAATCACCCAAGCTGGGTTGTTTTTTTTTTCTTTTCTTTCACAAACCAGCTTGAATGGCTTGGTTGTTTGGACTATTTTAAAAGATCTGTCAGTGAAAAAAAACAAGCAACAACAACTGGTGACATTTGATTCTTTTTATTCATTGAATCTGCTTATTTTGTGATTTATGATAGTAGACAAAAAGTCAAAGGATTGGTTGTAAGATGAAAAAGTCATTTCACCTCTCTGGGCTATACTTTCCACTTTAGTAACATGAGGAGGCTGGGTTAGTATTTTTAATGTACATGACTTCCAGGTGTGACACTTAGTGAAATCCCAACTATGGAATTCTCTCCCCTTGAACCATAGAGGGGGCATATTATAAAGGTGTCCTTGGTTAAGAGAATTGCAGAGAGAGAGAGAGAAGGGAACCTAAAGATCATTTAGTTCAACTCCAACTCCAAGCATGAGTCCAACTAGAATATTCTTAAGAGGTGACTATCCAGCCTCTGCTTGAAAACTTCTAGTGAGCAAGGACTCTACTATTCTCCTTGAGCATCCTATTCCATGCCCCTTCCTAGGTATTAGTACTCATTCCATGTCCAATCATCATGTACATACTTATCTCATTATATATTGTATTCACTCAATAGAATGGAAACTCCTTGAGACCTTTGCTTTTCCCTTGTATTCCTGGAACCTAGTATATTACGTTGTATAGAAGAGGCATTAAATAAATGTTTGTTGTATTGAATCAGAGTGGACAGTAGTCATTGTTAGGAATTATTTCCTTTATGTTGAGACCATTAGCTATCTCCCCAGATATCACAGTCATTACTCCCCATTCTGCCTCAGGGGACCAACCAGAGAAACATTTTTTTTTCAACAGGACCTGCTATTAAATGTTTTGAGTCAGCTATAATGTCTCCTCTGAGGTTAAATAGTCACAGTTTCTTTAACTGGATACGGTTTTAAGTCCATTCACCCTTCTGGTTGCATTCCTACAGTTTAACAATACTTCTCTTAGAATGTGGTGTATAAGAAGTATTCCAGTTGTGACCTGACTATGTCCATTACTCTGGAAACTTAGTTTCTATTAATGCAAACTATATTTGTCTTACCTCTTTGATTGCCACATTAGAGTACTCATGAGCATAAAGAAATATTTCATTAGGGCACGTATCCAGGTAGTTTTAAAAATATATATTATTTATATTTACAATATTTTTTACATTTACTGAATATGTAAACATGAAGGAAATAATTGTATTCATCAGATTAAGGAAACTAAACCCAAACTATGCTATTTTTACAATTAATAACCAGACCTTCCTTAAAAATACAAACTAAAACATAAAGCACAAAATACTACATTTTTGAGATATATAAACTTTTTTCTAGATCTTGAAGTTTAGTGAAATCCATGCTTTTTTTTCCACAAACTGCTTTCCAGTTAAATCTTCCACCTTCTTAAACTTAGTGAAGTTATTTTTTTTAACCTAAGTTCAGGATTTTATCTCTATTTAAATTTTAAATGATCAAATTCCCTTCACTCTAGCCTACTGAGATCTTTTTGAATCACTGTTCTATTATCTGGTTATTGATTTTCCTTTCTAGCTTTATGCCTTCTAAAATTGATAAAAATTACATCTAAAATCTCCCCAACATAATTGATAATTCTCAAATAAAAACTGCTAAGGACTGAGCCCTGAGGCCCTCCATCAGAGACCTCCCTTCATTACTACTTAGATTGCATCAGTCAACAAGTTCATCATCCCCTTACCTCTACTATCAATCAGTCTATAATTTCCCATTTTTTATGAGGATACAGTGAACTTTATTAAATGATTTGGTTAAATCTAGACATACTAATAGCCCATGATATCTTCCTAATCTGCTAGTTAACATAGAACATAGAAGTGCAACCTGCTATGGTGCTTTCTTAATGAATTCCTGTTGGTTCTTTCTGATCATCTATTCTAATTGTAAGTAGTCATCACTTTAGTCATAATCTAGAATATTATTATGAATCCATGTCAAACTTACCAAATTATAGTGGGAGATATTCACTTTTTTTTTCCTCTTATGAAAATCAGGAAATTTGACAGTTGATCTTCATTTGATCAATCAACATTTTTAGGAACCTACTAGGTGCCGGGCACTGTGATAAATGCTGGTGATACAAAAAGAGGCAAGTGATAGCCCTTGACTCCTTGCCCTCAAAAAGCTTATAATCTATTGAGGGAGACAAGATGCAAACAAATATACACAAAACAAGACATATACAAAATGAATAGATAATTCTCAGGACATCTAGGTGGGTGCAGAGCACTGGGCTTAGAGTCAGAAAGGCTCATTTTCCAAAGTTTGAATCTGTCTTCAGATATTTACTAGATGTGTGATCCTGGACAAACTACTTAACTCTGTTTGTCTCCGTTTCCTCATCTGTAAAATATGAGCTGGAGAAGGAAATGGCAAATCACTCTAATGTCTCTGTCAAGAAAACCCCAAATAAGGTCATGAAGAGTCTCAAATGACTGAATAAGAACAAAGATAATTAAGAGAGGAAAGTCACTGATATGAAGAAGGGTTGGGGATGGTTTACTATAGAAGGTGGGATTTTAGGAAGGAAGAGAGATCAGCATTGAGAGTGGAGGGGAGAGAATACTCCAAGCAACGGTGGACAGCCAGAGAAAATGTCCAGAACTGAGAGATGTAGTATCTTGTGTGTAGAGTAGCCAGGAGGAAGCATGACCAAATAGTGTCAGGAAGTGGAAATGCAGAGGAGACAAGGTTATGAAGAGCTTTGAATGTCAAACAAATCATTTTGTATTTGATCCTAGAGGCAACTGGAAGTCACAGAAGTTTAATGAAAAACATGATTGGATCTGTGCTTTAGAAAAATCATTTTAGGGGCTAAATGTAGGACGAATTGAAGTGGGGAGAAGCTCAATGCAGGCAGACCCACAAGCACACTATTGCAATAATCCCAGACATGAGGTGATTATGGCCTATACTAGAGTGGTAGCAGTATCAGAGGAAAAAGGTGGCAAATATGAGAGAGATTGCAAAGGCTAAATCAATAATAGTAAAAAGAAGCTTGGATATGGGGGAGGGGAGGGGAAAAATGCCGATGAATTCAGGATGACACTTAGGTTGCAATCTGAGGGACTGGGAAGATGGTATCATTCTCTACAGTAATAAAAAATGTAGTTGGGGTAGAAAGCTTGGGGAAAAGGTAATGAGTTCTGTTTTAGATATTTTGAGTTTAAGATGTCTACTGGTCATAAAATTCAAGATATTTGAAAGGCAGATGGAGACGAGAGCTTGGAGGTCAATAGAGAGATTGGGGCAGAATAGGTTCATTTGAGAATCATAAGCATAGAGATGGTAATTAAACCCATGGAAGCTGATGAGGTTGCCAAGTGAAGTAGTATAGAGGAAGGAGAGGGTGCAGAACAGAACTCTGAGGGATATGTTTGGCTAGAGGGTGTGGTTTGGAAGATGATCCAGCAAAGGAGACAAGGGAATCAAACAGAATGCATTTATAAGTGCCTACAATGTACTCAGCACTAGGAATATTGAGACTAAAGAGAAACAGTCACTGCCGTGGTAATGCTTAATATGGGTGGTGGGTTGGTTGTTGTCTGTCTTCAAGGAGGACCGAAATGACATCACCATGTTAAAGTAAAATTTCAATGTGTTCCACTGCTGCTTATCGACCAATATGAGCTTGAAATGCTCTACCACAGGTTGGGCACAGATAGTCCACAGATAGGTAGATACCCTAAATTTGCACATCATACATTTACTTTATGCTGTCTCAATTCTGCTTTGCTTAAAGAACACAGCACCCTTTCTGATGTGGGCACACCATGCTGAGCGGTCCTGTGCCAGTGTCTCCCATGTTGCACAGTCAAATACAAAGTTCTTGAGAGAGATCTTGAGAGTGTCCTTACATCGCTTCTTCTGACCACCATGTGATCACCTGCCCCATGTGGGTTCTCCTTAAAATAGTCTTTTTGGCAAGTGTACATTTTGCATTCAAACAACTTGGCCAGCTGATCGGCGTTGCACTTTCTGAAACATAGTTTGAATGCTTGGCATTTCAGCTTGAGCAAGGATTTCAGTGTCTGGTACCTTATCCTGTCATGTGATCCTCAGAATCTTCCTAAGACAGTTCAAATGGAAGCAATTCAGTTTCCTGACATGGCTCTGGGAGACTGTCCATGTTTCACAAGCATATAACAATAAGGTCAGCACAATGGTCCTGTAGACTTTTAGTTTGGTAAGCAATCTAATACCTCTTCTCTCACAAACTTTTCTTTGGAGCCTTCTAGACACTGAGCTAGCACTGGTGGCAATGTGTGTATCAGCCTCAATATGTACATCCCTGGAAAGCACACTACCAAGGTAAGCAAACTTAGCCCCAGCATTCAAAACTTCTCCATTTGTTGTATCCAATGGTTCCACCTATGGATGATGTGGTGGTGGCTGATGGAGTACCTGTGTTTACTTTGTGTTATTAGGCCAAAATTAGCACAGGCAGCAGAGAATTGATCCATACTTTGTTGCATCTCAGCTTCAGAGGCTGCATTGCATTGAATGCACAATCATCTGCAAGCAGAAAAATCATGGATCAACACTCCCTCCACTTTGGTCTTGGCTTGTAACCTTTTCAAATTGAAGAACTTACCATTAATAATGGTGGTTGACCTTGATGCCGTGTTCATCCTCATTGAAAGCATTTGACAACGTGGCTCAAAATATCCCAATAAAAAGCATGAGAGCAAGCACACAGCTGTCTTTCACTCCATTGGTGACTGGGAAGGCACGAGGGCATTGTCTGCTATCCAGAATCCAGGCAAATGTGCCATCATGAGATTGAAGTATAATATTGATGAACTTCTCTGGGTAATCACATTTTGACATAATTTTCCATAAGCCTTAATGACTAACAGTGTCAAAGGCCTTGGTCAGATCTACAAATGTTGTGTACAGATCTCTGTTCTGCTCCTGGCATTTCCCCTGGGGTTATCAGGCAGCAAACACCATATTGACTATTCTTCAGCCCTTTCTGAAGCCACACTGGCTTTCAGGTGTATGAACTTCTTCCAGGTGAAGGATCAGCCTATTAAGGAGGACTCTGGCAAGAATTTTGCCAGCAATGACTGAGAGAGACCCCCTTTGATTGTCACAAGACAATGTATTTCCTTTACCTTTATAGAGATGGACAATGGAGACATCCTTGAACTCCTGGGGGATAACCTCCTCTTGCCATATAACCAGGAAAATTTCAGTCAGTTTTTGTATGAGCAATGGTCCCCCTATCTTGTAATAGAATCACCAGATGCTTTGCCACATGAAAGGAGCCTAATGGCCCTCAAAACCTCTTCTTCAGTTGGAAGTTCAGCTAATGAGAGATAAGCGGTCAATGGCCTTAGCACTGATTGGTGATGATCTGCTGAGAACACTATGGAAGTGTTCAGCCTGTCACTTTAGGATCATGTCCTTATCACTAATCAATGTGACTCCATCAGCACTAAGTAAATTGCGATGCACCATAGGTTTTTGGTCCATAAATAACTTTCAGGGAATCATAAAAGTGCTTGGGATTGTTACTATCAGCATAAAACTGAGTTTCATCTTAGTTTCCTGAGTCAGGAATCCTGCATCTGTCTAAGCTTGCTTGTACTTTGCTTTTGATGGAATTAATGTTGCCTTCTTGGGGATGGATGAACTATCCTGTTGGTATATCCTGTGGAGTTCTCGTTTTTCATTTAGTAGCTTTTGAATTTCCCCATCATTTTCATCAAACCAGCCTTGGTGTTTGCAAGTGTTCTGACCCAGATGAGCAAACGCAGTACTGTACACCAAATCTCTGAAAGCTGCCCACTCCTTTTCTGCTTCACTGTTGCCAACTGTGTGTTAGCTCAACTTTCCCTCCAAGTTAGCAACAAACTTTTCATACTCAGAGAAGAGCTCTAATTGTTGACATTAATTCTTCTGGTAGTCATTTTATCTTGGGGCTGGCACTTTAGATGAATGTGAATATTTAGCTTGGAAAGGATAAGTCTATAATCAGTCCAGCACTCTGCATCATATGTTGCCTTTGTCACTCTCACATCTTGCCTGTCTCTTCTCCTTACAATTATATAATTTATTAGATGCCAATGTTTGCTGCAAACGTGCATCCATGAAGTTTTATTGAGTTTAAGTAAATGGAAAACAGCATTTGTGATGAGGTCATGTGATATACAAGTCTTCAGCAGTAAATGACCATTGCTGTTGCTGTTTCCAACTCCATTCCTCCCTAGGACTCCCTGCCAAGTCTTGTAGTCTGAGCCTACTCTACCATTAAAGTCACCCAGAATTATAAGTTTGTCCTCCTTTGGCACAAAGTTCTGTGGTGACAGGCAAGTAATGAAGGAGCAGGTGTGGATACACTGGGAGCTGTAGTCACAATCCTGCACAGAGGCAGCCCAGGCCATAAGGTCATTTTTCACTGGAAGCATCAGTGGGACTTGGCAACCCCCTGCGTGTCTGAGCAGCCTTTTAAGGATTGCACTTCTCACCTCCTAGCATATGGAAGGGGCTAGAAAAAAAGTGCCCTAAACATTGTCTGCTTACCCAGCCCTGGCCTGATTACTGCAGCAGGTGGGGAATCCTTCTATGCCATTGAAACACAAAAAATTGTACAAAATGTGCAAAAATATCTCCAAAGATGATTCCACTAACCATCGGCACATGGTTAGTTCTGAACATATGCACACTAATAGACAACATAAAATCTAGTAGACCTGAAAGATGAGCTGTTCTTGTTGCAAGAGAACTCAATAAGTATCTCATCCAAATAGCATCCCTAAGTGAAACAAGGTTGGCAAATGAAGGCCAGCTTCCTCAAGTTGGAGCTGGATACACCTTTTTCTGGAGTGGGTGCAGTGAAGGGGAGCCCTGTGAAGCTGGCATGGGTTTTGCAATCAAAACTAATCTAATCAGCGAGCTGGTATGCCTGCCAAAAGGAGTGAATGACAGGCTCATGACAACATGATTGCCACTCACAGGAAAACGTCATGCCACTTCCATCAGTGCCTATGCTCCCACCATGACAAACCCTGTTGAAGTCAACGAAAAATTTTATGAAGACCTAGAGACCTTTAAAACTTAAAATAAAGCAAAGAGGATGCATGAATAAAACATGAAGTAGTTTGAGGAACACATTGGATATAGACTGGTAGTCAAGAAAGACCTGAATTCAAATCCTTTCTAAGACACTTATGAGGTGTGTAACACTGAACAAGTCACAACATCTATCTACCTCAGTTTCCTCATCTCTGAAATGAAGATGAAATAGCACCTACTTCCTGTGGTTACTTTGAGGAGAAAATGAGATGGTATTTGTAAAGAACCATGAAAACTTTAAAGCACTTTGGAAATGTTGTTGTTGTATACATAAAATATAGGTGTAGGCAAAATAGATAAAAGATAATTTGAGATGAAATTTATTCACAACTGGAAAGATCCTGAAAGACTTTATGTAGATAGGTGCTTGAAGATCATTTTGAAGGAAGCTAGGAATTCTACGAAGTAAAGGAGAGTAAAACATAAATTCCAAACATCGGCAGAGATCAGTACAAAGGCAAAACAGATTGGAGCTTGAGCATTGTGTATGAGAAATTGCAAGAACCCACCATGGCTGGAGCAAAGCGTCTATGGAAGAGAATAATGTGTAATTAAACTGGAAAAGTAGGAGAGAGACTGGCTGGGTATTAAATGAGAGGAATTCATATTTGCCCTTCCAGATAACAGTGAGTCACTGGAGTTTGTCAAGTAAGGGAGTGACATTCACTTTAGGAAAAAATCATTTTGGCAAGTAATTGGAAGCAGCTCCACATTCACCCTGCTATCTCTTCTCCAATCCAAACTTCCTGCCACTGATCATCATCATAAATGGACCTGAGCACCTTCTTCTGGACCTTGTTCTGAATGCTTTCTAGCTTATTAACACTCTTCCTAGAATGAGACACTTGGAACATTCAAAAATATTCCAGTTGTGTTCTAACAACAGCAAAATATGGTGGTACTCATAAAGAACAAGAAAGCATGAATAGGAAGTGGTCTGCTCTATCAGGGCAATTACCAACCCAGATTAAAGCACATATCTATCATTTTTAATATAGCAATCAGCTTGTCAATATTCATGTACAAGAAACCAAACACATAAATATATTACATATCTGTTGCCTTTGATTTAGTCTTCTAATTATGTCCTTAGAAGCATATTATATTGTGTCTAGGCTCAATTGGTCTTATGAAACCAAATCTCAATACTCAAATCCTCAGTACTCAGATGCAACCATGACTTTGTTCCAATTCAGCTCAATTCAAAGATAATTGAATAAGTTCCAGCAATTGTCCTAAATTCTAGACATATAAAAAGTAAATAAATCATAGGCTCTTATGGTCCAGGATTTTGTAGTCAGCTTTATAAGAGAACATTCTTGGTTGCATGTCCACACACTGGGAGTTCACTCTACTTTCTTCCCCAGCTATGGGCTGTCTTTCTAGCCTTTTGCCATCCATTTTACAATTACAGGCTCTGGCCATAAGAAGAACTTGTTGGGAGAGTAGCATACCTTAGAATAGCCTATAACCATTAGTGGAAAGTTATCTCAAGAAGTAATCAAGGGAACAGAGCCAAATTCATGGAGAAAAAGCAAGGACTCACCTGAGCTCTCCCCAAAACCACTCCAAAAATTTTGAATAATGCCTAAAAACAAATTTGGGAGCCATGCAACCCACAAAAGGATGAGATGAAACAATTTTCCAACCAAAGACTCCTTAGAAGTTTGTCAGGACAGGTGTTTTGCACCAGGAGGAGAATGGAGCACAGTCCAGTGGAAGCCATGCCAGCATTGTTCAGGTCCCATCAAACTAGGAGCAAGTTGTGAGAGCAATGGAATCAGCATCAGTGGTTCTTGGATTGAGGTAACAAGCATACTAGAGCTTGTGGCTGCAGTGGAGTTCCAGGACAGAAAAAGAGTGCTTGTGGTCACTCACAGACCAGAGTACAGGCCAGGAGAGGAGTAAACATACCTCTTCCTAGAGCATACAACCTTAGGAGACCTAAAGACTTAGAGGTCTCTAGAAGTATCTCTGAAAACAGCTGCACAAAACCCCTGAAGCTTGAGACAGTGTGCCCTCCACCATGGAAACAGAGCCCCACTTTAGCAAAGAGTTAAAGGTCAAGAAATAGCGTGGAAAAATAAGCAAACAACAGAAAAAAATTCTGACTATAGAAGGTTACTATGGTGACAAGAAAGATCAAAACACATTCAAAAGAAGAAAACAAAGTCAAAACTCCTGCATCCAAAACCTCAAAGAAAAATATGAATTGGTATCATGCCATGGAAGAGCTCAAAAAGGATTTCAGAAATCAAGTTTAGAGAGGCAGAGGAAAAATTGAAAAGACAACTGAGAGTGATGCAAGAAAATCGTGAAAAAAGAGTCAACAGCTTGGTAAAGCAGGTACAAAGATACTGAAGAAAATAACATTTTTTGTGCTTTAGAAGTATCCAGATCGATACTTCTCTTTCTATGGAATCTATCAAACCTTGATTTTCAGTGTTTCTGGGAATAATCTTATTTTCCTGCTTTTAAAAAAATTTGATCCATTTTTTCTTTTGAGCATCTTTCCCACCATTATTTATGTTTTTAGCAAATATGTCAACCACCCTCAAGTATTCTCATATTTTTTTTCAAAGAACTGGACATGTAAGGTTTAGTGGAAAGGGTAATTTGAAATCAGAGAACTTGGGTTCAAGTCCCACATCTACCATTGACCATTTGTTTTATCTTGATCATGTCCTTTTCTCTCTCTAAATTTGTCTCTTATCCAATCAATTTTCTTTTGAGTATCTAGAGACTTGAGAAAAACCCTACTGTCTCTTTCTACAATTGTCTCTTGGTTTCCCTTAAAATTCCCTCAGAAATTGACATTATTCATGTTGTAATGGCTATTTCTAGAAATAGCTAGAAGGGGGAAAAATATCTTCCTATAATCACCCTGGTACTTGACATTAGTAGGCCAGGAAAGGATTTGCAATCCTCTCTACATGGCTACTTCTGGGCACGTTGAGTGTGAGATAAAAACCAGAAAGATTCCTAAAAGTAGACTTTTGAAATATGGGTCAAGCATTCAGGACAGAGATCCGGTCCAGACAAGCACATTTTGAAATCCTCCAGTTGAAGGCAATTGTTGCAGCCCTGGAATTGAGTGGGATCTTTGAGAGAAAAGGCAGAAAGCATTCTGTAAACTAAAAGATGTTACATAAATGTAAACTATTATTTTCAGTCTTATGAGGAGTCACAGGGGATAGAGCATTGGACCTGGAGTCAGGAAGGCAGGAATTCAAATTTGGCCTCAGAAACTTATTGGTCCTGTGACCTTGTGCAAGGGATTTAATTTTTTGCTGCCTCAGTGTCCTCATTTGTAAAATGAGTGTAGTAATAGTACTTACCACCCAAGTTTGTTATGAGGATACAGTAAAAAATATTTGTAAAAACATTTCGCAAACCTTAAAGCATTATATTATTGTTAGTCTGGGGGTTTTCTTGGCAAAGATACTGGAGTGGTTTGTCATTTCCTTCTCTTGCTCATTTTGCACATGAGGAAACTGAGGCAAACAGGGTTAAGTGATTTGCTCAATATCACATAGCTAGTAAGCGTCTAAGTTTGGATTTGAATTCAGGAAGATGAGTCTTCCTGATTTTACGCTCAATGCTCTATCCACTGCATCACCTAGATACCCTCAAACATTATATAAATGCTAGTTATTGCTATAGAAAGAAGGCAGAAGGGGAAAAGTGATGAGATACAGCAAAGGGAGAGAGGAAAGATGAAGAGATAGTTAAGAGTACAAAGTATTCTGGAGAAGTCAAGTAAAATCAGTCCTAAGAAAAGTACATTAGATTTAGGGATTATGAATATTATTAAACTTTATGGGACATTATGCTATAGTGTAAAGAGCATTGGATTCTGCGTCAGGATACCTATGTTCAAATGCTTGACACATCAACCATGTAATGTTAGGGGAATTATTGATGCTTTCTAAATGTCAGTTTCCTGACATTACAACTGCTTCACCAACTTGAAACTCATGGTTTGGAGTCCCCAGAGAAAGTGACTATGGAAGACTAATTCCCCCTAGATTCTAGGGGTAGGAAAACCCAAAGGAATATACTTGTAGTAATATTACTGATGCGTCCCCACCAGTGTGTTTGTGTTTTAAAAATTAACTCTATTACCTTTTTTATGCTTTTATCTATTTACTTCATTGGTATAAAAACAAATACACTAACATGCATTTCCAACACCTGGAGGCATAGTTTTCACCCCTCCATAACCTCAGCTAAGTGGTTCACTGGCTAGAGCACTGGTACTGGAGTTAGAAAGATCTGAGTTCAAATCTGACCTCAGATACTTACTAACTGAGTGATCCTGGGCAAGTTATTTAACCTTTATTTGCCTCAGTTCCTCATCTGTAAAATGAGGACACTGAGGAAAAGAAATGGCAAACCACTCCATTACCTTTGTCATGAAGAGTTCAATATGATGGAATAATACCCACCTCATACTATGGGTTGAAAAAGAATATTAGATTTAGCCCATTTCCTATATAATATAGTTCTAAGTTCCAAATTCAAGGTCCTACATGGGCTCAAGGCCCAGGCACCCTGTCATCTCCAGGTTTCCTTAATGAAGTTGCACATCTAGCCTAGAATTCTGGTTCAAAAATTGCAATTTGCAAAAATTGCAAATCTAATTAAAAAATTTATTTGCATCTGATATGTACTTCTACCTGTTCATAGAACTGAGGATAATTAAAAAAAAATAAACCAAGAAAGCCTAGACCTGTTTATTAGGGCCACAATTCCTAAAAGTGTACTCAGCTCAGACAATGGCACTTGAACTGTAAGTGAGCTTTCACTCTTTCTGGATATAAAGCAGCAAAGAGCCTGATTTAGTTTCAGGAAAGGGATTCACTGAAAAGGTGTAAAAAAGTATTTGGTACAAAATACCTCTCCCTACAATGGAGTACTCTGTCTCCATATATATACATATATATATATATATATATACATATATATATATACGTATATATATATATATGTATATATGTATATATATATATACATATATATATATACGTATATGTATATATGTATATATATATATACATATATTATACACACACACACACACACACACACACACACACACACGGCCCTTGGGTAGAGTGGGATCAAACTTAAAGATCAGTGTGGAATTGAGGTTCACATACATATAATGCACATGGCAAAGGAATACGTCCTGCTCTTAGTCCTTCTCTGCCTTCATGGATTACTTATAATATTTCCCTTAAGCATATTTTTCTGTTGGACTCCAAGTATTAGTGTCTTTCTATGACCCAACACCAGCATTGCCTTCCACCATGAAGAAATCATACTGCCTCAGGCTGTTACCATTCTCATCCACAACTTGATGCATATACTAGCATTTACCACTATAAAGGCTCCAATAGCCATTGATACCACTGCCTTTCATCTATGACTTGTAGATGGATCAAAGATTGGATCTCAGCATCACAATATTGTCTGGATCCTTCCAGGTTAGGAATAATTTTAGCCCAAGATCAAGACAAAATAAATATACACACACACACACACACACACACACACACACACACACGCATGCAGAAATTGCCATGTTGCCATGGTTATGTGGGAATGGCTGCTTCCCCTTCTCCAATTGGCCCTGGGAACCCCTTCTGAGAAACCCTGCCTCATATAGATGTAAAATGAAATGGAGGAGTGGAACTTCCCTTTTTTTATACACACTTAGTTTTTACCATACAATATCCGAGTCATCAGTTCTTCTTTATGTTTTTCAACCAACTGGAAAAAATTTTATCACATAGTACTGATTTATGAATCATTTGCTCAGAAGTAGGATCACCTCAACATTCCAAGTAGTCACTTGGATTAAACTAAACAAAGGCATATCTGTACATGCTTCAAAGACTGTCCTTTTTTATCCAATCCATTTCTACTTCATAGAAAATGTAAATAACAAAACATTTACTGTCTATTTCATGAAATTGCTGTGGGAAAAGCATTTTGTAAATCTTGAATTGTGATATAAATGTAAGCTATGGTTATTAGCTTGAGCAGGATTTTAAGGACATAAGTAAATTTTAAAGGGTCCATGAATATGGAGAAATTGGATGCATCCATTGTAAATAACTTTCAAGATGTTTGTTGGTTAAAAGAAATTAATATATGTATATATACACACAGATATGTATATATTAAAAGGTGGTTGCTCAAAGGGAAAAGAGGATTGAGTGTTGACTTTTTTTCTTTTTCAGGGAAAATTAGAACAAAAGATGTTGGTGAACAAAGAGGAAGAAAGGGAAAATGGAGTAGGAAGGAGAGAAGAGATGAAAGGGATGGGAGAGAAAGAGACAGAAATATAAATAAAAAAGAAAACAGACAGATAAAAAGAAAGGAGAAAGAGAGAGATAGAAAGAGGTATATAGAGACAAAGATGGAAGAGTCCCACAGAAAGCAGGAAAGAATACAGAAGTCAGAGGTTAGCCTTGAAAAGAAGAGATCACTTAATCATTGCAGACAGGAGGAGTACTGTCCTACCTGTACTGCTGCTTAAACTCTGATGTAAGTAGTAGCATTTGCTTTCAGTTGCCCATAATGAAAAAGGGGCTGCAGTTATAGAAGGATTTTTAGATGGAAAAGAGAGGAGTTGAGGAAGTTTACATTAGATAGTCATGCTCCATTCAGGAAAACAGAAGATGAAGTCATCAGAGGAGCACATAGAGAACCAAAATGAAGTTGGAGACTTAAATAGAGGAGAAAAAGTTGGAGCATCCATTGTGATGAATGTGATAGTGAAGCAGCTAGGGATAAATAGAGATTAATTATTGAATCATAGAAAGGAGACATTTAAAGTTAAATTGTAGTGAACTTAATCTGCAGTTATTTTTTAGCTTTTTTTAACTTTTGAGAAAAACAGAAGTCAAGAAAAGGGAAAGGAAAACATTGTATTGGATATTATCTAAGCTCTGGGGCGGGCATGATGAAGCTAGAAAAGATTGAAGAAGTAAGGAATTTTGGATTGCTACACAAGGTATATTCTGAGTAGCAGTCCCCCTCATTTGTATTCTTTAAGGAAAGTCGTGGAATACCAGTTCTTAGAGACACTTTAGAGGAGACTTTCTAAATTATTATTGAATTAGACTCATTATTCCCCCTCTCTCTTTGATTTTCTATTTCTCCTTATCTATTTATAAATATCTGTAAATACACCCAGGTCTCCCCCAGTCTTAAAAAAAAAAACCAAAACCTTCACTAGATCTCTTGATTCCCATTAGCTATCAGCCCATATCAGTCCTCTCCTTCTCAGTAAAATCCCTTAAGAAAATCATCTTCATTCAGTGACCCTGCTTCCTTTGCTTTCATTTTAACCTCTGTAAACTGGCTTCTGACCTCATCATTCAACTGAAACTGTTCTTGCCAAAGTCACTAACAAACTTTTAAAAGCTAAATCTATTGATCCTTTCCCTCCCCGCCCCCACTTCATTCTTTTTCACCTTTCTGTTTATTTGATGTTGTTAAACAAGTATTTTATCTTCTTTACATTGACACTGCTCTTTCTGGCTTCTCCTCCTACCTAGCTGACCACTTCTCAATCTCCTTTGCTAGATATCATCAAAATTAGGTTCACTAATTATGAGAATACCCCACCCCCCAAGTTCCTCCCTGGATTCTCCTCTCTTTTCTCTCTATACTCTCATTTAATGATCTCATCAGTTCCTGTAAAATCAGTTATTGTCTCCATGCAAAGAATCATTGAATATATATAGATGTCTGTACATTAATACATATACATAAGTGTATACATTATATACATGCACTTTTGCACATGTTTGTTTATTCATTTATTTTCCTTTTATTTTAAATTCAAATTAATTGCCCTTATTTATTCAGCCCTAGAGTCTTTCCTAAACTCCAAGTGATAATATAATATTAATGATTTGTTATTATTATTTATATAGCATTTTAAATTAGCAAAGAATTTTATATATTTTTTTTCTTTAAATAATAATAGCTAACATTTACATAGCACCTGCTGTGTGCCAGGAACTATACAAAGTGTATTATCTGATTTGATCCTCACAAAAAGTCTGGGAGGCAGGTGTGTGTTACTATTATATCCATTTTATGGATGAGGAAGCCAAGGCAGACAGAGGTCAAATGACTTGGCCCTGGGTCACACCGCTAGCATATGAAAGAGTCAGGATATGAATTCAAGTCTTCTTGACTCCAAGTCTAATGCTTTTAGCCACTATATTGCCTAGCTGCTTTATATTAAGTGAAAAAGGAATATATACCAATCAAAGGTGTTTGCTATTGTGATGGAGGGTATTTTGTTTAAAGTTCACATGGAACAGGGTTTCTCTGTCATAAGATTCTCTAGATACCTCTGTTTGTGGATGATGTGTTGATTAATAACATATTGCATCTGAAATACTACAGATCCTTAAAAAAAATGTGCAGAAAAAAACTACCAAGTGATTAAAAAAATTATATTCCAAATCTTAGGCTATTCAGTTGATCAGGCTGCTGGGTAAGTTAGTTCATCATTACATCTATCTTGGACAAGCAATACAGGTATGGTATCTCCAAAATTGAATAAAAGGAAGAGAACAGGTGGACAGCTTTGGGGAAATCTCTCAGTTCAGTCAGTGATCCCAAGCTGCTCTCTGACACAACAGTCTATCTTTCCAGCACTTGTATTCTCCTAGACATGTGAGAGGACTTCAAATCACAGAATGCTTCAGCTTTGGAAGAATTGAAATTATGGGTCAGTCAAAGAACTGTGTGAAGAGTTTCATAAAGATAGGAGACAGGCTGTGGCATATTACTAATGATGGCATGCATGTGAAAAATAGTGGAAAAGACATTATCAAGGGCATGCATGATTGGAAAAGGAAATGGGCTGTCTGTACATCGACAGGGAGGGATAACAGATGGATAGAAAGAGTGCTTCTTTAGTATCTGAAAATATTAATGATCCTAAAGAAAGGCATCTAATGTATTGAGTAGTTCATCTATGGAGGATTTAAAGAAAAACATGGATAGAATTATACAAGAGGAGACAGTGAGAAAGAGTTGGAATCTGCATTAGTTGAGGAAATGCCCATTTGGATGTGATCATAAATACATCAAGAAATTTGAAAAACAATATTCATTTGTGTTCATTGATATGTCAAGTTCTGATTGCTAGTAAAAGCATGTTGTCTCACTTGCTTTCTTAAAGCCATCTGTGTTACATTGGTTGCATTGCTTTTATCTCAGACTTTGGTAATCCTTCGGTTATCTATTTTGTACAGCATTGTTTGATTACTGATAAAACAGTTCTTTGTTTCTATATCTTAGATCTGTGTTTTGTCAGTCAAGTTGATTAACATTTATTAAACTCTTACTATATGCTAGCCGGAGGCAGCTAGGTGGTGCAGTGGATAGAGTCCCAGTGTAGGAGTCAGGAGGATCTGAGTTCAATCTCATCTCAGACACTTGACACTCACTAGCTGTGTGACCTTGGGCAAGTCACTTAGCACCAATTGCCTCATCCTGCATCATCTCCAGTCATTCTGATGAATATCTGGTCACTGGATTCAGATGGCTCTGGAGGAGAAGTGAGGCTGGTGACCTGCACAGCCCTCCCTCACTCAAAACAAAGTCAAATGCAAGTCATGTCATTATTTCTCTGATGGCATGGTCTTCTTCAGGAACAAAGAATGAACACACACTATGTGCTAGCCATTATGTTAAGTGCTAGGGATACAAAGAAGGTAGGGAAAGAAAATATTTCCTGCCCTCAAGAAGTTTACTCTCTATGAAATTTATTCTATATATTTTGTTCATTTTAGATATTTATTTAAATGCTGAGTTATTTTCTCTATGTATCTGTTCTAATAGGGAGAAATCTATTTTAATTAATTTGATATGACATCAAATTACTAAGTTTTATTTGTCTCATTAAAATTGAAGTTATAATTATAATGAGTAGATGGGATACATTTAAAGTCAATTGTCAGTGTCCATTCTATTTCTAAATAATTACAAATGGAATTATTGGGCAAAAAAGAAAAAGTGGGGGTATAGGCTGTATAAGAAAGGATTTTGTAGATTCCAAGGTTGGGTTAGCTTCAAGATTACCATCTGTAATATATTAAGATCATAGATTAAGAGTAGCCCTGCACTATATTTCATGATTCTCTATTTGACTTTGCTCATGAACTTCTCACTTTTATATATGAGATTTGTGAATGTGTCTCAATACCTTAAAAATGTTAATCTCCTTGAAGAAAGTTATTGTATCATTTGCTTCCCTAGAAGAGTGTTGCAAAGAGAAGATGCTTAGCAAACATTGTTTGAAACGAGTTGAATTTTTCTTAGAATTCAGAGTTGGTAGTCCAGTTTCATCCTAAAATTGCCTCTCAACACAATTGCAGAGCATATACTCAGATTTCTGGGGGGTATTTCTGAGAAAAATGGAGAGAGAAAGAGAGAGAGAGAGAGAGAGAGAGAGAGAGAGAGAGAGAGAGAGAGAGAGAGAGAGAGAAAGAGAAACAGAGACAGAGAAACAGAGACAGACAGAGACAGAGAGATGATGATGTGATGATGATGATGACGGACGTGAGGGGTAAGAGTAACAGTCAGCTCAGCAGTTGAGATGTCAAAATACAGCAGGTCTAGGGAAAATGGAGTAGCTGGGTCTTGTGAAATCGATAGTTCAAATACTGAAAAATTTGAAGGAGTATTAGAAATCATGTGGTCTAAATTCTGTATTTTGTGGAGGAAGAAACTGAGACCTAGAGAGAAGAAATGATTTGACTAAGGTCACACGAGTAGTAAACAGCTTGCTGGGGATCCAAACCCATGCTTTCTGACTATAAATCCAAGAGTTTTCACTTCATCTTACTGTCATCTTACTTATTCCAAGTTATTTGCTCTTTCTATTTTTTCTTCTATTCCTTCCCCCCTTTCAGCACTCAATGTTTTCCTGGTTTTCACCTATCAAAATCTGAACTTGAAAAGGGGTGTTAAATCCCTTTATCCTCATATTTAAATGAGGGCTGATTTAAGACCATAATCCTTCCCCCCTGTTCTCCCTCCTAAGGAATTTGCAATTTAATAGAAATCAAGTCCTTTAGTTAAAGTAGAATTTGAACCATCAACAGGTAGAATAGGATTTTTTTTTTTTTTTGGATGGGGAGAAGGAAGCCTCTTGGAGCCTCTTTATTTAGAATTATTGGTTGATGAAACAGTAGGGACCTATGCTTGCTATGGGATTTCGGTGACTATAATGAACCATGACTTGTCAGGGTGATTAGAATAGAGAGGGCCCTAGTCTGAACAAATATTAATGATGTGTAATGGGCAAGACATTCAACCACTTTGCAATCCTTCTCTCTCCTGGATACTAAGCCAGACTCTATTTTAGAATGTACCCGCTTTGCTGATTGATATTTCTATTCCTATTTTTACAAATTTTGTCCTTCTCCCCAAGTCAGAACATATTGTAACAGATTTTCATGAAAATGGAAGAGTTTGCAAGCTATGGACTTGTGAACTTGAAGTTTGTCTCCTTCCAGAATTTTAGACTGCATCATTAAGGGCTAGTTAATGAACTCCTAGGAAAGGAAGTGGTAATCACAAGCAACCAGTAAAATGTGGTTTCTTCAATTCCAGGTCATTCAAGACTAACCGCATTTCTTTTTAAGACAGGCTTACTAGACTTGGAGATTATGGTAATTCTTTAAACATTGTTTATAGAGACTGCTATCTTAAACATAGATATCAAGAAAGCTTTTGACAAAAATCTAATGGCATTCTGGTGGACAAGATGGAAAGATACGTACTAGGGAACAGGATTCACAGGAAGATTCTGTACTAGTTGAATGAACACATTAAAAACTTAGTCAATGCTTGCTTGATATGACTTTAGAGAAAAGTCTCTAGTAGAGAACCTCAAGCCCCATGGGATTTGCTCAATTTCAAGAGAAATTGTGATTTGAACCCATGTCTTCTTTTTTTTTTATTTTAATAAATTTATTAATTTAACTTTTTACATTCATTTTCACAAGATTTTGGGTTCCAAAATTTTCTCCCCATTTGTCCCCTCTCCCCTCCCCAATACACTGAACATTCTAATTACCCATATCACCAATCTGCCCTCTCTTCTTTCAT
>CM053769.1:242496636-242536091 GCA_028658325.1 Potorous gilbertii
GATACCTATTTCAGATGTTTGGGATACAGAGGCCTTGACTCCTATGTCTTTACCTGATGGTAAGCAGTTTTCTTCTTTTTCATCTTCAGAGATGAAGGTTGGAATCATTTTTTCAAGAAAATAACCTTTTATGGTCTTAGTTTTTTTCCCTTTTCTGGTCATTTTCCCAGCCAGTTACTTGACTTCTGAGAGTCCTCTCCACTCCTGGCCTAGGTCTGCCCAGCTAGTGCTTGGGGTCTGAGATTCAAATGCTGCTCCCCAGCCTCAGGGCTTTTGGCGGCGGGCCTGGCTGCTATTCAGGGTAAGATTAAATCAGGTTCTCAGCTGGGGGCAGGGCCCCCTCCCAGGCTCAGTTCCCTCAGGGGGTTTATGCAGAGACCTTTTGTAATGCAGCTGCTGCTGAGCTCCTGCCTGCTCCGGAAGCCTCTGGCAGCCTGCTCCAGGAGCCTCTGGCTGCCACTGCCGCTACCTCCCAAGGGGGTCTGAGTCCCAGAGACACCCCACTCCCCTCTCAGCCCATCTCTCTCACTGACCTGTGAGTCTGTGGGTGGAGGGACCTTCGCGGCCACTGGAGATTCTGTCCCTGTAGCCTGCTTGGATCTGCTGACTCCTGTCTGTGCCTCGTGGCCAGGGCAGGGCAGGGGAGGGCTCTGCTCCCCTTCGGGGTGCGATGGACCTTTGGGATCAGTTTTTCAGGGCTCTCTGGAACGGAAATCTCCTTCGCTGTGCTGCTGCACGGCTTCCACTGTTCCAGAATTTGTTGGGAGTTCTTTTTAGAGGAAATCCATGGGCTGTGGGTTCGGACCTAGCATAGGTGAGTCTTTCTACTCCACCATCTTGGCTCCACCCCCAAACCCATGTCTTCTGATTACAAAGCAGAATACTTTCCCATATAACAGGCTGGCCAGTTGACCAGCACAGAAACCTTCCTGTATTTATGTTGTGTTAAGCATCCTCATAAGGGGAGAAGATGTTTAAGGATACTGGAAAGGGAAAGAACAAAGAGTCCTCTAGGATATGGTTTTTAGCATAATGTTTTTAGCCATGTTGTAAATGCTGTCAATGAGGATGAACACAGAATCAAAGTCAGCTAACACACTGATGCTAAATTCTTCACTTTGAAAAGGCTATAAGCCAAGACCAAAGTGGAAGGAGTATTGGTGTGCAGTTTTATGTTTTCAATGATTATGCACTCAATGAAGCCTCTGGAGCTGAGCAACAAAGTATGGATCAATTCTCTGCTGCCTATGCTAATTGTGGCCTAATAATTAGCACCAAGAAAACACAGGCGCTTCATCAGTCACCACCACACCATCCATATGTGGAACCATCGGTTACTACAAATGGAGAAGTTTTGAATGCTGGAGCTAAGTTCACTTACCTTGTAGTACACTGTCTAGGCATATTGATAATGAGATTGATGCATGCAATTTCAGAGCTAGCTCAGCGTTTGGGAGGGTCCAAAGAAAAGTATGGGAGAGAAGAGGT
Organism: Potorous gilbertii; assembly: GCA_028658325.1. Lineage (NCBI taxonomy): Eukaryota > Metazoa > Chordata > Mammalia > Diprotodontia > Potoroidae > Potorous > Potorous gilbertii. The sequence goes on from CM053769.1 coordinate 242,498,125, forward strand.
ATTAGATTGACTACCAAACTGAAGGTCTACAGAGATGTTGTGCTGACCTCATTGCTGTATGCCTGTGAAACATGGGTAGTCTACCAGTGCTATACCTAGAAACTGAATCACTTCCATTTGAATTACTTTAGGAAGATTCTGAAGATCACCTGGCAGGATGAGTACCAGACACTGAGGTCCTTACTCAAACTGAATTGCCAAGTATTCAAACTCTACTTCAGAGAGTGTAACTCCAATGGGCTGATCATGTTGTTCCAATGCAAAAGGAGTGATCACATAGTGATCAAAAGGGGCAATACAAGGACACTCTCAAGGTCTCTCTCAAAAACTTTGAATTTGATTGTGTGACATGGGATACACTGGCACAGGACTACTCAGCATGGCATGCCCACATCAGAAAGAATTCTGTGCTCTATGAGCAAAGCAGAATTGAGACAGCACAAAGGAAACATAGGATGTGCAAATTTGGAGTAGCTACCAGAAATGTTCACAGGGACTATCTGTGCCCAATCTGTGGTACAACATTCCAAGTTTGTATTAGTCTGATCAGCCATAGTCGGACCTATTGAAACTTGAGTTTATCATGGTTATGTCATTTTGGTCCTCTTCTAGAACGAAGGACAACAACCAGCCAGTCCTCTTGGAGAGTGAAAGGTGAATGACAACAATGCCATGCAATGAGACCAATATCACCATTGACAATCAAAGTAGTGAAGCAAGGGAGGAAGCCCATTTGGGAATGTAATGCCATTGTCATTCTCTAAATTCCTGAACTTGGGCAAAGTCCAACCTCCTCATCTCTATACCATCAGATTCTCAATCCAGTGTATTTTCCACTGTTTTTCCCTTCTGACATAACTGAATTTGGTGCAATGACTATCCTTAGCATCAGAAAGACATTCCCTCCCTACTCCTCTACCTTGTCTCTTTCTCTTTTATATGTTAATATTCTCTTTCCCTTTCCAGTTAAGTGTATAATTCAGAATCTTCCTTTCCCTTTCCAAAGTCTTATTCTAAGCAACATTCTTCTGTTGTTCTTCTTTCCAAGAAGTTTTCTTTTGTTTTGTCCTTCATATAATTTTCTTTTCCTTCCAGCAAATTCTGGCATTTGCTTTCTGATTCATGAGCTATAACTTTATTTGATATTTCTTTATTCTCTCCTATTCTGTATAAAATAAAGCTTATAAAGTACAAATAAGATCTAGCCTATATAATTTCTCTTATCATTCTAGATTCTAATCCATCTTCCTTAATTTCTCCTCTTCCTTACTTTTAGAAATATTAGCTCATGAAGGAAATGACATCAAATGAAACAGTAGGTTACTAGTGGAGTTTCTCTATGTTAGAAAGTCATTAGATCTTGTTCTATACCCTGCCCTTATCACAATTTGTCTACAGCTCTAACTTTGTTATCTCTGGTTCTGTCTCTCCTCTATCTCTTTGGAGACAACCTTGGAAACCTATTTTCCAAACCTGAGGTGGGATGCTATCCATGGAGGCACAGCAGTTTCTCACAGAAAATATTCTCCTATATGTGTAAATTCTTCCTAGACAATATTCATTATATCTTCTGTCTCTTACTAGAAGACACATGCAGTCTCTATAAACTTAAATAATTTTTATCTCAACTATCATTCATAGATAAATCTTAGGTTCCTCAACAAGGCCATATTTCTCCATAAGAGTTCTAAGGATACATTTGAGGAGACATGAAGTGATCTCTAATCTCATTGGCTCATACCCTCCAATACTATTTATTCCTCAAAAACAGTTATTTAAAATCATTTTAGTTATTCAGCCTTAAGTAGCTTTTCAAAAGGGGTGTTTAGTGCATTTTCCAACAAGTACCTATAGAGTCCAGTATAAAGTAGGTTGAAACTTAGAGAACACCTATAGTAAAGGGGTAACTCTCCTCGATGCCAGAATTCCTTTTCTTCCATCAGTGAGGTATTCAAGAAGTTCCCCATATACATTTTCAGTTTATCTTTGGTTCCCGATGCTGTCACTGCCAACAGCTGATATGGAGGTGCCATTAAGACATTGATAGGAAGGAGATGGAAAGTCCAAATCTTCTAGATCTTCTGAAGTTCATATGGTTTTCTTCCAGCAAAAGCTGGGGGTAAGAAGGAGAAGATGGTGGGTAAGGAGACCTAGGACAAGGTGAAATCCTAGACCTCACCTTTCCCTCTTCTGAACAAGGCAGTTCCTTATCAGGGGACTTATTAGAATACTATACTTGATCCACTGGAGTCTGGATTCCTTTCTCAACTTTAATTAGACAATAGATAATTTATAAATAATATCAAGTATGTGTCCACATTTCCTCAACCTATATGAACTTTCTCCAAGTGTAGCATCCCTGCCCTTCCAAGTGTTTTTGCACTTGGCTTCAAGTCTATGATTGACGGATTGAAACTAAAGCCTATTATTTAAATTAACTGGTTGTTATCACCTGGTTAAGGTAAAGTAGCATCATATCAAATAGTGGGAGTGGGGTGAAATGAATGAATAAATCAATCAATCTCAACTTTGCATATTCACCTCTTCCTTCTTTGGGGATGTTCTAAAGAAATATCCTTCCCTTTCCCCTTGAAGTACACTTACCTTGGCAGTATACTTTCCAGGGATGTATAGCTAGATGATGATATTGACACATGCATTGACAAAGCTAGCTCAGTGTTTGGGAGGTTCTGAAGGAAAGTGTGAGAGAGAAAAGATACTGTACTGACTTCCAAACTGAAAGTCTGCAGAACTGTTGCACTGACCTCATTATCGTATTCCTGTGAAACCTGGACAGTAAACCAGGACCATGCCAGGAAAATGAATCATTTCCATTTGAATTATCTTAGAAAGATTTTCAAGATCACCTGGCAAGATAAGGTACAGGACACTGAAGTTCTTTCTTGAACTAAACTGCCAAGCATTCAAACTCTACTACAGAAAGCCAACTTAGATAGGCCAGTCACATTGTTCAAATGCCAAACATCCACTTGTTTAAAAGACTATTTTATAGAGAACTCATGTAAGGAGGACACTCATATGGTGGTCAGAAGAAGGGATACAAGGACACTCTCAAGAGCTCTCTGAAGAACTTTGGAATGGGAAACACTGGCATAGGATCACCTAACCTGGCATGCCCCCATGAGGGAAGGCACTGTTCTCTATGAGCAAAGCAGAAGAACAGTACCTCAAAAGAAATGTGAGATGTGTTAATTTGGAGACATCTTCACCTCAAATGTTCATATGGACTGTTTGTGCTTGACCTGTGGTAGAGCATTCCAAACTCACTTTGGTCTGATCAGCCACAGTCATATGCTGTAATTTGACTCAAACATAATGATGTCATTTTGATCCTTGTTGAGAACAAAGGACAACCACCACCAAGTGCAATTCTTCTTCTCCATCGCTTTTCCCCATTCTTATTTATTCTATTTTACCACAGCTCCTCCTCCCCAAATTATTTTGTGCCTGAAGGAATTATCACTCCATTGTTCCCATTCCCCTCTGTTCCTTGCCTCTACTTTCCCCAGGAGATTATTATTCCCTCCCACAAAAGGTATTGATTCACTTATAAGGCATCTGAAACTTTAGACTATTTACTATTAATTTGAGACTTACTCCTTTCCTTCTCTGGATTTTTAAAATTCCCATGTAATCTTTAACTGCTGAAATTCTATTTGTTCCTGATTCATCCCTGTTTATTGTTTTTGCTTGTATTGTTTTATCCCCCAAATTAATTTTAAAAAAAACACTATGATCTTATAAACATGAGAGAGCTGATTCTATTATTTATTAACTTTGCAATCCAACTTATTTACCTTTCTTGTCTTTCTGGTGTTTGAGCTATTTGGAAGTCAAGTAACTGACTCAGTGCTATTTTGTTGCGTGTGTGTGTGGGGGTGGTTTCAAATTCTGTTCATTTCTCAAAAATCTACCTTTTTCACACTGGTGATTAAGCTAAAAGGTATAAGATATGATGAAATGGGCTGCAGTTTGGGAGTACACTATTCTATTCTCTTCACTAATTTCTCATAATTGTTGAAAAAATTTGGAGTTATTCAAAGTGACTTTCCTTCATGTTTTAAAGTCTTTCTCCTTTGCTACATTCAATTTTTTCATTACTTTTTTCTTGAAAGCATAAAATTTAATTGCCTGGAGTTTGAGGTGAGAATTCTCTATTCCTTTCCCCAATCCTCATGGCAATATGTAGACTAGATTGATCAATTCATGGTCTCTATATTTAAAAGTTGAGGACAGTTTTTTTGGTATTATTTCCTATTGGATGGTATGTCAGGTTTTTTTTTTAATTTGTAATATTCCTCTAGGTGACCTGAAATCCTTAGGTAATTTCTGAGCAGCCTGTCTTCATGGTCAGTCATTCTTGTGTTCTTTTAAAATTGTTCCTTTTTGCCTTCTTCCACATTTTTATTATTGAGTTTCAAAATAGTTTTTTCTGTCTTTTTAAGTTGTATGTCCTGAGAGATATTTATGGGCAGGAGTCCTGCCCCTGAAATCTTGACATATAGATGAATGTCTGCTTTTCTGAGATATCAATGAACTTGAAGTCACAAGCATGGGTTCAGATCCAACTCTGTCACTTACTTAAACTCTGTAAGCCTTAGTTGCATTATTTTTAAAAATCAATGTAACATTTATACTCCTCTCAGAAGATTATGAAAAAATGCTAAAGTTTACCTTAAAGCAATATAGGTACACATCATTTTATTGCTGTTTACTTTATTGTGCTTTGCAGTTATTGCACTTTTTACAAACTAAAGCTTTGTAGCAACCCTGCAATGAGCAAGTTTATCAGCACCATTTTTCCCCAACAGCATGCCCTCACCTCATGCCTCTGTGCCATCTTTTGGTAATTCTTACAATATTTCAATTCTACTTTTTAAGAAGTTGTTCTCTTCATTGTACTTTTTACAATTTTGTCAATTGTATTTTTTAAAGGAATTATTCATTTTTTTTCTACCTCTCTAATTTGACTTTTAAAATCCTTCCTGAGCTCTTCCAAGAAGGGTTTTTGGGCTTGAGACCAGCTCATATTCCCCTTTCAGGTTTCAAATGTGGTTATAGTGACAATGCTATCCTCTTCTGAATTTACATTTTGATCTTTCCTGTCACCATAAAAAGGATCTATGTTTTTGATTTTCTATGTTATCTTTTGCTCATTGTGTTTGCCTTTTTCCTGGCTTTTAAAGTTGATCTCTGCTTCTGGGGCACAGGGGGCACTAACCCATGCTTTTTGTGCTGGGGGCTGGGAGTCTGGCAGCTGGAACCTGTATAGGTTGCAGTTTACCTGGTTCTGAGCTGGAACCGGTATGTGTGTGTTGAAATCAGGTGGTGTTTTTCTGCATTTTCCCAGGGTTACATTGAAGCTTGCAGAGAGAGATGTGTGTGGGGGGGTAGGGGGGATGGTCTGGCTGATGGAGGTCTCCTCCTTCCCAAGGGTTGTGCTAGAGCATAGGTAGGCTCAGTTGCTGTTGGATGGTCATCGGCATTGCAAAGTGGTGGTCCTCTACGCTGGTATCTGCTGGTTCACCTTGCTGTACAAAGGCACATGGACATTGTGGTGTTGGCGCTTGCTGGCTCTACCACTTCAGTCTCGGGAGCTCCTGCTGGTTGACAGAGATAAGGCTTCCTGCTGACTTGCCAGGATGCCTCCTGTCCTGTACTGGTTCCTTTAAGCCATGGCAAAAGGATCTTTCCCATTAATCCCTCTAGCATCACCCTGTCTTACTGTTGGCCCCACTGTTCCAGTATTTTTTTCTGGGGTGCTATTTTCTAGGTTTTTCAAGATCAATAAGGGAGAGTGAGAGTGACTTAGTGCTTATCTCCCAGCAAAATATTTCAAACTTTTCCGTTATTATCGTATCTGTTATGGTGATCTGTGAACATTGTATTATATAATTATAATATATAATTATATACATAATACGTAATTATAATGTTACTATGATAATTGTTTTGGGTTATCACAGACCATGCCCATAACAGATGGCAAACTTTAATCAATATGCGTTATATGGGTTCTGACTGTTCCAGCCATTCTCTGTCTCTCTCCCTATCTTCAGTCCTCCCTATTTCCTGAGACACAATAATATTGAAATTATGTCAGTTAATAAACCTGCAATGGCCTCTAAATGTTCAAGTGAAAAGAAGAGTCAATCAACGCGGCAAATTTCATTGTTGACTTAATTTAGGAAATTGCCACAGGCACCCCAACCTTCACCAAGCACCACCCCAATTAGTCAGCAGCCATCAAAATTGAGGCGAGACCCTCAAGGCAAGATTACAACTCATTGAAGGAGCAAGATAGATGATAGCTAGCTTTTTTAGCAATAAAATATTTCATTTTTATATGTACATTGGTTTTTTAGACATAATACTATTGCATATGTAACAGTCTACTGTACAATATAAACACAACTTTTATATGCATTGAGAAAACAAAAAAATTCATGTGACTCACTTTATTTTGATATTCTTTCTTACAGTTTGGAACTAAACCACAGTATCTTTGAGGTGTGCCTATATATATATATATATATGTATAGGTATGCCTATATATATATAGGTGTGCCTATATATATATATATATATATATATATATATATATATATATAGGTATGCCTGACTCTTCTCTGTTTTGGAAATTAATCATCACTTTCTTGTTACAGACCATGGATCTGAACCATCTGTCACCTTCTCTGCTTACTATTTGCTTCCTTCTCATTCCTAATTGAGCTTTTTCCAGATAACTCTGTCTGAAGATCCCTAACATTACCCTAGCTTTTGGGAACTGATCTTGGTCTGCAAATGACCTGAATAGCTTCTAGAATTATTATAGTCTTTAGAAAAACATAGATTTAGGGTAAATTCTTTTCTGAATTTTTTGAATCCCTTTATGAATTTTTTTTGAATCCCTATATGAATTTCCCCTTTAAATCCCTATATTAATTTTCAGGGATGATTGCCAGTGGTTCTGAAAATTCATTAAATGATTCCCCTGAATCCTCTGGGATGGAGATATGCTGGAGTCCCTCAGTGGCATGCTTTCAATATCTCACAAGTGTTTGTTCTTTCTAACTAATAGAGAATTCCTTGGTTTTTATTCTTGAAGAAATATTATTTACATATTATATATTTATTGATTATTTAATTTAATTAATTAAAATAATAAATGAATTATTTAAATGTAATTATTATAAATATATTATATATAATATATAAATATAAATATATTATATATTTATAAATAAATATATTATATAAAATATGTCAGTAAAGCCAATATGTTTAAATGCATCAGTAAATATGATAGTGGATCCATTGGCCAGTCTATGATCCTGTCATCTTGACATACTTATTTTTAGATATAGCAACATCAACAACACTATAGTAACAATTTACAAAGTACTTCAAGATGTGCACTATCTTATAGATCCTACATCACTGAATCCTCACAGCTGTGAGGTAGGTATTATCTTATAGATGGTGAAACTCGGGGTAAAATCAATCAATCAATAAACCTTTAATTAATGCCATTGTGTTCTTCTTGTTGCCCTTCATCCTTCATTCTCAAAGAAGACCAATAACACCAGGAGGTTAATGTCTTGACTTGCAAGTGAACTGGATTTGAGTGAGGCAGAACCATTCAAAGTCACTAGCCTCACTCTCTCCTCCAAAGTCATAGGAGTCCAGTGGCCAGACATAGATCAAAGGCGATAGCCCTGAACACAGTGGGAGACGCTGGCCTTTTTAAGCTAAGGTGTTTCCCAGGTTTCAGTTTGTCTGAGGCAACACCTATTCAGTAGTTAAAGGCTAGGTAAGAATTGAGGTAAAAGATGGCCTACTTTGCCTTCACAAAAGAATCAATACATCCTTTATTCTCCTGTGTTTCATCTTACTTTCTAAATATATAATTTTATTTTACTCCTTTTCTCATATTTCATTTTTTTTTCTTTTAAGTAAAAACTTCAGAATTTCAAATGTTTTAGAATTACCCTGAATCTTTGACTCATCTTTCTCTTCCTTGTTGCTACATTTTCAAATGTTTCTTTTTTATTTACTTTGACCCAAGTTCATAGATAGGTGATAAGGGCTAGCATTTATATAGCACTTTAAGTTTATAGATATCAACTCCTTTCATCCTCACAACAGCTCCTAAGGAGGTATATGCTATTATCATGGCTATTTTACAGATGGAGAAACTATGAGGCAGATTAAATTTAAGTGACTTGCCAAGAGCTATACAACTCTTAAAAGTTTTAGGCTGACTTTGAATTTAGATGTTCCTATCTGCTTTAAATGATGTCTACACTGACTTATCTACTTGCATGGGATTGTGTGCATACACACTGTGGGGGATCATTCTCATTGACAATCTGCCACTGAAAGAGAGCAATGGGCATAGTCTCCCTATGTGTGGATAAACCAGGCCCAGGCTCTATACACACCTATATTAGCACATCCAAAGTGAGAAAGAATAGTTTAGGATAAAGGCATCAAGAAGTCAGTGTCCTACAGTGGAAAGAACACTGGATTTGCAGTTAGAGGACCTGCTTCTGTCACTAAAAAGTGTGTTACCTTAACCAATCACTTATTCTCACTGGGACTCAGTTTCATTATTTCTAATTATTAGATGAACTTTAAGGTTATTCCTAACTCTAAATCCTGTGACTTCAAGGTTTCAGTCAGGGGCTAGTTGACTAAGAGTTGACAAATAGATTAACTGTTATTTGGCTTTCCCAACTCTTTGCCCATCTCTCTCCTTCCTATCACCCAATGTGCTATCATTCTCAAGACTCATTCTTTCAGGGTCTTGCTTTCAGTGGGCAGTCAATTAATCTTCCTCAAAGTGTTAATAATAGATGAAATTGTGACCCTTCTTGGGATCATAGGCTGTGACGTGGGAAGGCACCTGAAAGATCCAGTACTAAGGGGACAACTAAATTTACTAAGGAGGTAACTTAGTCCCCAAAAGGTTACATGACTTTTTAAAGGTCACATGTGTTATAAATAATATCATTTAAATCAGAATCTAGTATTTTTTAGGCTATGTAACTATAGAATACATACAATAATCTTACTGGGTATTTGGGCACATGGTAGGAGATTGAGGTGAGGGTATGGGGAGTATTCCTTTGGGGATCTCTTTGAGGAAGTGATTGGTGGGCTCTTACAATTTCTATTTTACCCCCTCTGGATCTAAAGTATCAAGGCAGTTTTCCTTGATAATGTCTTGAAAGATGATGTCTAAGCTCTTTGCTTTGTCATGGCTTTTAGGTAGTCAAATAATTCTTCATCCCTCTTCAGTTTATTTTCCAGGTCAGTTGTTTTTCCAATTAGATATTTCACATTTTCTTCCATATTCTCATTTTGTGAGTTTGTTTTATTGTTTCTTGGTGTCTCATTGATTCATTAGCCTCCACTTGCCAAATTCTAATTTTAAAGGAATTATTTTCCATTTGGAAAAGATTTTTTTTTTCAGTGAATTTTTTTGCCTCTTTTTCTGTTAACCAATTTTGATTTTTAAGGCATTATTTTCTTCAGTGGATTTTAGTGCCTCTTTTACCATGTGTCCAATTTTTAAGTGTTATTTTCTTCAGTTTTTTTGTGCCTCTTTTACCAACTAATTGCTTCTCTTTTCATATTTTTCTTGCATCATTCTAATTTCTTTTCCCAATTTTTCCTCTACCTTTTCAATCTGACTTTTACATTCTTTTCTGAACTCTTTCAGGAATTTTTTTGGGGGGTATTCTATTACCAATTCACATTTTTCTTTGAAGTTTTGCATATTGCTATCTTGGCTTCATTGAATTCTTCTGAGTGTGTGTCTTGATCTTCCCTATAATCGCAGTTGTTCTTTGTCTAAGGATCAATGACATCAGGAGTATGTCTGGTGATATCTTGATTTGCAAGTGAATAGTATTTAAGTATAACCATAGTAACTTTCAATGGGCAGGTTTCTGTTGCTCTTTGCTCATTTTTCCCAACCTATTTCTTGAGTTTTAATTTTATGTTAAAGTTGGGCTCTGTTTCCAGGCTATGGAGAGAACACTTTTCCAAGCTTCAGACTTTCTTGCTGCTATTTTAAGATGTAGCTCTAGATGTCTGTAGGGTTTTGGTGTTTTCTAGGTGGTATGCTTTAAGGAGAAGTGTGGTCACTGCTTTTCTGAAATGTGCTCTGGACTTAATCCAGTAAAGGACCTTATTTCCCTGTAATCCCCAGTGGTAGCACTCCTCCTGACTCTGACAATGTGTCCAGGTCCCCAACTCTCCTGTAGTTGTAATTGCTAGTTCCATCCTCTGTCTTGAAATTCATAACAGGGTCCTTTGAGCGATCACGGTCACTCTTCTCCCTTTCAGATTAGCAAATGTGACCCTTGTGACCATTAGGGTTACCACGCCATTTTGCCCTAGAATTGCAATCTGAAGCTGCATATGAGCAATGCAACGAGATCCTGAATCCAGTGCCATCTAAAGGTCCTTTGCAATGTCCTTCCAACCCTCCCCTAACCATGTCCATATGCTCAAAGCTTCTGAAGCTGCCACTGACACCAATATTGTCATATCCAAGCCACAGCCTGTGCTCCCAGGGCCCACAAGTGAGACTTACTTTTCTTGCTATACTCCCAAATTGTCTTGGGCTGAATTGTTATCCTCAAATTCTTGTTAGTTCTGTCACTCCAAAATTCTATTTGAGGCATTGTTTAATAGTTGTTTGGAGGGGAATTTGGGAGAACTTTGTTGCCTGCTTCTCCAATTTGCCATCTTGGCTCCACCTCAATTCAGCTTTTCAAGAAGTTCTTTTCAGTGGGTTTTTTTCCCTCTTTCACATTTGGCCAAATTAATTTTTTATGGTATTATTTTCTTTGGTATTTTTTTTTTTGTTTTTCTTTTACCAAACCATTAGTTCTCTTTTTCATCATTTTCTTGCATCACTAATTTATTTCCTCAAATTTTCCTCTACCACTCTTAACTCTTCTAGGGATTCTTATTGGGTTTAGGTACAATTAGCATTTTCCTGGGAGGCCTGTTTGTAGCTGTTTTCATAATGGTGTCTTCACCTGAGTTTATGTGGTCTTACCTGTGACCAAAGTAGCTTTTTATAGTCAAATTCTTTTTTTTTAAATTTGTTCATTTTTCAGCCTACTTCTTGACTTTGGGCTCTGCCCACTTAAGGACGGGGAGGTGCTGTTCCAAACTTTGGCTTTTTCATGTTGCTCTTTTCAGAATTAGTTCTGGGGGGATCTGCAACTTTTTGGTGCTTTCAAAGTGGGGTGATCCTGGGAGAGTTATAGTCATTGTTCTCCTTGTCTGCATTCCCCTTGTCTCCTTTACCCAGAAAGGGCCCTTGGTCACTTGTGGCCACAAGTGCTAGTACTCAAACTTGCTTTAGAACTGTGACAGGGGTCCCTGCTCTCTTATGAATGACCACCAGCATTCCTCTCCATCTTAGAATGGTGACTCAGAATGGTGACCCAGAACTGTGAATGGACAGCAGAGTTGCCAGTCAGCACCAGCTGTACCCAGTGCCAGCAAAAGATACCATAAACTTTTTCTGATCACTTGTCCCTGTTAGTGCCCTTACAGTCTCTAGGTTGAAAGCTCATGAAGCAGCTATAAAATGCTTTGGCCCTTGTTGCCACTCAGGTTTGTGTGGACTGGGGACACATCTCCACCTCAGTATCATAAACTTCTACTTCTGATCTCTTAAGTTTTCTTAGGTCAGAAATATGTCTCACCCCAGGCTTTTGTTGGCTCTGCCACTCCAAAATTTGATTTGAATCATTCTTTCAGAGTTGTTTGAAAGGAATGTTAGGAAATTCGGTTGGGTGGCTACCACAGTCCACCATCTTGGATTCATCCTTGTACTCATTCAACTTCCAGTATCCTTTGCAAAAGTTCTGCTCTTACCATCACCATCCTCTAATTCATAGTTCTCATTATGAACAGTTTATCAAACTATTGTAGACCAAGATGGTTTCATAATTCAAGTCTCCCGTTGTGGAAATTCAAAAAGTTTGCAAAGTTATGAGTGAGGGGGTGGAGAGTGCAAGTTCTATGTTGGAAAGAACACATCATTTAGATGGCTGCTTCATCTGCCCACTTTCCTTGAGGGGCAGGAAATATAATATAGGTAATAGAATATAGCTTGTAATTCAGGGTTGAAGTCCTAAAACTGCCATTATCTAATAGAGTGACCTTCAGCAAGTAATTCCATCTCTCTGGGTCTCTGTTTCATCATCTGGAAAATAAGGTTAACAATAATTCTTACATGGACTAAATACAAAGGCAGTACTATATAAACTGCAGATTGCTAGGAATATGGGCTAGGAATGCTTTGCTTATGCTGGGAATAACTGTAGACAAGGCTGTTCACTATGTGGAGACTTTCCTCTCTCTCTTTTCCTTTTGAGTTTTCTTCTGAGGTCCACAGCAGTAATAAAATACAAAAGAAAATGGGGTGTTGGCATTAAATTGTACTTTTATAACCTCTGCTGGATCATCTCAGGGTTTCCCCAGGGCCCAGATGACCCTGCAGCAGAATGGCCTGAACAGAATGATTTATCTTCTTTCCCTTCAGTTCAGGAGTAAGTTAGGGGCCAAAGTAATTGAGGCCATATCTAAACTGAGGGAGAAAGTAAATGGTGCATGTGGGCATGGGCATTAGTGTGTTGCTATTTTAATGTGGAAACTGGCTGTGCCCTACAAAGCATTTCCTCAAAATGTTCATTTCAATCCGCTGGGTTCTGTCATCACAAGGGCAGATTTCAAGACAAAAGCCTCATGTCAGAAGAATGCTCCTTTGTGAAGGAGAAAGCATGGGATCTGGAATCAGAGGCCCTGGATTTGAATACTATCTCTACTCAGTAATACATTCACGATAACTCTAAGGCTTGTTTTTCTCATCTTTAAAATGTAGGGGTGCAAGTCAACAAATATTTATTAAAGGCCTACTGTGTTCAAGATAATGGAATATAGAGGGAAAACCAAAACAAACAGACAAACAAAAACAAAAACAGCAGCAGCTCTCATTGCCCTAACACTCTGCTTTGGGAGACAATGTAATTGGGGAAAAGAAAACCTAAGGAGGAAAAAGGAAAAACTGGGGAAATCAGAAAAGGGTACATGTAGGAGGAGGTACCTGACCTCAGTCTAGAAGTAAGCTCAAGAGACTGAGGCAGAGAAAGGTAGAAGATTGGATGTCAATTTCAGGGCACAGCCACCAGGTCAGTTGGTCTAGAACATAGAGAGTTCACCATCATCATTTTCATCATCATCCACCTTCCCACCCCAAAAAATTATCTCATATTTATTTTGAATATATTTTGTACATAATATGCCTCCTCTTTGTTAACTCTTTGAGGACAAGGTCTGTTCTCCAGGATCCCAGCAATTCATGGCTCTTTACAGCACATTCTAAAATCCCATAGTTAGCATAGATACTGTGACTATATACATATATAGATATATATGTATCTCAGATATGTACATATATATATATATATATATACACATATATATGTCTGACAGACAGAGACAGAGTTCTAAAAGTTGATGCTTCAAATTCTACTTTAACTAAAGAACTTGATCTCTATTAAATTGCAAATCCCTTGAGAGGGAGAACTAGGGGGGACGGGTTACACTCTTAAGCCAGCCTTCATTTAAACCTAAGGATAAAGGAATTTTCATCGCTTGTCAAGTTCAGGTTTTAAGAGATGAAAACCAGGAAAACACTGGGTCCTAAAAGAGGGCAAAGGATGTAGAAAAAGGATAGAAAGGGCAAATAAACTGTAGATCTGGTGGCAGTATGACGGAGAAACAACCACTGAATTTGGAGTCAGCAAACATGGGATAGGATCTCTGACATGTTGGGACTCAGTTTCTTCCTCTTCAAAATACAGAATTTAGACCAGATGAGTTCTACTGTTCCATTAAATTTTAAAACATATAAACTACTTCACAAGGCCCAACTATTTTATTTTATCTAGACCTGTTTATTTTGTCATCCTACCCTCTGAGCTGGCTGCTATTCTCATTTCTAACTCTTTGCACTCTGCCTTTGTATTCTTAACACCTAGCACATTCGCTTGCATAAATCTAATAAATGTAATAAAAACTAATAAATGTGTTGATCATTACAGTCAGCAGCACTTATTAAATATGTGCTAAGCATCGAGGCTACGAGATGGGAAAGTGCCATAATCTCCATTGGCAAGGTGCTCATATTTTAATGAAGAGGACAGTGAACACATATATGTGCTTACACACATATATGTACACGTATATGTGTATATGTGCATGCACATACTGTGTCTGTATATGCAGGTAATGTATATATATATATATATATATATATATATATATATATATATATATATACATAATGCAGTGCATGTATACATCTATATGCATGCGAATATAAACATGCAAATGTATATATACACCCATATAGAGAGAAATTTTCATATGTAAGTATATATGTCTATAGATAATAAAAATAAACACTATATAGACAACAGGCTATTTATATCTAGATAATAAATACAATGAAATACAAGGTGGTTTGGAAGCGAGGGCAATAGTAACTGGAGCCTGGGTTAGGAGAGGCTTTGTATAGAAGGCTGTGCTTGAGCTCTTTCTTGAAGGAAGGGAGAGATTCTGTGGAACAGTGTACATTCCAGCACTGCCACTGCAAGGTCACAGAAGAAACAGATGGCATACTGTGTGTAAGAAACCGAGCAGTTCAGTTTGGTTGGACTGAAGAGAATAGGAGGGAGAGAGACAGTTAACGAGCCTAGATAGATCACATAGGGCAAAGTTATGAAGGACTTTAAAAGCTAAACAGAAAAATTTATATTTTATCTTAGAGGAAATAAGGACTTACCAGATTTTATTGAAATGGGAAATATCATGATTAGATGTATGTTCAAGGAAAATTATTTTGGTAGGGATATATATAATGGATAGGACTGTGGAGATACTTGAGGTAGGAATACCAATTAGGAGAGTATTACAACAATTTAGGTGAGAGTTGAGGGATGGCACAAAGGTGGCAGTGAGCATCAGATGCTACTGATATTGTGAAAGTAGAGCCAACAAGCTTAGGCAGCAAGTGATTGGCTATGTGGGATGGGGAAAAGAGAGGGGTCAAAGATTACTCTGCCAAGGGAGATAGTGTGTAAAAATTTACAAAATAGATGCAGAAAAATTTAACATAACACTGACATGTAGCACAATAAAGTTTATAAGGTGTTTTATATACATTATCTCATTAAAGGATTGTCAGGGAGGTAGTATCATCTGGAGGAAACCAGGTTTCAATGAGAGTCAGAAAATGCAAAGAGGAAAGGGTCAAAAATGAAGCAAACTTTGTTATTTGTGAAACAGGAATCCTAGAGGTCACAAGAGAAAGAAAGGAAGAGTTGGAATGAGCTAGTTAGTGATGGGATTGAGGAGGGACAGAGTGATTTGTTAGGGTTGGGGGTAGGGTTCAATAATAATCTAGAAGTAATTAAACATGAACCAGAATAGTGGCTTCATGAGTGAAAAAAAAGGGATAGTTTCAAAAGATGCTGCACAAGTAGAATGAACAAGAACTGGTAAAGTATTAAATATGCCAGGGTAAGGAAAAAGGTAACAGACAAAGATGACTTCAAGGTTCTGAACTTCAGTAACTAGAAGAATGGTGATTCTTTCACTGGAAAAAGGGAAGTGGGAGGAGGATTGCACTTGGAAGAAATTTCTAGACCTTAGTTTCTTTGTGTATAAGAATATTAGATTAAAAGAGTAAACAAGATAATTTTTGCTCACAATGTCCCTTCCCACAATAACACTGTTAATCACTTCCATCAAGGACTTGTTGAAGCCCCACCTATTCCCTAAAACCTTTGGCACCATCTTGTCTTACCATGCTCTCTCCCTTCTCTGAAATCACTGTCATAAAATCTCGGGGTGGTAAGGAGTCTCAGAGATAACCTAGTTTAACCTATGCGTGAATAGGAAACCACCCAATATGACCTTGGATAGATGTTCATTCAACCTCTGATTGAAGATATCTAGTAATAGGGAACTCCTGCTCTGTGTAACTGTTTGCTTCCTTGACTATTCCATGTCCTCCACTCTCTATCTGGACTGTCACCTTCACGTTCTTCACACCAGCAGCTTGGAGTCCACCCCTGAGTCCCTTTGCTCTGAGTAGCCAGTTTCTGCTTTACCTTCTAGAGGCCCAGCTCTACATGGGCCTCTTCCTCCTTCTCCACTTTCCAGTTCCCCTTTATATGTTGTCCTAATAGAAAGGAAGTCATCACCTGGGCTTAGCATCACAGTTCTTGGCATATAGCAATTGCTTAATAAGTGCTTTATATTATATATCTACCATTCTATCTACTGAGGCAGCCCATTCCCTTTTGGGACAACTCTCATCTTAGGAAGCTTTTCTTTTCATTGAGCTAAAATCTGCATCTCTGCAATTTCTACCTAATACTCCTGGTTCTGCCCCCTAGGCCAAAGCAGAGCAAGTCTACTGCTTTTTACACATGGCAGCCTTTCAAATACTTGAAGACAACTATCATGTCCCCCCTGAGTCTTCTCTGCTCTAGCATTTATTGACTATACCACTCATTTGGCACTTATCACATGCAGCTTTGAACTGCTAATTATATTTCCCTGTGTGAGTGTCTTATCTACACAACTAGACTGTAAACCCCCAGAGGGCTGAGTCCTCATCATTTACTTCTTTGTATTCTGCCACTATGCTGTATACGACAGGGTTCAATACATTTTTTTTAACTGATTGACTGAGTATAGTCTAAAGCCAAGTTCAGTATTATTCGGGGGTCATGTTTTTAGATCTAGAAGAGACCTTAGAGATCATCTAGTTCAATCCTTTCATTTTACAAATTAGGAAACTGAGACATACAGAGGTCAAATTAGTTGCCCAAGGCCACCCATGCAGTAAACACTGAATTCAGGTTCTTTGATTTCAAAGTCAGTGCTCTATTCTAAAGGTAAGAAAGTGGGATGTCAAGTTGCTTGTCCAAGATCACAAGGTAGTTCATAGCAGAGTTGGTACTAGAATTTCAATTGCTTGATTCCTAGCGTTCCTTCCATTCTATCTGTGTGAATTTAAAGGTGCCCTTCCACAAATTTCTTAAATTTCAGGGATTAAGTCCTTTCACATTTGACAGATGAGGAAACTGAGGCTTAGATGAGTGAAATAGCTTGCTCAAGACCACACATTTATGAAGCTATGGAGCCATGAGATTCCATACAGTTGTCATTTTCTGTGATTCTGAGACTGACGTTATTAGTAGTAGAATGGGGAGTGAATGATTGATACATGTTTTTCTCCCAACTTTTAGCAGTGATAGGGTGCTGAGTGGAGTGCTTGGTATGTACTGGGAGGGCCCCCTTGAAGGTGGTAGCAGAAACAAAAGGAGAGTCTGGAGACAGGGAACACAAATTTAGCAACTTCAAGGTTTTCCCTCATACCACCCTCCCTCCCCCCACTTCCCTGGAGAATAGACGTACCTAGGGACAGAGTCTTAGTTTCAGATGAGAAGGTCCAGAGAGTTCAAGTGGAGAAGGTATGGCTGAGATACATGTGGCTAGTTGGTAAATTGATTACTCAAATATCACAGGGTGTAGGGTATGTGTTCATGTGTGTGTATGTAGGTGTGGTTTTGCTATTATATGAAGGCAGCATGGCACAGTGAACATAATAACTATTTTTATATAGCACCTAAAATGTAGCAGACACTGTGCAAAGGGCTTCACCATCATTATCTCATTCTATCCTCACAACATCCCTGAAAGATAACGGGTACTTATCTTTGTTTTACAGATGAGGAAACTGAGGCAAACAGGAATTAAGTGGCTTGCCTAGGGTCATACAGCTAGCAAGTCTCTGAGGCTTGAATTGAACTCACTCAGTTTTACTCCAGGTAAGATGTTCTATAAACTGTGCCACCTAGAGAGAATGAAACAATCCCTACTTAAAATAACCTGGCACATTATGAATAGTTAATAAATTTTATCTATCTGTTTGTCTGTCTATCTGCCTGCCTAGCTGTCTGTCTACATTGCTTTGCCGCAGAATCCAGATTCTGGATTCACAATTCAGTGTGCCTGTTATTAAAAGCATCTGCTGCCCTCTTGAAAGTATGAAACTATTCTCCTCCCCTCTCCCCTCCCGCGTTTTTTATTTTTTTTCTTTTTGTCAAAACAAAGGGGATAGCTTTCTGCTAAAGGATTAGCTGTCTTCCAGCATTTCTTCCCCTGCTTTCAAGACCAGAAAAACAATCAGGTTAAAAAAGAGGGAGGTTTATTAATTCTATATTCCAGTGTTTCTACCAGTCTATCTTTAAGTGCTTCTGGGTGCTGAGAAACAGTATCTTTCTCAAGCAAGATGCTCATAATGTAACCTAAGGGAAATATACCTCCCACAGGAAAATAACACTTCTGCCAGCAATTTACCAGGCATTTGTCCTCTTAAGTCTATTCAGGTCAACAAGCATTTAGTAAGCACCTTCTATATGGAAGGAAGGCAGTGTACTAGGTGACGTGCACACAAAAGCAAAAAAGAAACAGTCCCTACTTTAAAGAGCTATGTCCTGCTAGGGATTGGGGTGTGGGGTGTAACATCAATACAAATAAATGGAAAATAATTTGAAGCTGGAGAGTAAACTAACAAGTAAGGAGATCAGGAAAGACATCATAGGGGAAGTTGATCTAAGCCCTCAAGTAAGTTAGGGATTCTAAAATGTCGAGATGAGGAGGGAGGGCATTCACAAGGCATACTGAAGAGTTCTTGCAAAGACAAGGGTGGCAAGAGATGGATAGAATACTAAGTTTAAAAAAAGAAAATAGGGCATATTGACAAAAAAATGTGAAGCATGTCACTAACAAAAATGTTGTTTGTCCAAGTTCACACAGGAAACAATAAGACCTAAAACCTGAGTTTAAAACCAGGTATCCTCATTCTAGTTTTTCTAATATACTCCTAAGAGATATGAATTAACTGAAAAAAATTCACTTCTGCCATGAAGTTTTCCCTTACCAATCCCAGACTGCCATTTTGCCCATCTTTCAACTTTCCCAACAGATGCAATAATTATTCATATGTGTAATGCAATAAGGTTTGCAACAAACTTTATATGCATTATATCTTTTAAACCTCAAAACAGTACTATGATCTAGGTATTCAAGGTAATATTATGTCCATCTTACAGATGTGCAAACTTCAGCTCAGAGAAGTTAAGGCATTTGCCCAGGGTCATAGAGTTAGGAAAGGTCGGTGGTGGGCTTTGGACCCCATGCTTATTGCTTCCATGTCCAGTACTTTCTACTTAGTCCACCATACTGCCTCTGTAGATTGTAGTACCATCATAGTATGCTTGGTTGTATATGAACTTGTATTGTCTTCTACTTGTTTTAAAGATAATATTTAAGTTCTGTCATCTTAAAGGAATTAAAACCAAATATTTTTAAGCACCTCCAGTGTACCAAGCACTGTCCTTGGTTACATGTAGGTAAAGATACGGAGTTTAGATAAAATATGGATGCAGGCTTGTTTTCCTCATAAAAAGAAAGCACATCAAAAGGTAGTATATAAGATTATGTGTGTATCAAACATGCATTATCGAAGGGCTATGTAGGAACTAAGAAGGAAAGGTCAATACTAGCAATAAATCAATAACCTTGTTCATTGCTGATGTTCACTCAGTTGGCTGAGTCTGACTCTTCATGAAGTCCATGGGGACATTGGAGTCATCTGCTACTTCCTTTTCCAATGTGTCCCCATTTTTTACAGATGAGGAACTGAGGTAAGTAGGGGTCAAATGACTTGCCCAGAGTTACAGAGCTCCAGGTCCAGTGCTTTATGTATCACACCAACTAACTAGCCAAGAAATAGTCATAATTACTATTTCATTTAAGCCTTATAATACTATTTTGACATATTAATATTGCTTGAGGTAATAATAAATAAATATCAATAAATAATAATTAACAATATCTAGCATTTATATAGTGCTATTAGATTTTCCAAGTACAGTCTTTATGTTATTTAATTTACACAATAGTACCTGTAAAGGCTTATTTCATCATTTTTCTTATTCTTATTTTATAGAAGACAAAGTTAAGGCTGAGAGGAAGTGACTTCCCCAGACTCAAATGACTAGTAAATATATAAGGCAGGATTTAAAAATGGAGCTCATTGATTCTTAATTCTATTTATTTACTATTCCACCCAGCTGCCCCTCTGAAGGAAATTGGGAAAGGATCATAGAGTAAGTGGCATTTGAATAGAATTTAAAAAAATTGGTAGAATTCGATCGCTATTGGGAGAGGGGAGGACCTCAGATAGCATAAAAGCTCGGAAGTTCAGGGGTCACTTTTTGAACTCTTTTCATCCCCCATAAGACTCAGTAGAGTGCTGGCAACAACGAATGCTTCCAATCCACTTGTTCAGGGAAGGAATCAAGTACTAGAATGAAGGGAATACTTGGAAACTTTTGAAGTTGTATTCAGGAGAGACAAACTGTCAGCCAAGTGTGATAATCAGGTTATTTTCTTTAATGCATTCTCAGGTAAGTTTTTAGGAGGATTATGCTGGAGTAGGGAGAAGACTAGAGGAGATTAGTGGAAGCAGGAGGAGAGAAGTTGTTCTGTGCGCTGGAAAGCACCCTGGGGTTAGAGTCAAACCACGTAGGCATGAATTCTTGCCCTGTCTCTCAGGGTCTGTGAAGTCTTAGGCATTTCCCTTCTCTGGACCTACATTATTTCCTCTGTAAAAAGAGGGGATTAGAGTCTGTGGTCTCTAAGATCCTTTCTAGCTCTGGCATTTTATGATTCTATGAGAGGTGTCTAGTTATGCTCCTTGGAAGCTGCAATCAACAAGCGTTTATTAAGAACTTAGTAATGTGAGGACATGTGCTAAGCATTGAGGATAGAAAGATAGGTTAAAAAAAATGATCCTGTCTCTCAAAAAGCTCAAAGTCTAATGGGATGGGGACAGCTTCAAAACAATGATGTGCAAATAAGATACAAGCAAGATAAACTGGAAATGAACTTGGAGGGAAGGTACTACTAGCATTAAAGGAGACTGGGGAAAGTTTCTTGGAAGGGGTAATTTTATCTGTGACTTCAAAAAAGCAAGGGGGCAGAAATGGGGAGGACAGCCAGTGAAAATGCATAGAGCTGTCCAATGGTGTGTCATGTGTGAGATGGCAAGGAGCCGGTATCAGTGGATTGTGGAGTATATGGGAATGAGGACTTAGGTGTATGGAGCTAAGGAAGGGTATGAGGGCTTTGAATGCTGAACAGAAGATTTACATTTGAACCTGTAAGAGTACTAAGACACTTAAGTTTATTGAATAGGGGAGTTATATGATTGGAACTAGAGATCAATTTAACAATTTAGTGAGCTCAGGGGCCTTGACAGAGAAACTGTTGTTTAGGCAGAAGCCGCTGAGAAGTTAGGGGCCATAGGAGCATTGATGTAGATCTGGAAAGGATGTTAGAGATCATCTAATCTAAATCTTACATTTTTCAGATAAGGAAAAGTGAAACTTTTAGAAGTAAAATGACCTGCCCAGAGTCATACAGGTAGAAGATAGTAGAGCCAGGATTCCTACCTCTGTTCTCAGACTCCAAACTCAGTATTCCTTCTACTATACCACTGTCTTAGACCAATGCCAAGGCAGATAGTACAAAAGAAAACAAAGGCAAATGACAAACAACAGGCATTATCCCAGGATACACTAGTGATCACTACACTTCATTCTAGTTCAAGAGTCTCTGAGCCTAGGAGTATGTAAGCAATCTCAAGATGCAGATACAAAGAGATCAAGAACATTTCTGAGACTACAGGAATTAGTCCTTCAAAAACTGGGGAGAGTGAGGAGACAGGTAGAAGCAACAACGAAAAGAACAGATAAAGGATGAGAAATCTAAAGGACACAATGTAATAATTGTTCCTTTGAAGCAAGTATATGACCTGGTATATAGCAGAGAAGCCCTCTTAGGGCATGCTGCTGGATAAACAGTCTGAATAAACCTGAATGGATTCCCTCCTTCCCTTCTCTGGAAAGAATACTCCCAAAGGTGCTGGTTTGCAGAACTGCATGTCCTAGTGGGGCTGAAAGGGACAGAGCAGAAAAGACATAAAATCCTTGTTAGAATGATAATCCACTGAATTGGCTTTCCTCAAGATTGTTATAGAAGTAAAATTAGATTTCATCTCCCTCCCATGATCCTCCTGCCTCTTCACATGTCCCAGACCCTATAGTCTATGTCTTTTGGAATTAACCTTCTCTGTTCCATCTTCAAATTATACCTATTTAGTGTCTCACTGTGCTGATAGATGGCATTTGTGCATCTTAAGTGAATTTTCAGAAAGCTAGGTCTTAGACCAAAAGGCTGATTCTCATATAAGTTAATTCAGGTCATAAGGCATTCCATTCAAGAACCACATTTTGGGAGGCATTTTGTCCTTCTTAGGTGAAATTCTGGAAGCAAGCCCATGTGATAAATATGCTAAGGTTGTTTCCCTAAAATAAAAAAGCATAATATACTATGCTTTGATCTGATCCTCCATTAATGAAGAAGCAGCTTATTTATGAGTTAGTAGATAAGGTGCTGGATCACTATAAAAAAATCAGTGCTTTGGCCAATGTCACTCAGCTATTAAGTATCAGAAGGACTTGTGAACCTAGTTCTTCTTGACTCCACGCCTAGCATTCCATCTCCTATACCCTAGTTCAGATTCTCAGCACCACTCATCTAGATTTCCAATAGTCTCCCAATTGATAATTCTACCTCAATTCATAACCTTCAATCCATTTTCCAACACAGCTACCAAAAGCTTACTAAAGCACAAGTCTGACCATGCTAATCTACTTCCCAATAAACTCCACCGATCCCTGTTACCATTAAGATCATTTGGCTTTTAAAGCTCTTCACAACCTGATACCATTCTACTTTTCCAACCTTTTTATATATTCTTCCCCTTCAAATACTTCATTATCTAACCATGTTGGCCTTCTAACTCTTCCTCACATATGACACTTTATCTCCCTTCTTTATTGCTTTGCACCGGTTGTCCCCCATTCCTGGAATTGTCTCTCCTCAACACTGTCTCTTGGCATTCTTGATTTCCTCAAGACTCAGCTCAAGAGAATCCTTTGGCAAAAGGCCTTTCTTGGTCCCTCTCTGCTTCTAGTGAGATTATCTTGCATTAAGTTTGTGTTTCATGTACCTATTATGTTGCTGTTTCCTCCTCCCTCCTTAGAATATAAGGGCTTCGAGGGTAGACACTATTTTCTTTTTTCCTTTAAATCCCCAGCACTTACCACAATTGCCTGACAAACTAATGCCACATTGCCTCTCTATCCAATGGTTAATTTAAAATTAAGTCAGAGAAAAGTTCATTCAAAGAATAACATAAGGCTTGTATGCAAAACAAAAATGAAACTTCTAAACAATTCAAAGGCAACTTGGTAGATCTATTTCACACTCACTGTGATCTCATGAAAGTAACAATGATTTTTATGAGGCTATCTTTTAAATTTGAAATATACATATACAAAGGTAGTAGATATTTAGAGCCAATTTTTATTGTTTAGTACACCTTTTCCTTTTCCTGGGCTCTTTATATTTATTCTTCATCCTGTGGTTGAACTGGTCTCCATGAAGTCTGTAATATTTCTTTGAGTAGTGCCACCCATCATTCCATCTGCCATATCAAAAATCTTGACCTAGTTTTGGCTCTTGCCCTCTTCCCTAATCCTTCCCTCTGTTCTCAGATTCAGTAAGCTATAGAATCTGCCCCTCTCTCCACTATGTTCAAATTGCCATATTTTTGGCCAGCCTATACCCCCTATCTGAACTACTGCCTGGACTACTTCCCACCTCCACCTTCTCTCTCCTTTGGACTGTCCTTCATACCATTGTAATAATAATATTTCTTACATATATTCATGATCATATCACTTCACTACTGAGAAATCTTTAGTAGTTCCCTGGTGCCCACTCAAGCACATTTCAAACTCCTTAGTCTGGCATTGAAGGACTGCTACAATCCAAAGTCATTCAACTTTTCTAGACTTTTCTTATATTACAACCCATTCCATGCACTCCATACTCCAACCAAAAAGGATTGCTTTTGCTCCAGCCACCAACACACCCTGGGATATATCAGATCCATACCTTTGGTCTGGTGGTTCCCTATATCTGTAAGGTCCTTTTTTCTCCCTTCCTTCTCTGCAGTTCATACTCATCCTTTAAAGGTCAATTCAAATGACAAATTCTTTAGGAGGCTTTATCCAATAATCTATCTCTATTGCACTAACCTTTGTCAGTAACAATTAGACTACCTCTGAACAATTTATTTAAACCTCTCAGGCATGTTTATCATATAGCATTATAGCTAACCATGCTGTATTTTATCTCTGTACTAGACTTTAAGTTCCATAAAGACAGAGTCCATATTTTTTTGGACTTTACACCTTCCCCCATGCTCTATATTCAGTAGGAGATAAATAAATTATAACACTAATAGTTAGTATTAACATAGCATTTTCAGGTTTGCAAAGTGCTTTACAAATTTAGCTCATTTGATTTTCACATCAACCTAAAGATGGAGTTGATATTCTTATTCTCATTTTACAGATGAGGAAATGGAGGCAGATCACGATCAAGTAACTTGCCCAAGGTGACACAGCTAGTAAGTATTTAAGGTCAGGTTTGAACTCAAGTATTCCTGACTACCAGACCCAGTGACCTGTCCACTGTGGAATCTAGATGCTTCTGGATGAGTAGAGTTCACTAAATGAATCAAGGTCCTGCCACAGAATTAGAGAAACCACAGTTCTCAGCTTATTCTTCTCAGGCTTTTCCTGTTGGCCTTGGACCTCTTATACTTCATGGTATAGGAGAAAGGATAGTGCTTTAGATGTCAGGAGAACTAACTCTGGTTATGTGATGATGGGCAAATCAATTCATCCTTCTGGGGCCAAGTTCCTATATAAAAATATAAAAGAGAGGGTTGTGTTGCATGATCTCTAAGAACTCACCTAGAGCTGACACTCTACAGATCCATAATTCCCACCATTACCACTAAAAGAATATGCTTTTTTTTCCCAGTGTTCAAGTTAGTGAATTCAAGATTGAGAAGGCAGTTCAAAATCCATCTAGTCAAACTCATACCAGACCAGGACTCCCCTATATAATGAACCTCATAAATGGTCATCCAGACTTTTCTTGAAGACCTTTAGTAAGAAGCAGCTTAGACCTGGAGTCAGGAAGACTTGAGTTAAAATATAGTCTTTGATGCTATGTGAGCCTGGGTAAGATATTTAACCCCAAATGCCTTGCCAAAAAAAATTGGCTCACAAGAGATATTTCATTCCACTTTTGAATGGCTCTAATTATTAGGGAGGTTTTCCTTCCATCAATCCAAAACCTTCCTCTCTACATCTGCCACCAGTTGTTTTTAAGCTCTGTTCTCTGGGGCCAATAAGAACAAATTCAATTCCTCTTCTATAAGAAAGTCAGCAAGCATGAGGTAGTTACTGTGTCATTCCTAAATCTTGTCTTTTTGATACTAAGCTTTACCAGTTCCTTCACATAACATTCATATTGCCTTATGTCAACATCCTTCATCATGCTGGCTATTTTCTAAGGGAAATAGTCTCATGTCCCCAAATGGAAGGTAAGCCCATTGAGGACAGAAAATGCTTTTATTCTTCTTGCGTAGTCTACTTTGTTCTTGGCACAATACTGAACATAGAAAAGAAATTCAATAAGTAACCCTCGATTAATTTCAGCACTCTGACTTGACCCACTAGTCATTCAGTTTTCCCAACAAATGCGTGTTTAAAAAATGACTTATGCTGAAATGATATTCAGAGAACTATATAAATTAGCATGGATTCAAACTAAAATGAAAATAGTTTCCTATTGTCACATACTGACTTGGAAAACTATAATTTACGTTATATTTATGTAGTACTCTATTTTGAGGGTAGCTTGGTGACACAGTGGATTGAGTGCTAGGCCTGGAGTCAGGCAGATTAAATGACTTGCCCCGTGTCACACAACTATCAAGTGTCTGAAGCTATATTTGAACTCTGGTCTTCCTGACTCAAGGCCCAGCACTTCATTCACCAAAAAGAGCTTCAAACATGCACAGGATATAGCAACAGGTCTTAATTTGCAAGCTCTTTTGCTAACTACCCAGTTCCATGTCAAATATAGACTGAGGGTGGACTGAGGAAGATACTTGAAACTATAGGTGGTGGTTCAAAATAAGAAGGTATCATGAGGCATAAATTGTATAGTGATGAAAAAATAAGTTCAGGAGCAAGCAGTAGTTCAAGAACACTCTGGCTCCGACCCAAGGAATACAGTGAGGTCTCAGTTATAGCTCCCAGTTTGGTTTGAAGCTGGAAGAGGAAGGCAAGACTCTCAGACCAAATAGGGAGCCTAAAACTCTTTTTACTGTGAACCTGTAAAGATTTCCAGCTAGTTGATAGTGGCTAAGTCTTTACTCCACTATAGGAATTAAAAATAAGAGCAAACCCAGAGGTTTATTGCTCAAATCCAAACCTAGGTTAGGAATATGTTGAGGTCAAACCAGAAGTACAGTGGCTTAGATCTTTGCTTTTTTTTCCAGAGTATTTTGGGAGCAGTTCAAAGCCTGTAGGTCCCCAGATTGATCTGTTTCTGAGATCCTAGAATAACACAATATTTAATATCCTGAGAATAAAGCAATTAGACCCAAGAAGATACAAGCTTAGCACAGACAGTCCACAGAAGGTTGAAGAATCCTACCTTAAAATAAAGCCCAAAACAAAAAAAAAAATAGTATGAGAAAATGTGCAAACAGAAAAAGAACACCACTGTTAAGGGGTGTTATGGGGTCAAGACTTAACTTCAGAAAAAGAGAACAATTCCAAACCTCAAAGGAAAACAGAACTTGAACACAAGTTCAAATAGAATTCCTAGAAGAGGCAAAGTAAAAGCGTATTTTTAAAAAATATGTATTTGAGCAAAGAATTAAATATGATTTTAAAATGAAGTGTTAGTGCTAAAGGGAAAATGGTGAAAGAAATTACAGCAATGGAATAAAGAATTAGGAAGACAATGAATATTTTGGTGTAAATGGTACAAAACATACACAAGCAACAACCTCTCAAAAATTAGATTGGTGGAAATAGAATGGGTTCTACAAAACAGTAAGGAATATTTTTTTAGTCAAAAGACTGAAAAAAAGATAAAAATGTAAGATGTAAGATGCAATTGAGCTGGAAAATAGATCAAGGAATGATCATTGCACTACCTGAAATCAAAGAGCCTAAAAGTGTTTCAAGAAATCATAAAAGAAAAGTACAATTCTCTTAGAACCTGAAGGCAAAGTGAAAAAAAAAAAAACAAAAAAACCCCACCAAATTCTACTACAAAATCTCTTTCAGAAATAACTTTTTTTTATTCTAGGTTTTTTGGGGTATTGATCATGGAGGCTAGCACACTAACTCAGGAGCTCAATAAATCAACATTGATTGATACTGTCAAATACCCCGATGGTGATGAGGAAATTAGCAATACAAAGTATCTTCAAAAGTTCTTTTTAGGGAGGAGTAGAGCCAAGATGGTGGAGAAAAGGCAGTGATTTGCCTGAGCTCTCCCCAAAATCCCTCTAAAAATTTTCAATAATGCCTCAAACAAATTCTGGAGCAGTAGAACCTACAAAATGATGGAGTGAAACAATTTTCCAGACGAAGACTACTTAGAAGGTGGTCAGGAAAGATCTGTTGTGCTGGAGTAAAAGTGGAGCATAGTCTAGTGGAGTTGTGACCTAACAAACCAGCAGTAAGTCTTGGGGGCAACTGAATCAGTGGCAGCAATGAGAGATTCTGGACCTCTCAACTCATAAAGGTAAGGGGGTTAGGAACCTGGTCAGAAGATTACAAGGGTCCCTTTCTTGGCACTGATCATACTTTGCATTGACAATACTTGGAGTTGGGTCACAGTCCTGGGTCTCAGACTCAGGGTAAGGAGGAATACTAGCACTTCAGAGCTTGTGGCAGTAGGGAGCTGAGACCTTTGTGACAATTCCAGGGCAAGAAAGAGTACTTGTGGTAATGCACAGATCAGACCACGGGCCAAAAGAGTAGTAAACACACCTCTTGCTAGATCATACCACCTTGGAAGAACCAAAAACTTTTAGGTTGCCACAATTATATTTGAAAAGAACTGCAAAAATCCCCTAAAACTTAGGGTAATGCTGTCTTCACTCCAGAAACAGAGTCCCACTTTAGCACAGGGTTAAAAGTCAAGAAATAGGCTAGAAAAACGAGCAAGCAGAGGAAAAGATACTGACTATAAAAGTTATTATAGTGACAGGGAATATCAAAACGTACATTCAAAAGAGAACAAAGTCAAAATCGCTACTTCCAAAGCTTCAAAGAAAAATATGAGCTGGTCTCAGAGGGTTATAGAAGAACTCAAAAAGGATTTTAAAAATCAAATAAGAGAGGTAAAGGAAAATTAGAGAAATAAATGAAACTGATGCAAGAAAATCATGAAAAAAGAGTCCAACAGCTTGGTAAAGGAGGTATAAAAAATACTGAAAAAATAACACCTTAAAAAACAGAATAGGTCAAATGTTAGAAGAAGCAAAAAAATTCCAATGAAAAGAAATATGCCTTGAAAAGTAGAACAAATGGAAAAGTAGACAAATGGAAAAAGATATGCAAAAATTCACTGAAGAAAACTCCTTTAAAAAACAGTTGCTAACATGGAAAAAGAGGTACAAAAATTCACTGAAGAAAAGAACTCTTTAAAACAATATAATTGGACAAATGGAAAAGGAGGTACAAAAACTCACTGAAGAAAATAATTTCTTAGAAATTAAAATTGGGCTAGTGGAAGCTAATGACTCCATGAGATATCAAGAAACAAAACAAAATTTTAAAAATGAAAAAATAAGAAATGTGAAATATGTCATTGGAAAAACAACTGCCCTGGAAAATAGATCAAGGAGAAATATTTTAAGAATTATTTGACTCTCTGAAAGTCATTACCAAAAAAAAAAATTTAGGACATTATCAAGGAAAACTGCCTTGATATTCTAGAACCACAGGGTAAAATACAAATTGAAAGATTCCACCACTTACCTCATGAAAAATATCCCTAAGAAAACTCCGAGAAATATTATAGCAGAGTTCTAGATCAAGAAGAAAATGTTTCAAGCAGCTAGAAAGAAACATTCAAATATCTTAGAGCCATAGTCAGTATAACAAAAGATTTAGAAGTTTCTACATTAAAGGATAGGAAGACTTGCAGTATGATATTCCAGAAAGGCAAAAGAGCTAGGATTACAATCAAGAATCACCTAGCCAGCAAAATCAATTTTTTCTCAGGGGGGAAATGGATATTCAATGAAACAGAATACTTTCAAGCATTACAGACTGAAAAAAAATGAGGACTGTGGCTGATGACTTTGAGCAGCTCTACCTTATTTAAATCCAATCCACTCACAAGTCAAGATATCACCTTCAAGATGCCATTGATCCTCTTTGAGAACAGTGGAAGAACAACTATGGAAAAGACCAGAGGTGAATAAAAATATGACTTTCAAATACAAGACTCAAGAGCAAGCATAAAAAAAGATAAACAGGACAAAAAGAAATCCTAAGAGATTCAATAAGGTTAAAAAGTTTACATTTCTACATGGGAAAATGATACTTGTGAGTCCTACAAACTATTTCATCATTAGGATAGTTAGAAGGAGTGTACATAGACTATGGCATGGATGTGAGAATGTGATGCAATAATAATCTAAAAAATAAAATTAAGGATTGAGAAAGAAAAATGTACTGAGAGAAGGAAAAAGGGGGAGGTAGAATGGGGTAAATTATCTCACATAAAAGAGCTTTTATAGAGGAGGGAAAGATGGGGGATGGATTGGGAGGGGGTTACATGAACCTTCTCATCAGAATTTACTCAAAGAGGGAATACCATGTACACTAAATTGGGTATAGAAATCTATCTTATTCTACAGGAAAGGAGGAGGGGAAGGGGATAAAAGAAAAGGGGCAAGGATAAAGGGGGATGGATTGTAGGAGGTGAAAGTCAGAAGCAAAACACTTTTAAGAACAGACAGGGTGAAAGGAAAGAGAGACAGAGAGAGAGAGATAGAGAGACAGAGACAGAGAGAGAATGGTGGAAATAGGAAAGATGGAAATATGTAGTAATCATAGATATGAAATATATACAGTTCTTTGATAAATACTTTTTTCTCAAATATTTAGAGAACTGAGTCAAATTTATAGAAATAGGAGTCATTTGTCAATTGGTAAAGTCAAAGGATATGAACAGCCAGTTTTCAAATGAAGTAATCAAAGCTATGTATAGTCATTTGAAAAAAACTATATCACTATTGACCAGGGAAATACAAATTAAAACAACTCTGAGGTACCTCCCCACATCTATTGGATTGGCCAATATGACAGAAAAAGAAAATGACAAACATTGGAGAAAATATGAGAAAATTGAAGCAGTAATGCAATGTTGATGAAGTGGAATACTGATTCACCATTCTGTAGAGCAATTTGGAACTATACCCAAAGGGCTATAAAACTATGCATAACCTTTGACCAAGTAATGCCACTACTATACCTGTATGTCCCAAAGACTTAAAAAAAAAACAAAACTTAAAAGGATCTATGTATACAAAAATATTTATAGCAGCTCTTTTAGTGGTGGGAAAGAGTTGAAAATTGAGGTGATATCCATAAATTGTGGAATTGCTGAACAAGTTGCTGTATAGGATCATGATGATATATTATTGTGCTGTAAGAAATGACTATCAGGATGCTTTCAAAAACCTAGAAAAAAAAAACCACTACCTAAGGCAAAGTAAAATGAGCAGAACCAGGAGAACATCGTATACAGTAACAGAAATATAGTATGATGATCAACTGTGAAGGACTTAGCTTTTCTCAGCAATACAATTGATCTAAGATAATTCTAAAAGTTTTATAATGAAAAATATTGTCCATCTCCAGAGGAAAAAAACTGATGGAGCATGAATGCAAATCAAAGCATTCACTTTTTTTTGCTATATTTTTTTTTGTTTTTGTATCTGTTTTCTTTCACACCATGACTAACATGGAAATAGGTTTTGCATGACTGCACATATATAACCTATATCAAATTGCTTACCTTTTCATTGTGGTGGGAAGGGGAGAGGGAAAAGGAGAGAATTTGGAACTCAAAATTTTAAAAAAAGGAATGGCAAAAAAACCAAAACTGTTTTTAGATATAATTTGGAAAAAATAAATTTTTTTTTAAAAGTTCTTCATAACCAGTAAATCCCTCTATTTCCTGTACTTGGTCACTCTTTTGGACAGTTCCTTGTCATTTTTTCCCTGTTTAACAATGTGAACTAAAACAGAAAAGCTGTTTCAGTTTGTTTGAAAATAAGTAAAGAAAATTAAACCAACACCCCACTAGCAGGCTCTAAACATGACTCTGATTCAGAGCAGACAGTCATGGTCTCTCTTCAGTCAGCACAACAGTCAGAGAAACTTGGCAGTCTCTATTCCTTCTGCCTAGTTAGAACGTAGCTGGTTGATTTAGCTGACAACTATGATTGAAATTGTCTGTCACTAAGCATGAAGCAGCTGATACTTAATAGACAGCAGCTTTTCACATGCCACTACATTTTTCTCCCATTCCTAAGCATTTAGAGAACTCACCTACTTCCTCTTGAGATGCATGCCTCTTATACCTAAGTAACTGTCAATTTGTATTTTTTAAAGCTTACTCTTTCTTTTCTCTCTTGAGACTATAAAGACTGCATCTTTATTTTCCATTCCTTGGATATCACACATCTGTTTGGACACCCAAAGATGGCTTAGTAGACTCTCTTTCCCTGATAACAGTGGTCCTTATGGTCCCAAAGGGACATGTGGCTACAAATTTTGGACTTTCCTTTTCCTTTAATTCCTTTAATGAGCTATCATCTTTTATTTTTTTTACCTTAATCTGTATCTCCTATGACAGGTTGCATTTTAATTTTCTCCCTCAACAAACATGTATATATATATATATGGACATACATATACACAAATACACATCTATGTGTATATGTGTATGAATATTATGTATGTATGTGTGTATTTATATTTATGTATATAAAATGCAGTGTGTGACAGGGGATGTAGATCTACCGTTAATAGCATCATAAGTACAAGGTATTTTTTTTTAAGGGATTAATGCTTTAAGCATTTTCATAATGTCTATTTTTCCCTGTCTATCATCTCCCAGAGACTCATTCCTTATAACACAGAATGAAATGGGGGGAGATCAGAAAAACTAGAAAACCTATTGAAAAAATCTGATAGTATTGGCAATTTGCTACAACCACGTCATCCACCTCTGCCAAGATGAGATGGGGTGAGGAGGGGCTTTGTCATAGAGTAGGTTTTCTCTGAGGGCAAGCCTAGTCATTATCATTTCACACCATTCTATTTCATTTGTTTTTCTATTGTCCTTTCCATTTACATTATTGTGTAAGATATATTTAAATAGGTAGATTTGGCTGAATATATATAGACAGGTTTAGGTGCATGGAAAAATAAAGTCACTACAATTTGATGTGGGTTATTATGGTGGTCCTTTATTGGCGGTCCTATTATGCGGTTGAGGAAAAGGCACAACAATCTAATCTAAGAGATAGGCTTGTCGGTTTCAGGGAAGACTATCTGGGTTCAAAACTCACCCCAGGTACTTTTACAAGCTGTGTGACGCTGGGCAAGTTCCTTAGCTCCTCTAGGTCTTGTTTTCCTCATCTCTAAAATGATGCTGGATTCAAGGACTTGTAAGGTGTTTAATAAATGTTGAGGATACTTTTAACTCTCCGATTTGTGTTATTTCATCAGTAAAGAAATTCAGACTGTTTGTTTGGAAATGTCACTTGCTCAAAGCCAGCAAGAATTCTTCATGAGAACCAAGGTAAAGGACACTATAAATATATAGCAGGAAGAAATTGATTTGAAGGATCAAAATTTCACATGCACTTATTTGATGAAGATATGGTCAAAGGCAAACTGATGACTAAAGAGGAATGAGAAAAGTTAAATTAGAGAAAATTAAAACAGCATATTTCATTCGTCTTCTTCACTCAAATAAACCCCACACTTGCAGAGCCAAATAATGTGCCACAGCTGGGTTCCTGTAAAATATGGGAAGCAGTTAGATTCCTTTCTTTATTAAATGTACAGGGTGCTTTACACTTCAGTTTCAATGACTGTCATTTTTGCCTTTTCAGTTCTTTCCCCTCCATAAGAGAAATATTTTTTTCTCTTTCTTTTCGCCATTGCTTATATACCCTTATTTCTTTCAACACCTATAGATGCCTTTTGCCGCTGGAACTCTATGTATTCTTTACATAAAGTAATCTCTATCTTCATGGAGCTTATAGGCTACTCTAATCTATGTAACATTATGCTTTATATACTCTGTGTGGGGATACCTGCATTGTAAAGGATAGGCATATATATTGCCTCATGCTTAAACATAAGGAGTAGCAATAGAACTGAATTTGGAACCAGAAGACCATAACTCAAAGCTCAGTTTAGTTATATAAAGCTTGTGAGACACTGAGAAGTTTATCTGGGATTCAGTGTGCTGCAGTGGAGTAGGGACTTTGATTTGGAGTCCGAAGACCTGGGTTCAGAATCCTGTCTCCACTGTTAACTTCCTGCATGACCTTCAAGAAGTTACTAAACCTCTCAAGGACCTCTTTTCTTCAGCTGTAAAATGAGGGGTGGAAATAGATGACTTCTAAGGCTCATTCCATCTCTAAATCTTTGATTCTAAGACATTTTATATGTTATATTACTGAAATATGTTCTTATATTCAGTAAACATTTATGAAATACCTGCTATGTACGAGACAAAAGGAATTAAAAACAAACAAAATCCTTACTTTTAAGAAGCTTACGGTCCATTAGGGGTTGGAACATGTAGAAATAACCCTGGATCTGGAATAAGAGGGCTTGGGGTTGATTACGGGTTCTCCTACCAATCAGCTACCATCTTGCAAGATCCTATTTTGGACTCCACCTCATCATGAGCTTCTGTCCCTCTGGTTAGAGGGAAGAGCCATGAAATCTAAAACCGACATTTAAGGAGGGAGCTGGGCTCAGCTTAGAACATTTCCTCATTTCTCATCTGGTCCTATGACTTTGGGACTTATCTGACTGTTTCACTATCCCACCAAACATCCCCATCAGGCTTTTCCATTCCTGTTGTATGTTGAATTCCCTCATTAGGTAATAAGCTCCTTGAGGTCAGGGACTGTCTGTTTTTGTATCCTCTGTATTTAGCACAGTGCCATGCACATAGTAGGCATATAATAAATGTGTGGCTTTGGGCAGGTCTCCTAACCTCTCTGAGCTTCAGTTACCTCATCTCTAAAATGAAAGGTGGGGACCAGATGAATTCCAAGGTCTCTTCAGGCTCTGGATCTGTACTCCACTGATAATAAACACAGAAATAAGAGATAATTTTAAAATATAGAGCACTAATAAACAGCATTCTGGAAAGGCTCTACAATGAAAAGCTAATGATTCTACATTAGGCAAGTATTTATTGAGTACCTACTGTGCACCAGGCTTCATACTAAGACCTTTACAAATATTATTTCATTTGACTATCATAACTATAGGAAGTAGGTACTATTTTTATCTTCATTTTACAGTTAAGGAAACTGAGGCAGTTAGCTTTTAAGTGACTTGCCCAGAGTCTCATATTAGTCAGTGTCTGAAAATGGATTTAAACTGGTCTTCTTAGCTTCAGGCCCAATGCTCTATCCATTACACAGCCTGTCAAGTAGAGGACAGCATGCATTCAAGGTGGCAAAAAGAGTCTGGGAAAAGCATGGAGTCAGGAAATAGGGTATTGAGCCAGGAGAGTAGCAAAGATATTAGTTTAGTTGGAGCAAAGGATGCATGAAAGGGAGTAATAGGACATTAGATTACATGTGTGTATAAATGCACATGTATGTATATAGATAGATGGAAGAAGAACATTGGATTTGGAGTCAGATGAAATTTTGGTTCAATTCCTGGTTCTGGCATTTCTAGTATGATATGAAACAAGTCACAGCTTCTCTATTCCTCATTTTTTACAAGTAAATATGGGGACGGTAGTCAGAATAGATGAAATATATACCTTCCTGAGCTAATACCATATATTTCCTATAAACACTTCCTATATTTACTTTATATGCTATGTTTGCACATACCTTAATGGGCAGAAGGAGTACCCACAGGGAATGAATCACAGATCTTTGAAAAAATTATCTGTATTTTACATACACTCAAACTAAAAAGTTACTGTCAAGATATTAGGAGACACTCTTTTTTCCAGAGGTAAGCGCCAGCAAGCAAGCTGTGCCCTAAGCTTGGCATAACAACAATCCTTTGTTCTCACCCTCTGGCAAAATCATATAATTTTTGCTTTGGTATGGTGGCCAACATGCAGCAAGAAAATGCAGTCAATGAAATCTCCTGACATGCTAAGTAAACTGAACCAGGTGCTTCACTCCTGTTCCCACCAGGCTGACTTTTGTACTGTACGACACTGAATGATCACAAGGCTCAACAACCCTAAGGACTTGAGACAAATAGCAACCTTGAGAATGTTCCCACAGAATCCCAGAATGTCTGTGTTATCCCCTAAAAACCCCAACCATGGAAACTATTTACTCAAGACCTAAGACTGTCTGTGTTGTGGTCCTGCCTATCGTGGTTTTTATGCAAAAAGATCCCTGTCTCCACAATAAGCCATAAACCCATCTTCTCAGGAGCATTTCCACCTTGCAAGCATTTTCCTCACTTTGAAATTAAACTTCTGTTTGATTCCTGACCCTCCTGTCTCACCCCTGCTTTATTCAGATTCAGCCTCTGGCCTGGTTGACACTATGGAAGCTTTCAGTCTTTTTTCAGTTGAGTCCATGTCTTGGTGACCCCATTTGGGGTTTTCTTGGCAAAGATACTGGAGTCTCATTTTGCAATTTCCTTCTCCAGTTCATTTTACAGATGAAGAAAATGAGATAAATAAGGTTAAGTGACATGTCCAGGCTCACACAGCTAGTAAATGTGTAAGGCTAGATTTGAACTCAGAAGATGAGTCTTCCTGACTTCAGGCCCAGCATTCTATAAACTGCACCAAACCTACCTGCTCAGAATAGAGCCCAAATACCTTAATTTACCAATGAAGGTAATTTTCAATTTAGTTTTAGTTTGCCATTACAAACTGTGGTTACCCATCTAAAGATCTGAGCATCCCTACCCCTTCTCCATTGTTCACAAGGAAGTCAAGTTCCTGAGAAAAAGCTTTCCTTCATACTTATAAAGAATATTGGGGGAAGGAGCCAAGAGGGTGGAGTAGAAAGATTCACATATGCTAGCTCCAAACCAACAGCCCATAAATTACATATAAAGAGGAACTCCCAACAAATTCTGGAGCAGCAGAAGCCACAGAGCAACAGAGTGGAGGAGATTTCTGTTCCAGAGAGCCCTTAAAAACCAATTCCAAAGGTTCGTCGCACACTGGACAGGAGCAGAGCCCAGCCCTGCCCTGTCAGTGTGGCACCAAGAGGAGCAGATTTGAGCAGGCTTCAGGGATGGAATCTCCAGCAGCCACGAATGTCCCTCTACCCACTGATGCATAGGTCAGTGAGAGAGACTTATGGACTGGCTGAGAGGGGAGCGGGGTGTCTCCATAACTCAGGCCCCCTCAGGAGGCAGCAGCGCGGGGAAGCAGCCAACAGGAACTCCCAAAGCAGACAGGAGCTCGGGTCCATTACTGAAGGTCTCCACATAAACCCCCTGAGGGAACTGAGCCTGGGAGGTGGCCCTGCCCCCCACCTGAGAACCTGAATTTAATCTTACCCTGAATAGCAGCCAGGAGCACAGCTGAAAGTCCTGAGGCTGGGGAGCAGCATTTGAATCTCAGACCCCAAGCACTAGCTGGGCGAACCTAGGCCAGGGGTGGAGAAGACTCTCAGAAGTCAAGTAACTGGTTGGGAAAATGCCAAGAAAAGGGAAAAAAAGTAAGACCATAGAAGGTTACTTTCTTTGTGACCAGATGATTCCCCCCTTCCTCTCCGATGAGAAAGAACAATGCTTGCCATCAAGAAAAGACATAGAAGTCAAGGCCTCTGTATCCCAAACATCTGAAATAGATATCCAATGGGCCCAGGCCATGGAAGAACTCAAAAAGTATTTTGAAAATCAAGTTAGGTGGAGGAAAACCTGGGAAGAGAAATGAGAGCAATGCAAGAAAAGCATGAAAAACAGGTCAATACCTTGCTAAAGGAGACCCAAAAAAATGCTGAAGAAAAAAACACCTTGAAAAATAAGCTAATTCAATTGACAAAAGAGGTTCAAAAAGCCAATGAGGAAAAGAATGCTTTCAAAAGCAGAATTAGCCAAATGAAAAAAGAGGTTCAAAAGCTCACTGAACAAAATAGTTCTCTCAAAATTATAATGGAACAGATGGAGGCTAATGACATTCCGAGAAACCAAGAAATCACAAAACAAAACCAAAAGAATGACAAAATGAAAGATAATGTGAAATATCTCATTGGAAAAACAACTGACCTGGAAAATACATCCAGGAGGGACAATTTAAAAATTATGGGACTACCTGAAAGCCATGATCAAAAAAAGAGCCTAGACGTCATCTTTCATAAAATTATCAAGGAAAACTGCCCTGATATTCTTGAAACAGAGGGCAAAATAAGTATTCAAGGAATCTACCAATCACCACCTGAAAGAGATCCAAAAAGAGAAACTCCTAGGAACATTGTGGCCAAATTCCAGAGTTTCCAGGTCAAGGAGAAAATATTGCAAGCAGCTAAAAAGAAACAA
>CM053769.1:242536591-242564710 GCA_028658325.1 Potorous gilbertii
AGAGAGAGAGAGAGAGAGAAAGGGAGAGAGAGAGAGAGAGAGAAAGGGGGGGAGAGAGAGAGAGAGAAAGGGGGGGGGAGAGAGAGAGAGAGAGGGAGGGAGGGACATTGAAGTTTCGCCCTAATAAAGCATAGGAGGTTTATTTCTGGCAGGTATACATATTATAGAAATGTTTTCCCTCAACCTTCATTTGCCTAAAAGTAAAAGAAATTCCTGGGAACAAGGTGGCCTCTTTTAACCCCAGCATACACTTAGCTCCACAGGTTAGAGTATAGCCTCAAAAAGTAGGTTTTAGAGAAATAAGATTACAATCAGGGATGTAACACACTTCTGATAAGGACAGATATGATTAAAAGTGTAGATAATCTTAACCTGGGACAATCTGTTAGCATTTGTTGGCTTCCTACAAGCTATAGTTTTCCCTGTCAGGGAGCAGCTTTCTAGCCCCTGAACTCCGGAAGATAGACTTAAAGAAGTTAAAGATAGCCCAGCTGGTCCTGAAGCATCTTGATTGTCAGAGTCTCACATGTTGTAGCAGAAAGCCTGCTGCTCACAAGACCAGCGGAAACAATGTGATGTAAATGGAATGAAAAGGCATTAATTAAGTGCTTACCATGTGTCAAGCACTGTCCTAAACGCTAGGGTCACAAATAGAAAGTTGAGATAGTCTCTGCTCTCAAGGAGCTCACAATCAATTGGGTGCAATGACATGTATGGGAAGTCTCAATTTCATGGCATATGGAAAAACTAGGTAGAGTTCTGGAAGTCACCTTGAGAGACAATGACACAGAAGATAATCCCAAACAAGATGACAGAGTCTAAATGATGGATACCTCTGACAAAGGTGAGGATGGAAAGATTACCATTCAGATGAGAATAGAGAGGGGAGAACATACATTTATTAAGTATTTTCTGTGTGCAAGCCTGCAGTGCTAATCACTGTACCAATATTTTCTCCTTTGACTGTCACTATGATCCTGGGAGGGCAGTGCTATGGTTATCCCTATTTTGCAGTTGAGAAAACAGGCATGTAGTGACTCAGTGACTTGCTCAAGATCACATACACAGATCACAGGACCAGATTTGAATTCATTTTCCTGAGTCCAAATCATATTGACTCAAAGTCCAGATTCTATCTACTATACTACCCAGCTGCCTCAAAAAATATAGAACATTGGAGGTTCAGTTAGGCTGGCGAAAAGTAAGGTCCATAGCTAATGATGTTGTTCCGTTGTTGGTCACCAGTTTGGCAGGTTGGGATGGTAGCATGGAAAGTCACCATTTACCAACTGTGGCAGCTGGTGTTAGTACTAGTCTTGGTGGATTGCCTTTGGTACAGAACAATGCCCCTCAAAATACGGCATCCCATACAACTAAAAGCAGAGAGCTACCATCCAGAAGAAAAAATGTACCATATTATCAGAGGATATACTCTATTTCATAATGTCAAAGTATGAATAACTTGGTCATATGTGTGCTATAGTCACACAGTCTCTATTTATCTACTCTCCCTATACATTCACTGGTCAGACTGGTTCCCTGAACAAATCCTACATGCAGTTTCCCTCAAATATTTTCTCAAATATAGCAGCAACTGGTCCTGAAGAAGTTCAATTGTCAGAGTGCCCCATGTTGTAGCACAGAGCCTGCTGCTCGTAAGACTAGCAGAAACAATGTGATGGAAATGAATTGAAAAGGCATGATATAATTTGTAAATCATGGGAGAGTGTGCTCCCTGTGTTCATGTGGGAACATGTTCTTATCACTTTGTTTTCTATATTGTTTGATTAGATGTGATCTTATGACTATGTCCTTTGTTTTTAATTATGTGTACTCTGGTAATTTTAAATACACTGTTGGTAACTTGTGAGCTAAGATTTGGAAAGTATTCTAACCCAAAGATTGTTTTGAATCTAAGACAGCGTTTGGGGACACCCACATTTGACCTAGATATAGCTTTTTGATGCGCAGAACATAGTGTGTGGTTTTAGATGATCTCCTGCCAGTTCATCTGCTAGGTTGGAAATCCTAAAAATAATTTTGTTTGAATATGAACCTTTGGTGACCAGACATGCAAGCAAGAATCTGTGCACTAGTGTGACAGACAGTGAGGTATAGCAGAGGAGCATTTACCTGGAAGATGATATTTAGAGTCTTCTTCCAACTACTAACTGGGATACCATGAGTAAGTTCCTTTTCCTTTCTAGATGTCAGTTTCTTTGTATCTAAGATAAGATTGGAGGAGGGGTTGGCAGTTTGGATGGTCTTAAAAATTACTTCTCTTCCTCAGATTCTGTTATTTTCAAAACAAAAATAAAATAAAAAAAAAACCACCTTGTTTCATTTACCACTTTAACTCCAAATGGAAGAAATATCACTTGCCTTTTTTGGGTAATGAACTTCTTGACTTGTTGGACAGCAAATACCACATTAACTATTCCCTGGCCCTGTCTGAAGCTACACTGCCTCTCAAGTAGATGGTCATCTTCCAAGTGAAGGATTAGGCTATTAAGGAAGACACTGCAAGAGTATTGCCAGCAATGACTAAGAGGAAATGCCCTTGTGATTATCACAGGAGAAGAAATTGATATGGTCTTTGCAGGAGAAATGCCAGTAGAACAGAGTACTGTACACAATATTCATCAATCTGGCCAAGGCCTTTGATACTATCAATCATGAGAACTTGTGGAATATCAAGGTAAAATCAGGTTGCTTGCAAAGACTCATCAGTATTGCACACCAGTTCCACAATGGCATGCTTGCACAGGTTCTGGATAATGGATAATATTCTCATGCTTTTCCAGTCACCAATGGAATGAAGCAGGGCTGTGTACTTGCTTTCATGCTTTTTAGCATGATGGTTTCAGCAATATTGTCGGACACCTTCAATGCGGGTAGAAGCAGCATCAAGGTCAGTTACCACACTCATGGTAAATTATTTAACATGTAGAGTCTATAAGCCAAGGCTAAAATTGAGAGAGAATTGGTGCACAACATTTTATTCAGACCATGGTGCACTCAATGCAGCCTTGAGGTTGAGATGAAACAGATCAATTCTCTACTGCTTGTAGTAACTTTGCCTGACAATCGACACCAAGAAAACACAGATTCTTCTCCAGTAAGCTTCATACTTCCATCTGTGCAACAATTGGATTTAGCAAATGGAGAAATTGTAAATGCTGTGGATAAATTCACTTACCTTGGCAGTGTACTTTCCAGTGATGCACACATAAATGATGAGGTTGAGACATGCATTGCCAGGATTAGCTCGGTGTTTGGGAGGCTCTGACTGAAAGTGAGGGAGAAAAGAGGTATTAGAGGGCCTACCAAAGGAAGTAGCTCAGGCTGAAGGGCTGTGGAGCTGTTGTGCTGACTTCATTGTTGTATGCCTGTGAAACCTGGACAGTACAGCAGCTCCATGCCAGGAAAATGAATTGCTTCCATTTGAGTTGTCTTAGGAAGATTCTGAAAATCACCTGGAAAGAAAAGTGCCAGATACTCAGGTTCTTTCTTGAGCTGAACTGTCAAGCATTTAAACTCTACTGCAGAGACTGCAACTTTGATAGGCTGGCAATGTTTTTGAAAGCAAATTCTTAAAAGACTATTTTATGGAGAACTTACAGAAGGCAAGTACTCACATGGTGATCAGAAGTGATACAAGGGCATTCTCAATGTCTCTCTGAAGAACTTTAGAATTGATTGAATGATGTAGGAGACACTGACACTATGAAAATGCTACCAGGAATATTCTTTAGCATTATCAGTATCAGGAATTCATTCATTTTATAAATATTTATTAAATGCCTACTCTATATACTATTCTGTGATAGGCATGGAAAATAAAAACAAAATAAGTGCACAGTCAGAGCTCTAATTTGTATTTCTCACACCTGGGGAAAACTTCAGAAAATGCGCTCAAATCAATTGTTGAAGGCCACTGGATTTGGTGGGTAGGATGAGAAATAGAGAGCCCAAGTCCCAAATGGGCCACTTGGGGATAAAGACCCCAGGTGTGTCCCAGCTGGGTCAAAGAAATGATGAGTTTGATTATCTTAGAAAAATATAGATAGATTTGCATGAAATAATGAAAAGGAAAATAAACAGAACCAAGAGAATGTTGTATACAGTAGAAATAATATTGTTTTAAGTACAGCTTTGAATGAGTAAGTGATTTTGACTGTTATAAAAATTCAAATTACATACAACAAAGGATATATGAAGGGAGATGCTATCCACATCCAGAGAAATAACAAATAAATAGAATGATTTTACAAATACATGTATGTATGTGTGTGTATACACACAAACATTTATGTGTAATGGTAGCAATCTCTAGGGTAGGGGGAAGGGGAAAAAGAAAATTTCATGATAACTTTATTATATATTTAAAAGGAAAAGCAAATTGCACTTAATAGACTTGCACTTTCATGTGCAATCATCTTGGTTTTCTTGTATTATACTATGTTTTGGAAATACTTGTTTTATTCCACAAATTAAAAATAAGGTAAATAAAAATTTTGAAAAGGAAGCCATTTCCTAATTTAA
Source organism: Potorous gilbertii (assembly GCA_028658325.1). NCBI lineage: Eukaryota > Metazoa > Chordata > Mammalia > Diprotodontia > Potoroidae > Potorous > Potorous gilbertii. The sequence goes on from CM053769.1 coordinate 242,541,137, forward strand.
TTAATTATTCTTGATAGCTAGATGTTAATCTCAGTGGTTTCTACAGAAAGAGTATAACTGATGGAGTATAAATGTTTTCAGCACCTCCAAAAATCTGGTGCCCTGAGGCAAAGCCCCTCTTTTTCTGCTCTTGTCATGTTTCTGGTCACAATCTCTGTCCTCAAGGAACTTACTGTCTTGCAAGGGATTAAGAAATTTTCAAGAAGGACTGCAATACAAGGAGACTGTGAAAGTGTGATAAAAGAGGAGCAAAGTGAGATTTTATTTTAGCAAAGGAAGAAATGATTTTTACCTGCATAGATAAGAGAAGGCTTCACGTAGGGAGAAGCATTTGAGCTACAGCTTGAAAGATAGGTAGGATGTGAGTATGCTGGCAGAACTAGAGGAAATACAGCATTCCAAGCAGAAGAGTCAAATATTCCTTGGTCAAGTTGAACTTGACTTAAATGTATACATACATACTGAATACCTACTGCCATGAATCCACTTCTGTTCCAGGTTCCTAGCTGCTCATCTACCTTTTCCCATCAGCAGCAACATGGCAAAGTGAATGAGGTTTTCAGAGATAGGAAGATCTAGGTTCAAGATTCGCCTCTGACAAAAACTGTGTAGTCATGAGCGAATCACACTTTCTCTCAGATCCCCCATGAAGCATTCTAAGGCTATAAGTCAATCAAGAACTGTTGATCTATATATGTGGAGAGATTTTCAGCATGAGTAGTTCTCAATACTGATGAAATTACAGGTCAGGATGAAAAAAAATATGAAAGAGGATTGAGAAGAGGCTGACTTAATTCTTCCTGTGTGGCATGTGACTTCTATTTTATAAATAGGCAGGTTGGAGGACAAGTGATAAATGGTAACAATAGGGTGATGGTTAATTCTTTGCTGATCCACATCCAAATAGGCTATAAAAATGGTAATGTATGTATTCATAATTAACATGCTAACTATAAATCATCTCTGTTCTAAATTATTAAAATGATGAAATGCACACATCTCTATTAAGGAGGAAAATTTATTTGTGGAAAAGTTAGGAAAGTCAAAACTTCAGATGGCTAAGACAACCTTTCCTCTGTCTGCTCACTTACGAATCAGGACATAAACCTGACAGGTATGGAAGCAAGATTTTCCTGCTATCCTACTTACATCTCAAAGCCATATGAAATTTCCATCCAGTTTCAGGAAGTGTGCTATAAGCTGTTAAAAAAAGATAGAAACAATATAAATTGGTGGATGATACAGTAACAGTAGAAGACCGGTATTTTATTCCCAACTGTACAATTAATTTTCTGAGTTACCTTTGGTATGTCATTTATCTGTTGACAAGTGTTTCATTCAGAGTCACAGACTTCAGATGGAGGAGTCATAGGTTCACAGGATTTGAAGTTAAAGGTAACCTTAGAGATCCATTCTAACCCCCTAGTTTCATAGCCTGAGGCCCATGGGGTTTGCCCAAGATCATGCAACTAATTAAATATGGTGTTAGCACCAGAACTTGGGTGTCTGTTTCCTAGATGGGGATTCTGATGGGAATAAAAATATCTACCCCTCTTAACTTCAGGAATATCACAACAATTAATGAGATGACTGGTCTAATTTAGGGATAACCTGGGATGAATGAGAGCTTTTCTAAGCCTGCCTTACTCACCCATGAAGATATATTTATTTTTCCAAGTCACTGGGATGCCATTTGGAAAATTACCTTTACCAGGGACTGAATGGTCCCCTAGTATCCTCCAAGAATTAATGTGTTCCACATGGGTGAGCTCCTCATGTCCCAAGAATCTTTTCTTCAGTCTGCCTCATCATAGGTTCAAGCCCACTGCCACTTAATTCTAGAGGCAGAAAGGCCATCTCTGAATGGAAGCAACTGGAAGTCATAATCAGGATTCTGCGTATTGGCTTGCCTTACTGAGCTGAGATCCTTTCATACATCAGAAGTTTCAAACGTATTTCCCCATGCAACATTCCTAAGTGCTGTTGAACTAGATTAAAATATAATTGGGAAATATTTAACAAAATAAATTAAAACGCAATAAAACACTAGATAATATTATTTTTTGAAACTAAGTAAATATGCGGTAGTCAGGAAATCTTAGGTATAACTTTGTGTCTTCCATTTCGATTTGAGTTTAATAACTGCACTAAATTCTACAACCAATGCAAAATATGGATGTAATGCTTTCAGCACACTCTAGTATTATTTTAACTTAACGATTAGATGATAAAAAGGACTCCAAACAAAACATTAGTTTATACTTTAATAAAGAAAATTCTCTTGTAATTGAAATATTTGTTTCTATTATTAATGTCAGTCACCTCATATTTTCCATGTTCTGTGTTATTTTCTCACTTTCAGAATACCCAAATGTTATATTTGTTCAGGTTTCTAGTTTGCACCTTTTTATCACCTCCCTTGAAAGTCCCTATTCTGAACAGTTGAAACAGGGATTTCTTGTGCAATCTGGAGCTGACAGCCTGAAATTATGATTTTGACTTTGTGGCACAAATCGCTCCTTTCCCTGCTTCCGAAACCACTACCAAGCAAATGAGGTTAGAATAATCAGGACATTTGCAGAAATCTGGGGCAGCTGCCTTCTTTGTTGGACTACAGAGGGTCAATATGGAAAATAGAATATGCTTCATTCTTAAACGAATGCCATTTTCTATCTTATGATCATAGATATAGATCTGAAATGAATTTCAGAAGACATCTCATCCAAATCCTATACTTTATAGATAAAAAGACTGAGGCCTAAGGAAGAAAATCAGTAAAAGAAACTGGAATACTGAAGGGACACATGAGAGAGAAGCCTAACAGAATGGCAAGAGTGCTGAGTCTAGAGTCAGAGAGCCCCTTTCAAATAGCCTATGTGGCACTTGTGGAGTATGGGGTGCTCAGGGAAGCTGCTTATCTACCTTTGGTGTCCACCTGTCACCTAACTCTCACTTGTGGCTCCAAGAAACTGTAGCATGCTCAGTAGCCACATCCCAGTAAAACTATCTTGGCAGACGGGCTAAACCAGACCTCAGAAATTTTGGTGAATTAGGGCAATTTCTACCCCAATCATGTGAAGACTTTCTGTGTGGATGAGAACAATTTGTTCCGATGATCATGAAAGTGGCTAAAGCAGATGCAGTGGAGTGCTTTTGACTTGGAAGGTGCCAAAGTCATCCACTAGGTTGCATTTTGGATCTGACTTTGTCTTGCCTCTGGACTTCAATGACTCTGAAAGAGAATGAAGTTTATGACTTTATGCAATTCTGCTTTATTTAAACCCAATTCATGCATAAGTCAAGATATTACCTGTGATGTCATAGGTCTTCTTCCAAAATGAAGGACAAACAGCAACAGTCTGGCACTTATAATATATACGGCCTTGGCAATTTACTTTAACTGGGTCTCATTTTTTTCAAATTTAAAGTGAAGAGATTAGACTAGATGGCCTGTAAAATCATTTCCAGTCCAAAATATATGATCCTGTGACCTTTCATAATAAGACCAAGAAATATGAGATGAATACATCAGGTGAGGCAGAGATATCCAATCAATTAACAATCAGCAAATATTTTTCAAGTACCTAGGACATGCCAGACATGATGTTAAAGACTGAGGATACAATGATAGAAAGGAGACAGTCCCTACTATACACATATAATATAGAGACATATGACACACATATATACAAACCTGTTTTATATGTGTGTATGTATATGTATAGTATATACAATGTATCTAAGTACACACAGATAAACATGTAGTATTGTGCATATAAATATTCATGTGTAATATATATAAATGAGTATATGTTTACATAGATGTATGCACACAAAAATAAATTACAAGATAAGTTTTTTCCTCTTGGGGAAGGGGTTGGAAGTATAAGAGAATGAATTATATAGAAACTAATACTGACCTTTAAAGATACCTAGGTATAATCCATGCTCTGAGGTTCTTGTTCCAACTCCTACTCATCTCCCATATCTAAAATGTGGCTACTGCTAGATCCCTGAAGGGATCTAAGGGTAGCACTGAAGGCATTGGTGGAAATTGAGCCTGGCAACTGTTTCAACAAGTATTGGAACTACATCTCCCACAGACCTAGAAAATAAACTGCTTGCCATCAAAGATGCTAGCATTGCCTAATGGCTCAACATCAGGCATTGATATGATTTTATCACTGGAAATGACATTAAAGAAGAGACATTGCTATCTTTTTTTCTGCTGCCCCTGAGGATTATGGGACATTTACATTGGACTTGCAATCAAAACCCTCTATATGTGTTGTCTCCCCAACTAGAATGTGAGCTTCTGGAAAAGCAGGGAATATCATATTTTTTAAAATATTTATATCCCTAGGGCTTAGCACAATGATTTGCACATAGACCTCCTTTATGAATTTTATTCTTTCATTTATTCATTCATTCATTAACTTTATATTCTTTAAAGCATCCTAACATCTGCTCTACCAATATTTCTGGAAAATCAGGAAGATGGAAGCTATGTAATGACAATTGAATAACAGAACTTAACATCACAAGTGAAAAGGAAATAATTTTGTTTAGAAATACCACAGGTTGAAAAAATTTTAACTAAATCATCTAATTATACTAACACCTCAGATAATGACAAGAATGTAGGAGCTAACTACCAAAGATATAAATGATGAGTGGCATCTAGGATTGATCTAAAGCATCAGAAAGGGATTCCATCTTGGAATATATGAAAGGATATTAAAAGTTCCAGAAAATAACCAAGGGAAAAGGAAATTTAGGAAGGTTGGTGAAGGGATGACCTGTGCTTTAGCCAATCTGGGAAGAGATTGGGTGATTAAAAGTGGGTAGATTAGTCCAAGGGACAAGGAATCTCCATCTCAGAAGAGAATAGAATAATTAATTTTATAGATATTTTGTATATACTCATGTGTGTAAGTCTCCTCATATAAAATACAAACTCACTGAGGGCAGGGATGATTTAATTTATGTCTCAATTTATGTACTTTTTACTGGCACTCAGGCAATTAATAAATTCTTGTTGATTGATTAATTTTATGATGTAAAAGTTGTAAAAGGTTGGAAAATCACCTCATTTTATAGAGGAAAGAGTTAGTACCTAGAGAGATGAAGAGAATTACTCTTAATTACACACATAGCTAAGAAGGCTCAAAACCAAGATTCAAACACAAATCTTTGACTACAAATCCACTTCTCTTTTTACAATACCAAAAGTTGATGATGAAAGCACCTTGGCTCTTCCACTAATTCTTAAGAATGGCTGGCACCCAGTACCCTTAGTCAGGCAGCTTGTCTTAGGGACAAAGGGAAAGAAGAATATGAAGTTTTCCTTTTGCCATCCCCTCCAACCCAAACACACACTCTCCTGTCATCCCTGGGCTCACAAAGCAGGCTCCTGACTCCTGTTCCAGCTATTCTCACTCTTATTCTAATAGCTTTGTCATTTAAAGGTCAATAAGAGGTAAACTAAAGCATCTATGAAATAAGTGACTGAAAATAGAAATTTATAAATATTCAATTTGTATATGTGTGTATATATATGTATGTTTATGTATACATATATATATACATACACATACACACATATGCCTGCTAAGATGTCTCTATATCGAATATGCTAGGAACTTGCTTCTTGGACAATTATGATGATACATGAGGGAAGCATATGCATGGACATTCTGTAACTGTTTCCAGTTGGCCTACTATAGGGTTAGGAGTATACTTTTTCCATTGACTGTATAGCCAGAACTATCAGTACCCTCAAGAGGTTCAAGTCAGCTCTGGCTTCAATTCTGCATTTGAGTCTAAGGAAGCAAGGTGAGTTTCTGATGAGAGAATTATGCTGTAAGAGATATAGGGCCTTTCCCAAGAAAAATTTCAAGAAATGGGCCTGGATCCTTAACTTTTTCTTTTGTTCTTTTCATTATAGGTATAGGAAATAGGGTCTGTAACCTTGGGAGTTTTAGAGGCTGGGAGTAGGAGCCCCTAGAATCTAGGATTTTAGGAACCTAGGTTGGGTGTTGAGGCCAGGTGAAAACAATCATTTGGAATGTTTTTTCTGAACTTCAGCTCAGCAGAAGCCTTTGGATGTGAAGTTTGTGGGACCAATGAAATATAGGAGTAAATGGTGAACCTAATTCCACCTTTACTTTCACTAAAGTTGTGTGTGTGCATGTGTGTGTACATGTGCAAGAAGGATATTATGCCCATGAAGTTTTGGGGAAAATGTTTATTTATTGTTGCTATTTTTTTGAAGTAAATATTCCTTTGTAACAGCTATCCAAAGCTAAGTAATCACTGGGCCCCTAAAAGTGGAGGAAACATGAGCATTCTAGCCAATGTCAGAGAAAATAAATACCAATCCCTCAGGGTAGCTGAGAAATGTGAGGGAGAAGATAAAATAAAAGGCCTGATCCAGAGACAGTATGGCTAAAGCTTACCAGGTTACACATCTATCTTTCCAAAACCTAAATTATTCACAACTGTGTGCCCATAACATTAATTTAATATTTTATAAGTGTTTCTATAACAAGCATGTATAAAATGTATGTGTGCTTTCTCTTTGTGGTGAAGAGATGTAGTGGTCTTAGGGAAATAGAGCCATGATATTGTAATGTAAAGATCTTCTCTGCCCATTAATAGGCCTCAGGTGGAGTCCATTAGGGGAGGCTTGTTTTGTAGGGAGGCCCACACCTTTTGTTAATTAATGAGATACTGGGTCACAGGGTCTTGATGCCCTCTGGCTCTGAAAAGTGTATATGTACTCTGAGATGAGATTTTGTTTGGGGGTTTACTCTTTGGAGACTCTGGGTAGCTGTTAAGGAGCCCCCTCTTTGAAAACGCAGATTCTGGGGCTTTTCTCTCTGGTAACTTCGTATGTATGTAATGTCCAGACAGTTGGATTTGTCTATTGCTCTGTGATGTATGTATTGCTTGTGGTCAGACAGAAGCACTTTCTGTTGGTCTTTATTTCTCTGTTTGTATTTTCTCTGTCAGTATATGCAAGTAAAGAAGATTGTTAACCCCTCAAAAGTTGCTTTCCTTTTAGAAAAGCAGATCTAAGAAACTGTGCTAACAGGTCATTCTGGATGTGTCAGGGTGCTTGCTGCTATGGATGTTTCCTAGAAAATCTCAAAGATTTGCTAATACTTTTGAAAAAAATGCAAACATTTTAAAATTTCAAAAGAAATCAGGGTAAGAGAATAAAAACAAAATTAACCATCTTTCTGCCAGACCTCAAAAAAAATAAGACTTTGAGTTTATTAAAAGTGTTCAAATTCAATATGGGTAATAATCTATCAGGAATACTGACAAGAGATTCACAGACTCATAGAATTTGAAAGTCAAAAGGGAGCTCAGCAGCCATCTAGCCCAATCCATACACAAACAAAAATCCCCAAATAAGCTGCCTAAGAATTAGTCATCTAACCTCTTGGAATCCACTATAAAAGGGAGAGGGAAACCTACCATCTCTCTACATAGCCTATTTCAACTTTTCTCTCCCCTATCCCATTTTTTGTGTGACACCTTTTTCAAATTCTCAAGACATTAGACAAATATATTTTTATCAACCTTTGTTAGATATATATTCTATCTGTGGTCAGGAATTTATCATTTTTGTATGGTAAACCATATTGAAAAGCTTAAATTCTATTCTCAGATATAACTTTTCCATCCAGCTATTTACTTCCCAAATTATTTTTTTTCCTCTCTATATCCCTTGTCTTTAATGGACAAAATTGAGGAAAACACAACCTGTGTCCCCATGGTCTTCAGTTTCTTGCCAAAGACTCCCTAATCTTTGGCAATATTTGTTAAGGTACCTTGTGGCAGCATCATTTGTTCCAGTGTGAATCACCTGAAGTGGGCACTTGTCATCCATTTTGATAAGTCTTTGTTATGTCTTGGATATATGCCCTGGGAAGACAACAGACATCTCTATTGTTGTCATCAGGTGGATAAATAGCTGCCTCAGTACCCTTCAGCAGGGAATAGCCTACCCCTCTTCTCTTTATTCCTCTCCATTTGTTTGGATGAGTTCTCACCTGATAGCATCATGAATTAGATGCTATGCCACTTGGTACATATATGTTAAGCGTTGATATAAATTCATTATTTATGGTGCCTTTAAATAATAATAATTAACATTATATATTAATATATTATATAATAGTAATATAAAAATCAATTTATTAATAAATTAAAATAGTATAGTTTCTTTGTTTACCTCTTTTAATCATCTATTTTTACTGTTTTTTTTTCTGAAATCACGATTGTGATCTGCTTTTATGAATTCACTTGAATAATAATACATTTTGCTCTAGAATCTTAGGTTAACTCCATGTGAATCTTTCTTTTCCAAGTGTATCTTATAAACAATGTATTATTGGATTCTGCCTCTTAATTCGTTGTGCTATCCTATCTTTTATAGATAAATTCAGTCAATTTATGTCTACATGCGTGATTGTTAATTTGTGAGAAATAAGGAAGTGTGAAAGAAGGAAGGGTTTGGGGTAAAATTTCAGTTTGGGACATATTGAGTTTTTGATGTTTCTGAAATACCTAATTTGAAATGTCCAATAGATGATTTATCAAATAGTACTAAAGTGCAGGGAAGAGACTGTGACCAGATATATAAAAATGTGAATCCTTTGAATAGAGATGATAGTTAAATCCATGGGAGCTGATGAGATCACCAAAAGACAGAGAAGAAAAGACCGAGAAAAGAAGAGCAATTGGGTCATATTCTTGGATAACACCCACCATAAGAGGACATTATGGTAAAAGAAATGGAAAAGGAGCAGTCAGGCAGATAGGAAGAAATACATTGTTTATATGTATACATGTATATACCTATACACACATATATATCCATATATATGTGTGTTTGTTTGTGTTTTTATATATATATATATAGATATAGATATAGATATACATATTCTTCCCCAATCTATGCCAGATGAAGGTTGTATTTAGGTACCCTTTAAGATTTCTTCCAATTCTTAAATTTTATGATTTTATATATTCATAGAATATATGTCTAAGGTCCCTAAAACATTAAAAGAGAAATTTTTAGAACACTAGAAAAACAGTGATTTAAAAATATTAAATATATCAAAATATAAATTATTTAATCAAATTATACATAGATTGATGTCTGTGGTCTGACTGTGATCCTAAAAGTTATAACTAAATCTAGTTAACTATCAATATGTTTCAAGAATTAAAAAAAAAAAAAGTTGTTCCCTTGACCTAAATAGGATGTGCCATTAATTGCATGCTGTATGGCTTCTGGTTTCTGGCTTTTTGCCTAAGGGCAATTAAAAAAAATAAAATAAAACAATGGTATCTTTAAAATGAAGAAATTGAGCTTTAGCTTCTTTTGGTAGAGAGGACAATAGAGTGGCTTTCAGATAATCCCACCGTAAGATTCATTATATGCCAGCAAAAGAAAAATAATCCAAGAAAGGTAGAAATTAAAGAGTAGTTATAATGGAGCAGAGTAGAATAGCTACATTTACAGGTAATGTATTTGGGGGTTCTTAAGTCTAGAAGCAAGGGCCATGCTTTTGTTACATTTTAAAAAGCACTCCATTTCAATGTCCATGGATGAAAGCACTACTACATGTTTATGAACAATTCAAGATGCTCTGATGCAGTAGTGTTGATTTTAGCGCAGTATAAAAAGTTATTTAATTCATTATTAAAAGCACTTTTTAAATGTCTTTCACCTGTATAGGAGGGACGGTAAACAGGAGTAATTTGATCAACTGAGTCATCTCCAGCTGATTACACAACTTTTAGGCACTGAGTGGTCCTATTCTTCAAATAGGTGACAGAAATATTGCTAAGTGCTTTAAACATATTTCATTCTATCCTGACAAAAACCCTGGGAGGGAGATTATCCTCATTTTATGGTGAGGAAGCTGAGGTAAATAGAGTGATTTGCCCAAGAATATATACCTGTTAAGTGTCTAAAGCTAGATTTGAACACAGATCTTCCTGACTCCAGATCTAACCCTTTCTCTACCACCGCCTTGTTATCCAGAAACAATGCGATGTAGGAGTAGGGCCTTTTAAAACTTTTAGTAACCATGTTTCTATATGAAAAGATCTTGAATGAGATGAACAGTTGACAGATATAATGGGTTTATCCCCAAGTTATGAATTTTCCATGTCCCTTGTTTGCCCACTCAGATAAGTTAGAGAATCTTCATAGTGAGATGTGGAAAGCAGGAGGAAACCCAATTGATTTTATTTTTCAAAATTTTTACTTGTGCCTTGTGTGGAGATACACAGCAAGATGTGTATTTTTATTTTTTATTTATTTTATCTTTTAAAATAAGTTTATTTTTAGTTTTCAACATTCAATTCCATAAGTTTTAAATTTTCTTCCCCTCCTCTCCCTTTTCCTCAAGATGGCAGGCAATCTGAGATAGGCTCTACATATACATTCCTATTAAACATATTTTCACATTAGTCATGTTGTAAAAAACATGAATGGGAGAAAGAAGGAAAGAAAGAAAGAAAGAAGAAAAAAACAAAGAAAAGAAAACAGCCTGCTTTGCTTTGTAGTCAGACTCTATAGCTCTTTCTGTGGATGTGGATGATATTTTCCATCATGAGTCCTTTGGAATTATTTTAGGTCCTTGCATTGTTGAGAAGGGCTAAGTCTATCAAAGTCAATCATCAAACATTGTGCTTGTCAATGTGTACAATGTTCTCCTGGTTCTGCTCACTTCACTAAGAATCAGTTCATATAAGTCTTTCCAGGATTTTCTGAAGTTCACCTGTTTATCATTTCTTCTAGCACAATAGTATTCCATTGTATTCATAGATCACAACTTGTTCAGCTATTCCCCAATTGATGATTCCCCAAATGAATATTATCACTTCCCCATTCCCCTACCCCACCGTGCCATATACACACATATATGTATATGTAATATATATACATACATATTACATTTATGTGTTAACAGAAGCACATGAAAGAAATTCAAAGGTGTTATTACTTGAACCCCAACCTTCTGCTAAAAATTCCAGCTGCAGAGCTAAGGTGAATCTAGATAAGTTAAAGAAACTATAAAGAAGCTTGGATCCTGGAGCTGGATGGCAGAAGAGGTAGAAAGGTAAAGGAATGTAAAACACATCTAGGAAGCAAAGTAGACAGAAAGCTAGAACTGGAGTCATCAAAACCTGAATTAAAATCTGGCCTCAGACACTTACTGGTTATATTACCTCAGGCAGGTCACTTAAGCTCAGTCTGCCTCAACTATCTCATCTGAAAAATGAGAATTTAAAATAACCCCTATCTCAAGTATTATGAGGATAAAATGAGATCATATCTGTAAAGCCCTTATACAGTGTGTGTGTATAAACACATGTACACAGAATCATGGAAAAGACTGGATAACTAAAGAGTTAACAGGTATGGAGGCATGAATGTAAAGAATGTTTGAACTAAGCAATGAAAACCTCTGTGATCTAGCCCCCCATTGTGAGTTCTTGACGATGTCCCTTTTATTGTGCAGCATTTCTGCCAAAGAAGTTGTTCTGCCAGTTCCCATGGGCCTGCTTCTGAGAAAGGTGTGTGAGTATCATGTTTCCTACTGTCTCCAGCTTTGGGCTTAGCTGAAAGTCTGGCTAAGGTACTGCAATGCTCTTTCAGAAAGAATTAGAATTCATACCCAAGGACAAGCAGGGATGTTAGATCTGTGCTTTTCCCTAGAAAGATACTAGATCCAAGCCTTAATTTTCATCTCTTCTGACTCAACTCGTCTGAACTCAGTTTTGCAACTGAAATCCCAAGAAGATTGGTGTACAAGAAATGATGCATTTGAATGACTTTTTTCAGACTGTGTGTAAGCATTTTTCCTATGAGTTCTACTGAAAGATATCATTGCCAAAGATGCCTCCCCAACTGCCTATGCTATAGCCTCCAAAAGGTACAAAAGATAAGATGAACAGTTTATAGTTCTTTATCATTAACTAGATCTCTTTTCAACTGACTTATTAATTTCCCCCATCTTGAAACTCCTAGTTTCTCTCCCTCACTCACTTAGTTGAGTGGATGGAGAAAAGACATAGTAAATCCAACCCTTGAGAACAAATCCATTGTCTCTGAAAACACTAATTCTAGTCTTGAATTTTTTATATGAAGGTGACTCTTCAAAGCTTGTCTGAGGGGAGGGGTGGGGTGTGTGTGTGTGTGCATGCGTGCGTGTGTGTATGTATGTGTGTGTTTATGTTATCTGACCTATGCTTGAATATAGACCTTATCTAGGATAGAGATCATTCCCCCCCCCCACTAGAGAAAATGGAGACTTGGTAACCTCAAAATTTCTGCCCACAGGTGGACAATATGGACAGATATTGCCCAGAGTGAAGTTTCTTTTCTTTCTTTCTTCTTTTAACCTTGAAATACTAATTATGTAGAGAATTTGTAGCCAGGTGAAAATGATGGGAATAGAAGAGTGAAGTTTAGTATTTGGGCTGGCCAGAAACCATAATCCTCCCTCTTTCCAGAGCTGGAAATGGCAATATCTCAGGTTCTGTACAGCCACTTTGTCTCCAAAATCCTGTATTCCTCCTTTCCTATAAGTGGGCAAAAAGGGAGGGGACCTTAACAATAAAGATGCCAAATGGTATCATTCCTGTTTGTCCACTTTTTTTTTTTTAAAGAAATCCTCTAACGTCAAAATCCTTGTGATTGTGTATAAATCTTAGTAATGCCTTCCAACCTACAGGCAATTATTTCAACACCACATAGTTTCTATGTTCTCTAGATGAGGATTTATTTACCCAGAGTGCAAACTGTAAATTAAGTTTCACAAAGTCTGAAAAGGCAGACCCTGCTCTATCATCATCTCTTTTACCTACCCCTTTATCCGGCAAATAGGGTCAAAGTCTTCTCCCACATACCTTCATTAAGTGAATTTGGGGCTTCAGTTGATTAAGGGTCTCTGATAAAGTCCACCTCCTACCAACTAAACACATTCCTAAAAGACACCCTAAAGGACAACTTGGAGAGTGTGTCACAAAAATAATAGGTAAGTTTACATCATGTTTTATAGTTAATAAAGCACTGTCACAAAATTTAATGCATTTGATATTCACAAGAACTCTTAGCCTCCTATAATTCAAGCATTGTGATCCCCAACTGAAATGAGAGAAAACTGGTGTCAGAATAATTTACTCTAGGTTACATCCCAAGTACAGTTAGGATTTGAACCCCAGACTCTAAAGCCAGGGCTGAATCCACTACTGTGAGCCCATCTTTCCCATTTCCAATTAAAAAATTAAAATAAAATGAAGACAGTGAGTGAAACAGAAATAATTGACTTCTTTTGTCCCCTCAGGACATTGATTGCCCTGCCTGAGACAGAAAGGTCATAAGATGATCGAATTTTGGATGGAAACCACTACAGAGATCACTTGGTCCAAATCTCTCAATCTATGCTGCGGGAAACTGAACTCCAGAAAAGGGAAGAAACTTGCCCCAGATCATATAGGTTGTAACTTTGGAGTGTTTGACTTTAGATTCCAAAATATTGTTTTTTTTTCCTTTTTCTCTTGTTTAGATGTGGATAGAAGAGCTGCCCTTGTCTATCTTCAACATCTATTCTAAGAACTTTGAATTAGTTTGTCATTTTCTTTTATTTTTTCCTGCTGGGCAGCTAAGTGCTTTATGGAAGGTAAGTGCTAAGATTCGTACATGGGTGGTAAACAGAGAAGCATGGCAATTAGTGACTTTACAGTATATACATCTACACATGTACATATGTGTATGCGTGTGTACTTTAATGGAACTAATTACAAACCTCCTCTGAGATAGATATATACATATGTTTGTGTATGTATGTATAATCTTGTCTTCCAAAATGCCCCTTTGACAAACTTTCCAGCTTTCTGAAATTATCCTCCATTTAAGTTATGGGTGTGTTTAGCCTAGATATTAAATGTATCCTTCGTATTGTTTAAAAACAACAAACTTTATGACAAAATAAAAGTTTCTACCATGCCCTCATCTAAATCTCTCTTGTAATGACAGAAAAGCATTTCCTATTATTTCTCCCCAGGACATGGAAAAATGATTTCTTTAGACTGTCAGTCACAGTCATCATCATCATCATCATTGCCATCATCAGTATTGTTAATAATTATCATAAATATATATTTATATGACATATTGTGGTTACAAATTACTTTTACATGATATGTTAGAGACAATTATGCAATGCAATGGATAGAGTGATGCGATTGGAGTCTGGATGAACTGAGTTCAATTCTGGCCTCAGACACTAGCTGAATGACTTTGGGCAAGTGACAACCTATGTTTGCCTTATTTTCCTCATCTGTAAAATGGGGTAAATAATATAGTACCTTATTCTCAAGTTTGTTGTAAGGATCAAATGAGATAACAATGTTTAGCATAATCATTGGTACATATACTATATAAATGTTAGCTGTTATTACATTGGTCTGAATAACTGTGATATTTGAGTTCAACATCTGACTCAGAATTTCAGAGTGTGAAGTAATCCCTGAGGCACCTAATCTAACATGTAGCTGACAAAATAATCTCCTTTCAACATACCTGACAAGTAGCCATACAGATTTTAATGGAAGATTTCCAATGATGGTGAAATTACTACCTCCCAAAGTAAACCATTAAACCTGATACCAATTCTAATTGTTAAAACTGATTTTCCTTACATTGAGCCTAAACTAGCCACCCTGAAACTTCTACCCAGTGATCCAAGTTCGACTCATGAGGATCAAGCAAGACAAGTCTCTACTCTGTTCTGCACTATAGCCTTCCAAATGTTTGAAAATGAGCATCACATCCTTCACAAGTTTTCTCTTCAGAGTTTATACCTTGAGGTCCTTTAACCAAAGCTTGTTTGTCAGTCTCAAAATCCTTGTCCTTCCTGGTTTAATCAATCAAGACACATTGATTTAGTACTTTTTCTGTATCAAGCACTGGGATAAGAAAAACACTGTAAATACAAAAAACAGAAAAAGAAACAATATCTTCCTTCCAAGTCTTTATAGTCCATTAAGGCAGGGATTCCTAACCCATTTTGTCTCTTGTAAAACTGGAAACTGATTACAATCTGGTAAAACAGGAAAAAATGGCCCTTAGGGGTAACTTCCTTAAGAGTAACTTACTAATAAGTAGAAACTGAGGGGATGCATATCAATTGTAATATGGCTGAACAACTTAGCATATGTGAATGGAATGGATTACAACTGTGCTATAAGAAATGATGAAGGGGAAGTTTCAGAGAAAGGTAGGAATACTTGTATGAACAAATAAAGAGTAAAATGAGGAAAATCAGGACAACAACTTGCGCAATAGCAACAAAATTATAAGAACAACTTGGAAAGACTTAGGAACTCTACTTAATAATAACCGACCATGATTCCAAAGGACTCACGATGGAGCACAAGAATCACCTCTTAATTGAGAAGTGTTGAACTAGGAGTGCAGACTGAGACATGCATTTTTTTTTTTTAACGAACAACATAGGAGGGCTTTGGTTTGTTTTGTTTGGGGGGGCGGTATATGTATTTTAATAAGAATATCATTTTTCTTCTTTTCTCAATAGTGGAGTTGGGGGAAGGTAGAGAATTCAGACCTGAAATAAAATAAAATTGAATTAAATGAATAACAACAAAAAAGATGAACTTACTAGTAGTGCCATGAATAGAACGCTGGCCATGGAATCAGAAAGTTCAGAGTTCAAATGTGACCTCAGACATTGGGTAGCTGTGTGATTCTGGGGAAGTCACTTAATCTTTGCTTCAGTTTCCTAATGTGTAAAATGAGGATAACAGTAACCCCTACTTCCAGGGTTATTGTTAATGTAAAATTAGATATTTTTATAAGGTGCTTTGCAAAACCTTTAGATGCTATATAAATGTTACTTATAATAATAACTACCATTGTTGATGTTTTTAAATAATTGAAGGAAATGATACATTTCAGCTAGAGCTAAATAAAGATAAAGCTATAATTTGTTTTCCCCATTCAAGTTCATAGACCCATATCTATCCATAGTCCTAGGTAAAGAACCCCTCTATAAAGAGAAATACAAAATGAATACAGCAACATATAAATAAATACTGAGTAATTGGGATGGGGAGTATGCTTAGCTAGAGGCTTAGGAAAGACCTCATATGAGAGCTACTACTTGAGTTGAGCTTTGAAAGAATTTAGCATAAAAATTGATTGGATTTAGGGGATAAGGAAAAATGAAAAGAGTAAAATTATTCTAAGATTATAAATTTGGGTGACTGGCAAAAAGTTATAGGGAAAGATATAGGGAAATTATGAAGACAGTTGAGTTTGGACAAGATGAGTTCTGTTTTAGACATGCTGAACCTGAAATACCTATTGGGACATCCCTTTACCTATGTATAATGAATGGTTATTTATATGTGACTGGAGCTCAAGCTATAGGCCTGGATATTACAAATAGTATTTGTATGGAGATTATCATTGAAGAAATGGGAGTTTTTAGGATCACTGCAGGAGGGTGTAGAGGGGCGTAAAAGTCCAGAATAGTGTCTTGTGTATACCCAAATACAGTTTTTCACATCTGGACTTTATCAATGTTTTATCTAAAATGTGAAGGCCAGAACTGAGCTCTGAACTCCAGATGTGGTCCGACCAGGGCAGAGAACAGAACCACTACTTGCATTTTTCTGGATATCTGGGCCTCTTTTTTAATGTAGCTCAGACTACTATTACCACTTTTGGCTGCCATGTTATGTTGTTGATTCATTTTAAGCTTTCAATCCACTGAAACACCCAGATCACTTTTTAAATCAAATAATATACAAACGTATTAGCTATCCCTCATCCAACACATCAGCCATCCCTCTCAGCTCTGTGTCATCTCTTGTCTGACGAGTGCGCAATCTACTGTACATCTTTAAGTCAATGATAAAAATGTTGAACTGCAAAAGATGAAAAGAGAGAAATCTGGTGAACTCTTCTAGAGACCTCCTAATCTTGCCCTCTAGCTATTTAACTAATTTTGAATCCACCAGAATGTCCTATTGTCTAGTCACATATCTCCATTTTGTCCAAAAGAATTTCCTTAAAGACTGTCAAATAATTTACTAAATCTAGGTAAACTACACCTACAACATTTTATGATTTAATTGTCTAGTTACTCTATCAAAACAGAAAATGAGTTTAGTCTTTTATGACTTGTACTTAATGAAACTATGCTAGCTTTTAATGATTTCCATTTTTCTTTATAAATGTTCACAAACCACCCCTTTAATAACACATTTCAGAAATTTATGAGGAAATCAAAGATCACTGACCTGTACTTTGCTTACTCTTTCCTCTTATCTGAAAATTGGGACAAGCTCTGTCCTCCAGATTTACAGATCCTCTTCTGTTCTCCATGAAATACAAAGATTAGTGCCTATTATACAATAATCATATCTGACAATTCTTTCACTTCCTTGATCTCTCTCATCTATCTGGACATACCTTGAGATATACATATACATATATGTATGTGTGTGTGTAAGTATATATATATATATGTATACTTACACACACACATATATACATACCCACATATATAGAGAGAGAGTGCAAAGAACATAGACATGTATCTATATCTACATATTTTGCTGTCTTTCTGTCTGTGAGTGTCTCTCTCTAACACTCTCAGAATTGAAAGAAGTTCCACATATTTATGCACACAGTGATTTGTGAATTTAACGTAAACAGTGAAGTCCACTTTTCTCTTCTTTTTAGTTACCATGGGATTAAACTCACCGTTAACCAGTTTTATTCTTTCTTTTCTTATTCAAAAGACTATGTTCTTTGCAAAAGAAAACAAATGCAAAAAAAGAGGTGATTAGTTCACTTCCCTGTCATCAGTAACTCTAGCATCAATTTTATTACCTCTTTTATCTTCCTCTTGTCCCTAATATAGCTTTAAAAAACCCACCTATTTTTAGGTGTATCCTTCATAACCAGTCTCAACTCCTTTTATTCAGCGTTCTTGACATTATTCCTTTTAAGACCTTATTGGTTTGTCATTTCCATCCTCAGTTATTTGATCTTCCTTCCATCTTCTGTGCAGATCCTTTTCATTGGTTTATCAATTTCACAATTCAGTCTATCAATCATTTGTTAATTACTTACATGAGAATCACCATGCTAGGCATGAGGATGCTCTAGTTGTTGTCCTTTGTCCTCAAAGATGACCAAAATGACATCATCATTGTAAAGGGAAGTTTCAGTGTGTCCTACTGTGACTGATCAGACCAATACAAGCTCGGAATGGTCTACCACAGGTTGGACATAGATAGTCCTTGTGAATATTTGGGGTGCATATCCCAAATTTGGGCATCCTGCATTTATTTTGTACTGTCTCAATTCTGCTTTGCTCAAAGAGCACCTTTTCTTATGTGGGCATGCCATGCTAAGTGATCCTGTGCCAGTGTCTCCCATGTTGCACAGTCAAATCCAAAGTTCTTGAGAGTGTCCTTGTATTGTTTCTTCTGGCCACCATGTGGTCACCTGCCCTATGCAGGTTCTCTATAAAGTAGTCTTTTTGGCAAGGGTACATTTTACATTTGAGCAATGTGGCCAGTCCAACGGAGTTACACTTTCTGAAGTTCAGCTTGAGTAAGGACTTCAGTGTCTGGTACCTTATCCTGCCAGGTAATCCTCAGAATTTTCCTAAGAGAGTTCAAAGGGAAGTGATTCAGTTTCCTGGCATGGCTCTTGTAGACTATCCATGTTTCACAAGCAATTAACAGTGAGGTGAGCACAACAGCTCTGTAGACCTTCAACTTGGTAGTAAATCTAATATCTCTTCTCTCCCAAACCTTTCTTCAGAGCTTCCCAAACACTGAACTAGCTCTGGCAATGTGTGCATCAACCTCATTGTCAATATGTACATCCCAGGAAAGTACACTACCAAGGTAAGTGAACTTTTCCACAGCATTCAAAACTTCTCCATTTGTTGTAACTTATGGTTCCACATATGGATGGTGTGGTGGTGGCTGATGGAGCACCTGTGTTTTCTTGGTGTTAATTATTAGGCCATAATTAGCATAGGCAGCAGAGAATTGATCTATACTTTGTTGCATCTCAGCTTCAGAGACTCCACTGAGTGCACAATCATCTGCAAACAGAAAAATCATGCACCAACACTCCCTCCACTTTGGTCTTGGCTTGTAACCTTTTCAAGTGGAAGAACTTACCATCAGGACAGTAGTTGGCTTTGATGCCATGTTCATCCTCATTGAAAGCATTTGTCAACATGGCTGAAAACATCATGGTAAAAAGCATGGGAACAAGGAAGCAGCCCTGTTTCACTTTATTGGTGACTGGGAAGGCATGAGAGCTTTGCCTGTCAAAAGAAGTGAATGACAGGCTCATGACAATGTGATTGCCACTCACAGGAAAACACCATGCCACCATCATCAGTGCCTATCCTCCCACCATGACAGACCCTGATGAAATCAAAGAAAAATTTTATGAAGACCAAGGGACCCTTATCGTCAATGTGCCAAATGAGGACAAGCTTATAATTCCGGGTGACTTTAATGCTAGAGTAGGCTCAGACTATTAGTATAGATCTGGGCTGTGTATGGTATGGAGAAGGTTCAGAATAGAATAGAAATCAGCAGAAAAAACTCTATGTCTTACCAATGAATTTGCATTCTGTGGGGAGTCAAAATAGACTGCTCATTATAATATACAATATTACATAAATAAGTATGTTAAAGGGATACTAAATGTTAGGTGAGTCCTGAGGAAAAGGCTGTTGCTGCTACCAAAAGGATGGACCAGGGCAAGTTTTATGAAGAACTGAACACTGGAATTGAGTTTTCAAGGCTAAATAGGAATTCAACAGTTACAGAGAGTGCTGAGACTATTCTAAAAAAAGAATAGTTTGTGCTTAAACACAGAGACAAAAGAATGCAAATCAGGAAGGGTGAGTGAATAGGGGACAAAAGCACAGGTTGTCTTGTTTTCATGGCACAAGGAGTGAATAGGAACTGATAATGTGATGTCTAACCGAGGATGAGCCCATGAGGACTGATTTTGGGGAGCATATACAGGGAAGCCCTATGGATGGTGGGTGTCTTCTTCTAGAAATACTTAGTGGCACAAAATGGTGGATCACCAGCTGTAGTCCTTACCATAGTTTGTCAGCAGCCATGATATTTCATGTGATATGAATAGAAAATATTCCTAACCCAAATATTTCAGAGGCATTTCATTCGTCTATACCAGCAAAGCAGGATTAATACATGAGTATGTTTTGAATCCTGTAGTGTTCCATGATCAAAATAGTTTGAAAGATGCTGACAAAGACAATGAGAAGCTATGACAAATGGGAACCAATTACCATAGAATGCTAGATAACGAGCACATAGGTCAGAGATTGGGTCAAAATTAGTGCTTAATACAGTGCCGGGCACTGTTTTTGATCTCACAGCAGCCCTTAGGGGTACTTGTTCTTTTCTTCTCTCATTTTATTATTTCTGAATTTTTTTCACATATGGTAAGCTAGGTGGCACAGTGGATAAAGTACTGGTCCTGGAGTCAGGACCACTTATCTTGCTGAGTTCAAATCTGGCCTCAGATGCTCATTAGTTGTGTCCTAAAGGCAACTGGAAAATGTGAGATTGAAAGTTTACAGAGAGATTGGTGAAGGATGGGCAGATCTGAGAATTATCAGCATAGAGATGATCATTAAATTCACGGGAATTTATGAGATCACCAAGTGAAGTAGTATAGAAAGAGTATAGAAAGAGAAGAGGTTCAAGGACAGATCCTTGAGGGACACCTACAGTTAAAGAGTGCGATTTGGAGGAGGATCCAGCAAAGGAAACCGAGAAAGAACTATTAGAGAGGTAGGAAGAGAACCAGGAGAGAGTGATGTCCTGAAAACCTCAAGAAAAGACAGTATCGAGGGGGAGACCGTGATCAAAGTGCCAAAGGTTACAGAGAGGTCAAGCAGAATGAGAATTGAGAAAAGGCCACTGGACTTGGCAACCAAGAAATCAGTAACTTTGAAAAGAGCAGTGTCCGTGGAATGATAAGGTCAGAAGCTAGATTGAAAAGGGTTAAGAAGAAAGCAAGAGGAGAGAAAGTAGAGGCACATACTGTTTTAAAAGAACTTTCACATGGAAGCAAGATTAGCTTACTCTATTTGGTTACAGAGGACAAAATCAGGAACAATGAATGGACAAATTGGGGCTTGATCCTGGATAAAACTTCAAAATGATTATTACATCATCCACAGTAGAAAAGAAATATTGTAGGCCTTCCTCTCCTCTGAGATCTTCAAATAGAGACTAGATAACCATTATCCAGGCATATTATAATGAGAATAACTTTTCTAGTTTGTCCTAAACTAGATCGATGGTTCTAAAAGTATGGTTCAGGGACTGTCAAGGGCCCCAAAGGACCTTGAAGGGGATCCATAAGGTTAAAATTATTTTCATAATCCTAAGGCTTTTAAATTTCTAAAACAAAATATATCAATAGATATAGACTACATAAACAAAAAACTCTGACATTCTCAATAATTCTTAAGAGTTAAAAGGAATCCTGAGACCAAAAGTTTTGAGAACTACTGGGCTAGATGAATGAATGATGTGTGTGTGTGTGTGTGTGTGTGTGTGTGTGTGTGTGTATCCGTGTGTATCCTTCACTGCTGAAGAGCATCCTGTCAGAGAAATAATGACATGACTTGCACTTTGTTTTGAGTGAGAGAGGGCTGTGCAGGTCACCAGCCTCACTTCTCCTCCAGAGCCATCTGAATTCAGTGACCAGATATTCATCGGAATGACTAGAGATGTCCCAGGGTGAGGCAATTGGGGTTAAGTGACTTGCCCAAGGTCACACAGCTAGTGAGTGTCAAGTGTTTGAGGTGAGATTTGAACTCAGGTCCTCCTGACTCCTCCACTGGTGCTCTGTCTTCTGCATCACCTAGCTGCCTGCCTGAATGAATGAATGAAAAAGTGCTTGTTATGTAACAAGTCTATTCTCAGTGATGAGAAAACAAAGGCAAAAATAAATCACTCACCTCTCAAATAGGTGATAGTATAATGTAAATATAATAATACAAGGGGTATCCAGGAAAAGGACTTAAGATGTAAAAAGTCATAAATATGATAAGCACAAAACCCCCAAATTCATTAACTAACACACACAACCTTTCTGGAAACAAAAGTCATCAAAGAATGAAGCAATATAAATGAAGCAGCAGGACAGAAAATGGTTAGGATGAAGATGAGAACCTATTGTTTCACTTAAGTACAAGTCTTCATAAACCTTGTCTCTCAGGTCCAGTTTGGAGGATTTGGAACCAACAGGAATGTCAAAGAGTAAAGTATTCAGATCCTGGGTCTGTAATGTTTTGTGATTCTATAAGAAGTCAATTTGTTATTCCTTCAGTTTATATACTTCCTCAATCAACATAGACTCTACCCTTTCTATAACAGTAGTTAATGTTTGAGAGTTGCCATGTACCTCAGCCTGAAACCTAGTTGAACTTAGCTAACTTGTTCTAAAACACACATGCTTCAAATAGTCCATCACTGGGTCATACTCCTGAATAATATTAAGATTACTACTATATAATATGGTCATATCCACTGCCCCTTTTCCCCCATGTAACACTCCTTCCACTCTAACTGTTATTAGTAAGATTCAAAGGAATAGAAATTTAGAAGTGGAATAGACCTTAAAGATCATCCAGTTCAAATGTTCCATTTGTACAGGCTAGTGGTTCACCTTTCATTTTTGAAGATGACCAATGACATCATTGGGTAATGTCTTGACTCCTGGGTGAACTGGACTTAAGTGATACAGAGTCGCACAAAGTTTTCAGATTCATTCTCTCTTCCAGAGTCATCGAAGTCCAGAGGCAGGACAAAAATCAAGATGGCTGGCAATGGCTCAGGATGCAGTAGATGACCTTCATGTCTTTTGCTGTCTGCCTAAGCCCTAAGCACTCCACGTTGGCTGCTTCACCCACTTTCATAGCCATTGCAACAAAATGTTCTCTTCCACCCAGTCTCCCAGGGGAAGTCTTCACATGATTGAAGTAGACATGGTTATCCTCTACTTAGTTTAACCCATCTGTGGAAACAGTTTTATTAGTGGCCACTGCACATACTATAGCTTCTTGGAGCCATTGGCGAGAATGGGTAAGTAAGAGGTGGTCACCAAAGCTAGATGAGCAGTCCTGAATATGCCAAGGCAGGCAAATTAACTGAGGTCCAAAGAGGTTAAATAACTTGTTTTAATCTGCAATGTAGTAATTAACTGACCCAAGATTGAAATCCTAGGCCTTTGATTCTAAATCCAACACACTCTCTCTACCTACCATGCTAATTTCTAGGTCAAGTTTTTTCTTTTTTAAAATAAATTTATTTAACTTTTTACATTCATTTTCACAAGATTTTGGGTTCCAAAATTTTCTCCCCATTTGTCCCCTCCCCCCTCTCCGATACACTGGACATTCTAATTACCCATATCACCAATCTGCC
>CM053769.1:242565210-242586089 GCA_028658325.1 Potorous gilbertii
AGTTTTTTTCCCTTTTCTCGGCATTTTCCCAGCCAGTTACTTGACTTCTGAGAGTCCTCTCCACTCCTGGCCTAGGTCTACCCAGCTAGTGCTTGGGGTCTGAGATTCAAATGCTGCTCCCCAGCCTCAGGGCTTTTGGCAGCAGGCCTGACTGCTCTTCAATGGGAGCTTATCTGCTGGTTCTCAGGTGGGGCAGGGTCGCCTCTCAGGCCCAGTTCCCTCAGGGGGTTTATGCAGAGATCTTTTGTAATGGGGCTGGGGTGGAGCTCCTGCCTGCTCTGGGAGGCTGTGGTGGAGCTGCCTCTGCCGCAGAGGCCGCTTCCTAGGGGGTCCGAGTCCCGGAGATATCCCGCTCCCCTCTCAGCCCATCTCTCTCACTGACCTGTGGGTCTGTGGGTGGTGGGACCTTCGCAGCTGTCAGAGATTACGGTCCCGGATGCCTGCTTGGGTCTGCTCACTCCTCTCAGTGCGGTGCGGCCAGGGCAGGGGGAGGGGAGGGCTCCTCTCCCATCTGGGGCGCGATGGGCCCCTCGGGTCGGTTTTTCAGGGCTCTCTGCAACGGAAATCTCCTTCACTGTGTTTCTGCGCGGCTTCCACTGTTCCAGAATTTATCAGGAGTTCTTTTTAGAGGAAATCCATGGACTGTGGGTTCGGAGCTAGTAAAAGTGAATCTTTCTACTCTGCCATCTTGGCTCCGCCCCCTCGAAATAAATGATTTTTTAAATAAAAAATGGGAAGGACTAGACTAGATTGTCTCTAAAATCCCCTTTAGCTCTATGTCTTTGATCTTTAAATATTCCAAATGTATAAATTTGGTCTTTCCAATATGTGTATCAAGTTGGTCAAGGCTAGACCCTCTTAACTCCCACAATACTTATCACAGTGCTTTAATAATAGTAGTAAGTATTCAGTAAGTAGTATATCAATTAACTGAAGTGCAGTTCCCTTTGGAAAGCAGATATCCAATGTAGCAACCTCTTTAAGCAAAAAGAGGGAACAGGAATTCTTGTTTCTTGGGAACCAAGACATAGGGGTTCCTAGCACTGGAATAGAAGCAGGAATTCCTTGAAAACCATCAGAGACTTCTTGCCCTGGACTTTCTTCTGGGGTACTGGGAGGGATGACCCTGGGGGAGAAAGGGTTCTGGATATCAGAGCATCTTATACAATTTCATCCCATGCTTGAACAGCCCATCCTGTGACCAATAAAACCTCCTGAGGCCTTCCCTTCCATACCATCATTTCCCCCGTCAACAAGGGAAGGTTGCAACCTACTCACCAAAATGGACTCCTTAGTCTCTCTCACTCAACCCTATATTCAGTCTGCTGCTAAGTCTTGCCAATTTTGCTTCATAGTGTCTCTTATAAATGCCCCTTTCTGTTCTCTGATGCTGGGACGGCCTTGGT
The DNA here is from genome assembly GCA_028658325.1 of Potorous gilbertii. Taxonomy (NCBI): domain Eukaryota; kingdom Metazoa; phylum Chordata; class Mammalia; order Diprotodontia; family Potoroidae; genus Potorous; species Potorous gilbertii. The sequence goes on from CM053769.1 coordinate 242,566,617, forward strand.
GTAGACTCTCAGCAGTTCATACTTTTACTATCACAACAATATGCTGGTTGGTTTTATTGCTAAAATCTTTTTCTACTCCAGGCCATCACTGACCCAGTTGTTAAAAGAATAATCCTAAAGTAGAGATCTGATCATTTCAGCTCCCTCCCCATTCAATACACTCCAGTTGTTCCCTGTAAGCTTCAAAATCTTCTACATTCTTACCTTTCTAGTATTCTTAGGTCTTATTCCCCTCATGCATTCTAGAAGGCATGATACTGGCCTCTTTTATATTTCTTGAATGAGAACCTCTCTGTCCTGAAAGCACATTTTCACTGGCTGTTCTTCATGCCAGAATGCTTTACTCTTATTCCTTCAACTCCCAGCTAAAATCTCATCTTCTGTAGGAAGCCTTTCTTGATCCCCTGTAATGTGAATGCCCTGTCTCTACTGAGTATCTCCAATTTATCCAGTACACAGCTTGGTTCCAAATAAATGATTTCATGTTGTCTCCTCCATGAAACTATGAGCTCCTTTAAAAGAGGGACAATGTTTTTCCTTTCTTTGTGTCCCCAACACTTAGCATGCACATAGTAGGTAAATGGGATAAAAACTCCAAGACCAGCAATCTATTTCCTTTGCCTCATTGAAGAAGTGATAGGATAGCTGCAGCAATAAGAGTTTTCTAGTTTTCTTTGAACAAACTGAATTTACTCTTGACTATTTGGCTGTTGAACCCTGAAGTCAGTGAGCTGACCCTGTCAGTGTGATTTCTCAGGCAAAAACAAGGCTTTGATGTGACAAGTCCAAGTGACAAAGGCAGCCAAACAAAATGAAAGATATCTGTCAGTAGGCTCCTTAGAAGATAAGGCTTCTGCTCTTCTTTGTGAGGAGAGGAGGATCTTCTTGGAGTGTCAACTTAAGCTTCCCCAGAGACTTATTTCTCTAACCTCTCCTTTTGTGCTGGTATAGGTACATAGCAGAAACAGGCAGATCTGAGTGGTGCTCTTTGGTGACAGCCTCACTCTGGGGTTTCCAGAGAGGCAGGGAGAAAATTTTGGCTTTTGGGCTGTTTTATCTTTTTCTCTTTTCTCAGGCTAGGGAAGGATTCTAGTTTTGGCTAATTGAGACTGTTCATTCTCAGATATTTTCACATGCCTGTGCTTGATGAAAACTTGTACTTCCCAGGGTGGAAACCAGCTTTGGCATGTTGAGGCTCACAGCTTGACATATATCCTCCTTCTATACCTCAGAGCCAAGAGAAGTATGTTGATCTCAGGGCAAGCCCTTAGCACCCATTTATTATAGCCCTATAGGAAATGTCTTTCCCCACCAGAGAGAGACACAGACAGAGAAACAGAGGCAAACAGAGAGAGAGAGAGAGAGAGAGAGAGAGAGAGGGAGATACACACACACACACACACACACACACACACGAGAGAGAGAGAGAGAGAGAGAGAGAGAGAGAGAGAGAGAGAGAGAGCCTCTGTCTTTGCCAAGGTATCAACAGTGGTTATTTCTTAACTATGTTGCCTAGGCAGAAACCACAGGTAGTAAGCCTGATTTTCCAGATGACTAGCTTATGTACACATTGGACTTGTGATTTCAGTGGTATAGGGAATTCTTAGAGAGAGAGAAACTCCCTTGATTAATGAAGGCGTGGGATTTATAGTCGTAGTTACCTAGGGCACTGACTTTACATGATGCATTTGAGGTCAAACAACCAGTATGTATTTTAGGTGGGGCCTGAACCCAAATTTTTCCTGATTTTGAATCGTGCTCTCTACCCACTATATCACACTGCCTGTCCAGTTGCAGGTTTGTAGTGATTTAAATGTGACCAGTCATCTGTTCATCAGATGAGATGTTTGCTGAAGAAGAAATCCTACTATTCCAACTGCAAGAGATTTTTATTTTTCTTTATATTCTTAGTTAGTTAGTTAGGTTGAGAAAGAGTTAGAGACTCTGGGAATAGTGAGGTCATGTTCCCTCTATTCTTAGCCCTGGGCAGACCTCATCTGGGGCATTGTGTAAATCTCTGGGTGCCACAGTTGAGTGGACATTGACAACCTAGAAGTTGTTCAGAGGAGAATAAGATTGGAGAAATGTCTTGAGTTCAGGTTATGTGGAGATCAATGAAAGAACGAGGGAGAAGATATCTTCTTTCCAGGAGATCAGGGAATAGGGATGGGCAGCATGTTTTTAAGAGTTCAATGACTGCCATGCTGAAGAGAGATCAGATGTTTTTTGGGGAGGACTCAAGACAGCAAAATCTGGTGTAAGAATGTACAAAGAAGTAAATCTAGGCTTGATGCCAGACAAAATTACCTAAAAATAAAAGTTATGCCAAAGCGTAATGAGTTGCCTTTGCAAAGTGGTTGCCTCTCATTGTTGATCTAGCAAAGGATACATAACCACTTCTTGTAAATGCTATCTCCTTTTTCATCTAACACTCCAAACTGTGCTTCAGTTCGATTATTCCTTAACCTCTTAGTTATCTCTTCTGTTTCCAAGCCTATTCATAGGCAGTCACACATGTCTGGAATGAATTCTCTCCTCACTTCTATCTTTTTGAATCTTCCTTAAAGATTCCCCTCCCATATCATTGAAATGAGAAACTTTTGCTGAGCCTTTTAGTACAATTGCTATTATATCTTCTTTTCATGGTATAGACATTTCTTGGTAGAATACAAGCTTCTTGAGGAGAGGGATGGTTTTCCCTTTTTGTAATTTCATTATGAGCACCCAGCACAGTGCCTGGAATATAACAGGTACTTAATAAATGCTTACTGGATTTAATTGAATTATTCATAAAGTACTTCATCAATTTTAATAAGCTGTGAATTTGAGTTATTATTATAACTGCATGCTCTAGAGTTCATCAAAGTTCAGTTCCCTTTATTATGTTATCTTTAACAAGGGAGAAAAATACGTCTATGCATGTTCTTCTTCCAAATCAAGTTTTGTTCATCTTTGGCTTTTTATATTACCTTAATTCCCCTCTGTATTCCTTCCCCTCCTCCCCTCTCCCAGAGTGCCATGCCATATAGCCAAGTTTGCTTTTTGTTTTTAGGAAAGAAAATAAGGAAGAAAAAAACCCAGTAAAATCAATCAATATACTGAAATTATATATACTATTACACATCTGCTTCCACAAAGCAATGAGGACGTGAGGGAAAGTGTTTCCTCATATTGCTTCTTTGGGGCTTGGCTCGTTCTTTATAATTTTCAAGTCACCTTCAGTTATTTTGTGGGTGTTTTTTCCATTTACATTGTTGTGGTCATTGTATATATTTTTGGCTCTGCTTACTTCATTTTGCATCTCTTTCAAGTAAGTCTGTTCTTTATGTTCAACATATTTGTCTTTTCTCATAGCACAGTAATATCTGATCAGATTTTCACATAGTAAATGAGCATCTACTTTGTTTCCAGCTCTTTATTTCCACGGAAAAAGTATTTTAAATATCAGATATACATGGAGACTTTGTTTTTGTAAATATTCTCCTGAGAGCATATGTCTGATAATAGAATCTCTTGGACAAAGGGTATGAACGTTTCAAGAATTATATTTAAATAAATTCTAAATTGCTTTGCAAAATAATTATACTAATTACAGCTCTACCGAAAATGCATTAGAGTTCCTATCTTTCCACAACTCCTTCAGTAATGATGATTTCCATCTTTTATCATCTTAGACAATTTGTTGGATGTGATATGATGTTTTGATTTGCATTTCACTTATTATTAGTGATTTGAACGATAATTCCCTGTAAGTTATTTATTGTTTCCAATTTTTCTTTTGGAAACTCTTTGCTTATATCCTTTTATCACCTATTTGGGAATGACTTTTGTTCTTATATTTTTCTATTATCTATCTATAAGTGTCAAATATCAAATCCTTATTTGAGAAATTTGATATAAAGGTTTTTCTCCAGTTAATAACTTGTCTTCTTATGCATTAATTTTATTTGTACAGAAACTTTTCAAATTCATGTAATCAAAATTTTTTTATTTTGTAATTGCCTCTATCAATTCTTGAACAATACATCTTTTACCCACAATTATAAATGGTATATGATCTTCCCTTCTGATTTTTTAATAATACAATCTTTAATATTCAGGTTATGTATATATTTTGAATTTATTATAGATTCTGGTATACCATCTTTGTCTAAATTTAATTTCTTCCAGATTGATGCTGGAACGGCAGAGGGTGATAATCCCTTGAGTACAGGTGCTCTGAGTGCAGTAGGGCTAATGCCAATTAGATGGTTGCATTAAGTATAGTGCCAATAGGGTGAGCCCCTGGGAGCTGAAGGGCCACGAGGCCCTTCTTGAGGAGGGAGAAACCAGCCCAGACAGGAAAAGCAGAGCATGTTAAAGACCATGCAAATCATTGTTGGGATCTTGCCATGACAGTGACCTCTGGACCATGAACTTGGTGAGGTAGGGAGATCCTTGTCAGAAGAAGGAAGGAAGGAAGGAAGGAAGGAAGGAAGGAAGGAAGGGAGGAAGGAAGGAAGGAAGGAAGGAAGGAAGGGAGGGAGGGAGGGAGGGAGGGAATGGATTATTTAATTTTTCTTTTTGGTATCCTGTTAGAATATTTCATATTTTTGAAGATACCCTCAATTTTTGTGTGTATGTATGTGTGTGCTTATGTGTGTGTGTGTGTGTGTGTGTGTTCTCAGTTTTGGTAGCATATAACTCTGCAAGAAAGACCATTTCTTCATCAGAGATGGGAATGAAATAGGACATAATAGAGAAGATGTTTCAAAATGATGTGAGGTAAAGAGTAGGAGAAAAAGAGGAGTTCTCAGTAAATGGCCTCAAATTTTTCACTGAAGGAAAAGGTGAGATTTTTGGCTAATAGGGTGAAGGGAGAAGGTGAGGTGGGAGGCTTGAGAAAGTACAAAAAGGTAACAAAAAGCCCTTCTGGTAAAGGAGGATGATTAATGAATTTGGACACGCTAAAATGAGAGCATATTTGAGATTATGTAACAAATAATTTGTAGTGGACCTAATCAGAACGGTAAACTTATTTTTGAGTGAGTGCATACACACATAGTCTATTCCATCAAGCCAGCCCCTATGCTGCTACTTTCTTGCCATCTGCCTTGCTGCTATGTCCTTAAACTGTCATTGACATCCATTTCTCTATTTCTTTCTCTAGGATGCATAATCAAATAGCCTTTAAATGTTACTGGAAAGGGCCCATCCATCAATTTCCCCTAAGGCCCCATTCACATGATGCGACATCTCAAAACAAATCATCCTCCTTTGACCAACACTCCCCTATATGTATTTCCTTCTTAGAATATAAACTCCTTGAGGGCAAAACCAATTTGATTTTTTTTATACTTGAAGAATTTAACACAGTGTTTAGTATATAAAAAGTGTTTTATTACACATTGTCATTCACATATTTCAGGTATTGAAGACAGCCTATGTAAAAGTATAATGAAATGCTGTATCTTAAATGTAGTTTGCATAAAGGAGAGGGAAAGGCAATAATTCTGGAAAAGTAGGAGCTGGACTGTGAAAATTTTAAAAGCCAATCAGATGAGTTTTCTTCAATTTTTTTCCTCTGAAGTTGAGTGGGCCATGGAGTTTTCTTGAGCAGGAGAAGTAACTTGTAGTGGATCTAATCAGAAGAGTAAATTTATTTGTGCGTGAGTGAGTACATATGTACATAATCTGTTCCATCTAACCAGCTCCTAGGTGGCTATCTTTTTGCCATATGTTTGAGGTATATCATTTGAACTTCTGTGTAAAGAATCAATTGGAAAGCAGAGAAATTGGAGGCAGGAAGGCCATTTAAGAAGCTATTGAAATAGTCCATTTAGTAGATGATGAGGACAAAATGGAGGTAAAAGGTGGCACGGTGGACAGATAGCTGATCTTGCCACCAGAAAAACTTGAGTTCAAATCCATTGTTTAGTCACTTACTAGCTTTGTGACCCTGGGCAAATCTCTTAACCTTTGACTCCTTCAGTTTCCTTGGCCATAGACTGATGATCATGATTGCACCTACCTCTCTAGGGATCAAATGAGATAATATTTGCAAACTGGCATATAGTAGGTGCCTAATAATTGTCTCTTTCCTTCCTAGGGTAAAGGATAAATGGAGTGGAGAGAATAACAAAATGAGAAATTTTTTGTTGGTTTGTTTTTGGTTACAACAAAACTCTGAGTTAGGTAGCACAAATATTACTGTTTCCATTTTATAGATGAGGAAAGTGAGACTCATAAGGATGAAAGTGGCTTGTTCCCAATCAGGTAAATACGAAGTGTCACATTTTATTCAAACCCAGATTTTCTGGACTCCACAACAAGATACGATGCTTGTTCCTTGAGGTTGACAAAAGCAAATTGATTCCAAGTTCTTTTGTCCTGTAACAATGAAGTTAAAAATATGAAATATTCCCATTGCATTACCACGTACCTCATGTGTTGGGCCTCCAGCACTGTGCTAGGCCGAAGTTTCACAGTCCCTAAGTCTGACTTATCTTCTTTTACTTCTAATAGCTGAGGGCAAGGATTGAAAAAGAAGCCTCTCGAGCCTGGTTCCAGTTATGAAATGTAAGAACGCACTTTAGTCCTACAACGCCAGGAATAGATTCTTCAGGGAGTGAGAAGGTAGAGGGCTAAATTGCAACCAGGGAAACTGAAACCAAGTGGACTTGCCTGACTGCACTGAGATTTATGAAAAAGCTGAGAATAGAACCCAGGAGTCTTTAATTCCAGTCCTTACCTCTTACGTAGAAATTTTGCTGTAGCATGAATTATCTGCCAATTCAATATTATTCCATCAATGACTGAAGAATACTATGCATGTGTTTGTTTTATGCATTATTTGCCCTCACTGCTTATACTTTCAGCATGAAAGTATAAATTGAGTTGTATAAAAGTCAAAAACATCGTTATGGACTTCTAGTTATTCATTGTTGTTGTTTAGTCATTTCAATCATGTCTGACTCTTCATGATCCTATTTGGGGTTTTCTTGGTAAAGATATTTGTCATTTCCTTCTCCAGTTCATTTTACAGATGAAGAAACTGAGGTAAACAGGGATAAGTGACTTGCCCAGGGTCATATAGCTAGTAACTGTCTGCACATATATACACAAGCATTAGACATACTAATTAGATGACTCTGGAGGAGAAGTGAGTGCACAGCCTTCCCTCCCTCAAAACAAAGTCAAGTGCAAGTCATGTCATCATTTCTCTGATGGCATGGTCTTCTTTGGCAGCAAAGGACAAACACAACAACAACACACTAATTATTTATTTATCTCTCAGTAAGACATAGTATAATAGAATTCAGACAGTATATTCTAGGGTCTTAATTTCAGTTACCATGTGCTAATAATACCAGAATTATGAATAAAAATCATTTTGATTTACTGAGTCAGAAATAAACAGTGTGTACATATGTGTGTATATATGAATATAAATGAACTAACTTGTATATATAAATTAGGGTGCATATATATATGTATATATTCTAATTGTGTATTTGTGACTCAGGAAACAAATATTTTTATCTGTAACTTTGATATTATTAGAACAAGCAATTTGGAGTATGATTCTAGAATATACATCCTGAATTTTCTTATTCCACTTGCTCTTTACTTGTTATCTGTCAGTGGGTTTGCTACTTTGGGACTTTTGCCTCTGAAATGGCATCCATGGACAAAAATGGTTAAAGAACTTTGACTGAATTGACCAGTTAACATAAGGGAAATATCTCATCATCATACCATGTATTTAGAGTGGTGCAGACCTCAAACATCACTCAGAATAGTTGCTTAGGCAGCTAGGATATACAGTAGATAGAACCTTGAGTGAGGAAGAGCTAAGTTCAAATCTGGCCCAACACATATACTAGCCGTGACTGGACAAATCACTTCACTTCTGCCTGCTTCAGTTTCTTTAACTGTAAAACAGGGTTACTAATTACACCAGTCTTCTAGGGTTGTTATGAGAATTATATGAGATATTTACAAAATGCTTACCACAGAGCCTGATACATAGTAGTTGCTTAATAAATGCCAATTTTCATCCCATCTTCATTTTCCAAAGAAAAATGCACCAGAGAAATTAAGTGACTTGTGTAAAGTCACCCAGGTAATAAGTAAGAAGCAGAGCTGGACACAAATCCAGGTCCTCTGACTGTCACTAACAGGTAACCACCCAAAACACGTCCAAAGGGGTTCGTTAAGTAACTTCAACTGGTGTGTTGACTCAAATAGCCATTTTCTTGAATAATTTGACTTAAAATCTGAATAGATGATTTTCATAGTCCTAACATGCATTTTTCTCAACTTGTAAAATGAGGATAAAAAGTGACCCAAAGGGAGGGTTATGAAGGTTGTACAAATATTTAGAATGTAGCACAGTTTGGATGTTTGAAAGAAAAGTGTGATATGAATGTTTATTTTTTAATCACCATATGTAGGAAATGCAATCCCAAATGTTTCACTGAGAAATGTTTTGGTGCCTCATTCCAATTTACTGATGAATGGTAACTAATGAAATGTTTGTCTGGGATGTGGAAGAGGCAATTCAATTGGCTGCATGTAGATAGATAAATACAGTCAGTTGCTTCAGATGTTGCAGACCAAAGCATCTTAGATAATGATAAATTATATCAGGTTTCAAAATCCCCCAAATGGTGTTATCTACGATACCATTGCCTCTCTTTACTATCTCTAAATTTTATTTTCTTCCAATGAAAGGGGGTGGGGCAGAGGGAAGGTTTGTAAGAGCTTATAAATTCCAATTCTTATCTTTTAAAATGGCTGTTCTCTTTTCACACCTTCGCATAATGCAAATCACACCTTTGATAAAGCACTGGAGAAGTAGTTCAATAGCTTTTCACTGACTATTGAAATCTCACGGGGAGAAAAATGGTGCACAGGGAGTTGCCATCTCTAAGTGCCCTGGTAGGAAAAAAGAAATCCTTACCCGACTTGATGTGAAGAAGACAAACTAAAATATTGTTGAACTGTCCTGGGAGAAAATTTGTAATTATCTTATAACAAAAAGAATTGGTTTTAACCTCTTTAGAACCATGGTATTGTATGCAATGTCAAGTTGAACTCACTGGGCCATGTAAACCAAATAATCAACCACCTATCACTCAGGAGACACACTTGTTTATAGTGAATATATGTAGGAAGCTCAAATTTTATTTCCATTTATGGATTTGTTTCACAATGTTATTTTTAAGTTTCTGATTTAATAACTCAACATGTTAAAGTATGTTTTATATGTCAGTTAAACTGGACACATGACAGACACATGATCCATTTTTTGACCCATACTCAAATCCATTCTCATTTCATAAGACTGTTTAGAGTCTGGATTTCATGAACCAAACCTTTGAAAGCTCAGTGTTCTTTCCATGCCAGGACTTGACTTCAGTGGAGGTTTAACTACTATTCTGTAAGAACAAAATAAGATCCTAGTTCATTTTAGTTCTAAAGGAGGAAATTGATCTATGTAGCTACTGAATGTCCTGAGTTATCTCCAGGAGAAAAGGGGTAAGGAGGGACTTTTAAAGAAAGACTCAGCAGAAATGAGGCCTATTAATTATAAATTCATAGAATTTTGGAGTAACAAAGGACTTTAGAGGTTTATTTTATTACTTTCTGGATTATATTACACTATAATTTTTAGGCATGACATATTTTAGAAATAGTTGTAATATATGTCATATTGCAAACCCTCTGTACAAATCCCTTAACAAGAATATGAAGATATCATCATTACTTCCATTCAAGTTTCTCTCCTTTTCTACTTGAGTTCTTTGTTGGTCATAATCAGCTCTGGAATCAAAATTATCATTATTTCCTTTACTATTTAAAGGATGATATTTTTATTAAAGAAATACCAATAGGATTAGATAACTACTTTTGCCTGGATAGCTCTCTAGCAAACATCCAGGATACTGGTTTCCCTTAGTTGATATATTTAATATGTTAATATATAATGTAATTAATATAATCATACATACAATATTATTTATATATATAGTATATTATGCCTCTATGTATATTGCTCAAAGTCTATTTTTTTTTACTATATTTTTCTATTTTTTCTACTTGGGGTGGTACCATTTCTGTTCCTTTCGAATCTTCTTCACCAGTTCTGCCATGGTCCCTGGATTTCCTCATTTCTTATATGTTCTGAATATATTTAACCACAAGCTGGTATTGCTAGCCACTAACCCAATTCTATTCACCAGGAAAATTCTGTGATGTTCCGCATTCAAGTTGGTAGTTAAGAATTTTTATCTTACTCCAAAAGATAGGTTGGGAAGTGGCAAAGCTCTTTATGGTTATCTGAGAGTAACAGATATTCTACTTCCTAGTTCTGCATCTCTCAAGATGATAACACATTTTATATATCTAAGAGGCACTATTCAGTATGTATTATAAAATCAAAACTAACTCTCGAGTCCCAGCTTATTAGCAACTGCACTTCCTTCTGTCCCTGTTCATATCTCCACAGGTACTTTGATTTACGGCTATGTGTCAGGCAATGGACAGATCAGGACTGGTCAGAGAACCAGGGCTACTGCTCAATGCTGGTCATACTTTTGTGGTTCTTTGTTTTGTTTGTTTATTTGTTTTACAGACAGAAACCTCCAATTTTTTCTTTGACTGCTTCCTGTCTTACTGTTTCTCAATTAGACTGACTCTGTACTTTCAAGTTTATTGATCATTAGGAGAATGATTGGGTATAAGCAAGGGCAAGAATGACATGAAGAGAGTTGTTTGACATCCTATTCACCATCACTCCATCACTGTCCTCCTGAATCCTTGAATTTCCTCTTTCCTTTTAACTCATCATTTAATCAGTCAACACTTATGGAGTGCCAACTAGGTGTCATTCATTGTGCTACAAACACAAAAACAAGCAAAAGTCCTCAAGGAACTTGTATTCTTTCAGGGAAAATGACACAGCCTTAAGTAGATACAGAATCCTCTCTGCCTCTTCAAATTATATGTCTTCAAAATAAACTTGGTTGTTTTCTTTGTCTTCTCCACTATCACAATAGGAAAGATGTTTGGAGTGAGGATATTACATGCTTTCTCTACCAAGGTATGTGTAATCACCTGTACATCTGAACAGCATATACATGAACATCTGTGAACATACATCATGAACAATATAACCCAGTGTGTCATCTAGTCATAGATAATTATTACATGCCTGTGCAAGCATCTAATGAATGACATTTATTCTAGGATTACATGCAGCTAACAACAGTGTTACACATAGCCAGCTTAACCCATCGTACATAACCAATTACATGAAATAAATTAAAACAAAAACCCTCATGTAATAATGGCATATAATGTTATATAACACATGTATAAAATGACAAATGTAAAGAAATATTCAGAACATACTCATTTAGTAGTAATAAATGCATGGAATAGCACAGTTTTAAATAGCAAGGAAATCTAGTGATAAAAGCACATTATATATCAAGCATATAGGTCATATATAGTATATAATAACATGTTGCAATTGCATATATAACACCTCTAAGACTACTTTCCCATATAGACAGTCATAGAATGGAGGTTGGGCTGTCAAGTGAGTAATGACCTCAAAATTTAAGTGCCATCTAAAAGTATAATTCATGAATCCCCACCAAAAATCCATAGTCTAACAGAAAACTAGCTGGAAAAATATCTCAAAGCAAGGATATTTCCTGAGATGGCATCATAAGACCTATAATACCAAAACATTTCCCCCATAAGCCTGGGACACATTCTCCCATGGAATTAGTGGGGAGAGTAGGTACATACAGAGAGTACAACGGTACAAAACTACAGGACTTGACTGACTGACTGACATATTTCAGGGATACATGTTGCCAAGGCAACTCCCACCTTAGGCCTTTCAGGCCCCTATGCCTTTTCTCCTTTTATAGTGGTCCCTGCCTCATGTGCAGGGTCTACTGGACAGGTTATTTACCTGTACTTCCTGCTTTCTCTTTCCCCCCGCTCAAGAAGGAACTGTCCAAGCTTAGTACCTCTTGAGCTATCATCATTATCTTCTACCAGAGGTCACACTTTGCAGTGTTGGGTATGAAGTCACCCACTATAAAAGTATTTCTCCACTGCAACTCATGGTTCACAGGGGCAAAGGGAAGAAGAAAAACCTTTACTCATGCTGCCTTCTGATAGAAACAAGGTAAAATAGACAAAGAACAATTTTAAAGTTTTTTCTCCATAATGGGTTTCCTTCTGGATTTGAAGTTGCTTCCTGACTAAAGTGTATCTCTCCATCTAAAGAGGAAATCCTGCCTTTTGAAATACAAGAAGATATGTGACATCTTCATCCAGGCAACGGCAAGGTGTTCTCTAAGTCTATTAAGGAGAGCTTCACACTTCATAAAGTACTTAAAAATGAAAGACTTTTCTTAAAACTTTGTTTAAAACATCAACACCTTGTCTCTGCTGCCTGCCCATCACTTTCTACACTTATATTAATTGGACTTAGCGGAAATCAATTGCTCAGGGACATCCTAATCAACTCCCCACACCTTTCTCTCTCCCACACACACATACAAAGGACCAATTTTTAGCATTCTAACATCAGGCATTATTGGTTATGAGTAGCCACTTCTGTTATTTCTTTCAAAGGTTAATGATGTTAGATCACTGGAGTAATTAGGTCTGTTAATTTTGTCTTGGTCTCCTGAACACATGGATGACCCAGGCTGACCATCATTGGTAGTAATAGAGCTGTTAATAATAATAGTATATGTATATATACTTTGTGCAAAGTGTTATAACAATTAATGACGATGATGATATAGTTAGCATTTATATCATAGGTACTATGTGCCAGGCACTGCGCTAAGTGCTTTACAAATATTATCTCATCTGATCCTCACAACCCAAGTAGGTAGGTGTTATTTCAATTCCCATTTTATAGATGAGGAAATTGATACAAACAGAAGTTAAATTATTTACCCAGAGTCACACAGCTAGTCAATGTCTGAGGTCAGATTTGAAGCTCAGGTCTTCCTGACTACAGGTCTGGAGATCTAGTTGCACCTAGTTACAGCATCCATAGCTCTAATGGTCTGTGGTCCCAATCTTGTGCTTATCCATAGTGAGGGTCACTTACCATCTTTAGGTTTTCTAGGCTTTCTTTATGCCCTAGATGTACTTAGAAATAAAGGATTTGGTTGGAAAAAGACAGTCCCTGGATTTGATCTCTCCGCTTTTGAAAACAGACTCTTCCAGGTGCAAAACACGTTGACTTTTCTAACCCTTGGGTAAACACCGACAATCATAGTCTTCCTCATCTAAATGAGAGAGATCTGAGCTATTAAAAAATGGTTTTCCATTAATCAGGTACTTTTTGCCTTCCACTCATATACCTAATTCTTTAGCACAACTATGTCAGTTCACTGAAGACCTTACTTTGAACATTATATTCTTGCTTACTTCCATCAGATATTTTTTCTAACTGGAAGCTATATAGCCAGCTTTTTTTTAAGCTTCTCAGTTGAAAGACATACTGATTGTGAACCTCTCATACATCTTCTGAGAATACAAAGCACTACCAATGGACAAATAATACCCAAACATGATGTAATGTCAGGTCAATGGAATCAAGTCCCCAATTAGACTACAAATCCCTTGAAGGCAGGGTCTATTTTGAGTTTGTCTTAGTAATGCCAATATATTAAGCACAATGGCTAGCTTCATTTTTAAAAAATTACCAAACACATGATTTCTTTGAAATAGGGAACTTCTCTGTAACATATGTTCTTAGTGACTTACCAAGGCCACTAAGAAATTAAGCAACTTGCCCAGGTTCATATAATCAGTATGTGCCAGAGGAGGGATTGTATACCACATAGTAGATGTTTCATAAATACTTGATTTTGTGGTCATTCCTGAGACAGTTGTATGCCTACACTAGAAATGCTACACGTTGATTCTGCTCAGACTTAAGAGGCACCAGCATGTTCAGCTCTGTCTTGTTGAATTATTCAGGTGTGGGTCTCTAGGAGCAGGAGTATGGTATTGTTACAGATTTCTCAATTCCAACCAAGGCTACTTCTTTCTTGTTTTCTAAGTCTCTAATTTGGTCAGATTGAACTTTGGCAAGGAAGTTACAGATAGAAAAATATTTTTCCCATAAGATGTCTCTGGAACTACTTGGTCAGTGAAGGGTCTCAGTGGTTAGTCCCTCGGTACTCTTCCCCCCTCATCTTTCTAGGTGATGCTAGAATGACCAACTCACAGAAACATTTAATAAGCATATTTTTTCTTATTTGCCCAAATCATACTTAACTCCATTCAGTTTCCCCTACAGTTTTGTCTTCGCTGTCATTGAGCAGTATAGTATCAAAAGTCCTTGATGACAATTCAAGTTAAAAGCTTCACGCTAAGAAGTTAAACACTGTGAAGTAGTAACATTCCTAACTCTCATTGTAATTTAAAACTATACTCTCAGTGTACACAACAATGAAACAAACAGAAATACTTTATCAAACAATAAGCAAGGTATATAGTTATAATGTGAAACAGAAGCATTAGATCTTTCTTGTAAGCATAAATTTAAGGTACCATGCAACGAAGCAAACTAATGAGCAAATTATATTTGTAGCATAAGATTAAGGTATTAACATAAATTCAAGGTGCACTGAAACAATGCAAATTAGTAGGGAAACGAAATATGTGTAGCATAAAAAATAGGACATTAACATAAATTCAAGGGAAAATGAAAAATGTATTTTAGGTCAGAAGAGGATCCCCTGTAGGAAAATAGAGGGGAAAATTGTTTCAAAAAAATCACAACTCTACCCCCAAAAATCAGATTTCTAGAGAAATTTATAGAAGTTTAATATGTGTAGAAGTTTTTTCTTGAACTGCTTTGGAAAGAAAAATACACACACACACACACACACACATACACACACACACATGCAGTTCTGGAATAGTTCACACTTTAACCAGGGTGACATTGCTTAGCCACTTACCTGATGTCATTCACCAGAAAAAGAAAAAAAAATATTGTGAGAAGTCCATGCTTATCCTGATGGTCCTATCTGGCTCTAGAGAAATTCTTAGGGAAGTGTCAGTCTTCCTCCCTATGGCTTACAAAGAATGGGTGACTTTCTAGCTTGCCATTTTTATCTTCTCAGTCTAAGGCATATGGTCAATAGTGATTTGCCCAATATGAATTAGCTCTAGTCATTTAAATTGACTATATATTTCAGTGAAACTAAGACACATGACCTTGGTAAAATGGAGGTTAACCTTCATGGGTGATGCAGTGGATAGGGTACCTGAGATCAAATTCAGCTTCAGATACTAGTTGTATGACCCTGAAAAATTCATTTAACCACTGTCTGCCTCAATTTATTCAACTGCAAAATAGAGATTATAAAAACATCTACCTCACAGGGGTTTTATGAGGATCAACTGAGATAATATCCATAAAGCATTAAGCACAGTGCTTGGCACATAGTAGGCACTAATAAATGTGTGTTCCCTTCCTCAAATATTGTATTTGATATTTGATTTTTTTTTTTGCAGAGAATTGGTCAAATGAAACATGTATGTGTGCATGTATGTGTGTGCATGCATATGTAATAACAGAACATCTATGTGGTAGATTCTTATTGACCCAAACTGTCTTTAGCCTAATTATAGGAAGACTCTAAACCCCTGAATTCCAGGAAAAATTGAGTTGTTTTATGATTGCTGCTTCTGGGATAATACAAAGATATATAAAGAATAAAACAAAGTTCTCAATGGCTATTTGACTCAGTGTCCCAAGGTGAAGTCAGGGCCTAGACTGAGGCTAAGGGCATTGGTGTCAATATTCTTAGGACTAAAGTATGCTTTTAGTGTTACCCTTTTTCTGCTCATTATGTCTCAGGCAAAAATTTTTGATAATTTGACTACTTCCTCTCTCAAAATTCCTCCGTTACAAAGACTACAATCATTCCTCTCAACCGACTAATTGCTAGTGAAACAGTAGAGAGTCATCAAGGAACGAGACTCCCCATCTTTCTTTGCACATGGTTTTCACTGTCCTAATGTGTACTAGAATTTCTCATTTGTCGTTCTACTTACCAAAAATAATGTCATATCCTTTTCCTTTCCAATTGGAAGTCAAATTTGCCTGCTTCTTCCTCTTCTACCATCCCTTAGTCACAGAATTTGGGAAAGGGGGTGTTGCTACAATTGCCTGTGTTCACTTGAAAAACATGGCAAACTGCAGGCGATTGTCTATGAAATTCAAGGGGAGCTGAAAGCAAAATATTTGGAGATTGCCTCATGAGAAAATCCTTGTTTAAAACTACTGGCATCTGGCCTTCTAACCAGACATAGGGGATGGCCTGGCAATATGATCCCATAACGCATCCTTCTTGCCAAAGAATGGAATTTTCTTGGGCAATTCCAGACTTAGGATTTTTTTTCATGAGAAAATCCAATCTTTAGAGTTCATAAGTCTGGCTTTATCAAAAGAGGACAATTTCTTGAGTGGCATTTTTCTTGGAGAGGGACAACTACCATTATGGCCATTATGATTGGAAAAGCAGGAAATAAAGTCACAACATTAGGTAACTGAAGGCTGAACTATATGTTATCTGTGCTATTTTGACAGTATAGGTATTATGGGAAGGATATTGCCTGGCCTAGCACTGCCTTTCATACTTGCTAACTGTATAATCCTGGACCACAACTCTCTCAGCCTCATTTTCATCATCTGTAAAATGGGGACAAAACCAAGAATCAAATGAGATTACATAAAAATGCTTTGCAAACCTCAAAGCACTATATGAATGTTAGTTATTATTAATAGCATGTCCAAAACGTATTTCCTTTTTGATAGAAATCTAAGCCTATTTTGGCATATAGTAGTCTGGAAGCAGCTGGGTGAGGACGTTTGATGGGGCCCTGTGGGAAAGCATGTCTCAGTAGAGAAGGAAGAAAATTTTATTAAATGTTTATGGAATATTGTGAATTATTTTGTGTTTTCTCCATTTTTATTGGAATCCTTGCATCCCTTGCACATTCTAAATTTTCTCTGGAGTAGAAAGGATTGTCCCATCTACAATATGCATGTATTATCTTGAGTCCTTGCATGAGTGTTGGCAACCTTGCTCCCCACAAACATTTAAATCTAGATTTAACTTATACATATGTACATAAACATATACATATACACATATATATACACACACACACACACATATATATATATATATATATATAAACTTTAAATTATACATATATAAACTTTTCATGGATTTCATAGATTTTTCCTACAGTAAACTCCAATTGTTTTCATGAAGAATAAAAGAAAAATAATCTTCAGAAATTAGAGCCCATACTTTGGGAGCCTCTGAATAATGTTCAATATATAAAGTGACTTTCTTCTCCCTTCACCTACCCTTTACCTATTTGGCTCCTTTAGAAAAAAAAAAATATATATATATATATATATACTCCTTTCCAGAGTGATATTACAGACACAAATCTCATCCTAAAAAGCCCTAGAATACCTATATAGACAAATTTGCCTCCTTACATTTGGATCTCTTGCTCACTCTGCTTTTTTATCATACTTAATATGAAAGATGTTAAGAATATCTGAGAACATAAGTTTTATTAATTAGCATAGATTTAGAGCAGCAAAATCTAACTATTTTTTTTAAACAGAATATGAGGCCTAAGGACATCAAACAACTTCTCTGTGGTCACATAAATACCATAGTAAATACCATAGTCAGAATTTTAACTCATATACTGTTGCTCTAAATCTATCACTCATTCTATCATACCAGGGGGTTTCTAGT
Source organism: Potorous gilbertii (assembly GCA_028658325.1). Lineage (NCBI taxonomy): Eukaryota > Metazoa > Chordata > Mammalia > Diprotodontia > Potoroidae > Potorous > Potorous gilbertii. The sequence goes on from CM053769.1 coordinate 242,584,448, forward strand.
CCCAGAACAGGTAAAGAACCTTTCTAAGTTTGCACGGTAGATGATCTGGAATTCAAACCTAGGTCTTCTTACTCCATGACTAGATGGAATGCATAGCAACTTGAACCTTGGTAATATCTATTTATAGATTTTATGGAAATAACACCATTCTTTGAAGCTCTCCTCTCCATAAAATCTGTCAACACTTTCAAAACTAAAATCCCAATTTAATTATAGTCTAACATTTAATGTATAAGTGTATGACCTTCATTTATCACCAAATTCAGATTGTAATATCTCTTGAGAGTCAACTCCCAGGACAATTCAGTTCTTGTTTCACAATATTCCCCTTTGCCCCAAATTTTTCCTTCATCTTAGGGAAACTCAACATGCATAGTGATGTTCTCTTAAATACTTAGCTTCTCAATTCCACACTCTATTTCATCTCCATAGCTTGCTCTTGAATCTGCCTCAGTTACACATAGGGATACTCAGAACCTTGATCTTACCATCACAGTAACTGTTAATAAACTGATTATTAGAGACCTTCTTCATGAATTCATTCTTCTTACTCTTCTCCTAATTTTGTTTAATTCTATATGGAAAATTCAAGTCTTTCGAGAAAGACTTTCGAGTCTTTTTGAGAAAGACTCACCTATGCTAGCTCCGAACCCACAGCCCATGGATTTCCTCTAAAAAGAACTCCCAACAAATTCTGGAATAGTGGAAGCCACGCAGCAACACAGTGAAGGAGATTTCCATTTCAGAGAGCCCTGAAAATCCAATCCCAAATGTCCATCGCGCACCAGACGGGAGCGGAGCCCTCCCCTGCCCTGCCCTGGCCACGAGGCACTAAGAGGAGCGAGCAGATCCAAGCAGGCTTCAGGGAGGGAATCTCCAGTGGCCGTGAAGGTCTCTCCACCCACAGACCCACAGGTCAGTGAGAGAGACGAGCTGAGAGGGGAGTGGGGTGTCTCTGGGACTCAAGCCCCCTCAGGAGGCAGTGGCAGAGGCAGAGACAGCTGGAGGCAGGCAGGAGCTCAGCAGCAGCTCCATTACAAAAGGTCTCTGCATAAAGCCCCTGAGGGAACTGAGCCTGGGAGGCAGCCCTGCCCCCACAAGAGAACCTTATTAAATCTTACCCTGAATAGCAGCCAGGTCTGCCGCCAAAAGCCCTGAGGCTGGGGAGCAGCATTTGAATCTCAGACCCCAAGCATTAGCTGGGCTGACCTAGGCCAGGGGTGGAGAGGACTCTCAGAAGTCAAGTAACTGGCTGGGAAAATGCCCAGAAACGGGAAAAAAAATAAGACCATAGAAGGTTATTTTCTTGAAAAAATTATTCCAAGCTTCCTCTCTGAGGAAGAAGAAAACTGCTTACCATCAGGTAAAGACATAGGAGTCAAGGCCTCTGTATCCCAAATATTTGAAATAGGTATCCCATGGGCTCAGGCCATGGAAGAGCTCAAAAAGGATTTTGAAAATCAAGTTAGACAGGTAAAGGAAAAACTGGGAAAAGAAATGAGAGATGCAAGAAAAGCATGAAAAATGGGTCAATACCTTAATAAAGGAGACCCAAAAAAATGCTGAAGAAAATAACACCTTGAAAAATAGGCTAACTCAATTGACAAAAGAGGTTCAAATAGCCAATGAGGAGAAGAATGCT
>CM053769.1:242586589-242624957 GCA_028658325.1 Potorous gilbertii
GTCACTTGCAAAACTACACAGATATGGCCTATATTGAATTGCCTGCCTTCCCAAAGGGAACGGGTGGGAAGGGAGGGTGGGGAGAAGTTGGAACTCAAAGTTTTAGGAACAACTGTTGAATATTGTTCTTGCTACTAGGAAATAAGAAATACAGGTAATGGGGAATAGAAAGTTATCTGGCCCTACAGGACAAAAGAGATGTGGTAAGGGAAGGGAGGGATGAAAGAAAAGAGGGCAGATTGGTGATATGGGTAATTAGAATGTTCAACGTATTGGAGAGGGGAGAGGGGACAATGGGGAGAAAATTTTGGAACCCAAAATCTTGTGAAAATGAATGTAAAAAGTTAAATAAATAAATTTATTTTAAAAAAAATTCAATTTTCTATACTGAGAGCTCTAATTTCTGATCTATAGTAATCCTAATTTCTTGTTTAATGAATTGTGTTTCTCCTTTAAATTACACAGACACAATTGATTCACTTCATATTATATTTGCTCACTGTAGTCTGATTTCTCTGAGGTTTAGCTCATTCTTCCTTCTTCTTTAGGTTTCCCTGTTGACTTATTTCCTTATATGTTAGACTTTGTTTGAGACTCTTTCTCTGTATAATTTCGGTGTTTCAGTCTTTATCTTAAATTCTCCAACACTGTCATTTCTCTTTTAATAGTGGACATACTCAGAAGACTCAACTGATTACTCCTTGACTTCAAAGTTAGTATGAAATTTCTAGTGCCAAGATGGTGGAGTGAGGAAGCAACACTCTGAAACCCTACCAAATTTCCCTACAAACAACTAGAAAAGTGTCTGAGTTGATCTGGGAGCAGAGAAGCATCTTACCATAAGTTTTATTACTCTAAGAGAAATTAAAAGGAGCATATGTAGACAGAGGATGTAGCTATAAAGTGACTTTGATGGGATGACACCCCCCCCAAAAAAAAAGTAAATGGGTGATAAAGAAAATTGTGCTGGAAGAAGGGAGAGGTAGATTGAATGAGGAAAATTATCTCACAAAAGAAGAGGCATGAAAGAGCTATTGTAATGAAGGGGAAGAGGAAAGGGTGTCACGCAAAGCTTAAACCTTACTCTCATCAAAATTGGCTCAAAGAGGGAATGGCATACACACTTAGTTGGATACAGAAATCTGCTTTACCCTATAAGGAAGTAAAAAAGGGACAGGGATTATAGAAAGGGGAGAGGGGGAATGATAAAAGGGAGTATACACAGGGGAAGATGGTGATCAGAAGTAAATCACTTGTGAGAAGGGAAAAGGTGAGGGGTAAGAGAAATAAAGGGATAAACAAGGGAAAAGTAGTATGAGGGAAATACACATTTAGTCATCATGACTATAATTGTGAATGGGAGGAGTTCACCCATAGAATGAATGTGGGCAGCAGAATCCAACAAGTTGTTTACAAGAATCACATTTGAAGCAAAGAAATGTAAAGGTAAGATAAGTGGTAAAGGTAAGGAGCTGGAGCAGAATCTCTTATGCTTCAACTGAAATAAAGCAGTAGTAGCAGTCATGACCTCCCACAAAACAAAATCAAAAATAGATTTAATTAAAAGAGATAAAGGAGGAACCAATGTCTTGCTCAAAGTAACCATAGACAATGGTCAAACTAATACTAAACATGTATGCATCAAATGATATAGCATCTAAATTTTTGAAGAAATTGAATGAGTTAAAGGGGGAAATAGATAGTAAAATTATACTAGTGGAGTTTCTCAATTTTCCTCTCTCAGAATTAGATAAATCTAAAAAAAAATAAAAAAGAAAGAAGTTAAGGAGGTAAATAAAATTCTGGAAAAGTTAGATATGATAGATTCCTGGAGAAACCTGAATGGGAATAGAAAAGGATGTACCTTTTCCTCAGCAATTCATGGCACCTACACAAAAATTGATCAGGTATTAGGAGATGAAAACCTTACAACAAAGTGCAGAAAAGCCGAAATAATAAATACATTCTTTTCAGATCATAATACAATAAAAATTACATTCAATAGTGGACCATGGAAAGAAATTTAAAATTTATTGGAAATTAAATAATTTAAACCAAAAAATAGTGGGTGAAGAAACAAATCATAGAAATAATTAGTAATTTTCATTAAAGAAAATTAAAATGAGACAAAATACCAAAATTAGTGAGATGCAGCCAAAGCAGTACTTAGGGGAAAATTTATATCTCTGATTGCTTACATCAATAAAATAAAGAAAACTCAGATCAATGAATTGGGCATGCAACTTAAAAAAAAGTAACAGAATTAAAACAAATTAAAAATTCCTGATTAAATATAAAACTGGAAATCCTGAAAATCAAAAGAGAGATTAATAAAATTGAAAAGAAGACTATTAAACTAATAAATAAAACTAGAAACTGGTTTTATGAAAAAACAATAAAACAGATAAACTACTAGTTAATTTGACTTTACAAAAGAAAGAAGAAGATATATTACTAGTATCAAAAATGAAAGAGTGAATTCACGACCAATGAAGAGGAAATTAAAGCAATTGTTAGGAGCTATTTTGCCCAATTACATGACAATAAATTTGATAATCTAAATGAAATGGATGAATATCTGCAAAAATATAAATTACCCAGTTTAAAAGAAGACAAAACAAAATATTTAAATAAATCAGTCCTAGAAAAAGAAAAACAAGCCATCAACAAACTTCCTAAGAATAATTCCCCTGGATCAGATGGATTCACAAGTGAATTTAGTCAAACATTTAAAGAACAATTAATTCCAAGACTATATAAATTATTTGGGAAAATAGGAGAAGAGGCAGTCCTACCATATTCCTTTTATGATGTAAATATGGTGCTGATATTCAAATCAGGAAGAGAGAAAACAGAGAAAGAAAATTATAGACCAATTTCCCTCATGAATATTGATTTTAAAATTTTAAATAAAGTACTAGCAAAGAGATTATAGAAGTACACCACAAGGATCATACATTCTGACCAGATGGGGTTTATTGCTAATGTAGAATTGGTTCAATATTAGGAAAACTATTTGCACAATTGACCATATCAAGAAACCAACAAAAATCATATAATTATCTCAATAGATACAGAAAGAGCCCTTGGCAAAATATAGCACCCATTCCTCCAAAAAAAAACACTGGAGAACACAAGAATAAATGGATCTTAAGGATAAGGATAAGTAATATTTATCTAAATTGGGCAAGAATCCTCAATATCACCTCCTCATTTAATATTGTACTAGAAATATTAGCTATTGCAATAAAAGAAAAAAAATTAAAGAAAGTAGGATTGGCAATGAGGAAACAAAGCTATTCTTCTTTGCAGTTGATATGGTGTTATACTTAGACAATTCTAATTGATTAAAAAACTACTTGAAATTGTTAACAGTTTTAGCAGTCACAGGATACAAAATAAACCTACATAAGTAATCAGCATTTCTATATATTACAAACAGTCCAGCAGCAAGAGACAGATAAATTCCATTTAAAGTAATTGTACAAAATACAAAAATTTGGAAGTCTACTTGCCAAGAAAACCCAGGAACTATATGAACACAATTAGAAAGCACTTTTCACACAAATAAAATCAGACCTAAACAACTGGAAAAAATATCAATTGCTCACGGGTAGGCCAAGCCAATATAATAAAAATCACAATTTTATCTAAATTAATCTATTTATTTAGTGTCATACCTATCAAACTATCAAAAATTATTTTTTATAACTAGAAAACATAATAACAAAATTCATCTAGAGGAACAAAAGCTCAAGTATATCAAAGGAATCAATAAAAAATGTGAAATAAAGTGGTCTAACTATATTATATCTCCAACTGTATTATACAGTATTAATTATTCAAACAATCTGGTACTGTCTGAGAAATAGATTAGTAGATCAGTGGAATAGATTAGGTACGAATTACATTATAATAAATAACCAGAGTAACTAGTTTATGATGCACCCCAAAATCCAAGCTTTTGGAACAAAAACTCATTATTTGACTAAAAGTGCTAGAAAATGTGAAAATACAATCACAGAAACCAGCTATAGACCAATATTTTACACCATATACCAAGTTAAAGTCAAAATGGGTACATGATTTATACATAAAGAGTGATACCATAAGGAAATTAAGAGAGCACTGAGTTGTCCATCAGGTTTATGAAAAAGGGAAGAATTTAGGATCAAAGAAGCTATAGAGAGTATTACAAAATGCAAAACATATAATTTTGATTATATGAAATTAAAAAAGGTTTTTGCACAAACAAAACTAATGCAACCAAAATTATTTTTAAAAAGCAGAAAACTGTGAGGAAATTTCCAACAAGTGTCTCTGATAAAGGCTTCATTTCTTAAATATATAGAGAACTAAGTCCAATTTAAAATAATACAAGCCATTTCCCAATTGATAAATGGTCAACAGATATGAACAGGCAGTTTTCCAACAAAGAAATCAAAGCTATCTGTAGTCATATAAAAAAATGCTCTAAATCACTGTTGATTAGTGAAATAAAAATTAAAACAACTCTAAGGTACCACTTCATACCTATCAGAGTGACTAATATGACAAAAATGGAAAATGCTGAATGTTGGAGGGGATATGAGAAAACTAATACACATTTGGTGGAGTTGTGAACTGATCCAACCATTCTGGAGAACAATTTGGAACTATGCCCTAAAGGTATACCCTTTGATTCAGCAATACCACTACTATTTGGAACTACACCCAGAGGGCTATAGAACTGTGCATACTCTTTGATCTAGAAATATTACTGCTAGGTCTATATCCCAAAGGTATTCAAAAAAAAGGGAAAGGGACTTACTTGTACAAAAATATTTTAGTAGCTCTTTTGTGGTGGCTAAGAACTGAAAACAAAGGGATGTCAATCAATTGCGGAATGGCTAAACAAGCTGCCATATATAATTTTAATGGAATATTATTGTGTTTTAAGAAATCAAAAGCAAGATAATTTCAGAAAATCTAGAAAGACTTACATGAACTGATCCATGCTGAAGTGAACAGAACCAGGAGAATGTTGTACACAATAACAGCAATATTTGATGAAGAATTGTGAATGACTTAGATAGTCTCAACAATTTAATGATCTAAGACAATCCCAAAGGACTCATGATCAAGTATACTATCTTCCTCCAGAGAAAGAACTGGTATTGATTGAGTACAGCCTGAAGCATGCAGTTTTTCCACTTTTTTTCTTTCTTTTTTTTTTCTTTTATTCAAAACTTCTTATCCAAATGACTAATATGGAAATGTTTTACATAATTGCCCAAGTATAACCTATTACTTACCATCTCATGGGAGGGAGGAAAAGGAGGAAGGGAGAAAAGGTTAGAATTTGGAACTCAAAACTTTAAATAGAAATGTTAAAAAATAGGATTAAAAAAGTTAATATGGGAATACGGTTAAAGTACATGCATGCTTTGAATAATCTCTTGGAAAATAGCACTTGTTTTTTCTGGTTTTCAAGTTTCTTTTCTCTCAGGGCTAACAAGACACTCCAATCTGTGGCTCTGGGAAGTGGATACACCCAGCACATTTTCAGTCTGCCTGATTTTTTCCTTCCTGTTTCTTCATTTTCCTTACTTTGGATGATCAAAATAAATATTTGCCGCATAATGTTGGATGGAATAAGGAATTTGGGGCAGGCTCGCTGTAGTTATAAAATCATTACCCTAGTGCTTAGTTCACAAACCTGAAATATTGTTTGTACTCTCTGCTACACTGGGATGCAGAGTCGAGTGAACTGAGGAGTCCAGTATTAATTCATAGTGTATGTGGGATTGGGGGTGGGGAATATGTGTATGGGTGCATGTGTGTTTTTGGGGGGAACTCTAAACTTATCTTTCAGAATTAACTGTAATTATTTTATTTCTATCCTTTATTGCATTGTTAAAGATATGACAAAGGTGCTTAGAGAGCAATATGCTATTTTACTGGTCCTCTGACCTTGGAATATTCTCTTCAAAAGTTACTATTAGGGCTCTTTGGGGCTACTTGGCAATATAATCACATGCAATGGGCCAATTCCCATTCTGCTTATGGCCACCATATCCCCCACAAGTTCTTTCCCTGTTCTTCCACATGCTATTTTGATTCCCTATCACTACATAGAGCTGATCTTGTATTCAATTATTTCAATCATATCCAACTCTTCATGACTCCATTTGGAGTTTTCTTATCAAAGATACTGGAATTTTTTCCATTTTCTTTTCCAGCACATTTTACATATGAGGAAACTGAGGGAAACAGGATTAAGTGACTTACCCAGAGTCACACAGATAGTAAATATCGGAGACTAGATTTGAACTCAGGAAAATGAGTCTTCCTGACTCCTGGCCTGATACTCGATCCGTTGCACTACCTGAAGTCAAGGCCTGAGTCTAAGACCTCCCTAAGCTATAAAGCCTTTACCTATAAGCCTTGTTACTGATTACATCTTTCATTTAAAACCCAGCCTTGCAAGGTTCAGAAAGGGTCACCTATAATTTTATCACCTTTTGTCACAGCTGACATAGAGGCTTTGAGGAGGTGGAGAGAATTCCTGCATTGACAAAATCATAGTCTCTTGCAGCATGGAACTCTCATTTACCTATTTATCCTACATACATATATGTATGTATATATGTCTATAAATATATAAATATGTGTGTATATATCTAGTTGCAATTTACATGCCTAATGTTAGTCATTGATATAATATGTATTAAAAATGTAAATAGTCATATTATGGGTTTGCTTGGGAGGCATTTTGCTTTTTTTCTTAAAGATTTGTACGAGAATGCTTTAAGGGGATCTTTATTTTCTCCCTGGAAAGGGTGAAGGGAGACTAGAAGCAATGTTGCAAAAACTGATCCCAAAAGTTGATGTCCCAGATGCCCTCATTGCAGTTAGCCCCAAACCACTGCACAGGCAGACATCCATCATAAAAGATTTGATGTGGTCTGGGCCACATGGAGGCATCTGACTGTTATCACTTTTATACTCTGTGGGTAGATTCCAATCAACTCATTCATCCAGGGCTTTCTGGTTCCCATTTAACTCTGAAGGGGATTGTGATTTGTAATCACATGGATAGGCATAATGAGAATCTCAAGAAAGTGTTGGGTCTACTTTGCTGAGAATGAAAATGTATGACCTTGTCTCAGGACAATAGGAACACAGAGGAGAAAGTTCTGGGGAAACCATACAAAGTAGAGATTTTAGCCCTTGTCCCTGCACTGGACCCTGACTAAAAAGTGGGGGGGGGGGTCCCATTAAATTAGAAGGAGCAGGCTGACAATATCTCTAGCCCTCGGTCCAGGGAGGGCTGGAATCTATAATCCTAACTACACACACAATATGCTGCCCTTATTTAGAAGGCTCTGATATTTATTTTCCTGCATCTGAGCTTTGGGGGAATACAAATGAGAATTTGGCATGGCAAGAAGAAAGGAGAAATCCAGGCACGTGTGTTCTCATTCTTCCTCCTCATCATAATTGTTTCCCTTTGTAGCTTTAGAATTTCATTCTTGAGTTTCCCATCCCTCCTGGGATAATTTCTCTGTAGATTTCTCCCATTATATTGGGGGCTGGGAGTGGGTAATAAAGCCTTCCTTCTCACAAATTAATTTGTATGTCAACCCTTTTATTTGAATACAAGCATTGAGAAATACATGCCACTTCCTTTTCTCTGTTCTCAATCATATTTACCGCTTAGTATTTTACTGGAATGTGTTACACTGTCCCTTTATTCTTTGAATTTTTTTACTTCAACCACATTTTTCTGAAAAACTGCACAGTTGACATAACATAGAATTTTGAGATAGAGGAAACCTTAAAGGACATTTAGTACAACTGTTTTATTTTACAGGAAAGTAAACTGAGGCCCCTAGAAGGAAAGTGACTTACCAAAACTACCACAGAGACAGGGCCAATAGGATGTGAACACCTGTCCTTTGACGCAAAAGTCTGTACTCATTCTAGTATAACAGCATATTATCCATTAGATAAATAGAGAGGTCATGTGGTAATATGGATAGAACTTTTAATTTAGAATCAAGAAGACTTTGGTTTAAGTCTGTCTTGGATAATTCCCTGCTGTGTTACCTTTGGCAGGTTAGCTAATCTCTGTGACATTCAATTTCCTCTTCTATAAAATGGATATAATACTGAAACTTTACTCACAAAATTATTACAAAGGTCATAGATTTAGAATTATGATCATTTAATAAAAAGAAGTAAAATGACTTGTTCAGGGTCTCCCTGATAGTAAAAGGTAGCCTGATTAAAACCCCATGACCTCTAATTCTAGGGTAAACACTCTGTGCCACATTGCGCCCCTCAGATGAAGTATTATATTTACGTACTTTGCAAACAACACCATTATGGAGGCAGGTAGGTGACTGCCATGAATAGATTCCAGGCATAGAGTCAGAAAGATCTGAGTTCAAATCCTGCCTCAGACACTTATTAACTGTGTGACCCTGGGCAAGTCACTTAAATTCTGCCTCAATTTTATCAAATATATAAAAATAAGGAAAATAATAGCATCTGTCAGGGTTGTTTTAAGACTTATAATAATAGTACCTAACATGTACCTAGTACTTACTATATACCAGGTACTGTGCTATTTGCTTTATAAATATTATCTCATTGGATCCTTACAACAAGTCCTGACAGGTAGATACTGTTACTAATCTCACTTTACAGATAAGAAAATTGAGGCAAACAGAGTCCGAGTGACTTGTTCACATCACATAGTTAGTAAGTGTATGAAGATGACTTGAACTCAGACATTCCTGATTCCAGGCTCAGCACTTTCTCCCTGATACTACCTAGCTAGCGCTATTATGAGATAATTTTTGTTGTAATAATATTGATATTATTTATAGAGTACTTCATGTGTGCCAAGTACTATGTGCCTGACACATAGAAGGCATTATATAGATATATCTTTTCCAGCTCCTCTTTCTTCCAGTATTTCATCTAATTTCATTAAATAAATGCTATCAACTCTTTTTTACTATTAATGGAACAATGTAGATTGAATGATTCAGAAACTTCTTTGATTGGCCCACTTATAACTAGACTGTAATCTCTTTCTTTCTCTAGTTCATTGGTATGAATTCTCCTGTGTGACCCCTGGCTTAAAAAAAGGGAAAAATAATTCCCCCCTGGTGCACAAAAGAATGTAATTTTATCCTTGCTATGGACAGTATTATCTGAGGGAGTCTAAATTGCTACACTCCATGAAACATGCAGCTATGAATAATATATCCAGTACAGACATAGACTGCTGCATATGCAGTTTCTCAGGTTGTCTGAAGATCCTTCTCAGGTATAATCTGAGATCAACATGGCTGTTCCATAATGGGTACAATGGGAAAAGAGTTAGAGATAATATTCCAAAAATAAAAATCTTTTTTTAAAAAACTAATATATGCTAGAAATTGAGAATGGCTGGAAATCTTTAAAACACAAGTTTTTTTTAGGGTCAGGGAACCTGAAAGTTGAAAAAGACCTCTAAGGTCTTTTAACCCAGTCTGTAACTGATCAGGAATTTAATTTAACAAACATTTGTTAAATACCACTTAGAAAATAATTCACTCTATAACACCCTGGGTCTCAGTTTGGTCATCTGTAAAATGAGGAAGTTGATGGATGGCTTCCACATTTCCTTCCAGGTCTAGATGTATGATCCCATGACTCCCAACAAGGGCTCAGTCAGACTCTTCATGAAGATTAAGGAAATCAGTACTTACATAGCCTATTTAACTTTAGGACAGCTCTAGATTTTGAAATTTTTCTTTACATTAAGCCTAAATGTTTCTGTTTATGTTGTACATCTTGCTCGAATGTTTGTTTACAGGTGTTAACCATAATAAATTTAATCCCCTTTCTGTATGAAACCCTTTATTCTCCTACTTTCCTTTATACTTTTTAAAGACTCCCTTTACTGGAAAGGTTTAAAGAGCTGAGTACCAGGTATATTACAGGACAGATCCAGGAAGGTTGGGGTATTTTTTTAACCTCTTTGTGTCTTAGATGAAAGAGAATTCCAACTCATATCACTGAGTGCTAAATCAAACCAATTCCCTTGGCAGCAGGCTTCTATGACCTGTGTTACATACTAATGCTTAAAGAAATTACCTGACAAAAAAAATAAAGTAGGGGGAGACTCTTTTGGTTTTCTTTTGGATATAACCATTTGAAAGATTTTTTTGTGTTTTTATTTTTGTTTTGAGTGGGGGGAGGTTGCTTTTGTTTTGGAGATAGTCATATTCCATCATCTGGACTCACAGAAAATCACCAGAAGAACTATCTATTGCCATTCAGGAAAATTTCACAAAACACACTGAGGCAGAAGCCATGAGGTAGTCCTTCAAATTAGCTTGAAAAATGGATTTCAGGGTAAACTCAGCAACAAAAGCTGTTGTAAAATGCTGAGACAGTGGCCCCTTTAAATGAGACCACTGCCAGGGAGATTGCTGCTGTTACAGGATATTAAGGGAAGAGAAGAAAGATATATGAATAGCTTTCTCTTTTCAGAGAATTACAGAATTTTAAAGTTGGACAGGATCTCATAGTCCATGTAGTGCAACATAAACTGTATAGAGAATATCAACTATAATATAAATGAGAAGAGGTTTGTCTTCTGTCCTCTGCTCAATGACATCTAATGAGATGAGGCCCCACCACCTGTTAACACAACCCATTCCACTCTAATTGTTAAGAAGGTTTTCCTCTCATTAAGCCTAAATTCACCTCTTCACAAATTCCACCATTCTTCCCTTGGGAGACAAACAGAAAACATCTTAATCCCTTTCTCAAACTTTTAAATACTTGGATAGAGCTGTCATGTCCACCATAAATATTCTCTTTTGTAGGATAACTATCACCCAGTGCCTTCAATTGTTCATAATAAATACTTGTTGAATGAATGAACAAATTAGATGCTTCAATCAGTCATTCAATCAACATTCATTAAGTGCCTTCTATGTGCTAGGCACAGTGCTCAGCACCAATCTGTTCTCTCTGCTCTATAAATTGTAGCTAAACTAATACTTTCCACAAGAGTATATTCCTACTCTTCTCAGTTTTGCGTACCATCCCCTATAAAGTTGCTATTTTATAGCTATTTTGTATGTATTACACGTATCTATATAAGAACTTCCGCTTTAGAATGTAAGCTTCTCTAAGGAGAGGGTCTGTTCTAGCTGTTTCTTTGCATCTCCCAGCTGTTCTCACAGTGCTTGGCTTCTAGATAATCCTCGATGACATCTTGAGTGTTTACTCAGAATCCAATACTTCAGAGGCCGTCTGGCCAATACAAAGAGCAGTCACCATATTACCTCTTAGTCCTGGAAGCCAGATTTCTCTTTCTGCAGCCCAATATTGCAGCAGCTTTTTTGACTTTCATAGCACATTGTTGATTTACCTTAAGATTATACTCTACTGCAGCAACCAGATCCTTTTTCTGAAGAAAACAAACAAAACCGAAACTGTTATTTTATCCGAATCTTGAATGTATGAGGTCAATTTTTTGAACCCAAATGTAAAAGTTTACATTTGTCCCTCTAACATTTCATCTTATTAAATTTGGCTTATTGTTCTAACCTGACAAAATATTTTTTGTTCTGAACCTTGATCCAATGTGATGGCTCTCTCTCCAAATGTTGGGTCATCTGCTAATTTTATTGTTCCTGGAATTGCTGTCCTGCTCTGCCTTCAATGCTTATTATCTTTTTATGGTCAGGCTCTTTTTTCATTGATTGCTCATTTTTTCAACCTATTTATTGACTTTATTGTTGGTAGAGAAGAACCATGACATCAGGGAGTTTGATGCTCTGACATGAAAGTGGATTGGATTTGAGTGAGAGAGGGCTGGACAGTCACCATTTTCACTTGCTCTTCTGGACCTTTCTGGATCCACTGGTGAGATATAGATCAGGACAACTAGAAATGGCCCTGGATGCAGGAGAAGAGCTTGGCCACAGGTCTCAGTTTGACTGAGACAGTGCTGTTTCAGTGATTAGGTACTACGTACCAGTTCTGAATACACTTAATTATACTAATGTGTCCAGCTCTCATTTCCCCCAATTCCCTAAAAATACTATGAAGTATTTTAACAGGCTTTGTTTAAAAAAATTTATGTATATACATATATATATATATATATATATATATATATATATATATATACACACATATATATGTATAGTGTGTATGTGTGTATGTGTGTCTGTGAGATTTCCTTCAACTAGCAGTTTATTTGTCAATAAAAGGAAATAAAAAGGACTTCTGGGTGATCTGATCAGCAAAGTGAAGCAATAGACGTTTTCTCCAGTTCCTATTATCTTTCAAAATCCTTTCAAAGGAGGAATTATTCACTAAAGGTGGAGCAATTACAGTTAAATCCACAGGACAAGAAAACAAGAAACCCAAAAAGATCGTGGCCTTCTGTATTTACAGTAGAAAATGTTAATCCTTAACATTCTCACTCAGCACTCCTCCCCTGTCAACTTCAGGCGCTAGCCAGGTGCACAAACTGACCCACAGGCTTAGGCTTCACAACGCACTAAGGGATTTCTTTCATGCTGGAGAGAATTTATCAGCAGACCTCATTCTTGCCCTTCTACCACCCTGTTCCAACAAACAACAGAAATTAATTCTGCCCAGACAAATGAGGAGGAAGGGAAATATGAAAGGGGGGAATTCAGGTTTCATTATATCTAGAATATTGTATCTGGGATACTTGATTGTACACTAAGATTTCAGATGACTCTACCTGGCACACCCATCCTATCTTCCCCAACCCCTCAAAAAGGGACAAATGTTGGTTTAATTCAGCCAAAGAATTTAAGAATAGATGGAATTGGGGCAAAAGTTCTGAAGAAAAGGGGACTGAGATCTAATTAGAGCTAGTTTTGCCCCACTTTCTACTTCTAGGAACCAGAAGTTACTTGAGGCAAGAATCAGGGTCAGTGAAAATTTAATTCCCTGATTTGAGAGGATGCTAAGTCAACATAGGAGCATAGCACTAGAAATTAACCTAAAATCAAAAGAGAAAGAAACCAAAGAGTAGGGCATAAGGTGAAAGGGGTAAAATCATCAAAGATTTCGAGAAGAAAATAATTAACATAAGAACCTAAAGAACAAACAAATCAGTTAACAAAAAACATAAAGATAAAAGTGGAATTTAAAGAAATTAGAAGTGACAGTAGAAAAGCCGTCCAAAACCACCACTGATTAAACCTCACATCCTTCCTACAGGTGAGTCAATGTATTTTGTGGGATTAAATTGTAGAAAAGGATACATAAATATGGATCAGTGGAAGACTGAGGAAAATGTGTGATGTACCCTATTGAAGTCCATAGGACAGCCATGAGTGGAATGCCTTCATTCTTTCAGCAAGAGGGGTTACAAGATAATGAAAGCATAGGAAAAGGAATCAGGGTTGAAATATTGGGAATGAAAAAGGGAGAGCTAAACCCACTGAAGGAGCAGATTTCCCTGAAGAATACTCCTAGGGAAGGAGTACATTTGTGTCCAGGATGTAAGATGGAAATTTCACCATGGACCTAATCTGTGAACAAAGTCAAGTGCAAGTCATGTCTTCATTTCTCTGATGTCATAGTCCTCTTTCAAAATGAAGGATGAACACAATCTGTGAGTAGACACAACTTCCTGAGTGGGGACCCAGCTAGTTGGGTAACTCAGCTCCTCCTCTCCTGTCTGTTCCCCCCTCCCCTTCCTTCTCCTCTCCAAAAGAAGGAAAATTTGGATGGCCAGAAAATACCCAGTTAACTCAGTTTTACTAGCTAGAAATTCTTCCCTTCTCTTCCCTTCCCTTCCCTTCCCTTCCTTTTCCTTCCCTTTCCCAAAACCTTAAACTTACTGCACTCTGAAGCTCATACATTGAACAACACTAGGCACAGCCTAAGGGCTCTCTTCTGAACCCTCCTGGCTTAAGAGTGATTATCTATAGTAACTGTTGCTGTTTCCTTCCCAGTCTGTCTTCATCTTTCTTTGCCTCATTTAAGCAGCCAACCCCTGGCTACTTCTTAAACAGGCCTATTCAATGAATGGGAGCAAAGGGGCCAAGATCTCCCAGTGCATCCTGGGTCATCTCCAGTCATCCTGATGAATATCTGGTCACTGGATTCAGATGGCTCAGGAGGAGAAGTGAGGCTGGTTACCTGCACAGCCCTCCCTCACTCAGAACAAAGTCAAGTGCAAGTCATGTCATTATTTCTCTGATTTCATGGTCCTCTTTGAAAACGAAGGATGAACACAATCTGTGAAGTAATAGGGACAGGTGGCTTATCCCTGGCAGAAACAAAAACCCTTGTACTGTGTCCAAAAGGAGAAATAAAGCAGCCAAAAGAGACCACTTCCTCTGAAGTACTATTGTGCTTCCATGGACAATAGTCTGCCTCAAGAAAAGGGAAATGAGAGCTCCTATGGACAACTGGCACCAAGATGGGTGACCATATATGGGCCTAGCATAGATATTAGATGGAAAATATTAAAAGTGGTCATAAGAAATGCAAAAGATAGAATTATAGTTTGGCTAGGACAAGAGATTTGAACTCATCCAGGCCAGCAAGATATTCTCTTATAATCCCTTTGTTTGCATATTGATTTCTCATTGGCAGTCACCTCCCCAGGACTTTTCCAATCAGAAGTATATTATTTTTGGCAGAGGAAACAGAAGCAAAGTAACAGCTTCGGAAACCTTTCTCTCTGTTGTTCGATAGCTTTGTCCCATTTCCTCTGAAGAGTGGTCCTTAATTGATTTGATCCTTTCCTTTCCTACTGGGTTTAAAACCAAAAATGCAAACACTTTTTATTGTCCTTAACTTACCCCAGTGGCTGCTTCTCATTTTGAGCTTCTTTCCTCTTGATGGTATTTCTACAACACCATGCCATGTTCTTGTGCTCAGACTCTTTGATCTTCTGTAAATGCTTTTTTTAAAAATCTAAGTTGGCTAGTGTGTTCCCTGTAGATATACTGGTCTCTTTAGGTAACTCCATTTTTCTCTTAGTTGGGATAGTTTCATTTTGGTCCTTTACATTTCATTTTTGTAGGTCTCCCAATGCTTCTAAATTGACTTTTTCTATGTAATTATAACCTAAAGAATTATACCCATTCTTCCTCTGAAAACTTCAGAATCTCTTTTCTCCAAACGTGGGTTGTATGCAAGGATGCAGAGCAGCACGCTCTACCCCCTGGCCTATTGTTTACCATTAGACTGAGCACATTCACATCTCAGAAATAAGCATTTGGTTACAAGTAAGAGTTTGATTTATTGTTTTTTTTTTAATTGTTCAAGCTTGAACATATTAGCAAAGCAGATTCACCTTAAAATTATGTTGTTCCTTGGTCTTTCTGTTGTGTCTGACTCTTTGTGATCCTATGGACCATAGCTCAGCTGGCCCTTCTATGCTCCACTATCTCTTGAAGTCAGTCCAAGTTCATGTTTGATATTTCCTTGACACTATCTATCCAACTCATCCCCTGCCATCCTCTTTTTGTTTGCCTTCAATCTTTCCCAATATGAAGGTCTTTTCCAGTGAGTCTCAGCTTCTCATTACATGGCCAGATTACTTAAGTTTCAACTTCAGTACTTGACCTTTCAGTGAATTCCCTGAATTAAAATATGTGCATCCATTTATTTTTTCCAAAAGTCCAATTGTTAATCATTTATCAGAACATCCCTATAGCTCTATAAACATTACTTAAATTTAATAGGAGTGTAGTAAATGATTTAGGAAATGAAATTATCACCAGATGATCTCCAGGTCTAGTGACTGTAGGCTAACAATAACAACAACTGACATTGTATAATGCATTAACTTTTGTAAAGTGATTTATATCCATTATCATATATGAGCTTTACAATACTCCTGATTGTAAGTTATACCACCCCCAACTTTCTCCCTTTCTTTATCACAAACTCAGACAGGATTCTCTCTTCTTCCTCTGCCCAGGCATTCATCATTTCCACCCTATGAGACCTTTCTTCTATGTTAGAGAGATCAAATCCAAAATGAAATTTTCCTTATTTGGTTCTTCTCCCTTTTAAAGGATGAAATTTCCTTTAAGGCAAGGCAAGTTTTTTTTTAACTTTTGACAGAGAGAAGTCTCTAGCTGAGTTCTTTCAGCTAATTACTATTAACTAAATTTAACAAATTATTCTTGCTGACTAGGTACTATGTTGAATTTTTTTTTCTAAATCAGTAAATGAGTGAAAGTGCTGTCAAAATCCTCTAAATTCTAATGCCTTAAAGTCACCTCACCCTAGTTATTACTCTGGGACAAGTAGTGTTATGATGTTAGGGTCACAAGGTATCAATTACCAAAGAACTGCACAGAAGTTGCCTAAGTATATCATCAGAGATATTTGTAACTAAAAATGTCATCTCATATCAAGAGTGGAAACGAATGCATGGATGCCTGATCTAAGGTTGAAAGGGAACTCAGATGTCATCTAAACCACCCTCCTTTTTTTACAGATGAAGTCACTGAGGCCCAGAAAGGTTCAGAGACTTTCCCAAGGTCACAAAGGTAGTAAGTGGCAGACGTAGGATTTAAACCCAGGTCCTCTGATTTCCTAGGCAGTGTTCTTTTCCCTAGTAATTTCTATGTTCCTTTGTCATTACATCCATGCCACTCAATGTGGCAAGAGATACCAAAGAAGGACTTCAGAATTTTAAGTGAATTCTCCATGAAGGATTGATGGGAGACCCTATGGTTATAATCTTTATGCAAAAAAAACAAGCAAAAACAAATTCCTTGCAATATACACTCTAAGCAAGGAACATATATAATTGGAATATTCTCTGAACAGAACTGGGATTATCTGAGCAGCCTTGTCGTAGTAGAGGGGACATTAGATCTGTAGTCAGCAGACAAAGGTTGGAATCCTGTTTCAGCTGTTTCCTATCTGTATAACTTCAGACAAGTCATTTTACCGCTTAGAGCCTCAGAATCTTCATCTACTATATAGGAAATTGGACCACATCATTTCAGGGTACCTGAGCTGTAAACTTATGGGCCTTTTTTGACACTTTTATTTGCAGATAACTTAATCTCATCAAGAAAAGACATCATCTTAAGCTACCCTTTAATGTGGGTGAGTTATCACATTTATAATAGAAGGGTTAAAGTTTTATTTTGCAATTGGTTTAAGTAAAAAAATGTCTCTTAAGAAAGGAAAATGTGGAAAAAATTAGAAAGCTATGAGAAAAATATGGGAAACCTTTGCAGAGGAATTTTAGACATCTTCCAAAATAATCTGAAACATGCAACTAATATTTTCCAAAATAATCTGAAATACGTAGAACCTTAAAGAAGAATGTTTTACTATTAGTTAACAATAGTATTATGTAAAAGAAGTAGCAAGGCGTAGTGAATGGAGCTGTAGTAACACAGAGATAATTCCAAGTCCTGCCTTTGATATATACTGGTTCTGTGATCTTGAGCAAGCTACTAAACCCCTCAGTTCCCTACACAACTGTTTAAGGCTAAATTCGGGAGCAGGTGCTTTTCTGCCTTGATAGAATTTGTTTGATCATCAGAAGTCTTCTCCACTAATTGTCCAGGCTAAAACCAAAGACATTAAAATATTTTCATTTTCAAATTGCCTTAATGATTACTTGCCCTTAAATCTACTAAAGGATGTATCTTTAAAAATGTGGAAGACTTTTAAGTTGGAAAACTGTTTACTTTGAAGACACGTGAATGATCTTCACAGTGAGATATTAAAATAAATCCCTTCAATAAATCAAGTAATCAATCAATCAAGAAGCATTTATTAAGTACTTATTATATGACACACTGTGCTGAGTACTGAGAACACAAAGAAAAAACAAGGACAGTCCTTCTCCATGCAGAATTTACACTTGATTTGGAAATACAATACATAAAAAATCAGTAAATGTAAGAAAAACACAGGGGAGGGTTCTACACCGGCAGAGTTAGTGGAGAGTGAGAAAGTCTACTGGAAGAGAGGATGTTTGAGGGAAATCTTGAGGGAAGCCTGGGAAACTATGAGTTGGAGCTCAGAAAAGACTGTCTTCTAGACATGCATGATGGTCAGTGCAAAGAAAGGGATATGGCAGATAGAATGCTGGATGAGATGAAGTAAATGAATATAACTGAACTGTATTATAAATATAACTGTAATCCCTGGAGGAGGGGAAAGCTGGTGGATTACTTGAGTTTGGGAGCTTTGGTTGCAGAGGGGCTGAAGCTGATTGGGTGTTCACACTAAATCTGCACTAATATGGTGGCCCTTTGTAGCAGCAAGCACCCAGGCATACACAGGAAGGCTGTACATGTTCTTAGATGTGCTTTTCTAAAAGGAAAGCAACTTTTGAAGGGTGAACAATCTTCTTTAATTAAATTCACCAACAGAGAAAATACAAGCAGAGAAATAAAGATCGACAGACAGGGCTTCTAACTGTCTGACCATAAGCAATAACACACATCAGAGACTAACAAATAGATCCAACTATATGACCATTACATACATATATAGTTACCAGAGAGAGGTGGGGGGTGGCATGTGCTCCTTAACAGCTATCCAGAGTCTCATCTGGCACATGAACTTTCTTCCAAGTCCTCAAAAGCAAAAACTCACATCAAAGTACATACATATATATGTGTGTGTATACATACACATACATATACATATGTATGTATATTTGTATAGGTATACACATACATATATGTATGTATATGTATGTATGTATATATATATATGTGTGTGTGTGTGTGTGTGTGTGTGTGTGTGTGTGTGTGTACACACTTTTCAGAGCTGGAGGGAATGATCCTTGTCACCAGTGCCTCATTAATTAACAACCAATGTAGGCCTTTCTACAAAACAACCTTCCTCTAATAAAGCTCCCTTTAATGGACTTCAGGTGAGGCCTATTAATGGGTGGGGAAAATCTTTAATTCTAATAAACAGTCTTCTAGTGAGGCCACTTACCTACCTAAGAAGAGGTAAGCTGGCCCAGGTAGGGAAAGAAGAAACACAACAGATTAATGCTTCCGTAACTATCAGCACTAGGATCAGACCATGATTGATTATTACACTGCCAGCCCAGTGGAGTGACAGAGAGAGAGAGAGAGACAGAGAAAGAGAGAGACAGAGAGAGATAGAGAGAGACAGAGACAGAGAGACAGAGACAGACAGATAGACAGAGACAGAGAAACAGATAGAAAAATAGATTGTGTGTGTGTGTGTGTGTGTGTGTCTGTGTGTATGAAAATAGGAAGCATGATGTCTTGGCTAGAGAGTTGGTCTTAGAGTCAAAAAGACCTTAGTTCATACCCTATCTGAAAATACTGACTTTAGAGAAGTTAATAAGTTTAACCTTTCCATGCCCTCAGACAACTCTCTAAAGCAGAGCATTTGCCAGGATGTATCATTTATCTCCCCTCCTGAATCATTGTCTTGTCATGGCAGAGGGGCTTGCATAGCTCAATGAAATTCTGAGCTATGCTGTCCAGCATTACCCAAGACAGACAGATCATAGTGGAGAGTTTTGAGAAAAGGTGATTCACTGGAGAAGGAAATGGGAAACCACTCTAGCATCTTTGACAAGAAAGCTCCACAGACAGTAAAGCAGTGAATATGAGCTTGTACAGACTTTGGGAGATAGTGGAGGACAGAAGGACCTAGAATGTTATGGTACATGGGGTCACAAAGAGTCAGATAGTGCTGAACGACTGAACGACAACAATATATGCGTGTGTGTATGTATACACACACATATATAGTACATGTATGTGTGTGTATATATATATATATATATATATATATATTTGTATGTGAATAAAGAATATAGAAGAATAAAGAAGAGCTGAGTTTAAATCAGGTCTCAGACATCTCTATAAGATGAGGAAAATAAGAACGCCCATCTTCCAGATTTGTTGTGAGGATAAAATGAGATAGTATTTGTTAAGCTCTTTGCAAGCCTCAAAGCACTTTAGAAATGCTAGCTGTTATTATCTATTCATATATATGCACTTAAATGTGCATATACGTAACCTATGCATACTTCGGCAGTCTGAGATTTTCTGAAACTAAAGGTTCATCCCCTCGATGACCAAACGCCCTGTGATGGATATGCCTGCATTTAATTAACCTATTAGAAGTTAGACTTCTATCTATCTGTCTATCCTTGGGCCTTTACGTGAAGCCTTTCTACCTAGACAGTATTCCACAATTGGTTTATTGGTCATTTGAGAAATTAAAGAGGAAGCTAGTACCAGAGGCGCCAGTGTCTTTCCTATAGCCAGTTGAAAAGAAATCTAATTGCTGTGGTTTCTGGGTGGCCATTTCCTAATCTAAATATCCTTACACTGAAATAGTGCTTTAAGTTTTACAAAGTACTTTCCGCACAGCAACAGTAAATAGATAATGAAGATATCATTATTGTCACTTCACAGTTGAGAAGACTGTGGTATGGAAAATTACTCAATACCTACTACGTACAATAAGAGGGCAGCTAGTTGGCTTAGTGGACAGAAGACTAGGCCTGGAGTTAGGAAGATCTGTGTTCAAATCTAGATTCAGACATTCAATAGCTAGGTTACCCCGGGCAGGTCACTCACCCCTGTTTGCTTCAGTTCTTCATGTTAGAACGTTTAGAGGATAGAGTGCTGGGCCTGAAATTAGGAAGACACATTCCTGAGTTCAAATTTGGCCTCAGACACTACACTTATTAGCTATATGAGGCTGGGCAAATTATATCCATAAAATGAGCTGGAAAAGGAAATGGAAAACCACTCCAGTAACTTTGCCAAGAAAACCCCAAATAGAGTCACAAAGAGTTAGATATAACTGAAACAGCTGAAAAACAATGAGACAAACACTGTGCTAAGTGCCAAGTCTTTTTTTAGTGACTTGCTATATGTGTGTAAGAGATCATGTGCATATAAATACATATACAATGTAGATATAATGAGATGGATCTCAATTCCTTTTTCCCAGGAGAAATATTAGATTTAGTTCCTTCCACTGAGAGAGAATTAGTTAAAAACAGCTGACAACAGCTCTTATTATAGGAAAAGGAATCATGAATGCTTATGGTAGTTTCCCATTGATGGGGAGGTGGAAGACATTATTTGAATGAATGAATAAATGAATGAATCTGTTTTAGTGATTAGAATGGCAAGAGGACAGCCAAATACCTGTAAAAATTGACTCTAAACAAATCCTGGAGCTGCAGAATTCACAGAATGATGGAGAGAAGCAAATCTTCAGCCCAAGATAGCCTGGAAGGTCAAAGGGAAGGGTCTATCACATCACATTGGGAGCAGAGCACAGTCCAGCAGTCCAGCATGGGCCACACTGACACAAATAGGACCTGAGCAGGCCTTGGGGGAATTGAATCTCCCGCGTCTGTGGTGGTTGTCAGACTTCATGACCCCAAAACACTGAGGATAAATTAGAAGGTCAGTGGAAAAAGGTTGTGGGACCATTGCAGGAGAATGCTTCAGCTGCAAGGTGGCAGAGAGGAGAGGAGGTGGAGGAACCCAAGGCAGCCACAACAGCAGCAGGAGCAGCTGCAACCACTCTTTCTGGAACTCTAGGCCCAAAGATTGTGGGGGAATTGAGCGGCTGACAGTATATTCCCCAACCCCACTGGAAGCAGAGAACTACCTTGACAAAGAGCTCAAAAGTCAAGAAAATGGCTGGGGAAATGAGCAAAAACTGGAAAAAGAATCAGATTATGGAATCTTATTTTGGTGAAAAGGAAGATCAAAGCATGCAAACCGAATGCATGCTTTCATGCATTTCAAAAAAATGTCAAAACTCCTCCATCCAAGACTCCAAGAAAAATATGAATTAGTCTCAGGTCATGGAAGAGCTCAAAAAGGATTTTGAAAAACAAGAGAAGTAGAACAAAAATTGGCAAGAGAAATGAGAATGATGCAAGAAAATCATGAAAAACAGGCCATTGCTAAAGGAGACCCAAAACATTCTGAAGAAAATAACACTTTAAAAACAGACTAACCCAAATGGCAAAAGAAATCCAAAAAGCCAATGAGAAGAATGCCCTAAAAAGTAGAATTGATCAAATGGAAAAGGACATCCAAAGGCTCACTGAAGATCCTTAAATGTTAGAATGGAGCAGATAGAAGCTAATAACTATGAAAAATCAAGAAATTATAAAGCAAAACCAAAGGAATGAAAAAATAGACAATGTGAAATATCTCATTGGAAAAACAATTGACCTAGAAAATAGATCTAGGAGAGACATTTAAAAATTATGGGACTACTTGAAAGTCATGATCAAAAAAAGAGCCTAGAAATCATCTTTCATGAAGTTATCAAGGAAAACTGTCCTGGTATTCTAGAACCAGAAGATAAAATAAATATCAAAAGAATCCACCAATCACCTCCTGAAAGAAATCTGAAAAGAAAAATTCCTAGGAATATTGTAGCCAAATTCCAGAGTTCCCAGATAAAGGAGAAAATATTGCAAGCAGCAAGAAAGAAACAATTCTAGTATTGTGGAAATACAATCAGGATAACACAAGATCTAGCAGCTTTTACATTAACAGATCAAAAGGCTTGGAATATGATATTCCAGAAGTCAAAGGAGCCAGGATTAAAACCAAGAATCACCTACCCAGCAAAACTGAGTATAATACTTCAAAGGAAAAATGGTCATTCAATAAAATAGAGGACTTTCAAGCATTCTTGATAAAAAGACCAGAGGTGAATGGAAAATTTTACTTTCAAACACAAGAATGAAGAGAAGCATATATATATATATATAGATAGATAGATAGATAAATATAGATATAGATATAGATAGATAGATAGACAGAGGGCACAGGGTGAGTTGAATAGGAAGGAATGATAACTAAAAAAATTAAGAGGTGAGAGAAGAATATATTGGGAGGAGAAAGGGAGAAATGGAATGGGGCAAATTATGTCTCATAAAAGATGTAAGAAAAAGCTTTTTCAATGGATCCAAAAGGGGGGAGGTGAGAGATAAAAAGTGAAGTTTACTCTTATCACATTTGGCTTAAGGAGGGAATAACATGCATACTAATTTTGTATGAATATCTATCTTACTCTACAGAAAGTAGGGAAAAAGGGGAGAATTGGGATGTTTGGGGATGACAGAAGAGAGGGCAAAGGGGAGGAGGAAGTAATTAGAAGTAAATGCTTCTGGAGAGGGACAAGGTCAAAAGACGGAATAGAATAAATGAGGGGCAGGATGGGATGAAGGGAAATATAGTTAGTCTTTCACAATATAACTTATGGAAGCCTTTTGCATAACTACATATGTATATTCTATATTGAATTTCTTGACTACTTAGTGGGGATGGGTGGGGAGGGAGGAAGGGAGAGAAGTTGGAGCTCAAAGTTTTAAAAATGAATGTTAAAAATCGTTTTTACATGCAACTAGGAAATAAGAAATACAGGTAATGGGGCATACAAATCTGTCTTGCCCTACAAGAAAATAGAGGAGATGGGCATAAGGGGAGGGAGGAATGTAATACAAGGGAGGGCAGATTGGAGAAGGGGTAATCAGGATGCATGGTGTCTTGGGATGGGAGGAGGGCAGAGATGGGGAGAAAATTTGGAACTCAAAATCATGGGGAAATTAATGTTGAAAACTTAAAATATATAAATACATTTTTAAAAAAAGAATGGCAAGAGGACTAGAGTTACCCATCATGGATCAGTTACTTGAGGATGTTGGAATGTTTAGCTTGGAGAAAAGATGAGTAGGGAGGCATGACTGCTGCTATTAACCCTCTGAAGGACTATCATATAAAAGAGACACCAATGCAGTAGAACCAGGTACTATTGTACAAAAGCAGAAAGGCAGATTTTAGCTTTGTGTTTGAAACAAAGTAAAATAAACAAAGAATTCCAATAAAGTCAAGTTGTCTCAAAGCATGGGTCTGTTCTGAAAAGAGAGAACACCTCTCACTTGAACTCTTAAAATGAAGTCTCGATGAGCATGTGTCAGGATGTAGTAGAGGAAATTTTTGTTCAGGTATGGTTTCTCTAGATGACTTTTGAAGTCCCTCCCAATTCAGAAATCCTGTAATTCTGTGCTAGACCCTGAAATTCCTTGCAATCCTCTCCAGAAATAAATAATGGAGGCATGCCCAGAGTGAGTGCATGCTGGCTACTTTATTTCTCCTTTTGGACACAGTAAAAAGGTTTTTCTTTCTTCCAGTGATAAGCCACCAGTCCCCATTACCTCAAAGATCAAAAACAAAATCTACTTCCTGGCATTTACAATACCTTCACAAGCTAACCCCTGCCCACCTTTCAAGTTTTCTCACATTTTACTTCTCTCTACATATTCTATGGCCTAGACATACTGTCCTGTTTATTTTTTTTTCTCAAGCATTCCATTCCATCTGTTGTCTAAGTGCCTTCCTTCACATTAGCTGTCTATATCTGGAGGGTTCTCCCTCCCTCTTATTCCTCTTCCTTGATATTCTTGGCTTCCTTCAAAATTCAACTCAAATTCGGCTTCCTTCAGAAGGCTTTCTGGATCTTTCTCCTCAACTTCCCAGTCCACTCCTAACCAGTCAGTTGGACCTTCCTTTCAAAACATATCTTCCTTCTACTCAATATTGCATCATATGTACATATTTGCATGTCATTTCTCCCACTTAGTATATAAACAGCCTGAGGTCAGAGAATGTTTATGTTTTCGCCATTCTTTATGTCCCCCAGTGCTTAGTACTATATTGCATTTTCACAGAGAAGTCTTAATAAATGCTGATAAATTATAAAATTTTGTCATCAATGCAAATTGAGATTTCTTTCCCATTAATCAAAGGGGATTACTTTCTGTGGCCAAAAAAATCCATTAGTTGATGATTAGTTCTCTGACAGTGAACTACTCTGCATTCAGCCACGTTCACAAGTCCTTAAGCAACATACAATCTATATAGCTGAAAGCTTTCTGATTTGGAACAAACTCTCAGAGCTCTGACTGTCCTGGCACAGATTTAGGGCTAGGTTTGAGAGCTTAGGGTCACTCTAGGACCTTGATGAGATATTTGAAGAAGAGTTTTGACTCCACAAACATTTACACAGGGACTCTTATTTTCAAGATACCATACTTTTTTTTTTTAAGAATATCATGTAGATACTCCTATGACCATCAAATATTTACAAATTACCACGATAAAAAGGAATAGGTAAGAAGTACAAAGAAGAGAGAGGTCCAGTCACAGTGCTATAAGAAATTTAAGGTAGAAGAGCTCATCATCAACTGGAGAAGCCAGGAGAGGTTTAATGGAAGAGGTAGTATCAGAGTTGGACCTTAAAATTAATGAGGGGCTTGAACAGGTAGAGTCTTGGACTGGAAGGTAGAAGAAAGAACATATTCTACTATAAAAGACAGCATGAGAAAACTCACAGAAGCAGAATCTCAGAGGTGAGAATGAGGACAAAGAGTGGTTTCTTTTAGATATAGCATACTGCAGAAGAGGAGTAGGATGAGAAGTAGTTTGGAGGCATATTATTGGAAGACTTTGAATGCCAGGATCATTTTATACTGTATTCAAAAGGCAATAATTACTGAAGAAGGTGGTGTGGAGTAGAAAGCAAAGGAATAAGCATTTCCTAGGCACCCCTCTATACGCCATTCACTGGGCTAAGCACTTTACTAATAGCTCATTTGTGAAATTATCATAGTGATAAATTGTCATAGGGATATATTTTGGGGTAAAGTTTGAAGGTTTGATTGGGTTTAGGAATAGACTTCAGGAAGACCTCTTGGGAAACTTATTTAAAGCTTTCTGAGCACCTGAATTAGAATTTTACATTTGGATATTTGCAGTAAATTGGAAGGAGTAGGAGGGAAAGAAAGCAACAATGAAAAGAGATATGTTCATAATAGAACAGGGGTTACATAGTGTACAGGATAAGGGGACAGATGAAGAGGATAAGATTAGTAAAGACTAGGGATAATCTGGATAAAGATGAGAGTGTAGGGAGAAGTAGCAGGGGAGAGACATTTTTGCACAGGCAGATAGGCACACTAAATCTGATCAAAGAAACAGCCTCTAGGGAAATGCTAAACATGTGGTGGGGCAAAGATCAAATAGGGAGAATCTCATAGCCTGAATTGGTCCCAGGATCTCAATTAGAATTTGGTATGAGGGAGTCTCTGTGGATGTTATTTCCCAGTTGGCAATATTCAGAAAAGAATTTTTTCTTAGAATCATACCCTTAGGAAGCTGGACAATAGTTCTCATAATGATATAATTGATTTGAATATTTTCAGCAATCCCCTGGGGAAATTCCTTCACTGCCCATGGCACATTCTTTGATTATATTCAGTTGTGACATCTCTTCATTCTTTGAGGATGGATTTGATTTTTGGAAACAGCCGAGAGTTCTTCCAAAACAAATCTTTTAAATCATATGGTTGATCAAACTAGGGAATACCATTTTTGGTTAGAAAAACAAAAGTTTTATGAATTATTTTTGTGCATGTTTCATAATCTAAAGCCAAAGGCAATTCCTAAATAGAATTTATGGGCATTTATTGATGGAACAGTTTCTCTGTGTAGTTTTTGTGTTAGCACTTATTTATTACGTTCTGGTATTTTGTTATATGTATGTATGTTATATGTATATGTGTATGTATATATGCACTCACATATACATATATGCCTACATATATAATATATGTATATATGCATATACATTCGTATATATTATATATGTATACATATGTGTATATAATATATATTATATATGTGTATATCTTATATATGTACATATGTATATTTATAAAGATAGATCTCTATATCTCTATATGTAAAGAAATCAGAGAAAAAGGCCATGATGCTAGGTTTAGTTAAAAGAGTGAAACAAATAGGGGAAGTCAAAAGAGTTTCCTCACCACCAATGTCTCTCAATCCCTTTTCCATTTGAGGAAATAGTATCTGAGATTTTTATTTCAGTTAGGAGGTATGCTGAGATCTGAGAATTAAAATGAGTTTCTGACAATAACTTGGGTGACATTCTAACTGAGAAACTCAAGGGGTATATAGTAGAGGGAAAAAAAGTTAAAGTGAGATGAAGTTTAGAGGAGAATTAAAAGAAAAAGAAGGAAAAGAAGAATTCTAAGAACAATGCAAAGAGTAGATGAAGTCACTCTAGGTTTCTCTATCTTCTATTATAGTTGCATGAATCAAATGGAGATCATATTCATTGACTGAGAGAAGCTTCAAAAAACTTACATAGATATTGAATAAGAAGTTTCATTTCAAAAGTTGTCAAATGAACACAGAATTCATTAAGTATATCCTTTTGGCCAGTACAGGAGTCTGTTCAAAATATTCATAAGTGACCATCCAACTTGTGTCCAAATATAGGTAGCAATGGAGAGCTTACTACCCCATGAGGCAGCCTAGTACATTTTAAAATTGTTATAATTTATACAGAGAATAATTTTTCTCCCCATATGACATTTATCCATTTGTCCTAGTTCTGCTCTTCTAGAATCTCCCAGAATAAGTTTGATCTCTTTCCCACTTGACAGCCCTTCAGATACATAAAAACAGGAATCTTATCCCCTAAATCTTCTCTCATTTTTGATATCATCCTCAATTCTGAACATCATATGGCTTTGAGTCCCCCCTTCTGGTCAGCACCTTCTGAATACTCTCCAATATGTCAATTTGTTAAAATGTGGCCATCTAACATAACCCATATCAAATTGCTTGCCATTTCAGAGAGAGGGAAGAGAATTGAAGGGAAAGAATTTGAAATCCAGATTTTTTTTAAATGAATATTAAAGTCTTTTTACAAGCAATTGGGAGAAAATAAAATATTATTGCTAATGTGGCATCTAGAGTTAAATATAATATTCTAGGTATGGCACAACCTTGGTATTATATAATGTTACTGGGACCTTCCCAGTTTTAGGAACTATTCTATTATTTAAAAAAAAAACATTAAGAACCATAGTTTTACAACTATCATGGATTTGATCATTTAGTGATAATTTAGTCTCATCTCCATATTTTACAGATGAAAGAATTGAGGTCCACAGAGGTTACAAAACCTGTCCAAGGGCATAGAGGAAAAGAACAAATGAAAGCAATGTCTTAGTCTATCAATCTCTTCACTACAGCATATAGTTTATTTTTTAGGCTTACAAAGCATTTTCTTCATAATGATTCTAACTACTAGAATGGTTATTTTTCAAATAAGAAATCTGATGAACAAGAAAGTTATAAAACTTCCCCAGAATTGCATAGCTACTAAGTGATATAGACAGGACCAAGCAATACCATTACTAGTAGCAAGATGCACAAATTTAGGGAATCCATCCCAAATGTTTACATGGGCTACTTGTGCTTGATTTGTGGTAGAATATAATGAGCTCATATTGGTCTGATCAGTCACAGTCAGACACACTGTGACTTGACTATAGTATAGAGATTTCATTTTGGTTCTCAAGAAGAAAAGACAACAATCACCACTAGTAGGTCTGTTTTTCAAGATGATTAGGGGAAAAAAGAAAAGAACCTATGTGTTCTAAAATATTTATTTCAGTTCTCTTTGTGGTGGCAAAGAACTGGAAATTGAATGCCCATCAGTTAGGGAATGGCTGAACAGGTGGTGGTATATGATTATGATGTCATACTACTGTGCTATAACAAATGATGACCTAGATGGTCTTAGAAAAATATGCATAAATTTGCATGAAATAATGAAGAATAAAATGAGCAGAACCTTGCAAATATTGTAAACATTAGCAGTAATATTGTTGGAAGAACAACTTTGAGTAACAAGGTCATTTTGAGTATCATAAATAACCAAATAAACTACAAAGGACATCTGAAGGAAGGTGCTATCTCCATCTAAAGAATAAATGGAAGTATGTATAGAACACACACATACATACACACATTCACACGCAGATTTTTCTCTTTACAAATAGTTAGATATGTATATGTACAATCTTTTTTTTTCTATTCTACTATGTTATGGAAATGCTTGTTTTACTTCTTAATTTCAGAATAAAAAAATATAATTAAAAGTCCTCAGAATTTCATAGCCCAAATCCAAATCTTTCACATCAAAGACAAGATACAGCAAGTGTCCAGAAAAAAAGGGAGTTTAAGTTCTAAGGAACTAAAGTCAGAATTTGAAATGAAAACTTGTACTTTAAAAAACAAAGTGCAGGGATTGGGGGCAGAGTCAAGATGGTAGAATAGAAGGACAGACCTGCTCTAGCTCTCCCCCCATGTCCATAAAATAACTGTAAAAAAATGACTCTAAACAAATCTAGAGTAGAAGAAGCCACAAAATGACAGAGTGAAACAGATTTCCAGTCTAAGAGAGCCTGGAAGGCTGACAGGAAAGTTCTATCACACCAGGCTCAGAGCAGAGCACAGTTCGGCCTCTTGACCATGCGGCATGGACAGGACTAGAGCAGGCTTCAGGGTGAGGAATCATGGGTAGCAGTTGGGTTCCCAGATTTCTCAATTCACAAATGCCAAAGACAGCTTTAAAGGTCAGTAAGAAAGCTTTTTCACCTGGGTGAGAGGGGAACACAGTTCAGTCTGACCCCAGCCCCAGCTCCAGGGTGGCAGCAGTCACTACAGCAACTGCAACCACTTTTAGACCCCTTAGCCTAATGACCCTGGGGGAATCCAGTAGCTGATCTTGGTTTCAGTTCTGAATAGTGATCCTAGAGTGAGAAGGAGCCCTGGGTAGTGGAGCTGGTGGTAGCTTTGGAGAGGGAATCCTATTCACAGTTTGAGGGCAGAAAAGAGTGCTTGTGGCTGGTCACGGACCAGAACACAAGCCAGGAGAGGAGTAAACACCTCTCCCTTTACTGTGCCACCTTGGAGGAACTGAGAACTTACAGGTGCCTAGAGATATCTCAGAGACCAGCTGCACAAAACCTCTGAAGACTAGGGTAATATACCCTCCACTTGACAAAGGTCTCAAAAGTCAAGAAACTGGCTAGGAAAAAGCCCCCAAAAGGGGAAAAAATAAGACTATAGAAGGTTGCTTTCTTGGTAAAGAGGTATATACACACACGTGTGTATACACACATGTACATACACATACCTACACATCCATAATACACATATATAATATACACATACATACATACACATACACACCTACACATAGATATATATATATAGAGAGAGAAGAAAGATTTAGGAGGGAAGAAGTTTTAGACTAACTATCAAATTGAAGGTCTACAGAGCTGTTGTACTGACCTCATTGTTATATGTTTGTATGCATTGTTATATGCTTGTATGCATGGACAGTCTACTAGCACCATGTCAGGTAACTGAATCGTTTCCATTTGAACTGTCCTAGGAAGATTCTAAGGATCACCTGGCAGGATAAGGTACCAAACACTGAAGTCCTTGCTCAAACTGAACTGCCAAGCATTCAAACTATGCTTCAGAGAGTGCAACTTCAATGGGCTGGTCACGTTGTTCAAATGCAAAATGTACACTTGACGAAAAGACTACTTTATGGAGAACTTGCATGGGGTAAGTGATCACATGGTGGTTAGAAGATGTGATACAAGGACACTTTGAAGAACTTTGGATTTAACTATGCAACATGGGAGACACTGGCACAGGACCACTTGGCATGGCATGAACACATCAGAAAGGGTGCTATGCTTTGTTAGCAAAGCAGAACTGAGCACAAAGTAAATACAGGATGAACAAATTTGGGATATCCATCCCAAATATTCACACAGACTATCTGTGCCCAACCTGTGGTAGAGCATTCCAAACTTGTATTGGTCTGATCAGTCACTGTTGGACACACTAAAATTTCACTTTATCATAGTGATGTCATTTTGGGCATCTTCTAAGATGAGAGACAATAACAAGGTATGTGTGAGTATATATATACACACATACATATGTATATACACACATGTACACATGTACACACACATATAGAGGGCACAGGGTGAGCTGAATATGAAGGGAGAATACCTAAAAAAACATAAAATTTACTGTTGAATGGAATGCAGTAAGAGTAAGAGAAAGGAACAGGTAGAATGTAGCAAATCATCTCACATAAAAGAGGAAAGAAAGATTTTACAATGGAGAGGAAGATTGGGGAGATGAAAGGAAATAATTGAGCCTTACTTTCATGGGATTTGGCTTAAGGATTTCCATTGAATATGGAAATCTATTCTACCCTGCAGAAAGGCAAAGGGGAAGGGGACAGGAGAGGGAAGATAATAGAAGGGACAGCAAACTGGGGAAGGGGATAATCGGAAGCAAACACTATTGTGGGAGGACAGGTCAAGGGAGAGAATGGAATAAATGGAGGGCAGGACAGGACAGAGGGGAATGTGGTTAGTCTTTTACAACATAACTATTACATAAGTGCTTTGCATCGTACACATGTATGACCT
Source organism: Potorous gilbertii (assembly GCA_028658325.1). NCBI lineage: Eukaryota > Metazoa > Chordata > Mammalia > Diprotodontia > Potoroidae > Potorous > Potorous gilbertii. Next base: position 242,618,010 of record CM053769.1, read on the forward strand.
ATATTAAATTGCTTGTTTTCTCAGTGAGGGTTGGTAAGGAGGGAGGGAGAGAATATGGAACTCAAAGTTTTAATAATGAATGCTAAAAAATGTTTTAGCATGCAACTGGAAATTAAGATATACAAGCAATGGAGTATAGAAATATATTTTGCCCTATAGGAAAATAGAAGGGAAGGGGGATGAAAAAAGGGTGGGTAATAGAAGGGAGGACAAACCAGATGAAAGGTGGATTGGGTGCATGTCCTGGGGTGGGGGGTAGGGTTGGAGAGAGATGGGGAGAAAATTTTCAGTTCAAATTCTTGTGGAAATGAATGTTGAGAACTGAAAAATAAAGAAATTATATATATTTTTAAAAACCGATGTGTATGTGTTGGGGGGGGTGGACTTAAGGGGGAGGGCTATGGAATTATCCAAAAGAAAATGATGTAAAATAATGATTCCTGGTATAATATAGAATCCTCTTTGTTTGTTGTTCCGTTGCGTATAAAGAAGTGCTCTTTTGGGGAGCGTTTAAGTTTACAATTTTTAAAATATTCAGGTGTTTTTCACCTTGGATAATTCACTCAATCTTAAAGAAAAAGGGATACTCTCAGACTTAGCTGGCTCAGATAACTACTGGCTTAGGACACTTACATAGCTTCTTGGTCAGTTCAGTACAAAAATTCAGTCCAATTTCTCCCTTAGGCTTGATCTACCCTGGGCAACATGGAAGCAAAGAAATTGTGCTCAAGGAATTAACTTTTTTATATTCACAGAACATTCTTTCCTTGATCTGAATGCCCCTTAGCTCTGTGGCTAAGTAAACCTGTTTTGTTTCCTAGTCCTTATCTACTCACATACTTCTAGGATCTTCCCTTTGAGAGAAGCTTTCATTTGCACTTGTGTATATGTATGCAGGTACCTATCTTGAAATGTGCATGGTCATTTGCCTGTTAACTGACATTAACTCACATTAGAATGTGAGCTCCTTGTGGGTAGGAACTGTGTTGTTTTTTTGCTTTTGGTTAGTTGGTTTTGTTATGTTTTTTTAATTTGTCTTTGTTTTTGTATTCCGAGCACTTTGTATATTGTCTGAAACTTAGTATTTAATTAATACTTGTTGACAGACTGAGATATTCTACAGAGGTATCATTTTGTTCCAAACTCAAGCCTTAGGTAACATACTAAACTCAATCAAGCCTGGCTTACTGTATTACAAGAATGGAAATCAACCAAAATAGATGGTAGACAACAGGCAAGTTGATAGTCCTCTACGCTTCTGGCCCATGATCCGACTTTTATTACATGTATTTTTCAGCAGCACAAATAGAAAGTTTGGCATTTGTCCTATACCCTGGTCTAAGCACAATCACTCTGTCCCCCTACATTTCATTTGCCTTTACCAAGAAACTGAGGTAACAGCATGGTTCTCACTTTCGTGATGGTGTCTCTGAGGCTCAGAGTGACCTTCACTTCCTTGAAATCACCAATTCAAAGTTGAATACAATTCAATAAGCATTTAGTAAGCACTCAGAGTATACAAATTGTTGTTTTTCAGTCATTTCAATTAGGTATAACTCTTTGTGACTGCATTTGGCATTTTCTTGACAAAGATAATGGAGTTGTTTGCCATTTTCTTCTCCAGTTCACTTTATAGATGAGGAAACTGAGGTAAACTGGGTGAAGTGTCTTGTCCAGGGTCACATAGCCAATCAATGTCTGAGGTCCGATTTGAATTCTAGAAGAGGAGTCTTCTTGTCTTCAGGTCCAGCGCTCTATCTACTGAATCACCTAGATGCACACTGTATACAAAACACTATGTTAAATGCCAATCATATAACAACAAAAATGTATGAATACCTACCCTCAAGTTGCTCACATTTTACTGCTGGGATACAACGTATATACAAATAAGTAAATTCAAGATAATTTGGATGAGGAAAGAACATTAGCAAGTATAATTTTGATTAAAGGTGGCCTTATAGAGAGATAGCACCAGAGATGTGTCTTGAAGAAAGATAGAGATGGTGGGAGATAGAGATAAGTGAGGAGCACAGTCAAGGTAAAGTAAGTAGTTTTTGTCAGTATTTGGACTTATGGAGGATGTGCTCAGTTTGCAGAATAGCTACTGCATGTAATACAGTAAAAAAAAATAAAAATAGATCTAGAGTCTGCTGATCTCACTTCAAATATTGTTTCTGACACTTAGAATCCTTGAAACTAAGCAAGTCTTTTGCTTCCTGGAATCCTTTAAGACCAGCTAAAACCCCATTTTCTGTAGGAACCCTATGGGTATCAACCCCTTTTAATTCTACTGCCTTCCCTCTCTGAATTATTTCCTATTTATCTTGTATATATTTGCTTATAAGTAATTGTTTGCTCATTTTTTCCCCTATTAGATTGTGATCTCCCTAAAAGCAAAAACTACTTTGTCTTTTTTTTAATCTCCAGTGCTTAACACAGTGACTCACACATAGTAGGGGCTTAATAAATGCTTATTGACTAATTGATTTTTAATCTCTCTGAGCCTTAGTTTGCTCATTTGTAAAATGAAGGGGTTGAACTAAAGGACTGGTTTCTGTTTTCTCTAAATTTAAATATACAATCCCATGAAACAGAGTTGGAAAGCTATGTTAGAAATGGAAAACTTTATGCATAAAATACACTACTTGGTGAAAAAAAAAACAACTTTGGAAAACTAGAAAGCAGTCTGGCAGAAATTGGGTATGGATCAATACTTTATACCATTCACCAAGATGAGGTCAAAATGGATACATGACTTAGATAAAAAGAGAGATATCATTTAAAACAAAGAACTACAAGAACATAGAATACATTACCTATCAGACTTATGGGTATGAAAAGAATTTATGAATAAAAATGAGATATACAACATTATGAGATATGAAGTAGATATTTTTGATTATGTTAAATTAAAAAGGGTTTTTTCAGATAAAACTAATATGTCCATGATTATAAGGAAAACAGAAAATTGGAGGAAAATATTTGTAGACAGTTTCTCAGATAAAGGTCTCACATCTTAAATACATAGAGAACTTCATTAAGTTTATAAGAATATGAGTCATTCCTCAATTAATAAATTTCCAAAAGTTTTAATCTTTTATTCAATAGAGATTCATTAAAGGTTTTTGAGTAGAGAAGTATTTTGTTCTGACCTATGTCCCAAGAAGATTATTTTGGCAGCTATGCAATAAATTGCTTGGAAAGAAGAAACAGTGGGAACAGGAAGAATAGTGAGAAAGCTATTACATAACAAAGTAGGATGAGATAGACATAAAATCTGCTATTAGCGTTGGTCTTGGTAAAAAATGCTAACTCCATTAATTCATTGTTGGTGGATTTGTGAAGTGATTCAACCATTTTGAAGAGTAATGTGGAATTATACCAAAGAGTTATAAAACTACCTATACCTTAGAGTCATAATTATGTTTGTTCTATTACCAAATATGATTAAGAAAAAAAGAAAAGAACCTAAATATTCTAAAATATTCATAGCGGCTCTCTTTGTGGTGGCAAAGAGCTGGAAATTGCAGGGGTGTGCATTAGCTGGGGGGTGGCTATTGTGATATTATTGTGATGGAATAATACCATGCTATAAGAAATGTTGAGCTCAATCATCTTAGGGGACAAAAAAGGAAAGACTTGCCTGAAATAACGAAGAGAGAAGTGAGCAAAATCAAGACAACATTGTATTCAGTAATTGCAATATTGCTTTAAGAACGACTTTGAGAGAATAAATTATTTTGACTCTTGTAAATACCCAAATTAAATATAAAGGACACATGAAGAAAGAGCTATCTGCATTCAGAGAAAGAATTGATAAATAGAAGTATGTATAGAACAATTTTACACATATATATGTACACACACATATATCTATATCTATCTATCTATCTATCTATATATATATATATATCCATTTATCTATCTATATATCTATATATATGTATAGATATAGATATAGAAATATTCCTCTGTGTCTAATGGTAGCCATCTCTGGAGAGAAGAGGGGGAAGAAAAAAGGAAAAAAAAATTTTCATGATAACTTTATTATGTATTTGAAAGGAATAACAAGTGATACATAGTAGATATGTAGTTTCATGTGAAATTATCTTTTTTATTATGGAAACCTCTGCTTTATTCCCTAAGTTAAAAATATAATTTTTTGAAAGTGCTAGAGTCTGGAGAAAAAAAGAGGGTAGAACAAAGAAAGATCTTTATAGGGTTTGAAGTGTAGAATCAAAGAGAAAAGGCAACCCAATGACAGATGGCCTCTATCTCTTGAAAATATGTGAAAAAGTCTTCTACTGAGAAAGAGTGTATAGGGAGGGGTATAGGTGACTTGAGGAGAGAAGAGATTTGTTCTCTGTTCCGTTCTTATGTGAAAAGAGCCATTAGAGCAGGAGTTAAAGAATTTCCAAGTAGCAGTGAGGGAATAAACAGGCACCAGAATAAGTGCAGCAAGGGATAGAGCTATGATATGGATGAGGAAACCTGAACCTTGTTCTTCACTAATACAGTGAGTTATATGGGCTCTGAAGGTTGTGGAAGAGGGCTAAATATCTGAACTTTGAGTGATGTCCCTTTGTGGAGAGCCTCAACCCCAGGGTAGGATGATATATCTAGAGGCCTGAATAGGTCCTTGTGGAGGTGGAGGTTCACTGGAGAGGAAAAGAGAATTCTATTGATTGTTACTGAGCTTCTGTGCAAATCATTTGCTTTGTGTTGCATTAAATAAAGCCTGTTCTATATTTTAAAAAAAAGCTATTACAGTAGCCTGTATAGAGTTGATAAGGGCCTGAACTAGGGTTCATAAATGCTAGCTCATAAATGGAAAGAAAAGGATGTGAGGGATTTTGTAGAGTAAAAATCAACCAATATTATAAACTGATTGGGGATTTAGGGGTGGGGGATAAGGGTGTGTGAACCATCAAGAATAGTTCCAAGGTTATAAGTTCATTAAGAGTATAGTGATGTCACCAAGAACAGAAACAACAGGAAAAAATAATAATAGCTAACAAGAAAGAGTACAGGATTTGCGATCAGAGGACGTCAGTTTGCAGCCTGACTCGAATGCGTACCACCTATAGGATTTTTTATTCCTCATTTGTGAAATGAATGGAACAAGATGATCTCTACGGGCATTTCTTGCTATGGTCCTATGTGGTTTGTACCCTCATATATGTATATCTTTACATTCTTTCTTCTATTTGACCATTTTAAAAGGATTTTATCTTATTACCACATTTTCTCTTCTTCTGACTCCATGGACCTGGATAAGTTGTGCTGACACTTGCCCCAGTGGAACATCTAGGGCTCCTGCCTTGGAGCAGGCATGGCAGTGCCTGGGGCAGTTTTCCCTGCATGTAGGTTGCCTGCAGGGAATTACTAAAAGTCACTGAAAGTCAGGATAAATCTGAGCAGTCTTCTTTGCTACCTACTTTAACCTGCAGAAGCCTCAGAGGCAAAAATGTTTTAGGATGACTGCATAGTAGCTGCTAGCCACGCTTGGAACTAATTAGGAAATCTCTCAAAGATAAATGTGAAGAGTCTTTTAGAAGACTTGGCCTGCTCTCAGTTTGCTCAGCTCCCCCAGGTCCTACCTTGGCCTTAGGATCCCTTAGAGTCTTAGCATTTTAGAGTTGAGAAGAAACTTGGAAGCTATCTAATACAACTACCTCATTTTATGAAAATAGGAGGAGGAAACTGAGGCCCAGAGAAAGTAAGCAATTTGTCCAAGGTTTGTTAGGGAGGAGAATCCAGTTCTCCTAACCCTTGATCAAAGTTAGTTTCCAGCAAGCCATTATACTACCTCTCTCTAGGGACTTGATGTTCTTTTGGCACAATATATCATGAGCACCTTTAACCATTTTTCATTTGGCATAAACTCAGGGCCCCTCCTAGTTGCCATCACTCTGTATGCACTCCAACTTATCAATGACCTTTCTAAATTGTGGTATTCATAAATGAGCATAATATTCCTGCTTTGATTTTTTTCTATAAGAATATTGTGATGGATTATTAAAATCTTTTCTAAAGACTAAGTAAATTATATCTGCAACATTCCCCTGACAACAGTTTAATAACTGTGTTAATGAAAGAAATAAGGTTAGTTTGACATGACCTCTTCCTCTTTATGATGAAGCCATGCAGGAGTTCTTTGTAATCACTATTTCCCTTTTTAGATAGTCACTCAATATCTGTTTGGTAATTCATTCTAAAATCTTCATAGATTCATACACATTTAGCTAGAAAGGAACTTAGAGGCCTCTAGTTTAACTTCTTCATTTCGCAGATAAGACTTAGAGAGATTAGATAACTTTCTCATGGGCAGCTTGGTGGCACAGTGTCAAGTGGCCTGGAGTCAAGAAAGACTTGAGTTTAAATGTGGCCTCAGACTCTTACTACTTGTGTGACCCTGCACAACTCACCTCCCCCTGATTGCTTTGGTGTTCTCATTTGTAAATTGTTTTGGAGAAGGAAATGGCAAACCACTCAGTTTCTTTTGCTAAAAAAAAATGGGATCATAGAGTTAGACATAACTAGGATGACTAGACAACAACACCATAGTTACTTGAGTAGTGAATAGCAGAGCTGGGAATTGAACACATCTGAAAACCAAAACCACGTTTCCTGTGTATAGTTTATATATTCCATTCTCTTCCTAAAAAACAAAACAAACAAAAATTGATGTGTATGCTTTATGAAATAATACAGAAGTATTCTTACCACTATTATTTGATTCGGTTCTAGAAATGAGAGCAAGAGTAATGAAAAGTAGAAACTGAAGTTATAAAGGTGTGTGTTTGTCCTTCTTGCTGTAGAAGACCATGCCATCAGAGAAGTGATTACATGACTTGCACTTGACTTTGTTTTGAGTGAGGGAGGACTGTGCAGGTCACCAGCCTCACTTCTCCTCCAGAGCCATCTGAATCCAGTGACTAGATA
>CM053769.1:242625057-242636750 GCA_028658325.1 Potorous gilbertii
ATGATGATGATGATGATGATGATGATGACAGTGATGATAATGGCAATGATGATATGGCTTAGAAACTCCTAGGGAAAGAGCAAAGACGCATTCAAAATAACCGCAAAATAAATTTTAAAAATTTTGAGGGACAATCTACCAAAGCACACAACACTCCTTTAGATTCAATTACAAAGTGATCCTTAAAAAAATCCTTTAATAGCTACAGGACTACCTACTGATCATGGTTGGGTCATACCAATACAATAAAAAATGACAATACTAAGAAAATGTTAATTTATCATTTTGATATCACACCAATCAACTTATCAAGGGATACTTGGTGGAACTTGATAAAAATACTGACAAAATTCATTTGGAGGAACAAAAACTCAAGACTATAAAGGGAAATAGTGAAAAAAATTAGAATGAAGAGGGAATAACACTTCCAGTCTTCAAGTACATTATAAAATTAGAAGATATATATGTATATATATATATATATATATATGTATACCCCTTACATATATACCCCTTACATCTATGGGTAAGAGGGTATTCTTAATAATACAAGGGTTATATATTTAAGAAAGTTGAGATAGATAAATTTGAATTCATGAAACTGAAAAACTTTAGCACAGACAAAATTGATGTGTTTAGGATAAGAAGAGTATTTGAATGAGTAAAAAGATCATTGTATAAAATGTCTCCAAGTGTCTAAGATAGGAAACTAAGAAATATAAGAGATCAAAAGCCATTTCCAATAAATAAGCAGTCAAAAGATAGGAAGAAACAAATTTTCAAAGATTAATTGTGAACTAATGTCCTTGACTGTAGTATGCAATGAAATAATAGGAATCATAGTTCTCCCAGAAGAAAATTAAAAAAAAAAAACTTGAAAACTCTTCTGCAGAAAATAATACCAGAAAATAGTACAGTTGCCCAAAGATTGTTATTATAGACAACAACAATCAAATCAACAAATTAGCGCCAGAAAAAAAAATTATGGTTGAAAGTCCAAGCTTTGTAATGCCTAAATTTCACAATTTTAATACCAGTCAAAAAATCTGCAAACATTTGGGAAACAGGACTTCAGTCATACAGGCATGCCAATATGAATAACATGTAATTGCTTTATAACCATGAATGTAGAAAAGATAGAAACAGGATAATCTAAAAAATTAAATAAACTCAGGTTACCACCCAATATAACATAACCTACAAATTTGAGACTAATTTTTTAATGAAAAAAATGGATTTTCAACATTAATAAAATTGAAGCATTTAGACAATCTCTATAAAAGCAAATAAGATAAGTGGAACATTTTATTTCAAAAATATTTCAAATAAAAAAAGGTAAATAAACACAAAGGAGCTAAAGAGTTGATGGGAGCTAAAGATTCAAAGAGATCTTAAGCACATTTAAGAATTAAATACATGAATATTTGAGTCAAAAATAAAGAAGGAAAAAAATTTGCTACCAATTTGATAAATACCCCAAAAAGGAGTTTTGATAAAATTGTCAGAAAACTCAAAGCAAGAATTTTATCAATTTCAAGTCTGAGAAATAGGGAAAAACTATGTGTGTTAAAGATAATATAAACAACAAAACCATTTAAATGGAAAATGCATCTGTTCCAAATGTCATATCATATTAATTTATAAAGGAAAATTTTAAAACACACAGTGAGACAATAGGACCATGTAACTATATGCATATGTGTGTACACAAATACATACACAGAAACACTCAACAGAAGAAGGGAAATTCTTTGAGAAAAGACAAAAGGCAATACTCATTTAGAATATTATTTTAAGACAAACTTTTACCAACAGTCATCAAAGGATTATTTTAATTCTTATTTTATATATACACACATATATCTAAAACAAGCATTATTTGCAATGAGAATATATTAGACAATAGTAGACTCTTTCCAATAGTATAAAGTCAATGGTGAAAATGTTCCATTTCCATGATATTACTGTCATAGTTCTATAAATGTTAGTGATCATGGTAAGTTTAAAAAGAAAAGCCAAGACCACTAGCAAAGAGAATGGGAAACTATCCCAGGTTTTAAAATAGATGACTGTATATTTAGAAAACACCTGAGAATTAGCTAAAAACCCCAAACAAACAAAAAAAAAACAACAAAATCAGCATTTCTATATATTAATTTAAAAATTCTAAAAGGAATTGGTATAGAATTTACATAAAAATAACCACAAAATCCATAAAATATTTGAAACTCAATCTCTAAAGTCACACTTCACACCTATTCATTGGTCTAGCTGCACCAGAGCTCATATTGCATTATAAAGCAGTAATCTTCAACACAATCTGGTACTGGCTAAGAAACAGAATGGTGTATCAATGGAATACATTAATTACACAATGCACAGTAGTAAATGACAATACAGGGCTTAAACTTTTTCCACTCATGATCTCTTTTCGCATCTTGGTAGAATTTCTTGGCAAAGTCTTTAAGCTGTGTGTTCAGAACCAAGACCACAGTGAAGTTATATGATGCAACATGGGCAAGTCCTGCCAGAAATACCTTGGATTCATTATCCATTTGATTTGTTATTAGTTTTTGGTCATTACAGATTCAGAAACCTTTTAATGTTGCCAAATTTTCCATGACCTCATAGAGGGTCATGGCCCACTGAAGCACTGAGAGGGTTTGGTAAGTCCAAAGAACCAAGCTTTTAGGACAAGACTTAAGTACTTGACAAAAACTGCTGGAAAAAGTGGAAAAAATATGACAGAAAATAGGTATAAATCAACATCTCACATTGTACACCAAAATAAGGTCAAAATGAATACAAGATTTAGACATAAAGGGTGATTGATACCATAAACAAATTATGGGAACATTACCTGTCATATTTGTGGATAAAGGGAAAATTTTTATGAACAAATAGCATTACAAAATATAAAATGGATACTTTTGACTAAGTTAAATCAAAAAAGGCTTTGCATAAACAAAACCAGTGCAACTAAAATTAGAAAAAAATTAGAGAGTTGAGGAAACATTTTTACAGCAAGTGTCCCTGATAAAGGCATCAGTTTACAAATATATAGAGAACTAAATTCAATTTATAAGAATATGAATCACTTCCCCAATTGATGAATGGTTAAATGATACAAATGGGTAATTTTCAAATGAAGAAATCAACACTATCTGTGGTCATATTAAAATTTAAATCACTATTGATTAGAAAAATGCAAATTAAAAAACTGAGGTACTACCTCACACCTATCAGACTGACTAATTTGAGAGAAAAAGAAAGTGATAAATGTTGGAAGGTATGTGAGAAAATTAGGACATTACTTCATTGTTGGTGCAGCTGTGAACTGATCTAACTGTTCTAGAGAGCAAGGTGGAATTATGCTCAGAGGTCTATAAAACTGTGCACACCCTTTAATTTTGTTTTACTACTATTAGGGCTGTACACCAAAGAGATCAAAGACAAAGGAAAATATATGTACAAAAAATATTTATAGCAAGCAGTTCTTTTTGTGGTAGCAAAGAATTGGAAATTCAGAAGATGTTCCTCAATTGGGGAGTAGCTGAACAAGTTGTGTGTGTGATTGTTATGGCATCTTATTGTGTTAGAGGAAATGACTAGCAGGATGCTCTCAGAAAAACCACCAACTGATGCAAAATGAAAGGAGCATAACCAGGAGAACATTGTACATAGTAACAGCAATACCGTATGATGATCAACTGTGAATGACTTAGCTATTCTCAGCAATACACTAATTGTTTTTTCATTTTTTTTTTTGGTTTGGTCTGCATTTTCTTTTACAACATGACTAATATATTGTGCATAATTGCACATATATAATCTATATCAAATTTCTTACTGTCTTGGAGGATTTTGAATTCAAAATTTAAAAATGAATGTTAAAAATTATTTTACATGTAATTGGGAAAATAAAATATTTAAAAAGAGGACACACATGTATCACTAAAGATATAGGCATATGTGTGTGTTTGAACATACTTATTATGTTCTTACAATGTACTTGTTACTTTGCTAAACTCTAAGCATCTAAAAACAAAAGTGAAAACAATCTCTAATCTCAAAGAATTTATATTTTAATGAGGAGACCATACAGACATGAATAGATAACTGTGTATAAAACAAAATGAAGGAAAATTTGAAGGGGTGGTTGTTTATGAGTATAGAAATACATAATTATTAAATACTTTTTAGAATAAAACTAGAAAAAATGATTTGAGGGAAATTTCTTTTTCATTGTTGTAGGCTCTGAAACAATAAAACAATAAAAATTACCATAACAAATTAATTTACAGATTTATTATTATTGCAATCAAAATAATACAAAGTTACTTTATAGAACTAGACAAAATAATTGTAACATTCATTTGGAGAAATGAGAGATGTGGAATCTCAAGAAAAATACTCAAAAAAAATGCAAATACAGGGAAGGACAGTACGGTATAATAGGCAGAGAGGGTTGATCTCACAGTTAGGAAGACATCTCAAGTCCTGCCTCTCAAATCTGCAGTCTGTGTTCCCCCAGGAAAATAATTTTGCCTCTCGGTGTTCTAAGCAACACTATCTAAGATTATAAGTTGTAAGGAAATTACTGACCTACGTTAATGGTAAAGGAAATTTCTTCATCCAAATGTTCTATAAACCATTGAAATAACAGGTCTAATTCCTATGAAGTTCTATCTGAAGGAGAAATAACAAAATAATCTCAAACCTATCTTATTAAACAGTAACCAACCAAGACTATGATAGGTATCAAAAGCAGATTTCTTTGTCTAATGTTTAATAAATCCAAGAGCATTAACTATTTGAGGAAGAAACTCATCTCATTGTAGATTTAGTAATGGATCTTAAAAACCATTGGGCCAACCCTTTTACATTACAGATGAAGAAACAGAAAAGTTGAGTGATTTATTCAGCGTCAAAGAACTAATAAGCATTGGAGGTAGAATTTGAATCCAGTTCTACCTAAGATTAAATCTAGAATTCTATTCATGGTGCAACCTATATTCTTTGACAAATTATTAGGAAAACAGAAAATAATTTTGACAAAAAAAGGATGTAGAGCAAAATTTTACACTATGTATCAAGTTCTTCGTGGATATGTAACACTCAATTCAAATATAAAAATTAATACCATTGCAAATTCAGAGAAAAAAATGTAGAACAAAATTTTACACTACATATCAAGTTCTACATGGATATGTAATACTCAATTCAAATATAAAAATTAATGCTATTGAAAATTCAGAGAAAAAATGGTAGAGGTATAGCCAGGGAGAGAATTCTTACCTAAATAGTGGATGAAAGAGATCACAAAAGATAAAAGAAATGCTGACAATGATACAAAATTGAAAATCTTTTCCACTGAGAAAACCAATGTTGCAAGGAAAGATGGGAAAGAATATAATATGAGAAGTGCAGGTGGAAGGGACTTTAGGAAGACAGTCATACTAATACATCATTATTGGAACTGTGAATTGATCCAACCATTCTGAAATTATGTCAAACAAGTGACTAAAATACCCATGCACTTTGAATCAGAGATCCAAGTGCTAGGCTTGGGACCAATAGAAAGTTTGAAGTATAGTATAGGGGAGATATCTAGACCTTATTATATAGTAAAACATAAGTAATTAAGAAAAAAAGGGAGAAATTGACTATGGTTCAAAAATTACATCTGCCACTTCTTTGAGTACCCAAGGATATAGTCTATCTTTGTCATATGACTTAATTTATTAAGGACATCAAGGTATTTTCTATTATCTAATAATACATTCTAGATGTCAACTCACTTTGAGCCATTCCTATTCTGTTTTATCCATCCTGAATGTCATCCTTTTTGGCGTAAGCATCCAACAAAGAAAAAGATGGGTTGAGCAGCAATGGATGCTCCCTGACAGTCGCCATTGTTTCATCTATTCCCAAGCAATGGTCCTATCCCTCCTGATTTTTCTCTTCTCCTTCAATATAAATTTTAAAACTACAAATAAACCCTTTGTTGTTCTTAGCTAACCTTGAACCATAACCCTACCCCTAAATGCCCCATTCTGACTACAACCACTCCTAACATGCTTACAGGACTGTAAGATGCTTTATTTCTTCCTTAGTTAGTTTCGCTTGCTTCTGGTAGTGGCCTGGACATTTATGTTTTGCATGAAAATAGCCAAAATTAAGAATGAAGTAAGGGAGGGCCAGAGGGAGGGAGAGAAGAAGGAAAGATTGAAAGAAGGAAGGAAGGAAGGAAAGGAAGGAAGGAAGGGAGGGAGGGAGGGAGGAAGGAAGGAAGGAAGGAAGGAAGGAAGGAAGGAAAGGAAGGAAGGAAGGAAGGAAGGAAGGAAGGAAGGAAGGAAGGAAGGAAGGAAGGATGGAAGGAAACACTTAACAACCTTGGGAGATAGATTCTGTTATTATCTCCATTTTACAGATGACAATCAATAAAACAACAAATATTTATTAAACGCCTACCATAGAACTCGAAAGGTCAGTAGAAATCAACTGGTCCAACACCCAGCCCCTCATTTGACAGATGAGGAAACTAAAGACTAGAAAGGGAAAATTATTTATATCAAGGTTATGAACCTATGTGGAAAAGCTTGGAATCATACCAATGTCTTTTGATTCTAAGTCCATTTTTTTTACCGCTGTATCAACTCACTCTCCTGAATGATCCATCAGAAAAAAAATATTGGATTTGGGGTTAGAGAACCTGGGTTTGGATCAGTTCTCTCACAGGGCATCGTACTGTTACTTTCTTGAAATGAATGATGTCATAATAGAATCAGGAGCCCTTTCCTGTGCAAACGATTGTTTTGCAAAAATTACTCCACTTCTTATGTAGAAACAACCGAAAGTCAAAGTTTAGCCTATCTCAGATTCCTGAGGCCAGTGACAGACTAGAATAGAAGCCCCTTTTCCTACTCTTTATTCAGTAAACCATCTCAGAGGCCAGTCACTGATCAGGTATGAATAAAACATGACTATATGTTTTCTTTATACTATAGGCACCTGTGGGACATGCCTCTTTCAGAAGTTCACTTATTCCATTGGAATTTACTTCTCTATGAGTCAATTAATGCTTTTTTCTGCCCAGGCTTGTAATAAATGTGCAGAATAAAAACTTTTTATTGACTTGTATTGTAAATTGTAATAAAATCAATCTTTTCTCCATGACATTATCTGGGCGACCATGGGCAATTCTGTCATTATTAGTAGTAGTGACAGAGTTAGCATTTATATAGCACTTATAGGATCGCTAAATGCTTTACAAGTTATTTTATTCACTCCTCACAACAACTGGTGGCAGGTGCTAATATTGTTCACATTTTACAGGTAAGGAAACTGAGGAAACAGAAAGGTTATATGACTTGCCACTGGTCACACAGATCGTAAGTGCCTGAGGCAGGATGTGAACTCAGGTCTTGCTTACTTCAAGTCCAGCACTTAACAGTTTCCTCATCTGTAAAATATAGGAATTGAGTTGCATGGCCTTTGAGTTATCTTCTGGTTCTAAAGCCACGATACCATGAGCTGCATTGTTTAAATTTAAACCCAGCAACTGACACATCTATCAGAGAACTCCATCTATCCTTTCTCACATAATCACACTTGAACTACTCCTTCAGCTTGTTGCTTTTTGCAATATGATCTTTCCTTCCCTTGCTTAAATACAAACTCCAAGGAAATGATGGATGGGCTCCTGTGAAATGTCCATGGGATCTGTGGGAGGGAAGGAGTAAATGTAATATAGAACTGCTCCCTATCTCCCTCCTCAAAAAGGGAGGTATAATGTGCCTCACAAAATGCTTTCTTCCTTCATTGATATCTAGGCATAATTTTTCATGCATGCCTCATTCCAAGGAGAGAATTAGAACCAATAAATTGAGTCTAAACTTTAAACAGGTTATCACCATCTCATTGGAGGCGCTCTGTAATTCCTTACATTTATGGGTTTTTTTTTAAATTTATTATTCTCTAGGAGCTAGATATACTATTGTGAGTCAAATTAAAGCCCTGTGTTTTGGGGTTTTTTGAACATCCAGGTTTTATCAAAGCAGGACTTAGCTAAGGTATGAATTTGTGGAAGACATGCCCCATTGAAATGCATTTCTTTTCATTCTACTCTTTTTATAAGGACCCTTTTAAAAATAATAGGCTTGATTTTAGTGGGGAAAAAAGGGACAGACTTTGAAATGATATCAGTAGAAGGATTAATAAGGACAATAAAGCATATTTTGTAGACCAAGCTAAAGGGATAAAAAACTAGAGAGTAAGATAAAAACTGGGAGACTTGGGCAAGAATGACTGCACATAGGAGGTAATGAACATATGGAATAAATGAACAGATGAGGCAAATGTAGCAAAAAATTAATTCCAGCCCCTGACTTATTTCAGGAGAGGGAAAGCATGTCGACAGATGGTAAAACATCAGGAACGTGGGATTAAGATAAATTTTAAGAGGACAGGTGTGCAGGGCAAGATGGCTTTTTCAGATTACTAAATTTTATTTTGTTTTTAATATTTCATTTCTCATTGGATCCCAAGGCACAATCTCCAATAGGTCTCCATTCCAAAGTACTTTTACAAATAGCTAATACATCTTGCCTCAATTAAATGGCTGAATTTTAATACAGTTTGGGAGAGATTGATGTCTTTTTCTTCTCATTCTGTGTACTGGTGTAGCACAAATGTTTGGGGATTCTGTGTTCAAGGGAAATCTTTCATTTTCTCTTAAATCCAACTTTTACATGCTGAACTTATATAAAGATCATTCAGTCATGTTTACCCAAACCCAGCCCTTTAAAATTTAGCCCTTTGAAAATGAAACATGTATTTAAGAGAAAATAAATCTGTCTCTGGCCTCATCCCTCAGCCTTTAATTTCATTCATTTCCCTGAATGATTAAAAAAACATTAAATTAGATATAGATTTAGCCATGGCATATGATAAATGGCTGAAAGATCTTTAGCTTAGAAAAGGGATACTGTGAGAGAACCTGTTATTGACTTTCATGTATTTCAGAGACTGTCAGTGAAGAGATTTACTAAACAGATTCATTCTTCTAGGTCTCAAAAGGCTTGAAGAGGCACAAAGAATAGAAGTTATAGGGAGGCAGATTTCAATACAGTAAGAGGAGAGATCTAAAAATAAAAATTGTCCAGTAAAATATCTTTTCAAATTTTCAATGGAAGCATGGATAGAAAGTTGACCTTGAGGCCAAGAAGGCATGGTTTTAAACTCTGGTTCTGTCACATACTAGATGTGTGACCTAGGTCACTTAGCTTCTTATATTTTAGGTAAGTCTCTAAGAGGGAGTGGTGATGTTCAGCTCAGTGAAAGAGATTTAGGATGAAATAATAGTTAATTCTTGATTTATTTTTCTTGAAGAAAAACTAGGGTTACTATACAGAAATTATAGGAAGACAGAGTTTGCATCCATGAAAGACAAACATCAAACACTCAGAAAACCTCTGAAAATAGGGTAGACTTGCTTCAGAGACAATCAATTTTCCATTGCTATATTTTCAAATGGAAGATGGGTGATAATTTGCTGAGAAAGTTCACATCAATTAGCAATCATTTGTTAAGTGCCTACTATGTGCAATGTTCATATGATTTTTCTTTGGATATAAGTTGGACTATGTGATTTCTGAGATCCTTTTCAAGCTGATCCTTCTATGAATTTATAATTCTGAGGCAAAGTAGAAATCTGTGTGTTAAAAAAATGTTGAGGGAAATGTAATGGGAGAATGTGAAAGGGAGAGGTAAAAATGGAGTAAATCATCTCACATAAAAGAGGCAAAAGCTTTTACACTGGAGGGAAGAGGGGAGAGATGAGAGGGAATAAGTGAAACTTACTCTCATCAGATTTGGCTTAAGGAATGTGAACACACATTCAGTTGGGTATGGAAATCTATCTTACACTGCCAGAAGGCAGAGGGGAAGGGGATAGGAGAGGGAGCATAATAGAAGGAGCAGCATATTGGGGGAAATGATTGATCTATTATTCCAGGTCAGTTGTATAATCAGAAGCAAACACTATTGTGGGGGGACAGGTCAAGGGAGAGAATGCAATAAATGGAAGGCAGGATAGGATAGAGGGAAATATGGTTAGTTGTTCACAACATGAGTGCAATGGAAGTGTTTTGCATGACTACACATGTATGACCTATACTGAATTGCTTACTGTCTTAATGAGGGTGGGTGGAGAGGGAGGAAAGTAGAGAACGTGGAACTCAAAGCTTAAAGTTGCATGCAGCTGGGAAATAGGTTGTACAGGTCATGGGGTATAGAAATCTACCTTGCACTATAGGAAAATAGAGGGGATGAGGATGGGAGAGGGGGTGAGAGAAGGGAGGGCAGATTGGGAAAAAGGGTAGCTTGGGGTGCATGCTGTCCTGCAAGGGGGGAGGGGGAGATGAGTAGAAAATTTGGAATTCAAAGTCTTGTGGAAAATAAATAATATTAAAAAATAAATAAATATAGGAGAAGAGCCAAAAAAATTATACTTCAAAGAGTTTGTGATTTCATTAATGTAGTACTACTTTCAGTGATACATCACAACTGATCTTCATATTCTCCTCCTTTTCATTTCTTGTTTATGTCTTTCCATGAGCATCCGGGTAATGATCCTGCATAGGCAGTCTTTTTTTCTTGGTCACTTAACATTCTATGGATCAAAAAAGATACTATTTATTTAGGATATCTATATCCATTAGATATTTATATCTAAATACTAAGAAGCACTTAGACAATGTCTGGGCCACAGTAGGTGTTTATAAATGTTTGTTCCTTCTTCCCTTCCCTTCCATGGGTAATAGTAGCAATTGAGATAATATCCCTTACTGTCCTCCAGTAAGGTCCTCCTCTAATGCCTTCTTAAGCCATGAAGATGACTCAAGACCCTCAAAAGTTATGTCAACCAAACATTAACTCTGGAAGACTTTTGCTACAAAAAGCTGAAAACAATCTAAGAAAGTGCTAGATTATTATGTGTATTGTCTAAAGACTGGTATAGTTATATTAGAATTTTATAACCATGTTGACTGTAGAATGACTCATTTTGTTGGCCATAGCAACTCTCAAAGACCTTTGATTAAATTCTTAAAAAAAAAAACGTTTGTTAGCTGTAATGGTGAAAGGAGTGCTCCACCATCAGACTTTCAGGTCCTTCAAGTATTTTTTAGGCTTTTTCTTGTATGGAAATAATGAGCTGTTGCTTATGCTTAACATGGATCTCTCCACTGGGTGAAGTCCTTCACCATTTGAATATGACACTGATGATTTCTGCAATCAATGTAGAAAAAAAAGTGGATGAAGAAAGACTGTTTCACAGATTATGATGTAAAGTCAGAAGGACAATCCAGTGAATTAGTATCCCATTATATTTCATAACATATTGTAAAATGTGATATACCATAAGCATTATATATGTAATGTAATGTTCCTGCTTTACATGCCATTCATTGCACCTATATAAGATGTCACTTCTTTTGTTTGGTATAATTGTGTCACATGATGCATATATAATGAATCACTTATTAGACCAGCATAATGCAAATTGCAATGGTGCAATATGCTACTTATGATATTCATATAATACACCATATATTGAATATGAGGATCTTGCTATGTTTTATGTTTTGTACCTGTTATGTCTTTTATCTTTGTGACCAATATTCAGATGC
>CM053769.1:242637250-242654775 GCA_028658325.1 Potorous gilbertii
TCAGCCCTTGCCTCTTCTCTGCTTGTTAAAAACCCCATCTTTCAAGGGCAATCTCAAGTGACAGTTCTGCTATAAAGGCAACAGTCCCCTCCTTCTTTATTTTGTCTTAAAATGTCTTCTTATGCTCTTGTATTTTAACTTAAATTGTGTCAAAGTATATTTCTTAAAACTACTATAAGAGAATAAGCTTCCTGAGGGCAGGCTCATTTCATTTTTTTCTCTTCCTCAGTATCTAGTGAAGTGTATTACACACAGTGGGTACTTGTGTGAATGAATAAATATAGCCAAAGGTTCATTAATCTGTGCAAATATTCTTGGGAGGTCTGTCAACCCATGCTCTAATCAATGTCTTCTTCCTTATGTGCAAGAGAATACAATTTTTGAATTACTTTTCCTTAATTAAAGTTTTCATTTCCAGTCAGTTTAAACAGGAATCTGATTAAACTACACTATATTTTCTCAGGTCTTAAGCAGTTATCTCTAGAAAAGAACTCAGAAGAGAATTTTAAAGATGAAATCCAACACAGGATAAAGCTAGAATCTTTCAAGTCTTTTTTCATTTTCTGTGGGGATATGTGAGTTCATTAAGTTCTCTTATGGCTGAACTGTATTAATCACAGACTTTTAGAGTCTGAAGGGACCCCAGTAGTCATTTATACCAACCTATAAACCAAATGATATACCTGATAAGCAGTCATCTAACCACTTCTTGAGAGAACTCACCACCTCTTGAGTCATCTCACTCAGTTGGGTTACACACTCTAGGAACCTCCTTGAACTCTCCTTGAATCTTCCCACTTAATCTAGTTTTTCATACCCAAATCTGTTACCCTTAATCTATCCTGACTCTCCATTGTCTGTTACCTCTGGATTGCCCTGCCTGATTCCCACCCCAGTTCTCCATTGTCTATTATCTCCCAGGGGTGTAGGGTGTGTTCAAGGAGGACCAGTACCTTTGGTATAATGGCTGCAAAGCCCTTTTTGGGACTCTTTCCACCTTTGGTGTTCACCTGTTCCACCCAGCTCTCACCTGTGGTTCCAAGAAGTTTCAGCATGCCCAGTGGCCATACCACAATAAACTGTTTCAGTGGATGGGCCAAATCAGGTTGAAGGTAACCGAGGGCTTTCAAACCTATAGGTGAGTTAGGGGTTGTCTAGCCCAAGCATTCAAAGACTTTCTCTGGTGGAATGAGTGGAAGAGAAGAATTTGTTCCAACCACCATGAAGACAGATGAGGCAGGCGATGTAGAGCGCTTAGAACTTGGTTAGACACTGAAGATGCCAAGGTCATTCACTGTATCCTGAGCCATCACCAGCTGTCTTGACTGTCCTGCCACTGGACTAGGATGACTCTGGAGAAGAGAGTGAGCCTGATGACTTCATTCAACTCTAACTCACTTAAATCCAGTTTACTCACAAATCAGAAGACACCACCCATACCATTTCACTATTCTGCCTCGAAGTCCTGTGACAACAGGCCAAGTGATGAAGCAGTAGGTGCCTATACACTGGGAGCTGTAGTCACATCCCTGCATACAGGTGGCCCAGGCCATAGGATCATTTCTCACTGAAAGCAGCAGTAGGATTCAGCAGCCCCCTGAGTGTCTGAACAGCTTTGTAAGGATCACACTGCTCATCCCCTGCTGTGAGGAAGGGGGCCAGAAAACATTGTCTAATTACCCAACCCTGGCCTGATTACCATGGCAGGTAAGGAATCCTACTATGTGGTCAAAACACAAAAAAATGTTCAAAATGTATGAAAACATTTGCAAAGATGATTCTACCCAAAGTTTGGGAGAGAAGAGGTATTAGACTGACTACCAAACTGAAGGTCTACAGAGTCACTGTGCTGACTTCATTGTTATATGCTTGTGAAACATGGATAGTCAAGAAACTGAATCACTTCCATTTGAACAGTCTTAGGAAGATTCTGGCAGGATAAGGTACCAGACACTGAGGTCCTTGCTCAAGCTGAACTGCCAACACAGAGCACAACTCTGATAGGCTAGCCATGTCATTCAATTGCAAAATGTATACTTGCCAGAAAAGACTATTTTATGGAGAACTCACATGGGGCAGGTGATCACATAGCAATCAGACAAAGAGCTACAATGACACCTTCAAGGTCTCTCTCAAGAACTTTGAATTTGACTGTGTAACATGGAAGACACTGGCACAGGACCGTTCAGCATGGCATGCCCACATAAGAAAAAGTGCTATGCTCTATAAGCAAAGCAGAATTGAGACAGCACAAAGTAAAGGTAGAATGTGCAAATTTGGAGTATCCATCCCAAATGTTCACATGGACTATCTGTGCCCAATCTGTGGTAGAGCATTCTAAACTCTTATTGGTCTGATTAGCTACAGTCCTACACACTGAATTCATTTTATCATGGTGATGTCATTTTGGTCCTCTTGGAAGACAAGGACAACAACCATTGTCTCTCAACTGCCTCCAGCAGTTTCCCACCCTTAATCCCATCAGACTTCCACACTCTCTTTGATTCTGACATGTAGTCACCCTAATCCCATCAAGATCTTTCTTAGACTCCTCCTCCAGACCTTCCCTAAACCTCTCTTCTCATCACTCCAGTCTACTTGGTCAACCCTAGCTCCTTCCCACAATCTTTCTGTATATGAGGTCCTGCTTGTCTCCATGAAGGTACTCAGATTCAATCTGGCCTGCTTGTCAATACAAGCTTCACAAATGGTGAGGCTTCTTAAGAGGCAATCCAATATGACAAATCTTTAATAAACTTTGTTTTACTTTGGTTGAAAGAAGGCTTGGGTCTAATTCATTGGAATCCCAAGCACCCCAAACCTCATCATAGGGCTCCCTGACTTCAATAATTCTACTTTTGGACACCTCTAATTGTCAGCAAGTTTTTCCTGACAAGCTTCAGTTTTTGTATGAAGTTTCACTCATATTTTCTGGTTTTACTTTCTTAGTTATAGTCAAAAGAACCTAATCCTTCTCCATATAACACCTCTTCCAATACTTTCATGTCCCTTCCTTCCCCAATCTTCTTCTGGTTAAACATCATCAGTTCTTTCAATTGAGAATAAGTATTTATTCTTATGAGATAACTCAAGCCTCTTCATCATCTAAGGCTCTCCCCTTTCCATTCTATAGCTTATCAGTGTCCCTATTAAATCAAACCATCCAGAAATGAGTGCAATGCACCAGATGAAGTCTGAAAAGGGCAGAGTACAACAGCTAAGCTTCTCTTAATGTATCTCGATATTGTCTTCACTTTTTCGGCTGTCATATCACACCACTAATACATACTGAGTACATAATCCTCTGTAATTCCCCAGATATTTTATTTTTAAATATTTACATTTAATCCATATTTAACCCAGTCATTTAACTTATGAAGTTCATTTTTTGTACCCAAGTGTAAGACTTTACATTTATCCTTATTTAATTTTATTTTATTAGATTTAGTTCAATACACTAGCCTTTTTGTAGATCCTGTTGCAGACTTATCTTCTCCTCTAGAGGGTAAATTGTCACTCCCAGATTTATGTAATCTACAGATTTGGTTAAGAATGTCATCTGTGTCTTTATCTGAGTCATTGATAAAAATGTTAATCAGTATAGGGTTAAGGATCCATGGGGTACTCCACTGGAGACTTCCGTATCATTGAACCATTAATAGCTACTCTTTGAGTCCATCAATCCAAAGCATTTTGAATACATCTAGATGCATTATTATTCAATTCATAACCCTCTACCTTAGCCACAAGATTATCACTAGATACTTTACCAACAGTTTTGTAAATTTTTCATTAAAACTTTCCTAAAATGTAGGTAGGCTCTATCTATAACATACTCCTCTTCTGCCTGTTTAATATTCTAGGGATAGCAGAGGGCTCAAGGAAAAAATCTTGCTTATTTGTATTTTGGGGAAGGAATTAGGGAAAAGCTGGCCTGATTTGGTCAAATTATTAAAGCTGGAAGATTCTGAAGAAGGCTGGCCTCAATTTGTGTGTCTTTGGATAAGGTTCCAAGGTTTCCTCTTCTCTCCCAGCAAAGAAATTCAAAGAAGATGTTCAAGAGAGTAAAACATAGTTGAAAAGGTCTTAAATTATTTTGTGTGAATCTCAACAAAGAGGTAAGAGGCAAGTGGTCCTTCCATAGGACAGTCCTGTATTGCTGTTAAGATTAGTCTCTTCAAATCTGACCCTGAAATAACTGCAGCATATAACCACAGAAAGTGAATTGAAACCCATATACTAAGAAATTCAAAAGAATTAAAAGAAAAAATTAACATCATACCTCATATACTCTCCCTTTTCTTCCAATCTCCTTTCATACTCACCTCATCCCCTACCATACATAAGAGTGATGTCTGTTCCCAGGCTTATTTGTTCTACCGAATTTCAAAAACAGCATAGGCAATGGAAATTTAAGATCCCAGCCGCCAAAGGCTAGGGGCTGCATCAGATTGCCTCTAAAAGTTCTTCTAAAAATATCCCCTTATGAATTCACAATAATTCAAATTTGTAAGGTAACTCAGATACCATCTTGTCTAACTTATATCTGAAAAGGAATCCCGTCATCCAGGATCCAGTTGAATACCTTCAATGAGGGGAAAATCACTACCCTCAGAGGTAATTCCTAGCCTTTTCTCAGTCTTCATCCTTACTGATTTCTCTGTGTCTTTTGACACCATTGGCCTTCATTCCACATATTCTTCCTGGGATTTTGTCACATTACACTCCCCTGTTCTCATCCTTTCCATCTTCCTATTCCTTTTTTGTCTCTTTAACTGAATCATGATTCATGTTTTACCCCTCTTTTGTGAATTTTTGCTGGGGCTGTGCTCTAAGTTCTCTTTTCTTCTCTGTCTACAATCTGGGTCATCTCCAGTCATCCTGATGAATATCAGGCCACTGCACTCATATGGCCCTAGAGGAGAAAGTAAGGCTGGTGGCCTTGCACAGTCAACCCTCATTCAAATCAAAATTAACTGCAAGTCATGTCTTCATCTTGATGTCATGGTCTTCTTCATGGACAAAGGACAAACACAACCACTAGTTATCATCATCGTGCAGTCTACTATAGCATATACATATTTAGCCATTACCTCTCTCCTACAATCTTGGGTAGGTCACCAACTGTCCACTGGACATTATTCCTTAGTTGACCCTATAAACATTGCAAGTTCAATATTTTAAAGACAGAATTTATCTTCCCTCTCAAAATCTAATAATTTTCCAAAGTTTTTTCAAAGGCAGTAGTCATTGGGATCCACAACCTCAGACTCATCTTCAACTTTTCATATGTTTTACTTTGATTTCACTGTGTAGATATTTTTGCACATATTTATCTATGTACCTACTGTTTTCAGCTTGTGGAATTTAATCACGTTGAGGACAAATAAAACTTAGTTTCTGTCTTTGAATCCCCAGTAACCAGCACACATTAGGCACTACATAACTGAATTTTAGACAGCTCTAATCAATAGGAAATTTTCTTTTTCTTGGGCAAAAATTTGCATCTCAAAAACTCACAGATTGCACCTAACTCTGCCCTGTGGGACCAAGTAATATTTCTAATCCTTTTTTAACATGGCAGCCATCCACATATTTAAATATAACTTTCATCATGTTCCCCTGAAGTCATCTCTTCTCTAGGCCAAATAGCTCCATTTCCTTCAATAGAACCTTGGATGGCTTGGTCACTATTCTGATTCACCCCCTCAGGGTATGTCCCAGTTTGTCTTTGCCCTTTCTGAAATGTATTTCCCATAAGTGATTATTTCATCTAATAAGATATGACTTGTATTGGGAATACTTTATTGCCCAATTCACAATTGCTTTTCTCTTTTCTGAGTATTTCTGAATCATTTTACCAAAAAATCTTGGCTTCATGTTTCTAACATATCAGGGAAGCAAGATTTTGAAAGTGTTATTTCTAGTGTGATGGGGCTCCCACTGTTTTTCTTCTCCTCTTTGCAATTCTGCCTTTGGAATAGAATCACTCCCCAGACATAGGAGACTTAGTCTAATGCTGCCTTTGGTCTCCATGCCCAAATGCTGTGCAAAATATAGGAGCCAGCTTTCACAGTTCTTGAGAAAATCCTAGCAATAAGACCTCTTGAATGAAGTTCAAGTTTGGGCCAACTTATACTGATTTCCATGTCCTGGCAGATCATGAAGTAGTGAGACAGTAATTTTTGGAAATTTCATTGTGTGACTCCCATACCATCCTATCCCATCCCATTTTATTCTATGTTGTTTTGTTTTATGGGCTATTTTTTAAAAATGTTTCTCTTTGCAACACTAGAAATCTAGTTTCTTCCTAGAAGATTAAAGGGTATAAGTTTATTTCATGATCATTTTGATGAGTAAGTATTCAGAGCCAGGGAGACCTGGGCCCTGAAATGTTCATGCTTAGACCATAAGTCTAATTGGTAGGGGGAGTGAAGGACAAAACCCTATGTCCAAGAGACTAAGGTTCTAACCCTAGTTCTGCCACTTATTTGCTATATGACCCTTTATAAATACATGTTTAATATTTCTGGATAGCCTCTATGTCCTTGTTTATAAACCGATATCTTTGGACTAGATGACAACTAAGGTCTTTTACTGCACTGAATTTTCCCCAAGAGAACATGGTCACAGAATCTCTGAGTTGGAAGGACCTCATCAAGCCTAACTTATACCCAAATAAGCAATCTTTCAGTCACATGTCTGGTAAGTAGTTATCCAGACTTTTCTTTGAGATTTCTACCCACTGCTCCTGTTTCTTACCATCTTGGTCCAGCAAAAATATTACAAACAATACCCAGTCATGAGAAACATCCTGAATGGAAAGGGAGGAAGACAGCATCCCAATATGTGAAGACAGAAATTTTGGGACATTGTCATGAGGTCAATGTTTGGGGGTGACATAGGGTAGGCAAAGAACAGAAAATACTAATACTGCCTTTCAACTTGATATACTATAAGTTGTGTGCCTTTGGGCAAAGTTCCAGTTATCTTAGTTTCATCCTGCCTCCAGGTCTATGCTTCTTACTTTGTGACCCAAGGACAAGTCCTTTAACCTTTGCCTCATTTTCCTCAACTATTAAAAAGTGAGAATAAAAATAATGCATTGTTGAGCTTTTGGGAAGATCAAGGGATTCTCACAAAATATGTGTAAAATACTTAACACAGTTCCAGGCATATAGTAGGGGCTTGATAAATGCTAATTCTTTTCCTTTCCCCTTCACTGAAATATGCTCCACCAAATACTTTCTCCTTCTAATCCTGGAGCTCCTCACATCAGTACACTTTCTTAATATAAACGATCTCCTTCCTCCTTTTGGCTATTATTTTTCATTTAAGTAAGGTATACTCTTCCAGAGCCTTAGTACAATGATGGGTTTCCTACTACCAAGTCTCTGTGATACCTATGAAAAAAACAAAAAACAAAAACATTCCTCCTCCTATTATTGAGGGTCAGCTAGGTGGCTTAGTGGATAGTGCCAGGCCTAGAATCAGGAAGACCTGAGTTCAACTTTGACCTTAGATGCTTGCTAGCTGTGTGACCCTGAGCAAGTCATCTAACCTCTGTTTGCCTCAGTTTCCTCATCTATGAAACATACCTCCCACAGTCGTGAGACTCAGATGAGCTAATAAAGCACTTAGCACAGTGCGTAACAACTACTGTATAAAGGTAAGCTGTAATAATTATTAATTAGTACCTTTAATTCTACTTCTTTGTTGGAACATTTGTGCATACATATTTGAGACCATGAATTTTACTCCTATTTGCTCCCTTGGATTTTGTCTGTTGGGAACTTAGGGGTTTCTCAACTGTTATTCCTCTTTCTTCATTGTAGATACTCTACGGTACAAAGTTCATAGCCTATATATATATATATATATATATATATATATATATATATATATATATATATATATGTATATATGTATGTATGTATGTATGTATGTATGTATGTATGTAAACTCTTTTCTTCCTCTCCTGTCCTTTTTATTTAAAAAGTCTTTTGATCAGATTTGCAAGGCATTCTGCACATAGAGTTTTTCTTGCCTTTGTTAGCTGTAATCCATCTCTGGGCAGAAATCTCTTGTCTTCATATTTTAAGCCTTGGTTCAACAGACCAAATCTCACCCTCAGACATTAACTTCTTAGTCAGTTGTTCACATCTCAACTCATTATGCTTTTATTATATATCCATTTTTATTAGTGGGTCACAACGAGCAAAATACAACCTGTATTTCTATGGCCTTAAGCCTCTTTTCCAAGATATAATCATTGACAACATTTTTTAGGTTCTTTCTGGCAATGTTTTCTTCGAATGTCTTTCCTAAAATATGGTGTCAAAATTGAAGACAGTACTTCCAGATGTCATCAAAATAGGATTGTTATATAGGTATCATGACTTAAGAGAGGCTTCTTTGGTTGACATTCCACAGTCTAATTTAAAATCACATACATCTGCAAGTAAATGAGACACTAAACTGATTTTAGTCACATAGTCCACTAAACTCCCAAGTCTTTTCATATGTACATCTGTTGGCATTCTCCCCTCTTGTATCTTCAAAGCTGATTTTTTGAACCCAAGTGTAGGATTTTACATTTATCCTTATTAAATTTCATTTTCTTAAATTTGGCCCATTGTTCTACCTTATGCAGATTTGGGTACCGAACCCTGTGCATATTGGGTAAATAAACTCATTTCTAAGTATTAAGACTTTAGGAATCAGTTGGTTTAAGTACCATTCCTCTGACTTAGTCTATGCATTGATACCAAATCCCAGAGTAAAAATCCACAATCTATTATTAGCATATTTTCCTGATAAAAAAAATTATCTCTATATTTTTGTAGCTGGCAATGGGTATGGTGATTTCTTTCAAATGAAGACAAATTGACTTAAGCACTCACAAAAGCAGGATGGTGAAATTCCTTCAGGAGGGAGAATCTATCTTCAGCTATTATTTTGTTTTGAAGTCTTTGTAAGTAGGGCTGCACTACAGACAAAACTAGGACTCACAGTCCTTTGATTACCAATTCACATTTTAGATTTTCATAGTTTATTCCCCAATAGGGAAACTGTAAGCAATGGGATTTTTTAAAAAGGAGTTCTTTTTAAAAATAACTTATTTAAACATTAAAATTGGCTCCAACATGCTTCACTGTGCCTTAAGAAAAAGAATAAAATACACTCAGACCCCTTCTGATCTTGAGGGACAAAGATACAACTGTGCTCTAGGATAGGAGAGTGAAGCTGGTATGATGGAAAAAGCCCTAGATGTGGAATCAGGAGAGGTCAGGCTTGAATTGTGTCCCCTACACTTTTAATTCCATAACTCTGGGCAAACCACCTAACCTCTTATCCTCAATTTTTCCATCTGTAAAATGAGAATAAAGATATCATAGTAGATATATCACTATGCTATTGCTAGCTTGTTGTTGTCTGTCCTTTCTTCTCGAAGAGGACCATGACAGCAGGAAAATGATGCCAAGACTTCAAAGTGAGTTGGATTTAAGTGAGGCAGGGCTGTGCAAAGTCACCAGCCTCACATTCTCCTCCAGAGTCCTCTGGGTCCAGTGGTAAAATATAGATCAGGAAAACTGGAGATGGTCCATGTGTTAGTTTGTAATGAGAAAATGTAGGTAAGGTACTTGAGATGAAATGTTTTATTTTGTTTCCCTTTTGGAGGACTGAGTGTCATAGTCTTCATCAGAAGAATGAACTAAATTTTAAGATTAACTGAATTGGGATTAGTGACAACACTAATTGATATGATTACCTGGAGGAGGATCTGGAGTGACCACACTCCATTCTCACAGAGAATCACCGTGTGTTTTGAATAAGGGGACATGGCAATGACTTCAGGACTAAACAGACTGAGGAACTCATAAGGGTGCCTTGTCACTGGAATAAAAGGGATTCAATTCAGAGTTCAAAGTGTTAGTGGGACTGTGGAGAGAGGGCTGGATTTGCAGTCCCCAGAGTTGAGTTAAAATCTTAACCTATGCTACTTATTATCTATATGACTTTAGCAATTCATTTCCTCTTTCTCAGATTCATATTCCTCATGTATAAAATGAGGGAGTTGGATTAGATGACCTCTGTCATTCCCTCCAGTTCTGAATCTGTGATAAAAGTCTGTCCCATAGGTAGAAACAAATTCATAATACAGGGAAAAGATCTGATTCAATGGCAAATCTGAATGTGTATACTAGCCAGGTACTTTTTGAGATGCCTTAGTGAATAAATATTGCTTGAGGTTCTGCTGTGTACAGAACTTTCTGTGCACCATTGAGAGAGATTAAAAATTTAGTTAAGGCACAATAGTGACTGCCCTTAGGAAGCTTACAGAATTTAGGAGAATAGAAAAGTGCACAAATGTTTAAAATACAAAACAATGCATGATAAACATTTTTGAAATAGTACATGGCCTGAAAGTGAAGGCTGTTAGTAACAGGAAAAAATCAAGGAATGCTTCTTGCAAGAGTTGGCATTTGAGTTGTAGTTGGCATTTGAGTTGTAATTTAAAGGATGGGTAAAGAATAAACAAATGGAAAGAAAGGCATAGGGATAGATAAAGGTATGGATGTGGGGAAGTACAGGGAATTTACAAGGTCTAGAACAAAAAGACTGGAGCTTTAGAGGTTGGAGCTTTAGTGTACTCAGTGGTGATGAGTAATATAAGGCTTGAAAGGCAGGATTGTGCCAGATTATGGGAAGGGTTAAGAAAGTTTAGGATGTCAGGCAAAGAGAATGATTCAACTGTAATTGTGAAATACCAATTTTTAAAACTTTTCTAAATGAATCTATCTATCATCTATCATTCTATCTCTGTCTGGCAATAAGCCATAGTGAATATAGCTAGCTCTTGGTAAGGAAAGTCTAGGCTCCAGTCTTGACTCTACTATACAAAAGATATGTGACACCACGGGTAAGTCATTTAGCTTCTCAGAGCCCCAGACAACTTCTAAAGATTGTCAAGTATCAGAGAGGCTGCCAGTGAATCGGAATCAGTGAAGATAACAGTTTCCAAACTCTGAAGTTCTCCAAAGTAAAATCAAAACAAAAAGATCTCACCCTGTCTCTCCCTCTGTCTGTCTGTCTCTGATCTCTCTGTTTCTGACTCTCAGTTTCTCTGTCTCTCTATTACTGTCTTTGTCTTTCTTCTTCATCCCTCCCCCCCACAAGTGTTACATGTACTAATTAACTGAATTAATGTTGGAAACATATTATATGCACATGCATGCATGCTCAAGCACGCTTGTGCATGCACGTGTGTGTGTGTGTAGGGTATAGGGTGGGAGCTGTAAGTACACTAAAAAGTTAAAAAACAAGGATAGAACAACCTGATTTCTTAAGAAAGACCGCTAAAGATTTGATCTGCCTCTCAATGCTACAACTAGACTCCTTGATCCCCTGGGACTGTGCTAGGGAACATATTCAAAGAAGTAATAGAGGTACCATGACACTTAGGAATAGCTAATATTATGTTATGCAGACAAGAACCTAAAAACAAATGAGAATTTATTTTAATATTTAAATCTTTCATCATATGTCACAATAAAAGAGTGAATGCTAGAATGGACAGCACCATACTTACTTTGCCCCTTTTTTGTTCAAGGAAATCAGTCACACAGTGTCAGATGTAGAAGAGATTTTAGAAATAATTGAGTCCAATCTTTGCATACTATAAATGAGGAAACAGAGGCAAGGTCACCTGGTTTTTAAATGACAGAGCTAGGATTTAAACCAAGGAAATTGTGATCCTTGTAACTCCAAATCCAATAGTCCACTCTGTCTAATTTTCTTCTTTATAGTTTATTGAGCTATTGGTTGTCACACTGAGTTTTTAGTTAACCAATTTGCCTAGTCCTTTAAAACTAGAGAAAGGCAAAAATGGGAGAGGCCAGAAGTGACAGTAGAGTCAGAGGACTACGAAGCTTTGGAATGGGACAAAACCTTGAAGATCATGTATGATAAACTCTCTTGATTTTTATAAATGAAGAAGCTTGGGGTTGGCATGATAACTTGCATAGTCACACAGCAATTCACTATTGGAAAAAATGTTGCTCTCAAGCAAGGTGCTCTATATGTGGCATGTTTTGAGATTTTCATTCTCTTGTTTCATGGTTTTATTGTTAACATTTTGTTTTGGTTTTACTGTTAATATTTTATGTTTTGAATTTTATTAGATATTGTGTTGTTGCCTTTTCCATTATCCAGAGCCAGTATATTAATTCTCATGTCTATAGTTTTTGAAGGTTTACAAACCACTTTCCTCATGACAAACCTGGGAATGAGGTAGGTGGCACACTATCTGTTTTACTACTGAGGAAACAGGTTAGAGTTGCCCAGGGCTGAAGAGCTGATAAATATCAGGTATAGTATTTGAGGCCAAAGAGGAGCTGTCTATGGGGCTATACTTGACCTAATCCAGCACATCTTTCCGCTAGCTACCCTATTGTGATTTGTGACTTCTTTTTCCCATCAAGATTTTTACCTGTTTAACACTGGGGAAGAGCAGGGCAATATGTGATGTAGCTGGAGGTTTTATTTTTCTGACAGGTGTCTCTTTGCAGTTCAATGGAGAACATTTGGAAGGAGCATTAGACTCAGTCAAGAAACCTGTGTCCTAGGCTAGATTCTAGTCCTAAAACATTCTGTGACCTTTGAAAAGCTACTCTGTCTAGCTTCAGAAAACCATCATAAAGGCTTTCATTTCCTCTGTTAAAAAGAAGGGAAACATGTGTGGATTAATTATTCACTGAAGTCCCTTCATGGTGTAACTGAAATAAAAATGGCTTGGTTAGTATAAAATCTAGGTTCAAATCCTGACACTTTCATGTACCTAGTTTATTTCTCTTGACCTCAGTTTCCTTATCCACAAAATCAAGGGATTGGACTGGATGATATTTAATGCTCCTTAACATTAAAAATCTTAATTTCTACAAAAATCACATTTCTATCTTTAAGAGTTTGTGACTCTGGGGGCCTCAGCTCTTCTGCCTTTCCCCTCTCACTTTTATGGCTATGCAGAGTTACTGATGGCTGACCTGTTGGCTGCTTTTCAGACTCACTTTGAAATACAGGCTGGCAGGAGCTCTAGAGGCCTGGAATCCCAGGTTAGCCAGACAGCTGCACACTGCAGTACATTTTTAATGGGCTCCCCCTCTGCTACTGCTGAGAGCTTTCCAGGTTAAGGTCAGTTCTGAAACCAGCTGAATTCTTTAATAATCACTGCCTTTCCAGTCTCCACCAAAGGTTCAAAAGGAGGAACAATTTTTGTCCCATTAATATTAATTCCTTTGCTGTGGGGGCTTGTTATGATGACATATTTTCTCTTTAAGCATTCACTACAGCAGTACTAAGTGCACAGCAGACTGACTACTGCTATGTGGAAATTGGAGCCAGTTATCATTAGTTGCTACGAACAATTGTCCCTGATTTTCCTTGCCACCCTTTGCAAAGTAGCTCTCTAGGCCTGTAAGATTTATGCTGACCAGCCCTAGATAGCCAAAGAGCTGACAAGAGGGGGCCCATTGGTTCTCTCTCTCCTAAACAGGTACATGCATGGACAAAGCTTGGAATGAGGACCCAGAACTAAACATTCAAGTCCAGAGGACTCTAATTTCCTTGAGTGGGAGGCTGATCTAAGGTCAATTACTAAGCAGATATTCAAAGTACCCCTGCAAGGGATTGAAGAGCCAAAGCTAGAACTCGTCTCCTGACTCCTGGTCTAGGGCTCTTCCTAACACTCTGAAACACCTACTCATCTATGGAATAAAAGGCAAAAAATCAATAACCCACATCCAGTGACTCTCCAAGATTATATTGCAGAATAATATGCATTGAAAGAGAGAATTTCCTCATCTAAAGTTCCCCACATGAATGAAATCTTTGGTCCAGACCCCAAACAAGCTAAAACAAAACAAAATTCAACTGGACTGGTACAGGAAAATGTTCTCAAGTAGCATGTGTTGGTATGTTAGCAGGGGATTTTACAAAGATATTCATGATATCCTTGAAGAAAAGATGAATTGAGGTTGACTAGATGACATCACAGAGTTGGTAGATAAAGAACAATTAAGTGATTATGCCCAAGAGAGCATGGAGGAAGGTCTCTCATGGAGGGGACATCTGTTGAATATTTTTATCAGTGACATGGGTGAAGGCATAATGTGTAAAATTTATAGAGGACAAAAAACTGGGAATGATAGCGAACACTTTGAATAACAAAGGTAATACCATAAAGGATTATAATACCTAGTACAATCTGGCAAATGAAATAAATATACAATTTAATAGAAATGGAGTACCACACTTGGGGTAAATATAGGATAAGGGAGGGGTAGCTG
Organism: Potorous gilbertii; assembly: GCA_028658325.1. NCBI lineage: Eukaryota > Metazoa > Chordata > Mammalia > Diprotodontia > Potoroidae > Potorous > Potorous gilbertii. The sequence continues at coordinate 242,651,599 of CM053769.1, forward strand.
GAAAATGGTTTCTATAAAAATGATCTGGAGGGATCTTAGTTAACTTCAAGGTCTATGTGAGTCAATTCTGTGATATAGCAGTCCCCCAAATATGTGGACTATTTGTGCCCAACCTGTAGTAGAGTTTTACAGAGTTCATGTTGGTCTGATCAACCACATTCAGACACACTGTACCTTAACTCCAAATAGTGAAGTCATTTTAATCCTCTTCAAGAACTAAGACAACAACCAGCAAATACTCAAATAAAATCATCCCAAAGACGTCTTATTTTCATTACCATAGGCCTAATATCCAGAGCAATGGAGCTAATAATCCCAGTCCTTCCTACACTCAACAGGTCATTGTTATTTATTCTTGTTGTTCAGTGGGTTCAGTCCTGTGCCCTACTTGGAGACTCTATTTGGGATTTTCTTGGCAAAGATACTGGGGTAGTTTGCCATTTCCCTCTCCAGCTCAATTTACAGATGAAGAAATTGAGGCCTACCTAAGCGCACACAGCTGCTAAGTGTCTAAGGCCAGATTTGAATTCTGTAATATGAGTCTTCCTACCCCCAGGTCAAGTACCCTCTCCATTGCACCACCTCATCAGGTCATATCTAGGGGCAATATTAAGTTCTTGGCACAACATTTTTAGGAGGACATAGGCAATCTGGAAAGTATCTAGAGGTAAGAGGTCTAGAGACTATTCTCTATGAAGTTTGTTTGAAGAAAACAGATATTTTGGCCTGAAGAAGGAATAATAGGAGATGATGATAGCTGTGTTAAAGTTGTAAAGGGCTGTCATGGAGAAAGAAGTTTAGGAGTGTTCTGCCAATGTATTATTAATTTATTTTTAAAGGAATCAATGTATTTTTATTGGAATGGGAAGATCTTTCCCATCCATTAACAAGCTTATATGACCAGCTTGAATCACATGGAAGCCTAGGGCATGTAAGCTTGAATCACATGGAGCCTATGGTGGGAGCAGCTTGTTCAATGAGTGAAGCAGGAAGGGGCAGAGCTGGAGTAGAGGTGAGAGGAAATTGGTCAGACTAATCAGAGCTGGGAAGGACAGAGAAATCAGACAGCTGATTGTGAGTGAGAGAAGGGAATTTTGTTTGAGGGAGCTTCTTGGTGATTTGCCTAAGGGAGTTTGTTTGTGGGAAAGACTTGGGGATGGTGTTGTCCTCTGCATTGTTACTGTGTGTAGATTTTTGTTGCCATGATGGATTTGGTTTTCTGATGTTAAGATTCGACTTTCTGGTGTTTGAATGAATGTTTTGGTTTTGTCTTGCATATGCAGAGTCTGCTATATTTTACAATTCAGTACTGTGCTGGCATATTTATAGACCCTATAAGCACTGTGAATATTGTCTTGGCATACAGCCAACCATCAGAGAGCTAAACCAGTTGCAGATATCAATCTGAAATGGACAGAACAAAAGTCTTCATATTTAGAGCTGTTCAAAAGTGGAATGGGTTGCCCTGATAGAAAGAAGATTCTTAAGAAAGGAGGTCTTAAGCACATTTTTGGATTGATGTAGGAAATAAGCTTTAGCTTTCAGGACAGGTCTGGGATAGGAACCAGACTTTTAATTTCATGGGATAGGGAATTCCCACATGAGCATACTCCTGTACCAATACAAGTTGGCACATTTTCTACAACTTATATTTGCCTAGAGTATTGAGAGGTTAAATAACTTTTCGTATAACTAGTTTCTTTGTGACTAGTTCTCTATCCACTACGCCACACTTCCTCTCCTGCTGGAGATGTCATAGAGGGAAATAAGATTAGGTATGAAGTGAATTGAATGATCTTGGAGAGCTTTCCCACTCAAATTCTATCAATCTGTGTAATATTTTGAACCTAAAAAGGAAAGTTTGTGTTGGTTTGAAATTTGTGATGCAGTAGAAAGACCCTTTGACCATGAATCAGCAAATTAGGTTTTTAATTCTAGCTTTTCTATTCACCAATTGTAAGATTATAGTGAAATCACTTTAGTTCTCTGGATCTCAGTTTGTTGGGTTGGATCAGCATGTTTCAGAGAGTGGTCTAGGGACCCTTATGCAACTTCAAGACTCAGGAGGTTAGTGAAATTAAACTTATGATCATAACAATGCCAGGACATTTTCATTTCTAATTGTGAATATCAATAGTTATAGTTAACTCACATAACAAAAGGTCTTTAGGAAAGTCCTCAGTAATTCTGAAGAGTGTAAAAGGAATTCTGAGACCAAAAACAAAAAAAGGAGATGATCTCTCTGGAGACTCTTTACATCAAACCTCCCATGAGTCTATGCTTCATGATTTTGGATTTGTGAGGTTAACATAATAGAATGTCACTGGATTAAAAGAGGCTGGGGTGCTCACCCCTAGGGCTAAAGGAACTCTAACTCTGAACTCACAGACATGTATCAGATTAGCCCAAGTGAACCTGGGAGGAGTAAGGCTTTTGTTTCTTTTCTCTCATACTCTCTGGCTATTCATACTCACACCCTTGGGCCCTGGTAAGGGAAGGGGAGTGGGGAAGGATCACATAAAGTTTAAGTATGGCTCATGTCTAAGGTTATCTCTAAAAGGGAGTTGAAAAGTATTCAATGTAGATCACATATAAAGCTATTAATTATTTCTTCCACTCAAAAAAAAAACGCAAAACACACAAAAGACTCCAAGTGTGCATTAATAAAGACTTAAAGATAACATGACAATATATAATTCCTATTCCCAATATATAATTTCTATTGTACTCTCCAGGGAGATTGATACCAAAAATGTTAAAACATGGGATATTTAGTGGGAATCCAGAATAAGCATTTCACTTTCACCTTGGCTCTTCAGTATCTAAACAACTCCCCTAAGGTTCATACCTTCTGGCAAGGTCAAGCATGCATGAGTTCATCCTGCTGTTAGTCATCATCTTCTTCTCTAAGAAACATTGTCATAGCTGCAGACACTCACTGAGGGATGTTTTCAACTATTGAAACTCATGAGATTTCCTCCCAAACGAATAGCATCTATCTCAAGAGTTGTTGTCTAATTCCCTAAACTCAGGGAAAGAAGACCAAGTGGAAGAAGTAGTTAGGGGACTGAGGTCTACATTCTAGCTTGCCTGGAAACCCAAATGACTTCTGTTATTAATAAGCAGATCATCCATCCCTACAGGTGTGGGTAGAGAGAGCTCCTTTCCTCCTTTCAT
>CM053769.1:242654875-242667913 GCA_028658325.1 Potorous gilbertii
AGAGACAGAGAGAGACAAAGACAGAGAGAGACAGATAGAGACTGACAGAGAGACAGAGACAGAGATGGAGAGAGAGAGAGAGAGAGAGAGAGAGAGAGAGAGAGAGAGAGAGAATTTGCTTCTCCCTTTAATATCTACTGAGTGGACAGCTCTTCCTGGCCAATTCTATTTGACAGAGGCATCTTTTACTAAAGTCATGTGGTCTAACCAATCAATATGTACGTTGCTTTGTCCTTCCAAAGGACTAAATCTTTCAAAACTAAGCTAGTAAGTATGGCCCACCAGAACTGTTCCTGAAGAGTTCAGTTTAGCTCCATACATGATCCATGAGATTCTCCCTGCTATACAAATGTAGGGGTAATGTGGGCATAGGTTATGATCTGGAGTCCGGAAAAGCGAGGTTTTGAATATCATTGACAGTTTTGAGCCGTGTGATCACTTACTGACCTCATGGGGCTAATGTAATGATTAAATGACCTAGGGTGATAAAAGTGCCTTGTCAACCATAGAGGTCTATACCTAGGGTGGCCCAAATACTTAGTACAAATGTAAGCTCTATTAGCTTAGAACATTATAGTTCTCCAGAAAATATTGTTTCCTCTTAAGGAACATACCTGCCATTTTGTTCAAGACTGAACTTGGGTCATGGGATACGGACTCATGGTCGAGGCAACCAGGTTTCTCTCATAAAGATGGCTGAGAAACGTATCAAGACAGATAAACACAGCGCATAGGAGGACGGCTAGCATAGGTTCACTTGATTTGGTCAGACAGGAAAGATACCAAGAAGGGTTTAATAATCTTACTTTGTTCTAGTCTCATTTTCTCGGAAGAGGATTGCTGATAATGAGAGCACAAACTCCTACAACATTCTCTCGTCATCTTTCTCACAAAGGCCAGCGAGAAGCAGGGGAACTACCCCTACATCTTGATGGGGTCCGTTGAGACAGGCACAACTTGTCCTTCCCCTAATCCCCTCAAGCCTCTCTGAGGGCCAGTTGAGGCACACATAGCATTTGTGCATTCAGCTCTAAGTGTTCTCCATCCCTTGACAAGTGACCACCTGCTTTTTAGGCCAACGGACAAAGAAGGCATATTGCCAGCAATAGCTTTATAAGTTTACATCACCTCATCCCTGTATCTCACTGCACAACTGCAGTGGAAGTTTATATTATTTATCCTTATATAATGCTGCGCAAGCTTGGTGGAGATGTTTTGAACCCTAACTGTCATAACTCATATCTAATAACTGGGAACAGGAGATAGTTATGGCTATGGATCCTGGGAAACTGAACTATAAGAAATAATAACAAAATTCACTTTACACACACTAAAATCCACCTTACGTACACTAAAATTCACTTTACTTACAATAAAATTCACTTTACGTATAATGTTTACAGATTCTTCCATGCTATCATGCTTTAATTAAAAAAACATATAAACCTGGTTGTCTTTTATTAAACCAGTTAACATTAATGATTAAAAAATATCATCTAAGAACAAGATGTAAAATTTAAATAAATACAAACACCTAATGACAGGTAATTTTATTTCTGATCTTCAGTTGTGATTAATCATCAATTAATTTAACTGTGATTCTCCTTTCTTTATTAAACAGAAAACAACTTTCTAACTCATCCCGAATCTTTCATTATCTTCAAAACACTGCTAATATACTGGACTCCAGTGCCTCAGGCTTGAGGGCATAATTATGTCAAAAGACAATATTAAAGGCACACCTTTAATAGTTTATTTACAATTTATCAAGAGGATGGGCCCATTTGTTCTTCTAAATTATTGGCTCTTTCGCTTTTACCTTGAGGCTTGCCAGACTGAGGTAAAATAAAATCAGATGGGGACCATTGATCTGCATAGAAACCTCATGATGGTCATTTCCCAATCGATTGTTTTGGTTGGCAGTTCACTTCTAAATTACTGCAGATAGTGTCCCTCCCCCATTTTCTAAACTTTGCTATCTAGAAAATATAATATGGTGAGTTCCATCATCAATCAATGGAAGAATCCCTTTTGTTCAGTCATTTTTCAGTCATGTCCAACACTTCATAACCCCATTCAGGGCTCTCTTGGGAAAGATACTAGACTCATTTACCATTTCTTTCTCCAGCTCATTTTACAGATGAGGAAACAGGTAAGCAGGTTAAGTGACTTACCCAGGGTCACACAACTAGAAAGCCTCTGAGACAAGATTTGAACTCAGGAAAATGAGTTTTCCTGACTGCAGGCCTCATACTCTATCCACTGTGCCACTTAGTTGTCCTAAGAATCCTTAAGCTTTTCCCATTTTTATATACATTTGAATAGAATCTCAACTGAAGCCCTATACTAGGCAATAGAGTTGAGCCTGGATCATAGAAGTCCATATTAATGGAAGCATAATTATTGACAGGTCCTACCTAGGTAGGAGGGCTTGGATTATGAGTCTGTTCTCTAAGACTCAGTCATCTAAATCTGGGGAAATTTGTTAGCAGAAATTTGGCCCTTAGGCAAAGGGTGTTTTGTTTTATTTTCTAACCATTGCAACTCTTGAAAGTCATCCTTAGAATGGAAGGATTGTGAACTGTACCAACAGAGGAAATAGTCATAACAAGAACATTGAATTCTCAAAGTTAACCATAAAAGGATGGTTTTCATAGTAATGAAGTAATATCTCTATATTTGAGTCCAGAAATCCCATGGAACCCCTGAGGACCCAGTTTTGGACTGTAATTCTTATGATTTCCTTCAAACAATCAATCAAACAATTAATAAACATTAACTTCTTAAGGACATACTGTATGCCAAGAACCATGCTGTGCTGAAGTTCTTGCTGTCAAAGAGATTACATTTTATTAGATGATACAATATACACAGACAAGAAAATATATTCAAAATAAATACAAAGTAATTGGGTAAGACACCAGAAACTGGAGGTGAAAGGATGGTAAGGATGGAATTTCTGTAGAAGGTAGGATTTAGTTGAAAAAATAGAGAAAGTTAGAACTTCTAAGAGATTCTATTGATAAATCCCCAAGACTGTACAATAACTGACATGATGATTCTTTGGAACATCCTAGACTTGCCCTTCTAGCTGTATCAGAGCCCCTTTTGATGTCCTGCACTAGAATTCTCTCCTTGATAAACCACTTGGATTCCATTGGCTTTAGAACTGATGTTGGATATCTAGATAGCTCAGTGGGTAGAGCACTGAATTTCTGAATCAGGACAACTCATCTTTATGAGTTCAAATCTAGCCTCAGATATTTATTAGCTGTGTGACTCTGGGCATTTCCTCTTCTATAAAATGAGCTGGAGAAGGAAATGTCAAACCACTCCAATACCTGTGCCAAGAACACCCTAAATGGGGTCACAAAGACATGACTGAAAATATCTGAATGACAACAGCAGGATACTTAGTAATTAGTTGCCTGGTTATGGACTTCAATGTAAAAAAGTGCCAGAGGGAACCCTAAAGAGATTTATGACAGTAATTAAATGATTCTGCCATCACATTGATTATTGGTTTCAAATACTGGAAGGGTTGCCATATGGAAAAAATATTAGACTTATTCTGATTGGCTTCACAGCATCTAGCCTAGAGCTGGTGGTAGAAGTTGAAGAGGTAGATTTCAGCTTGAAACAAGGAAATGTATTCTAACAATTAGAGCTTTCCAAAAGTAGAATGGAATGCCTTGAGAATCCTCATCTTTACCTGTTGGCCTTCTACCTACCATTTAAAAACTATGTCAAACACTATCTTCTCTATGAAGCCTTTCCTAAGTTCCTTCAGATATTATACTTTTAGATTTCTTACAGCCTTTTGTTATGTTACTGTTAGGCTTTTATCTGTGTTTGTGTCTGAAACAAGTATTAGATTGTGAATTCCATTGTGTTTGTCCTTCGTTGCTGAAGAAGACCATGCCATCAGACAAATGATGACATGATTTGCACTTGACTTTGTTTTGAGTGACAGTTTTGAGTGCAGGTCACCAGCCTCACCTCTCCTCCAGAGCAATCTGAATCCAGAGACCTGATATTCCTCAAGATGACTGGAGATGACCCAGGATGCATTGGGAGACATTGAACCCGTTAAGTTAAGGTCTTTGTCTTTTCCTTTCCTCTTAGACATTGGATTTTGTATTGGCAATGTTTCCATTTCTGGCCACCTCCCTTTTCTAATCCGTTTTGAGTTAAGAAAATATATACCTTTGCTTAGAATTGTGTGAAAATCAAGAATAAATTGTCTCTGAGTGAGTACATGAGGAACTCTTTGATGGGTAAAGCATATGGATTTTGTGATGTCTATTTTGATAGTTCAGAGGCCTTAAAAAAAAATCTTACTGGTTCTCATAAGTGAGTTCTAAATCACTAACACTGAAAAGCTACTGTGCCTTAGAATTCCATTCCAAGTCAAATAAAGAGATTGACTTGGATATTGTGGGAAAGAAGAAAAAAAAACTGGGAAATGAGAGTTAGTATCGAAGGATTGGTTCCAGACTTATGGCTATTTGCACAAATTATTTTTCCCTCTCTTATTAGCACAGATGATGGAATGTTGACCATTAAAAGGGAGGAAGAGAGGTCTGAGTGGGAAGGGAAATATGGTGAAATCTTCCTTTTGTAAGGTACAACCCTCTCTTTATAATAAACAGAACTGTTTTGTGCTAAAAGGGATAAAAAACATTTTGTAAAATTTATATTAACTATGAAAGGATATAAGATGTTGCTTCTGAAAAGAATAGGGCATAAGATGTTGCTTGTAAAAAAGGATATAAGATCATCTGAAAGAAGATATATATATACATATGTATGTGTGTATGTGTGTATATGTGTGTGTGTGTGTGTGTGTGTGTGTGTGTGTATACTTCTATAAGCTTCTAAAAGGTAAACATTTAGGTGCCTAAAAGGAATAGGAAAATAATTTTATATTAATAGAGGTTGTTAATGTTTGTATATGAAAAAATAATTTTCAGATGAAATTCAAGTAATTTTGGACAGAAAATAAACTGGTATAAATATAAAGACTTGTGAATAATGTAAAATTGTGCGTTGCTTATATGTCAACAGTATAATGTTTTAAAAAGAGACACAGAAACAATGTTTGCTTATTAAAAACTGGAGAAATGAATATGGAGAAAAATAGTTTCAAGGATACAAAAGAAGATTTTGGACAATGTCAATGCCTTTGGAGAAATAGGAGATTCAGGTATCTCAGTTCGTTTGCTCATAATTGTTCTGAGTCTCTGGTAGGATTTTAAAAAAAGGACTATGGGTATGATGGGGGAAAATTTCATGAGTTGTGACTTTTAAAGTGAGAGTCAAGTAGAATGGATGGACACATTATTTCTCTTCCCTTTCTATTTTAGATTTTGATTCTTTGATTTGTCACTCATATTTATTTCTTACATATTTATTTATTTATTTTTTAAATAAATTCCTTCTAAATAACTTCTGTGTTATTGTCTTGTAGATCTTTTTACCATCCACTCTATTCTCATTTTTCTGTTTTTTAAAAAATATATAAATGTCAATTACTACAGATAATAGAGAGGATATTGCATATGGTAGGAATTTCCCAATGCCCCTGACTGTGCTGCTTCTTATTCTCTCTATGGTCATTTTTTCCCCATTTGCCATGACACCTCCCTGTGCCCATGTTCTCCTATTCTTACTTCTGGATATCCAGTGCCTTTCTACCTTTCTTTCTGGGTATCAGGCTCTCTCTCTTCTCCCAGAGTTTTGATTATCTTTTTAGAGTCAGATTGAGTGGTCTCTCTAAGGGTTAAATCTCTACAGATTTGGCATAAAGTCCTCATCTCCCATTATAGAATCTCACTTTCCCCACATGGGAACCTTTTTCAGTAAAACACCCTCCCATCACCAAAGTGAGAATTTCCTCTTTCATTCTCTTTCTGTCCTCTCCTTTGCCCCCTCATCTATTCCTCTATAAGCCCTCTTCTTCCTGAGATACTACTGGAGTTATTTCCCCTACATTGTTAAGGTGCATCACATATACCTATCTATCCTATTCCTCCTCTCCTCATTTTTATATGTATTCCCATTCTTCAGTTTAGTCCTACAAACAAAACAAAACAAAAACAACATTAATTCACCTGTAGGTGGATGGAGTGTTGGGAGGTTTTGTCTCCTGAATATTTACAAAATACTTCACTCAAGTAAAATTTGCAAATTTAGAAGTTAAAGGTTAAAAGTATTTCTACTTTACAAATGAGAAAACTAAAGCTCAGCGAGGTTGTGATTTGCCTAGAAACACATAGTTAATAAATAAATAAAGGAATGAGACTCCCAACTCAGATGTCAATATTTTGGGTTCTTTCCACTATACCTTCCATGCTGAATTCATACAAACTGCTCTCCAAATTCACAACACTTTTTAAAAATGGCAAAATTATTTCTGAGCATCACTTTCATTCTACTCAATCAAAATCTTATAGATGTCTACATACTTACTTTTTTCCTATTCTTAAAAGTGATGGCAGAACTGCTGGATCAGTCTGACCTGTTCCGCCATTATTTTTGATTTCTACTTTCACCTTTGTCTCCTTGGGTACTTATGGAAAGACATTTCTGAAAGGTTTCTTTTTTGTTAATTTGTTATTGTTAACTAAATAAGTGTCTTATATTTTTAGGATTTTTTTTTCTTTCTTGGAGTGAGATAATTTATTTCATTACCTTGGTTGCTGCGTATCTCTACCTTTCTGTATTTATATTATATGGGCTATTTGCAAAGCCAAAAGTCTGTTCAGGTTTGGTTTCTTAATAAGAATTATTCAAATGTCTCTTTTTACTGAATATCCATCTTTTTTCATTAGGTATTAGGTTCACTTTTTCAGAATGTCACTTAGATTTGCATTTTGGACTCCTTTACTCTTTGGAACACCATTCCATTTCTTCTTGTGGTTTCTGGTGGGTAGAAGATAGTCTTTTGGTACTTAAATTTCCTTTCCTTTACATCTGAAGTTTCTTCTAGTTGTTTGACAAAGTTGTTTTTCATTGGAATTATTCAATTTAACAGTTATTTGTCTCCTAGGTGTTTCGTCCCCTTTCCTGGCCAGATGCAATCCGTGGAGTTTTTCGATTGTCACTTTGCCTTCTGATTCAGTGCTAGACAGTTTTGCTGCATTATTTTTTGCATCGTGGTATTCTAATTTTTTGACTTGGCAGGTTATTCTGAGAGATCTATAATCTTTAACTTGTCTATATTCATCTCTCTCTGGGATTATTATATTTTGCTTATGTAGGGATTATTTTCTTTTATGTTAATGCTTTTTTGCTTTTCTTCCAGATAATCTTTTCCTTCTATGTCTTTGGAGTCCCAGTTTTCTCTTTTATTTCTTTGGTGAGATTTTCTACTATGGATTCACATTTTTCTACTTTATTTTGCTGCATCTTTCTGCTGTGGAAGATATACATTCTGCTTTCACAACTCTTATTTTTCTCTTAAACCATTTGGGAAAAGCTTGCTGTAGATCCATGTTCTCTTAGGTATCCACAGGGTCCTCTGCCTCATCAGGTATTCATTTTTCCCTCCTTTGTCTTCCAATAGTTATTCATGGATGTCTGAATGTTCAGATGATCTGGGGGCCTTATTCCCTTCTGTTATGAATATCTTTCCTGTTGATTTATCTGTATGTGCTCAAGAGTTTTAACTGAGTTTCCTGCTTCTAGAGATTTCTGGTAATTTCAGCCTTTTTTTCCCCCTTCTGATAGTTTATGCAGCCTTCCTGACCCTACCTTTCATTGCAGTTTTCCTCGGAGTTGGACTTCAAAGTTGTCTCAGCTTTCTCACACTCTTGACAACTCACATTTCATAAGCCTTGGCTTCTCTCCCAAGTGACTTTTTTGGGGGACTGAACTAGACACCCCTGAATGCTAATCCCTTCCTCTTTTTAAGCCTGGTAGAGTTCCGTATGCATGGTGGAATCCTGCCACAACTTCCTTTATTCCTCAGTTCTCTGGATAAGCACTGTTGCAGTACAGCGTGCTATTATGCTACCTTCTGAAGCAGAGCAGACTTCAGCCTTTTGACTTTCCCTGGCATGGAGGGCTCAAGGGGAAAGACTCTGTGGGGCAGAGTTAAGTTCTTTTCCAAGCCCATGAATTGGCTTGCATAACCCTGGTGGGGGACTGGGGGTGCCGAGTGAGTGTGTTAGGCGTCATCTTTCTCTACTTTAAGTCTATCAGTTTGTAGCTCAATAGAGTTTATGGTGTCAGACCTTGGAGATAGCTGAAACCGCATTACCTTTTGCACCTAATGATAGCTAATAGTCAACATTAGTCTATTTCCTAGTATATGTCAGGTACTTTACAAACCTTGTCCTATTTAATCCTCATAACAACAATGAAAAGTAGGTTCTACTATAATTCTTATTTTACAAGTGAGGAAGATGAGACAAACAGAGGTTAAGTGACTTGCCTGGGGTCACACGGACTGCATTTGAACTCAAGATTTCCTGACTCCAGGTCTGCCACTCAATCCATTTTGCCACATAGCATACTGCCTATACTGAAAAAGTTTGAGAGGTAATACACATAGAAGAAATATCTAATCCTCTTTCTTGTTGGCACATAACCCAGAAGTCAGAAGATTCTTTTTAAATCATTGGACTAGACAGGAATCAGGTCTAGGAAATAGAAAAACTAGATAGAATCTGAGAGAAAAACTGAAGATACAACACAGGTGCTAAAAAAAATGCTCTGTAGTAAAAATGGTGATTATATGCAGTCAGTCAACAGAATACGTCAACTGAATGATTCCTGTTTGGGGGGAGAGACAATTGACTTCATGGACCATGAGTTTCAGTAATGGCTTTTACCCTTCAGAACCACCTACTAGGTAGAGAGAAGTGAGGCTTCTGATAAAGGACCATAGTTCTCTGCTTCCACCTCTGGCTTGAGAAGGAAAAGGAGAGGGGGTTTTGCTACTGCATTCTGATGGGTTATCTAGCTTTGTTTGCCTGGCTAAAGAGTCAGCATGAGCTAAGTTTCTGGGAGTTCCATTTTAACTGGATGATGTAACATCCAGATATAACTGGATAATTGATCACAATAGCCAATATGATGAACTTTGCAGTTCTTTGGCTTAAAGGAAATGCTATTCGAAGTAAGAAGTAACACTTTCTAAAAATCTTTATGAAGTTAATTATACATTTTAGTGGTTTGTAAAAATTCAAGTAGATAAGAGAAGATTAACTCAGATAAACAGTAGTTTGGATGACTAGTAGCTACTAGTAGTAGGGAACAGAGAAACACCTTTGTGTAGTATAGATGAATGGATAAATAACACTTAAGCTAACAGTCCAGGGTTATGACTTACCCTAGGCACATGATTATTTACCCTCCCTGCCTCATTCCATAAATGTGTACTCAGAGTTATTGAGTACATTGATAGGAGAATGTGATCCAGGTTTATATGTATATCCTTATGTATTTCGTTATTCGTGTATTGACTTTAATATGTTAGTGTCTAGGATATCAGTTCTTTTGCCAGTTTATCAGTCTAATGGCTATGCTTAAGATATAAAAGTAACATTAGCGTGAGTAGCTGGCTGTGTAATATCATGTATTATGTGAGTATATTACTTTATGAGTAATGGGTTGTAAAGATGGAAAAAACCTTGCTTGTGGGCTCAGGAGCTACAGTGATGAGGAGAAGTTCATTTCTCTTCAATTTCTCTTAAATCTAGGTCTTGAGAAAGTCAACATACAATTGTGTGGTTGTGGTTTGTCTTTCAGAAACTAGGTCTACTAGTATGAGAGGAGGTTGGAGTGAGCAAACCAACCCAAGGAGTGAATGTGCATTGACATATGTGAGGGGTGTTAAAGACCTAGATGAACATATAAATAAATATAGCTAGGTAAACATATACATTTATGTATGTATACATATATATATATATACATGTTTGTATGTATGTACACATTTGTATGATCTCTTACATATGTTTTATATATAAAATAGTGATACTGTGTTACAAGGATGGGTTGCTATCCTATGCCACTCACCATGCCAGGACCCCATTACATTTGGGCCATTACATGTGGTTGTCTATACCCATTTTACTCACTATAGCCTGGTATACAGATGCTCATTTTGATCTCAAATTGCAGCATTCTTTGAAAACATGAAAGGAGCCTGTTTTCAAAGCAAAATCTTATCAGGTGGGAAAAGAAAGCCAGTCCTGGAAAGAAACAAATCATAAAAGAGGGCATGACTTTGCTGATAATCACCCTTATGCCAGGTCTGTACTTGTAGTTTCTCTGCAGGGCTCCCATTAAGAAATGGAAGAATGATAAACAGCCATTATGAGCATCTTATATTCCCATCTAGTTTTAGGAATTCCTCTCAGGGAGAAACAACCATGTAATGATATGAACTGGACAAATATGAATAATTATATCTTTATAGATCTGATGTTGACGTTCCCACTTTCCCCTTTGGAAGAGAGATGTGCTTATTCTTTTCATCTAAAAGAAAAAGGGAAAAGCTCCCCCCACATACACACTTACACATATATGCACATACACATACACACATGCACACACATACACACACACACACTCATACACAACCCCTCACTAAATTTTCACATCTGGAGCTGGGTTTATTAACAGGTGGGGCTCAATGACAGACAATCACTTTGAACTGTCAGTGGTTCTTATGAGCCCTCTTTGTGTCTCTCTAGCAGAGGTGTTCTTGCTCTATTTCAAACCTATAGCTCTTTCTAGAACAAAACGTTGACTAAATAACCAAGTACAATGAACAGAATTCTAACTGGGCTGACGCACAGCTGTTCTGCATTTCCACCAAGGACAGGACAAGAGAAAATTAGAGCCTGGGAGATTGAAGATCTGACAGTTCGGGCTGTGAGGGGCCACAGTGAACTACAGAGAGAGCCAGTGGGATCTCTTTCCCTAGGGAGCTTTCTCTGCTTGAGAGACAGCTCTGTCAGTGAAGCAATTCCACCTGGAGTCAAAAGAGGAAGTAATTCAAAGGAAATGAGCAGAGCCAGGCTGAGGCAGACTTGGGATGAAATGAGGTTTAGATTTATCAATTCATAGACTGTTGGAAATGGAAAGGATCCATCCCTAACTTCCCACACTTTCTCTCTTCCTCCCCCTTTTGTTAGACAGGCCTAGAATGATTATGTGGCTAACTTGTCCAAGGTTATACAGACACTTATAGGGCAGAGCTGGCACTCCTAACAAATGAAAAAAAACACACGAATTTTCAAATGCCTGTTATATTTAAAGGACTGTGTTATGCACTGAAGATACCAAGACAAAAACTGAAGTGATCCCTGCTCTCCAAAAGCTTACATTCTACAAGGGAAACAATGTGCACATTGATAAGAAGATACAGAATAAATATGGAGGGAATAAATATTAAAAACAATGTAATTAAATGTGAAATATTTAGGGAAGAAGACACTAATGTAGGAAAGATATGGAAAGGCCTATTTTAGACGGTAGAAAGTGAGGTGATGGAGTGTATTCCTAGCATGGGAGGTGGCTAGTGCAAAGGTGAGGAGATGGGAGATGCATGAGAAATAGAGATAATACCAGTTTGATTGCTCTGTATATTGGAGGAAGGAATAAGGTAAAACAAGGCTGGCAAGATAAGTCATGTGTTCTTTATACTATAGTGTGTCTTCAGAATCATAGTCTCTCAAGATTAATAGATCTTCAGTTGTAACAGCAAGCACCCTAACATACACAGGAGGGCCTGCTGCACAGGTTCTTGCATCAGCTTTCCTAAAAGGAAAGCAACTTTTGAGGAGTCAATAATATTTAATTACATTTACCAATGAGAAAATACAAGCAGATAAATAAAGACCAATAGACAGGGCTTCTAACTGACTGACCACAAGCAATACATACATCAGAGATCAACAGACAGATCCAACTATCTGACCAATACATAGATACACTGTTACCAGAGAGAGAAGCACCAACATCTGGGTTTTTAAAGGGGGAGGGTGGGGACTCCTTAACCGTTATCCAGAGTCTCATCTGGCACACAGGAAACTTATTCCAAAGAATGAGTCCCCAAAGCAAAACTTCACCTAAGAGTATGTGTGTATATATATGTATACATACATACACTTTTCATAGACTGAGGGCATGCCCCTCATGACCCGGTGCCTCATTAGAAATTAAGAAAAGTTGTGGGCCTTCTTACAAAACAGCCTCCCCTAATCAAGTTACCTTTAATAGGCTCCACCGGAAGTCTATTAATGGACAGGACATTTCATGAACATAAATCTCATTAACATTATATCAGTTCACCCTATATCTAAATATTTCTTCCATAACATACTCCAAAAGTGGTCTTCTTGCTTGAAGAACTCCAAACAAGAGAAGATCTCCTATCACCTGTGCCAGGTGACTAATTCTACTTTGGCATAGTTCTAATTTGTATATCACCAAGGATTTTTTAGTTTAAACCTGGTCGTAAGCTAGATTTACTAATCTAGCACTTTTTACCTGTTCTTAACTTTAGTACTGTTGCACTTATTCAGCAATTTAGAGATCATATAGTCCTGTGATAATAGATTTAGTTTCAAATGACTTTACAGAATATCTAGTCTGACCCTCTCTTCTAGAGATTTCTCTATTTATATCCATATCCTTATCATGAGCTTGGATCCATTATCAAAGGTCTCTGCATAAACCCCCTGAGGGAACTGAGCCCCATTTGGTGACTCTCCCCTGACCTGAGCAGTTGAACTCAATCTCACATTGAATAGCAGCCCAGCCCCCTCTGAAAGACCTGAGGCTGGGAAGCAGTATTTGAATCTCAGACCCCAAGCACTAGCTGGGCGGATCTGGAGGCAAGGTGGGTGTGGAAAGGAATCTCAGAAGTCAAGTAACTGGCTTGGAAAATGCCCAGAAAAGGGAAAAAAAATAAGACCATAGAAGGTTGCTTTCTTGGTGACCAGATATCTCTTTCCTTCCTTTCAGATGAGGAAGAACAATACTTACCATCAGGGAAAGACATAGAAGTCAAGGTTTCTG
>CM053769.1:242668413-242702741 GCA_028658325.1 Potorous gilbertii
GCCTCAGTTTCTTTATCTAAACAAGGAGGTTAGACTTGATCATCCTTAAGTGCCTCCCAGTTTGGAATGTATGATCCTATGATTCCGAGTCACTTTATGCCATGATCTTCAATCACTGTTCCCTGTGATAACACTTGTAATACCTCACTGGCTTCTTGTGTTCAAAGAAAGCTGATGACTCAGTGGAGGGAGCCTTGGCCCAGATTCAAGGAGTTCTGAGTTCAAATCCAGCCTCAGAAACTTGCTAACTCTGATCCTGGGCAAGTCACTTAACTGATGTGTTCTTCAGATTCTTCCACTATAAAAGGGGATAGTAAGAGCACCTACCTTCCAGGGTTGTTGTGAAGACTAAATGAGATAATATTTATAAATAAGCACTTAGCATAATGTCTGACACATTATATAATGTGACACTATATAAATGTTTATTCCCTTCACTTTTTATGTAGAAAGTACATTAAGGAACTTCCAGTTCCTGGGACCAACAAAATGGAGAACTAGCCATTTTCTCTTATCTTTATGACTTTTCAAATCTCTCCCAAACAGAAATTATGTGCCAAAGCAACTTCAGCTGTGTGGATAGACACTGGATCTAGAGTCAGACCTGAGTTAAAACCAAGCTTCAGAAACTTAACAGGTATGTGACCCAGGGCAAGGCACTTAAATCAGTCTGCCTCAGTTTCCACATCTGTAAAATAAGCATGATAATAACCTACCTCCCAGGGTTGTTGTCAGTTTCAGGACATCTGGGTCCCAAAAGAAAGTAAAATAAAAAAACTAAACTAAAACAAAGAGACTAATGCCTACCCTGAGCTCACACAGCACCTTGTTCCCCTCCTCCAACCCTTCTTTCTGGTACCATAGAGATCCAGGTTCCAGACTATAGAACTTCCCCAGGGTCAAAAGCTCTGGCAGTGGCTAATGTTGTGGAAGCATCCTATGCTTCAAAAGATCTCTGGAGGAGAATGAAAGAAAGAGGGAAAGAGACCAAACATGTATCTGGGCCTAAAAATAAAGCTCAAGCCCACCCCTTCTTCCCAAAACCTTGGAAACTCAAATTCCAAAAGACAAAGATTCCCCTCCCCACCACCACCTTGCAGTGGTACCAGTGTCCCAAAGCTCTGAACTGCTGGGCCAGAGAATTGAGGAATAGAGGGATGAGAAGAGGATATGATATGCAGGGGCTGTGAGGTTCTCCATTACACCTGAGAGAAAGAGTCCAACATCCAGATGATTTAAGTTTTATTCACCCCAAAGTCACTTGGGGCAGAGACCTAGGCTGGGTAGGTAAGAATGGTAGCCATGGGGAAAATAAGGTGGGGGGAGGAGATGAAATTACCAAAGATCTCTGAAAAAAGAAAACTCAAAGATCTTGAATATAAGCAGATAAATTAATGGGAAAAACATTAACAATAGAATGAAATAAGGGCCTCCAGATCTAACCACTGGATTCAGGTATAAGAGTAAATACTACAAAAGAAAAGAATCTAATACTTGAAGAGAGAGAGGACCCTCTGGAATTTGAGAAGAACATGATCTTTATGCAAGCAAAACATGTAGAGCTCAAAGAAAGAACACATAAAGATAACCTAAAGATCATAGATCTCACAGAAGAACATGACAAGTCAAAAGATGTAAACACTATATTGCAAGAAATAATACAAGAAAAATGCCCAGGACTTTTGAATAAGGAAAATGAAATACCAATTGAAAGAATCCAAATATTGTATCCAAGAAAAACAAACAAACAACAAGGCTGCAAATTCCAATGCACGTACTGTTAAATTTAACAATTCAATTCAGAAATAAATCTGGAAATGACCAAGAGCAGGACTTTCAAAGGAAAAAAAGCTCAAATGACACAAGACTATTCTGTACCTACTGAAAACAAGCACAGAAGAGAATGGAATAATGTATTCTGAAGAGCTAAGAATTGAGCTCAGAATAGAACTGAGGACAGAGCCCAGGTGTCCCACCTTGCAACTCTAAACTTAACCATAAATGAAAAAAGATGAATGTTCAATAATAAAGAGGTGTTTGAAATGTTCTTAGAAAGAAAATACATTTAAAAGGATGAAGTGCTTCAGAAAGGTGAACTATTATCCTTTCCAGATAATTGATTGTGTTACAGGTGAGGTTGCAGGGTACTCTACCCTGAAACAAAAAATAATATTGTATAAAATTTCTCTTAAAAGATATGGATTTTCTTGAAGATCATATGGTTGGAATTTCCTTTTGGTTTTTCCCAATTATTTTACCCTGTCCATATTAAATCAAATTTTTCATTAGAAGTTGAAATTCAGTATAACATCTCTCATGATGGCGTCAGTATGAGTGGGTCAAAACAATGTGGCAAGTTTAAACTTTTAAAAATGAGATATTAAAGAAGAACCAAAGGACTTTAAGCAAAATGTATTTTAAATTAGGACCCTAGGTCCAGGAGGCCTGATCAGTTTATGACATTCAACTCAATAAACATTTCATAGCTGTTTGAGAACTGGGGACATATGCAGTTTATTAAGCACAATTCTTACCTCCTGAGAGGTTGTTTATGTCCTTTATTTTCAAATAGGACCATGACATCAGTGAGATGATGAAATGACTTGTAGTTCACTTTTATTTGAGTGAGGAAGGGCTGTGCAAAGTCACCTGCCCCACTTTCTCCTCCAGAGTCATTTGGATTCAGTGGCCAGATATTCATCAGGATGCCCAGAGATAGCCCAGGATGCCTTTAGGCTAAGGTATTTTCAGGTTCTCGCTTTACCTTGGACAAGTCACTAAACTCTCCTGGGCCTTGTCTCCTCAGGAGACATTTGAGAAGATTGAACTAGACGTTCTGTAAGATCCCTTGCAACTTGACATCTATGATATTATGGGGCATATCTTATGGAGAAATGCAAAATATACAAAAAACTCAAAAACTATAATAGAACTTGTTGAATGTTGAATAAGCAAGGGACATTCAGATCATTTCAGACTGCAGTTGTCAGGGAAGGTTTTATGGGAAAGATAGCATTTCAACTGGATCTTGAAGTCTGGTTTGATTGATTTCAACAGACAAAGATGGTGAAGGACATGATAAAGGAGTGGATTCCAAGTACGAGTGTATATTCTACCCTTGATGAAACACAAATCAAGATATTTTCTGTCACCTATCTCTAAGGCCAAAAGTTGACATCTAGCTGGTCAGTGTTTCAAAAACATGTTCTCAGCATCTCAAGGTTATAAGAGGAACAAATAGATGGTACTGTTGGGACCTAATGATTTCTGTCTTTGCTTATGTAACTTTCTAACATTTGCCATTTTAGCTGGATATACCATTTCATCTGGTCCCTACCTCAAAGTCTTTTATTCTTTTTTACAGTTTTCCTTTAAAATCTAATTCCCTGAAAGAGCTAAAATGTCTATTTGTGATAAGGGGCCTTGCTGATTTGCTCCCTTTTTTTTTCAACTACTGCACTCTTGTTCCCTGTTACTACCACTTCTCCTAAAAGCACACAGCTCACATTTTTTGTAGCACTTTACAATTTACAATTGACTTTCTCCACTAGCTGAGGATAGAAGTAAAATTGGCACTTCCATTTTATGGATGAGCAAATAGAGGCACAGGCAAGTTGAATGACTTGCTGAGAGTTATAGCCTACTGAGTTTCAGAGCCAGAACTCCTCATCTTGACTGCCTCCAACCAGATGAAAACAACCTACCTACCATTAATTGTATTGCAAAGTGGCAAAGACTACATCAGAAAGTAGTGCTTTCATTCTTAGCTTGTTTTTTTTAAACAGATGTTGAAGGACAGTTTTTTGAGAATGATACAGACAGGATTCTTATTCTTCCTGAGTTCAAATCTGGCCTCAAACACTTATTAGCTGTGTGATCCTGGATAAGTTATTTAACCTTATTTGCCTCAGTTTCCTCATCTGTAAAATGAGCTAGAGAAGAAAATGGCAAACCATTCAAGTATTTTTGACAAGAAAACCCCAAATAGGGTCACAGAGAGTCAAACACAACTGAAAAATGACCTAACAATAGCAACAATGAGGGCCTCTCATGCCTTTCCTTTTCTGAAATTCTTTGATTTTCAGAATTTGTGAATTTTAGAAGTCATCTAGTCTACCTCACTCCCACTGCCACCCCTTCATTTTACAGATAAGGAAAAAGAGACTCAGGGAGAGGAATTGTCTTGACCAAGACCATGCAGGTCATAAATAGGAAAACAAAGACTCCAAATCCATTAATCTTTCTACTATATCCTTTAAGCTTGGCCCTGAAAACAGAGACCAGTGGTAGAATGTCAAGGGCATAGAACAGGCAGGTATTTATCTCCTTCAAAAACAATACATCTCACAAAATTTTGTTCTTCAGGATACTATATTCAACTTCATAATCAGGTTTAAAAAATATATAATTATTTTAGGAAGGTGGAGCAAAGTGATAGAAACTTATTTATAGTAAGGTAAAGTTAGTGATAGTAAGATAGTGATTCATAGTGAGGTTAGTGATGCCAGATTTTATTTTTCATAGAATTATCAAATATTAGAGTTCTTAAAAACCATCCAGCCCTGGGTTGCTTTTTTTGTTGTTTGTTTTTTTAACTTTTGGAAGTTTAGGCAAAAATAGGAACCCCTTCTTAGAATAATATTTTCATGTGCATAAAATATATAAGATTATTATTACATTTAAATAGTTATCTAAAGAAAAAAATCTCATGAGAAACAGATTAAGAACCCTAAGCAAGTCTAGCCTTTCCATTTTATAAATGAAATAAAGTAGAAAAAAATCTGGGGTTTTAGTGAATTTCAAGGTCAATGTTGGGGTGCATTAATAGATGCATAGTGACCATAATGATGGGGAGAAGATGTATGATAGTCCTGTTGCCCTCTATACTGGTAAGAACATATCTGGATCCTAAATTTTTGGAAGGAACTTGACAAAACACTATGTCCAGATAAGGGAGACCAGAGTGTTGAGGAGACTGGAGATTATGTCATACAGGAAAGCATTTGAGAAAATGTAGTTATTTAACCTAAAGAAGAGAAGGTTTGGGAAGGAGCTTAAAATAGCGAACTTGTTAGCTATCTTCAAGAATCTGAAGGGTTGCCATTTAGAAGAGGATCCAGAGGATAGAGAAAAGAACAATGGGTAGATATTGTATGGAGGCAGATTTTAGCTCAATGTATGAAAAACAAAATTCTTGCTGATCAGAAATGTGCAAAAGTAGACTGGGCTACCTTGGGAGAGAGTAGATTCCTTTTCATTGGGAATTTTAAAGCAGAAACTGGATAACAACTTGGTGATGATGTTGTTGAGGTGACAGACACATACTGGATTGCATGTTTTGTATGTTCCCTTTTCCTCTTAGATTATGTCACTTAACTAAGGACCCCTGAAGCTCATTCATGGCAGAACTCAGATTGTAACTCTGATCTACCTACTCCATGGCCCATGATCTTCTCAATATTCTACTCTGTCTCTCCCTATTAAGATGTCATAGGACTTCACATTCTGATGCTTTGAAACTGACAACCTTGACTACCAGCAATCAGTCAGGCTTAGACATAGCTACACAAAATATGATTTGGAAGGTACTGGTCAGGCTTACTGTTCCATTCTGATGGCCATTTATTTGACCAATAAGTCTTAAAACAAGACCCCCTGGGAGAGGTAACCCCGTGATGAACTTATCCTCACTAATGTGCCATATTCTACTGATCCAATAAACTTGCAGTCACCTAAAACCCTCAGATCTTTCCCTACTATTCTTCTTTGGACATAAATTTCTTCAACTATAAAATGAAGAGATTGGATTAAATAGTATGAAAGGTTCCTTTCAGCTCTAATATGCTATGATTCTGTGAATGGAATGGATATCAGAATCTTTGCTGGCATGGGGCTTTGATAGAGATTGGAAAATAGAACAGGTGTCCCAAAGTCCTTAAAAGGTTTGATATGCACTGGTAAGGGACAAGAGAATGGTCAAAGAAAGGGTAACTGGGCAATCAAAGGTAAACTTCACCAAGTTTGTGAATTTGCTCAGGGCAGGACATAGATACAAAAACTGTAGGAAGCATATTCACAAAATATACTCTGCAATGTTTGGATGGCCTACAGGTTGAATGAGTGACCTCAATTTTTGAAGACATTTGACCTAACCAGTTTGATGCATTAGTTTTGTGTTATCTTTGTAAAATATATACTATTTACCACTTACCTACCTAATCCTTGTTTTCTTGTCCCTTGATCTCTTTATTTCCAAACATAGGGTTATCACTATTTTCTATTTCAGAAAGCACAGATAAAAATGACTTTCCCAATATCATAGAATGAACCAATAACAACGTATTTTAGCTAAGAATTTCATAGCTTCCTTCCTATGTCTAGGCAGTAATAGATATTATGGATTCAAGCATCACTCTGTATCTTCAATCCTTTCTTCTTTTCCTTATCCTTATTTTGCAGTGGTATTTACTTATGCTTCATAAGGTCACAGGATTGAGAGCTTGAAGGGATCTTAGCAATTATCCACCCCTCCTTATTTTACAGATGAGAAAACAGATGACTTGCCTAAAGTGACACAAGTTAGTAGCAGAGCCAGGACTCTCTAAAGCAGAATATCTAATTTCAAATTCACTGATCTATTACCCCAAGATACCTTTAAGTTCTTTTCATTTCATGTCCCTTCCATGCATTTGTCATCCCACAAATGTACTAATGTACTTAAGTATGTGGCTTTCAACAGGTATTTTTTGAACTGAAGAGAAAGTTCATATGCTTTGCTTCTTGCTTTGTTCTAGTTTTCTTTGTGTTGTTTTGCAGCAATTGTAGAAAGAGGCAGCTATTTCATTATTCAAGGATCCATGATTTCATATTTGTGGGTAATTCTACTGCCAAGGCAGAACCCTTTATGACTCAGGAGAGGGCCTTGGGGAGTTGTAGTGGTTTAAAAATGTGTTAGCCTATGACTAATCTAGCGGTGAGCCTCTCCAGACACAGCCAGCCTGGACTTAGAAGCAAAATGTAAAGTCCATTGCTGAGCTCACACCTGAAGTCACTCCAGTTTGATAATACTTGTCAGTGCTTGTATTTCCCTGGCTGGGCCTTTGAATGATCCTTTGAGAAGAAGGATCATCCTCATGCCACAATATGAAGCACTAGAGAACTCTAGAATGGATGTTGTTTTGCAATAATTCCAAAAATTCGAACCATGATTAGACACACACACACACTCAGGAAATTAGCCTTGTTGTTCAAACAGACCCAAGTGAGATTTTCCTACCAATAGGAATAATTGTTAAAGGCAGTGTGGCTTTAGGGGATACAGTGCTCAAGTTAAGTAGAAATTTGGTAAGATCTAACTTAAAATCATTTAGATTCAACAAATCATAATCATAGTTTCAACAAATATTTTAAACACAAATTATATGGCAGGCATTGGTATAAATTCTGGGGAAACAGACAAAAATGAAACAATCCTTGCCCTCAAGGAGCTTATATTCTGTTGGGGAGTAGGGGTAGAAGGAAAGCAAGTACATAGAAAATTAAGCATGAAGTGTATACTAAGTCATTTGGGGTGAGAGGGAGGTAAGGGAGGTTATTAATGAGAGGTTGATTGGGTAGTGAAGAAAGTATTTGTGGATCAGATCCAGATACAGTAATAGTGAGACATTCGCCAATCAGGAGAGTGCACACCAGGATAGGAAGAACAAAGTTTAAAGGATTAAGTCCTTCTAGGCATGATCTCTGTCCCAGGGGCAAGGTGGTTAGTAAGAAGATAGCCAAGGAGTAAAGTGAGGCATAGTTATAATAAAGATGTAGTGAGTTTGGACTGGAGCTCCCATCTGTATTAATCTTGTGAATGATAAAGGTTAGCATGAAGTTCATTTAGAGTTCCTTTTTGTAAATGTGTTTCTTTAGAGCAAATAGCATGAGTCTTTGGTGGTCCTAGGTTGGGTCTTGAAGGGGAGCGCTTGGTATCAGAGCTTTTGTTTTTAGAGTTGAGGAGTCTGATATGTGAGTCTCAGGTTCTGGGTTGGGTTCTAGTGGTTTGATACATAGCATGTGAGCATGTGAGCCTCTAGTTCTTGGCTGTGTCTTTTCCAGCAATGCAGTTGCAGTCTGGTAACTGGAGAATTTTAACATTGATGTAAGTTGAGTCTATTGTGGAACAACAATGCAGTATGGGAAGAAGCTAGAAAATCTGCTCATTCTCCATAATAAGAATACTATCTAGCTTCCCAAATCCTAACTCAATGGAGCTGAAGTATCCTCTTGCAATTAATCAACAAGAATTTCCATGTCTCCTATAGACCTAGCAATGTGCTAAGTGGTAGAGACAGAAAAACAAGAAGCAAAAAGTCTTTACCTTCAGGTAGCTTAATTTAATTGGAGGAGAGATGAGGACCAATGTGTACATGCATAGATATATGTAAAATAGATACAAAACAAATAGCAGTGTTCATAGTATATAGAGAGGAAGTCTCAGGAAATCCTGGGTTTGAATTCTGCCTCTGTCACATATTGATTCTGTGACCCTGATCAAATCACTTCTAAGTGTTCTAGGCAGCTCTGTAAGCCTATAGAGAAGGTGCCAAGCTGGATTAGTAGGAGGATTCTGCTCAACTAAGGACTCCTAATAATAATTAAATTATGGTTCCTACCCCTATGGAAGGCATTATTTGCTTATTTGTGAGAGAAATGATTATTTTTCTATTAATAACCAATTATCAAATTAGGATTGAGGGTTTTTTTCCTTTGTTTCTATTTCCCCAGTCTTTGTAGGTCAGTCAGTCTCTGAAGGAAGAGATGATGATGAGATTGACCTAATCCTCTGGGAGTGGATCTATTTGTTCCAAGTGCTGGGTAGAGTCTCTAGATCAAGTCACTTTCTCAGCAGGAAGAGCTGAAGATTTTGGCCCACCTCCTCAATATATCTCAATATGCCCCATGAATTGTTCAACAATCAGGGCTGATCTCTGCCTGTTAGGGACACCCCTTTTCCAAAGATATTTAAACATTGAATGATATCCATAGTCTTTGTCTTCAGTTACTGTAAGATCACAGACCATCTATTTATTATTTACTAGCCTAATTACTGAATTGATTATTAATTACCCAGAAACTCTCTCTCTCAAGTTTCTCATTTGCTTCAGTTGTTTCTGGGTAAGAGTGAGAGAGCGATAATGGAGTAGAGAGGTGCCTCAGGAAAGGCCTCAGGTGATCTTTGAACTGAGCTTTGAAGGAAGGCAGGGATACTAAGACTCAGAGAGGGGATGAGGAATGCATTCTAGGCATGGACACCAGAAATGGAATACCATGTATGAAGAAAAGCAAGAAGGCCATTTTGGTAATACTATGAAGTGTGTTGAGTAATAATACTAAGACGAGAAAGTTAGCTTGGAGCCCGGTAATGAAGGACTCTGAGGGACATTTGATTCTAAAGGTAACAGGGAGCTACATCAGTTTATTGTAAAGCTGCAGTACGTGTTAAGACCTGTGCTTGTAAACATCAGTTTGATAGTTTGGTGGAGGATTTAATGACAAAGCAAGAGACCTGAGGGAGGGTGACCAACTAGGAGAGTCCAGGCAAGAAGTGATGAGAGTCTGAACTGAAGTGCTGGATGTGTGAGGAGAGGGAAGAAAACAGATGCATAACATGGTATGATCATAAAATGAAGCATCCTTTCTTCTAGGTGCTACTGTAGTTTGTAATGCTGCAAGAAGGTCATCCTCAGGAAAGGAATCTTGGGAGGTGGGGAGGAGGGTGGAGAGCTTCTGTGAGGTCATTGAGCTGAAAGAAGGGGAGGCCAAAAGAAAACTTCAATAACTTCAATAGTTTGTCGTGATGCTCTTTTGATTTGTCTCTGCACAAGCTTTCTTTTTGTTCTTGTTCTTTTGCTTGGTAAATAGTGTCTTATTTTTTTCCAATTACATGTAAAGATAGTTTTCAACATTGATTTTTTTTTTGTTAGATTTTGAATTTCAAAGTTTTTCTCCCTCCCTCTCATCTCTCCACCCCGTTACCAAGTAATCTGATGTAGGTTATATAACCGCAACCATGAAAACATTTTCACATTAGTCATATTGTGAAAGAAGAAAAAGCAAAAGGGAAAAGCCGCAATAACAAGAAAAGTGAAAATAGTGTGCATTCAGACTCCATGGTCCTTTCTCTGGATGTGGATAGCATTTCCATCATGAGACTTTTGGAATTGTCTTGGATGAATATATTCTTAGAAGAGCTAAGTCTATCATAATTGACCACTGCAGAATGTTTCTGATACTATGTACAATGTTCTCTTGGTTCTGCTCACTCCACTCAGCATCAGTTCATGTAAGTCTTTCCAGGCTTTTCTGAAGTCTGCTTGCACAGTAGTATTCCATTACATTCATATATCACAACTTGTTCAGGTATTCCTCAATCAATGGGCTCTCTATTAATTTCTGATTCTTTGTCACCAGAAAAAGAGCTGCTATAAATATTTCTGTATATGCTGGACCTTTTCCCCTTTTTGTGATCTCTTTGGGATACAGACCTAGTAATGGTATTGCTGAATCAATAGGTATGCACAATTTGATTGACCTTTGGGTATAGTTCCAAATGGCTCTCCAGAATGGTTGGATCAGTTCACAACTCTACCAGCAATGCATTAGTGTTCCAATTTTCCCGTATTTTCTCCAACCTTATCATTTTCCTTTTCTGTCATATTGGTCAATCTGATAGCTGTGAGATGGTACCTCTGAGTTGTTTTAATTTGCATTTCTCTAATCAATAGTGATTTAGAACATTTTTTATATGCTATAGATACTTTAATTTCTTCAACTGAAAGCTGCCTGTTCATAACCTCTGACCATATATTAATTGGGGAATGACTTGTGTTGTTATAAATTTGACTCACCTTTCTACATATTTTATCAATGAGAGCTTTATGAGAAACGCTGTAAAAATCTTGCCCATCTTTCAGCTTTCCTTCTAATATTGGTTGTGTTGGTTTTGCTTGTGCAAACCTTTTTAAATTTAATGCTATCAAAACGACCCATTCTGTATTTCATAATGTTCCCTATCTCTTGCTTAGCCACACATTCTTCCCTTCTCCATAGATCCGACAGGTAAACTATTCCTTGCATCCTAATTTGCTCACGATATCACCCTATATGTCTACCCATTTTGACCTCATCTTTGTATATGTTATGAGATTTTGGTCTATGCCCTACTTTCTGCCTTAATATTTTTCAGTTTTCCCAGAAGTTTATGTCAGTTAGTGAGTTCCTATTCCAGAAGCTGGAGACTTTGGGTTTATCGAACAGTAGATTACTATAACCATTTACTACTGTGTCTTGTGTAACCAATCTCTTCTACTGATTCATTACTCTATTTTTTAGCCAGTATTAAGTAGTTTTGATGATTGCTCCTTTATAATATTCCTTTAGATCTAGTAAGGCTAAGCCACCTTCCTTTGCACTCTTTTTCATTAATTCCCATGATATTCTGAACCTTTTGTTCTTCCAGATGAATTTTGTTATTAGTTTATTATTATTTCTAGCTCTATCAAATAATTTTTGGTAATTAATTGATATGGCACTGAATAAGTAAATTATTTTAGGTAGAGTTGTCATTTTTACCCTACTAGTTTGGCCTACTTATGAGCAATTAATAATTTTTCAACTGTTTAGATCTGACTTGATTTGTGTGAAAAGTGTTTTTTAATTATGTTCTAAAAGTTCCTGTATTTGTCTAAATATTTTATATTTTCTACAATTATGTTAAATGGACTATATCTTTCTCTCTTTTGCTACTGAACTTTGTTGGTAATATATAGAAATGCTGGTGGTTTATGTGGGTTTATTTTATAAACTGCAACTTTCCTAAAGTTGTTAATCATTTCAAGTAGTTTTTTAGTTGACTTTTTAAGATTCTCTAAGTATAACATCATATCATTTGCAAAGAATGATCGTTTTGTTTCTTTGATACCTAGTCTAGTTCCTTCAATTTCTTTTCCTTTTCTTATTGCTAAAGCTAACATTTGTAGTACAATATTGAATAATAGACGTGATAATAGGTATCCTTGTTTCACCCCTGATCTTATCAGGAAAGTTTCTAGCTTATCCCCATTACAGATGATGCTTGCTGGTTTTAGATAAATACTATTTATCATTTTAAAGAAAGCTGCATTTAGTCCTGTGCTCTCTAGTGTTTTTTTAAATATTGATGTGATCAATTGTGTTGGTAGTTCCTTGATATTGAACCAGTCCTAGTTTTAATCCCACCTGATCAGTGTATTATTTTTTTTGATAAATTGCTGTAATCTCTTTGCTAATGTTTTATTTAAAATTGCTGCATCAATATTTATTGGGGAAATTGATCCAAAATTTTCTTTCTCTGTGTTTACTCTTCCTGGGTTAGGTATCACACAATATTTGTGTCATAAAAGGAATTTTGTGGGAGTGCTTCATTTATTTTTTTCCAAATAGTTTATATATAGTATTAAATTACCTGTTCTTTAAATGTTTGATAGAATTCACTTGTCTTTTTTGCCTTGCAATTAACACCAAGAAAACACAGGTGCTCCATCAGCTATCACCACACTGTCCATAGGTGGAACCACCAGTTACAGCAAATGGAGAAGTTTTGAATGCTGTGGATAAGTTTACTTACCTTGTTGGTGTACTTTTCAGGGATGTACATATTGATAATGAGGTTGATGCACACATTGCTAGAGCCAGCTAAGTGTTTGGGAGGCTCTGAAGGAAAGTATGGGAGAGAAGACGTATTAGACCGACCACCAAACTGAAGTTCTACAGAGCCATTGTGTTGACCTCATTGTTATATGCTTGTGAAACCTGGACAGTCTACCAGCACCATTCCAGGAAACTGAATTGTTTCCATTTAAATTGTCCTAGGAAGATTCTGATACCTGGCAGGATGAGGTACCAGGTACTAAGATTCTTATTCCTACCAAACTGCCAAGCATTCACACTCTGCTTCAGAGAGCACAAGTCTGTTGGGCTGGCCATGTTGTTCAAATGCAAAACTTATACTTGCCAAAAAGACTGCTTTATGGAGAACTCACACACGACA
This sequence comes from Potorous gilbertii, assembly GCA_028658325.1. NCBI lineage: Eukaryota > Metazoa > Chordata > Mammalia > Diprotodontia > Potoroidae > Potorous > Potorous gilbertii. Next base: position 242,681,486 of record CM053769.1, read on the forward strand.
AGCCTTCACATGATGGTGAGAAGACACAATACAAGGACACTCTCAAGGTCTCTCTCTAGAATTTTGGAATTGATTGTATGACATGGGAGACACTGGCACAGGACCATTCAGCATGGCGTGTCTACATCAGAAAAGGTATGGTGCTCTATGAGCAAAGCAGAATTGACATAGCTCAAAGGAAATGCAAGATGCCTAAATTTAGAGTCTCCAAATGTTTGCAGGGACTATTTGTGCCTGACCTGTGGTAGAGCATTCTGAGCTGATATTGTTCTTCTCAACTACAGTTGGACATATTGAAACTTGACTCTAGCATGGTGATGTCAATTTGGTCCTCTTTGAGAATGAAGAGACACCAGTCAACCAACCAGAATTCATTTGTAAATCCCTCTGACTCTGGAGAGTTTTTCTTAAGGAGTTCATTAGTGACTTGCTCAATTTCTCTTTCTAAAATGTGGTTTTTTTTGATGTTATTTCCTTTTCTGTTTATCTAGGCAATTTATGTTTTTGCAAATATTCATCTGTTTCACTGTTGGGCAAAATAGTTCCTAATTATTGCTTTAATTTCCTCTTCATTGGTGATGAATTAACCCTTTTCATTTTTGATACTAGTAATTAGGGTTTTTTTTTCATTTTTTTTACATCAAATTAACCAAAGCTTTATTTTTTTTCATAAAACCAGCTCTTAGTTTTATTTATTATTTCAAAAGTTTTCTTATTTTAAGTTTTATTAATCTCTCCTTTGGTTTTCAGAATATTTAATTTGGTATTTAATTGGGAATTTTAAATTTGTTTTCTTTCTAGCTTTTTAATTGCATGCCCAATTCATTGATCTGCTCTTTCTCTGTGAGCTTTTTATTAATGTAAGCTTTTAGAGAGATACAATTTACCTTAAGTAGTGCTTTGACGGAGTCTCATAAATTTGGCATGTTGTCTCATTATTGTTATTTTCTTTGATGAAATTACCAGTTGTTTCCATGATGTGTTATTTGACTGACTCATTATTTTAGGATTAGGTTATTTAGTTTTCAATTAATTTTTAATCTATCTTTCCATGATCCTTCATTACATGTAATTTTTAGTGCATCATGATCTGAAAAGAATGCATTTAATATTTCTGCCTTTCTACATTTGATTATGAGGTTTTTATGCCCTAATACGTGGTCAGGTTTTGTGTAGATGTTATTTGTTGCTGAGAAAAAGATATATTCCTTTCTCTCCCATTCAGTTTTCTCCAGAGGTCTATTACATCTAACTTTTCTAAAATTCTATTCACCTCCTTAACTTCTTTCTTGTTTACTTTGTGATTAGAGTTGTCTAACCATTAGTTGGTTAGACTAACAAGTTGGGCCTCCATTAGTCTAGTTTTGCTATTTCTTCCTGTAAGTCACTCAACTTCTTCTCTAATAATTTAGATGCTATACTACTTAGTACATATATGTTGAATATTGATATTACTTCATTATCTATGGTAACTTTCAGCTAGATACAGTTTCCTTCCTTGTCTTTTTTAAATTAGGTCAATTTTAACTTTTGCTTTGTTTAAGAATGGGATTGTTGCCCCCATTCCTCCACTTTTTTTTTTTTTGCTTCAGATGTAGCATAACATATTCTGCTTCAGCCTCTTATCTTTGCTCTGTGTGTGCCTCTTTGCTTCAAATGTGTTTCTTGTAAACCACATATAGTAGGATTCTGGATTTTAATCCACTCTGCCATTTGCTTTTGTTTTTTGGGAGAGTTCATTCCATTCACATTCACAGTTGTGATTACTATCTGTGTCATTCTCTCCATCCTATTTTTCTCCCTTTTTATACTTCTCTCTTTCCTTTCACCCTGTCCCTCCTCACCAGTGTTTGGTTCTGACTGCTGCATCTGCCAATTTACCCTCCCTTCTATCAGCCCTGCTTCCTTTTTCTTTTCCCCTTCTCCTCCCTTCTTTCCCTCTACTATAATAAGTCTTTCGTGCCTTTTCCTATTATTCCATTTACCCCATTCTGCCTTCTCCTTTCCTCTCCTACTAGTTCATTACTTTTTCACTCCTTATTTAATTTGTTTTATCATCATATCAAAGTCAACTAATATCCACACCCTCTATCTAAATAAACTCCTAACTGCTCTAATTGAGATGAGGTTCTTATGAGTTAGAAGTATCTTATAGGGATGTAAACAGTTTAACCTTATTGAATGTCTTGTTTTTTTCTTTCCTGTTTACCTTTTTATGCTTCTCTTGAGTCTTGTATTTGAAGATCAAATTTTCCACCAGCTTACTTCTTAAGCCATGATGGATGGCCTGGCTTGCAACCTAAGACCTTGACTGACTGGGCTTTCTCTCAGAAAAATATGCAAAAGTCTTATTCTCCTTCTTCCTCCTCCTCTAATTATAGCTCTGCTAGGTGTAGGTAACCTTGGTCCATCGGTCTAATTCCCAGTACAGAACTTTCCTTCCCCTCCACCCCCTCCCACTTATTCTAAGCTTCAAACACATTCTTTATGGTCCCAGAGAAAGGGGAATCACAATAGTCACAGATGTGGAGTGGGGCGGAATAATCCTGCACAAAGGGAGGAGACCCTGGAGTGCATATTTCAGAATGTGAAAATCATTTCAGTCTCTACAGCATCCCACTGAAAGCTTAGGCTGGAGCACTGTTGTGAAATTTTAGCTGGCAGCCTGATATTTCATTCTCTTTTGATACAAGCATTTACATAAGAAATATTTTCTGCCAGCTTCCCCCAAGGAGGCAGCCATCATTTGCATGTTGATGGCATCCAAAGGTATCAGGGCATTTTATTTTTAAAATTTCCTGAAGTTACATAAGGAAATGCCTATACTAGTCAGAGAGGTTTCCATGGGGCTAGCTATTCCATCTGTATGTAGGTCAGAACCTACTCACCAATTTATTAACCAATATTCAATAAGTAGCATAATGGTATAGAGGACCAAGTGCTAGGTTTGGAATCAGAAAGACATGAGTTCAGATTATGCCCCACACACTTACTAATCACCACCTTGGACAAATCATTTAACCTTCCTGGGTCTTATTTTATTTATCTGTAAATTGAGAGAGTTTCATTCAATTTCTTATAAAGTCCTTCCAAATTTTTGGTCCTTTGATAAGTTCCTACTATATGCCAGGGACTGTGTTAGATTTTGGTGATACAAAAACAAAATAAGATGTTCTTAAGGAGCTAATGTTCTTTCTCCCAGGCTACGCACATACACACAATGTGTGTATGTATAGGTATATGTATATATAAGTATATGTATATAATATTTTTATAAATGGGTCCCCTTGGGCTTCTAACTGGCCATTTATTTCTGGGGTAGAAGAATTTTCTTTCTGTTGTTTCCTATTGTAAATTTTTGTCGTTATTCAGACTAATGAGAACTCCAGGATTTTTTTGTTGGACTAAGCATGAGAGAGCTGGTGGTCTGCCTGCCGTTCAAGCAACCATCTTGGTAAGACATTCTACTTGAGCATGGTGGTACATAGAGAGAAAGGAGATTTAGGAAAATCAGTTGAAGTTTGTCTTTGATGATTCCAACAATATTTTCATCACTCCTCTACCTCCATCAGTACCCCCGGCAACTTTCTTTCTTTTATTCTATATTGAAGAGAGGTACCAATCTAAACTAATAGGAATTTCCTCATCTGAGTCCCCTCTACCATCAAAATCACAAATTGAATCCCATACCATATTTTGTTACAAATACACATACAGTCATACTTATATAGACATTTGAATTTTAAAGTTATAAATATATGTGTATATATGTGTGTATGTGTGTGTGTATGTGTGTGTGTGTATGTTCCCTGGGAGAAAGAACATTAGCTCTTTAAGAACAAGGACTATTTCATTTTCTCTCTCTGTACTATCATATATCAGCACAAAGTAATTTCCTATCAAGACCAGAGACAGTTCATGCACTGGTTTATCCTCCAAGGCTCTACATGCAAAAGAATCATGAGTGGATAGCTCCCATAAGAAAGCTCCAGGATGGTCAGAATCCAATAGGGTGAAGACCTTAGAAACCTCTGGGAGCAGCAGTTAAGAAGTGCCACATCATTCAGATGGGGACAGTTTAAGCCCAAGAGCTCTGAACATTCATTACTCAGATATCAGAGAGGACCCTGAAGATCTATTGTTTGAATTTCAAAAATCCAGGGCAGAGAGGTTTAACCTGGGAGGTGGAGGCTCGCAAAGTAACCCAGGAGACATAGAGCAAGAGCAAGTAGTGTGAAGCACCCCATCCAAAAGTGTAGCCAGAGGAACGACATGACCTTGAACACAAAGCCTTAGTTTAGGAACTATAGACAGAAAGATGAGTGAATTAAAGGAAACACCAACCAGTAAAAAATTATTGTATGTCTAGAAATACCCCAAAAGAAGAAAGTAATTTCACCTCAATCACGTTGACAGAAAAAAAGAATTGGTATAAGACTATTTTACGCAAGAATACCCAAAAGAAATGAAGAGATAAGAAACAAAGGTTGCTGAGGAAACAACTGAAGAAGAAGATCATTAACAATTACGAAAACAACTACGGACAATTACAACACAATGACAGCAACAAGAAAAGAGCATACAAGAGAAACTAGAAAACCATGACCAAGAAAGAGGATACTTGAAAATTAAAACAGATCAAATAGAAATCAACGATTCTGTGCTGCTGGTGTTGTTCAATTCTTTCAGTGTTGTCCAAAGATTCCTGACCCTGTTTGGGATTGTCTGGGAAAAATGCTAGAACGGTTTGCCTTTCCTTGTCCAGTTCATTTTACTGGGAAGGTTTGCCCAGGGCCACACAGGAAGTGACTGAGTCACATTTGAATTCAGGAGGATGAGTCTTCTTGACTCCAGGTCTAGCACTCTATCCACCGTGCCACTAGCTGTTTGCAGGATCTCCATGAGCCAACAAGACATATTTGATCAAAATAAAAATAGACTATGTTGCCTCCTGTAAATTACCCCAAAGAAAAAGTCCCAATAATATCATAACTAAAATCCGGATTTCCTGCATCAAACAAAGATTACTGCTAGCATGCAAAAAACAAAAAAGAAAATCAAGTACCAAGGAATTAAAGTCATAATTATATAAGAAATTACATCTTTTACTACAAAAAGTTTGGGATGGAATTTTCAAAAAGCAAATGGTATAAAAAGGAGATTCATGGTTTCATATAAAATACTCTTTTTCTCTTTTATGGTGTGTATAGAAATGCTCCTTGGGGGTGTTTAAGTTTAGAATTAAAAAAATAGTCCAGGTATTTTTTACCTTGGGTAAGTCACTTAGTCTTTCACAGCTTCAGTTTCTTCATTTACAAAATAAGGATTTGGATCAGATGGTCATTAAAGTTCTATCAAGTTGTAAATTCTTTATAGAAGACAGTGAGGTGGTATAGTAGATAGTGCCTAGGGCTGGGAGTCAGGAAGGTCTGAATTCAAATCTAGCCTCAGACACTTACTATGTGATGCCGGACAAGTCATTTAACCTCTATTTGCCGCAGTTCCCTTACCTGTATAGTTAGTATTAATAATAGCACCTATCTCCTAGGGTTGTGGGGAGGACAAAGTGAGGTAATATTATAAAATGCTTACTCAGCACAGTGCCTAGAACCTTAGTAAGCACTGTAATAATATCAATGCTAGTTATTATAATATGATCTCAAAAAATAAAAAAAAACAAAACCTTTCTTTTTTGACACTATTGTGCACTCTCATGGTTGTCTTTGCATTTTGCCCTTCCCTGACAAATTTACCAAGAGTGAGCTCTTTTTTCTCCACCATTCATGCCTGTTTCTTAATCCCATATATACAAACAAATGAATAAATGAATGAATGAGTGAAAAAGTGTTTATTAAATTCCTATTGACTGCTAGGCACTGTGCTAAATTTGAGGGATACAAATAACAAAAATGAGGTGCTTCTTGTCTTCAAGGAGCTTACAGTCTAATGAGAGGGGAGACAATACATATAAGGAAGTAGTGAGCCGGGGATGACATATAGATCTACAGAGTCATAGAAATGGTGAGTGAAACCATACAGTTTTGTTACTGTATAGACATATAGATCTACAGAGTCATAGAAATGGTGAGTGAAACCATACAATAACCTTTTGTTACTGTTCCCAAAGCAAGAAGTTAATGCTATTGACCATCCCTTACATATTGAAACTTCTTATTTCCTGGTTTCAATGATACTGAACTATATTGACTGTCCTCTTATTTATATAACCTTTATTCTGTTTTATTTGATGGGCCATTTTTTACTTCCTGCCCCTTAAATGTAGGTATATCCCAAGGCTGAATCTTTCAGTTTCTTTACCTCTTTTCCTTTAATGATTTTAAGATATCCCATCCACTTTAACAACTTTAGGAAACACTTTGTAAAGTATATAGCAAAAGAAAGACCAGTTGTTATTTTTGTCCTCATCCAAAAGATTCTCAAATCCATATCTGCAGGCTTGACCTTGTTTCAGAACTCTAGCCCTGAATTTCCACCTGCATAAAGGACATCCTTCATTTGGATGGTTCAACATCACCACAGGTTTAGGATGGCCAAAATGGAAATCACTAGCTTTTTTCCAAAATCAGTTTTCATCCTGCTTTCTATCTTTTCCATTTTTACTTCTATGCCTCTATTCATGGCCAACTCCTCAAATATTCTCATCTATCTGAATCTGATCATCCCACCAATATCCAGCTCAGAGTCTCTACTCCATGGAATTATCCCTGATAACTCTGTGCCACACTCAGTTTCCCTATGAATGCTCATGCCATTTTTGCCCCAGTCACTTGTATGGTACTTATCATCTTTGTAAATTATCCTGATAGTCATTCATAAAGATAAAAAATATGTACGTATGTGTGTGTGTGTGTATATATATATATATATTTGCATGTATGAGTGTGTTTTGAAACCTCTAATAAATGATAAACTCCTTGGAGACTAGTTAGAAACATTGTTTATCACAGATTCTCAGAGTTAGAAGTTATCTAGCAAATGTATACATGAACAAGAATTCCCCAACAAGGCTGAGATCTAGTGGCATTCCTGTCTCTGCTTCAAGATTGGCAGTAGCAGTAGAAGAAAGAAGCAGGAGAGACTGATTACCTCCTATGGAAGTTTGCTTTACTTGTGAACCTTTCTAATTATTGGGAAGTTCTTCCTTTTATCAAGCTCTACCCATTGCTCCTAGTGCTTCCTCCTGAGATCAAGTAGAATCACTTTAATCTCACTCCCCAGGTTATCCCTTTACACGCTTCTTATGTCCCATCACCTTTTTCCTTCTCCACTATGTCTTTTCAAATTAAACACCTTCAGTTTAAATTATATATGGTATGATCTCAATGCTATTTCCCATTCTGATTGTTTTCCTTTGGTTTTTCTCCAGCATGTCAATACCTTTCTATAATGTGAGACTCTCAGCTAAATAAAGACAGTGTTCCAGAAAAGACCCAACCAGTACATAGGACTATGATCCTAGACGCTATGCTTCTCTTATCTGAGATTGCATTATATTTCTTGATTATTATACAAAATATTTATTTTATAACCCTCCAGATCTTTTCAGACAAACTTCTATCTAACCATTTGGGTGTTTTATTTTATCTTAAATCTGGATGAAACTTTGAATTTATCTCTATTAGGTTTCATCTTAGTACGTTTGACACATCATTCAAGAACTTTGAGATCTTTAGCTATTCTATGATCCAGTGTGTTGGCTGTCCCTTTCCTATTCCTGTTACCTGAAAATTTGACAGCCTTAGCTCCAGTACTTTCCTGCAATTCAGTGATAAGATAAAAAATGTTGAATAGCACAAGACCAGAACCAATTTTCTGAGTGACTCCACTAGAATGCTCCCTCCAAGTTGACAGTGATCAATCAATGACTATTTTTGAAGGACCAACAATTCACCTAGTTTCAATACACTTAACTTTATTATCATCTAGCCTACATTTTTCCTTCTTGTCCCAATGATAGTATAAGCTATTTTATTGAAATCTAATTATACAAGATCTACAGCACTCATTGCCTCTAGGTACCCTGTCAAAAAAGAAAGGAAACTTAGCCTTACATAATCTGCTTTTGATAAAATCATACTGGCTTTTAGTGACCACCCACACCACTTTTTAAATGCTCACAAATCATTCCTTCCATAATGTGCTCTAAAATTCTCTAGGCAGAGAATTCAAGCTGCTGAACAAAACTATTTACTCTTATTGTCTGCATTCTACTTCCTCCCCTTTCACTCTCAACCTCTTGAAATCTTGCTTCCAACTTCGTCATTCAATTGAAATTGTTCTCTCCAGGTACCATTGATCTCTTAATTGTCAAATCTGAGGGGTGTCCTTTAGTCTTCATCCTTTTGATGTTTTTGTAGAAGTTGATGACTGTTAACTATCTCCTAAACATTCTCTTTTCTCTGAGTTTTTGTGAGACTCTTGATTCTCTTCCAACCTGACTGATTGATCTTTCTGAGTCTCTTTCTCTTCCAAGTCCTGTCATGTAACTCTAAGGTCATCGTTAGGCTTTGTCCTGAACTCTCTTCTCTATATTACATCCATTAGGATGTCGATCCTAAGCAAGTGAAGATTTTCCCTAGCAGAATGAACAGATGAGAACAATTTGTTCAAAAGTCCATGAAAGCAGATGAAGCAGGAGTGGTGAAAGCTTGGTCAGGCATTGAAGATGCTAAAGTCATCCACTGCATCCTGGGCCATCTCCAGTCATCTTGACTTTTGTTCTGCCACTGGACTTTGATGACTCTGGAAGAACAAAGCTATCAACTTTGCATAACTCTGCCTCACAAATCCTGTTCACAGGCAAGTCAAGTCATCACCCATAATGTCATTGGTCTTCTTTGAAAATGAAAGACAAACCACAATTATTTCCTTTAGTGATCTCTTCTGAACTTTTGAGTTCAAACACATATATTCACTGTTCATCATATATAACATTTCATCTCCTGTTTCCATGCCCTTACATAGCCTGAGGAACATGCCTGGAATGAATTCCTTTCCCATCTCAGTGTCTTAGAGTCCCTAGCTCAGCTCAAGCACCACCTTTTACATGAGAATTTTCCTGATGCCTTCAGCAGTGACTGCCTTCCTCTGCCCCCAAATCACATATTTTGTACCATAGTACCAGCTATTTTCTTCAATAGACTGTAAGATGCCTGAGGGTGGCAACTGTTTAATTTTTCTTTCTGTCTTTGTAATACTAATGATTTACTTTCATTGAGAATATTTTAAAAATACACAAAGGAAATACAAAGCAATCTGATTGGGGATGGAGCAGAGGTAAAAGGAAAAACCAATAATTAGGGAGGGTCAAGAAAATTGTCATACAGGAGGAGGTGGTATTTAAACTGAATTTTGAAGGAAATTAGAGATTGAAGAGGCAGAGGTGGTGAGAGATTGAAAATTGCATCAGTCGTAGAGGATAGGCTGGGCAAAGGCATAGAGCCAGGAGAGCAGTGTCATGTATGTTTCCTTGTTTTTGTATCAGATTTTAGCAATCTGCTTGTCTACCTGCCTACCTACTTCTTGGTCATACTTTCCCCACAGAGTATTAGACCATTGGGTCCCCTCTATCCATCCTCTGAACTAAATAGAAAGAAAGTCTATTTGACTGATCCATAGAATGTAGGAAGGAGAGTGTAAAGTCCAGAAATGTAGACTGGAGTCAGACTGTGAAATGCTGGAAAGAACAAATAGAGGAGTTTGCATCTGATATTAATGGGATAAAAGGAAGCCTACTGGTTGGTTTATTGAGTTGAGATATGATCTGACCTTTGCTTCAGAAATATTGCATTGGCAGCTGTGTAAAGGAGACATTTGAAGCAAAGAAACTACTGAGACAGCTATGGCAATAGTCCACACAAGAGAGGATGAGGGCCTTATTAGGGTGGTGCTCATGTGAGTGGAGAGAAGAAGCTGAGTGGGAGACAGGGGTGGTTGTTGAATTGATTAGATTTAGTAACTGATTCCCTGTTGGGGTGATAGAATTAGGAGCTATGATAACTCCAAGGTTGCAAAGTTGTATGACTGGAATAACTGTGGTATCTTTGACAGAAATAGGAGAGTTAAGAAGAGGAGGGTGGGCTTACAGGGGACAAAATAATAAATTGCATCTGACTTGTTGAATTTGATATGCATAAAAGAATACAGTTTTCAGAAGCAAAGGAAGAGTTGAGTACTTCTACCTTGTCATCCTCATCAGTTATTTTTTATCCCATCTGCTCAGAACAGTGAATGTCTTAGCCCTTCTTTGATCTTTCTCTTATACTGGTTATAACAAAAGTGTCACCTCTTGTTTTCCTTGGTATTCATCACTTACCTCAACTCATTTTGGTGTTATCACTCCTGATAATATTCTTATGGGGCCATGTTACTCCATCCTCAATTATCTGCAACAGACTTCCATCTTCTATTTATTAGAGGCTCTATGAGAGAGTGAATACTGTGCTGGTATTAGACTGGGGAATTCCTGAGCTGGGTTAAAATTCCGCCTGTGACACTTACTAGTTGTGTGATTATAGATAAACTGGATAACATCTCTGAGCCTCAATTTACTTATCTGTAAAAGGTGAGGGGCGGCATCATAGTGGTAACACTTATATCACAAGATATACACACATGTACATATGTGTATGCATTACATACACACATACATACAGTGTATGTATATGTGTGTGCATACATATACATGTATACATATATACATGCACACATACACATGCATATACATGCATACACACATATGGTGGTGGTGATTGTCCTTTGTTCTCAAAGAGGACCAAAATGACATCATTATGATAAAGTCAAATTTCAATGTGTCCCACTGTGGCTGATCAGAACAATATGAGCTCAGAATGCTCTACCATGAATTGTCCATGTGAACATTTGGAGTGGATACTCTAAATTTGTGCACCCTACGTTTCCTTTGAGCTGTTTCAATTCTGCCTTGCTCATAGAGCACAGCACCTTCTCTGACTTGGGCACTCCATGCTGAACGGTCCTGTGCCAGTGTCTCCTATGTCACACAAATAGACACACACAAATAGACATATATACATTTCATATGTATACACACACACATAATAGTTGTTGTTGAGGTTGAGTTGCTTCAGTTGTGTCCGATTCTTCATCACCCCATTTGGGGTGTTCTTGGCAAAAATAGCAGAATGGTTTGACTTTTCCTTCTTCAAATCATTTTACAATTGAGGAAACTGAGGTAAACGAAGACTTGTCCAGGGTTACATAGCTAGTAAGTGTTTTAGGAGAGATTTGAACTCAGTAAGATGAGTCTTCCAAACTCCAGGCATGGTACCCTATCCACAGCACCACTTAGCTCCCCCTAAATCACACACACACATTTACACACACAGACACACACATATCTGTATATATATATGTTATATTTTTATAATTATGTTATATATCATAATTTATGTATCATATAATATGTAAATGTATTATATTCCTGTTATATATACATATATATGTATGTATCATAAATTTAAATGTCCATTATTGTGTATCTTTAAAAAATCCAAATTGGTATATAATTGCCTTGTACAACCACATAGGTCTCTGCAGTAATTGACACCTTTTCTTCTACATTAAGCTATTTTCTGTTTGTATCATCAGTATTTTAGCCTTGTGAGTTTCCTATTTCTTGGAGAATTCTTTGGGGAAGACTCCACCCTGAGGCTGACTCACTGATTAGTGTGTCCCCGGTCTGCTCCACCTCTACACAAACTACCTAGTTATGTCCCTCTCCCACTTTGAGTGTCCTTTTAGTTTCCCCTATTAGAATGCAAGGTCATCAAAAGTAGAAGCAATAGTGTATCCTTGCTTTTATCCGGAGTTTAGCCAATTTGCTTACCTACTTGCCTACCTACTTCTTGGTCAGACTTTCCCAACAGAGTATTAGACCTTTGGGTCCTCTTTATTCATCCTCTGAACTATTTGAAATCCACTCTGGGGTGCATGACAGACTTCCAGTTTTTCTTTTATTATGGTGATAATGGCACCCATATCACAGGTTGCTGAGAATATCAAACCATGTATGTAAAGTAAATCTTAATGCAATTTGTATTATTTGCTTGATTATTGAACTCCAAAGGTCTAGAGTTTTTTCTTCTTCCCTTTTGTTACCTTGTGTGAAACATTCTTTTACCTTCCGATTTCCTCATAGAAGTTTGAATTTCTGTGCCTCTTCATATTCTTTTCATTCTTTAATTCAACAATTATTAAGTACCTCCTATATCTGACATTGTGCTACACACTATTCTTCCCTTGAAGCATTTTCCCATTTTTTTTTTAACGAACACATCATTGTCCTTAATAATTTGGAGATTAGAGACCTTTCTTCTCCCCTAGGAAAAGGACTAAATTTTGTCCATTAAGGGATGCTATCTGGCACTTATAGAAACACAAACCCTGACAGTAAGTGTAAAGTTCTCCTTTCCCTCCATACTTGCCTGAAGTGAGGTCCTTCATCGGTCATGTTGTTTTTGGTAGATCTGGTGGCCCTTCACTGTACAAAAAGCCTTTATTTTTCATGCCTATTATCTGTATTGGGGGTTGAATTGCTCAAGAATCCCAAGGGAAGCTTAATATAGGTGGGAAGAACTCCTGACTGGATGGCATAATCTGTTAATTTGTCTTTAATTGGCAGTTGACTCATTTTTGCCAAGTCCTAATGGAATGAGAAGCAAATAGAAGTCCATCCCAAAGGAGAAACCTGGTTGTTTCATTGTACATCCTTACCCCATATCTACCTGATGCAGATCTCCAGATATATTGTCTTCCATTTCTTTTATAGCCAGAAGAATTTGGATTTCTTTGAGGTTATACCCCCCATTCCATGTAGGTCCCATTTGTTTCCCCAAATGAGAACTAGAGTTCCTACTCTAAGGAGGAAAATATTAACAACAACAGTCATTTAGTGAGATAGATTGAACTATTGTCACACTGTGTAATAAATTGTACTTATTGATAGAGGGATATAAGTATGGAATTTGTAATTAGCAGTCCTGAATTCTAATACAGAGCTCTGCTAGGTGCAACTTTTGTCTGTCTGAGGCATGTAATGTTTCCTCTCTGAACCTCAGTTTTTAAAATGAAGGGATCATCCTATACAATCTCTAACATTCATTTCACTTTTAAAATTCCATGCCGTATTCCTTCTTTTCTATTCATAGTGACATTCCATTATCTACGGATGATATAAACCCAAAAGACCTGGACTTGAGACCAGTAGGGACCTGGGTTTCAATGTGAATGTTGACTTTTCCTGACAAGGTGATCTTGGAATCAGGAAGATGTAGATTCAGGTCCACTGAGGCAGTGTGACTGTATGAATATGGGCATATCACTACAATTCTCTCAGGTTCTCTAATACTATAAATTATAGAAAAGTTGTCAGTTTGCATCTAGTAGAGTAAATTTCAACATTGGTGATGTTCTATATTAATGAAATCATAGATCTAGACCAACCTTGGGTCAGTTAGCTAGCACAGTGGTTGAGTGTCAGGCGTAAAATCAGAAAGACTCATCTTCCTGAGTTCAAATCTGGCTTCAGACTCTGAGTAACTGTGTCATCCTGGGTAAAACATTTAACTATGTTTGCCTCAATTCCTCAACTATAAAATGAGCTGAAGAAGGAAATGGCAAATTACTCCAATAACTGCTAAGAAAACCCCAAATGGAGTCACAGAGAGCCATACATAACTTAAATGAATAAATAACAGAAGACCGCCATCCCCCACCCCAAATGCAGATATTAATACCTACACTACTTGACTCATGGAATTTCAGTGAGTAAAATGCTTTGTAAACCACAAAGCAGAACAAAAATGTAGTTTAGATTTGGTGTAAATTTCTGAGTATAGTAGGTTAAGATGTTGGCATTAACTTTGAGACAACTTGATTTTCTGTGAAGTCAGCTCCTGGAAGTCATGCTTGACTTTCTATGGATAGAAGTAGTATAATAGAAAGAATTCTGGATTCAAAGTCAGATTACCTGAATTTGAATTTTTCCACTTACTATCTGCATGACCCTGGACATATTACTTCCTTTCTCTTGATTTCTTTAACTATAAAAGGAGGGTTACACTAGATTAGAGGATCTCTGAGGTTCCTTCTAGCTATAAACCTATGAACCTCTGATTCTATTTCTTAACTGACTTCTGTTAAGGTGACCCTGAACTTGTCCTTTTGAGTTGACATATTTTCCACAAACACTGGACCCAGACTATATAAGAGGCCCTGAACATGTCAAGGATGAAGCCCCACCACTACCCCTGGCCCCCACTGACATAATTTGATGTTTGCACCCCCAAGCTGGACTCCTTGTGTGTGTGTCCTTGGGAGTCAAGACAGATGCCAAACAGTTAACACTTCTCTTAAGGCATTCTTATTCTCTTTGAGTTGCCATGCTTCTCTCTCCATGTGATATGGCTGGCAGGGTCCTCAGATGGTCCAGGAGAGCTGCTTCAGAAGAAACAGAGCTGATCTGACATCCTTCCCTTGGGAAGCCTGAGAGATCAAGGCCAAGGCACCTGGGCCTGTTAGACACTGAGCAACAGGCCGGGTGTGTGGTTGGGGGTTGGGGGTGGGAGTGGTGGTGGGTGTCATGTGGGGAGCTGTAAATGCTGTCAGTTGAGTAGTGAAAAGGGACAAGCAGTGATGTCAAAAATGACACTGAGCCTTTTGCTAGTCTCGCAGAAGATGTCTTCAGTGATGTGACTGCCGCTGACATCAAACAGCATAAGTGGCTGGTTTCTGTGGTAGATTGAAATTCATCCAGCACCCTGCGTTCACAGTGATGACTCTCCATGCTAATTCTCAGTGAGTGAGGCATGAAATATATTCACAGGCAATACACAGCTAGGACCCTTTTGAGTTATTGGAGGTACCTGTGATGAAAACATCTGTGCCACTTGCTTTGGTGGGGAATTTTTTGTTCCCTCAGTTTCAATTATGCAGTCAAAGAATCACTGGGCAAAAGGGGGAGTGAGTTTGCTGATTTAGCTCTTTTCCTCTGTGATAAGAGTGAGCGCCTTGTCTGTCTGCTGCCTGAGCAGTGGGAAGTATAATAAGGACAGGCTAACTTTCATCTCCTGCAACAAGGAAGGCACTTGCTTAGATGATGTAAATGAGATTTTCTTAAACAGTCCCTAAAGTTTATCAGTCCTACTGAGCTGTTTCAAGGGTCATTTAACTATTCTTTTGGTCATACAAATAGTAGGTCAATTTAGTGGGGCTCATATTTATGCAAATATGTTATTGGATTTCAAGCCAGAAGATATGGGTTCAAATCTCACTTCTGCCTCTTACTAGCAGTTTTTACATTGGGCAAGTCATTTCAAGGCTTAAGGACTCAATTTTCTCCTCTGTGAAATGAGGATGGCTGTCGGGTCCCTAAACTTTTTCCAGGTCTAATTCCCATGTAAATTAACAGGGCAACTATGCGAACAAAATTATTATGACACTGGAAAACTCACTGACTGGAATTTTTTTCTCTTACCCAGTCCTTTGTCAGATGTAGACAGTTCTCTATTTTGGTAGAGACCATATATGAGTTCCTTGGCTGACGTAGATGTCATGCATATAGTCGAAAGCGCTTTAGATTTATAGTCTATATATAGACTTAAAGACTTGGGTTTGCATTGTAGTCCTGACACACATACCCATGGGGATCTTTGTAATTCACTCCTACCATCTGGGCCTAAGTTCCTTACCCACTGCAACACTCTCATGCCTTTAGAACCAGATTTAAATATAAGTGAGACTTGTTTTTAAAAATCAGTAAAAGTAAAATAGAACATAGATAATGTTAATACATGGTTTTCAGTACATTACCTTCAGGGATCCTTATGTATGATTCAACAGCCCTATTTCTATTTGCATTTGATGCCACTGGACTACATGATCTCTAAGATTCCTTTTATCTCTGAAATTCCAAAGTCCTACTAATGTTCTGGTGGTTGACACTTTGATCTGGTTTATTTATCTTTCTAGATTTCATAATTTTTGCTTCCTTGAACTCGAATGTCTGCCTGCTCTCGAGTCTATCTTTGCCTACTTGGATTTTTACACTGCCGCCTTGCTACTGACTTCTAGTAATTGTGTGTCCCTTAATCCTTCTTTTGCTTGCCTGTATACCAACATGACCCTCTGCCTATTTTGGCATCTGATAATAACAATTCATACTTGTGCCAGGCTCTCTCAGACTTAGGGGCTCCTCTGCTGCCCACAGGTCTGGCATGACAGTGTGTATCAATTGCCTGGACTACTGCAAGAGCCTCCTCGTTAGGAGTGTTCAGTCTTGGTGGGAAATCCTTCATGCCATGCGTATGGATGACATTGTACTTTTTCTCAGATTCATTCTATATCCTGGTTTGAAGGAGACCAAAGATCTTCATCATGAACCTTGGTTTTGGAATCAAAGAATTTCAGAACTGGAAGGGAAGTTATAATTAATTCCATTGATGGAGAACCAAATTTTCCTCATCTTTATTAATAATATCCTGGCAAAATGTTTATTTCTTTAAACAAGAATGAAGTAAAAAATTAAAGTTTGTATTAACAACTTAATCATAGAACAAAGAAATTTAGCACTAGAAGTAGGTTTTCAGATCATTTAGTCTAAAACTCTGCTTTTATGACTAGGGAAACTGAGATCCAGAGAAAGAAAGGAACATGCTCAAGATCACACAGCAACTTAATGGTTAGTCCTGGGTTAGAACCCATGTCTCCTGATCCAGTGGCCCAATCTTCTGGACATCCTGCTATTAATTCTAAAGCCATAAAGCTGGAGGGGGAAGAGTTTAAGCAATCATCCTTTTGCATATAGGCAAGAGTAAAACTAAATGAGGTGAGAGATAGTTATTTATCTGTCTTAAAGACCTACCATGGTCAGAACAGAAGTACTCAGTGAATATATATATATATATATATATATATATATATATATATATATATATATACATATTATTTGTTCCTCTCATCTCAAAGTCTAGGTCCTGAGGTTTTGTGACCAAAATGTTCTAAACAAAAAGTATACATCATACTCAAATGAATATTTGACCGAGAAAAATAGCATTAGCATGTTTTTCAGAGTTTTTCCAGGTCATTTATCTGCTAACTTGAAGTTTCCTGTATACCCAACCTAAACCTCTTTTGCTCCAATTTAAACTAATTTCTTCTGTTCTTAATTGAAAACATCTGGTTAGTTCATATAATTATTCCATATACTTGAAGATATCTATTAAGTAGTATCTCTTTCCACTCCCACCTCCCAACACTCCTCTCACTAGACTAAATAAAAGCAAATCCTTCAGTCTTTTCACACAGGCAATGTTTTACTGGTTTTGATCATGACCTCAACCCCCTCCTCTGAAAATGAGGAACTTCAGCTTAGTGATCCCTAAAGTCCTTTTTAGCACCAGTGTTCCGAATTTATTTCCCAATACATTAATGAATTTCTGCTCTCCTCCAATTACTCCATGATATTCCCATAAATTAAAAGTCTATGTAGTACTTACATAAACATTTGATCAATTCCAACATTAATGTTGGGATTATTTCTCAGCTTTTACAAATCATTTTCCTGCCAATCTGAAATTTAATAGATATACTCTCTTCTCTACCCCACAACGAAAATACAAACTCGACAAAAGCATTTTTTTTTTTACAGTTATCCTGTTCCCCTGGTCCTAGGAGGTGTGACTCCTTTAAAACAGAGAGAAATATGCTTGTTTTGTTCCTGCTCCATTAGAAAGAAGTCCAGGATAGGAAATCTTTGTCTCAGTACCTTCCCCTCTCATCGCCCCCACCCCCCGCCTCCATTCCACCTCTGCTTCTTTAGGACCATATTTCATGAATTGATGACAGTGTCTTAGTTTCTTAACTTTGAATTTTTTGTCCCAGTTTTTCCATTGCTACCTGAGCTTTATTGTTTCACTCATCTTATTTCAACCTGGCTTGAAAATTAGTTTCTGTTCTTCTTTGCCTTCTTAGCTTGGGTGTCTCACATCCTTCTTAGCAAGTTCTTCAGTTAAAGTTTAGGGGAAAAATGTTTGCTCTTTCTCTTCTGATCAAGACAAATCCACAAGCATACATTAAACACCTTCTATGGGTGCTATGCTAAGTGCTGAAATAGCTGTCTATGCCCTAGTTATGTCTCCCACTTCCAATTACTAACCCTTTCCTACTGGCTGGCCACTTTTCTATAGCATCCTCCTGCCATATCTGGAAGTATCTATGCCAGGAAACTTAAAATCTGGAAACTTTTCGTTTTCTAGTAAATTGGTTCCCCTCTGTTTCTGCTATTGCTTAAGCCATTGGATATGGGAAACCAATAAGACTTGCCTAGTCATGTCCAGCCCTTAAATAGTAGTAGTAGTGGTAGTTTTAGTAGTAGTGGTGGTAATAGTGGTGGTGGTAGTAGTAGTAATTAGCATTTACATGTGCTTACTCTGTGCCAGATACTGTGCTAAGTACTTGAATAATAGTAGTAGTTATCATTTATATAATGCTTCTTATATACCTGGTACTGTGTTAAGCACTTTAAAACATGGAGTGTTTACTTAAAAACTATTATTCTGAAAAAGGGTCCAATGTAGGGCATGGCAGGATTCCTGGTTTGGAGGAACTGACTAGCAATGCAATTGATGGAGATAGACTCTACCCTGGAACCGTTCCTTTTTTGCCTATTCACCCGTCTTTGGCTGCACTAGGTAGCTCCACATGTCCATTCCTTAAGTCAAGGGTTTGGGGTTTTTGTTGTGGTTGTAATATCATGGGCTGTTCTTGGCTGTCTGGTGAGGCATGTGGATGGATTCCTTCTCAGAATAATTATTTTAAAGTAAAATACACAGGATTTTAAGAGAAATTAAATTTTTCTCAGACCTCCTGAAATCTCTCCACGGACTCTGTGGTCTTTATGTTAAGAACCCATGCTATAAATACTCCAAATCAAAAGGCTTACTGCTTTCAGTATTGACAGGCTCATCTGAATCTTCTATGAATTTCCTTCATCTCAGTAATGGACCCCCCCAAAGACCTTAAATAAAAGCACGATCTTGCCATCTCAACAACTATGACCTTCACACTTTTGCGGACTGGACATTTGCCTCCATTTTCTTACTAGTGTGTAATGGTTTACTGTATTGTCCTTGAGGTGTTACCTTGTCCATGTCTCTACTGAGCCTTGCTCACTTTTGTCCCGCCTACTCAGGATTTTACTGAAACCAACTCTAATCAGCTTCTGAGAGCTGTGATTGTGAAATTTTCAGTGTGATCACTGACACCTCAGAAATCAGTAATCTATAAATTTTAAATAAATAATGCATTTATATAAATTAAAATAGATTACTAATAATTTAATTAATAATAAATAAATTTTTATTTATTTCTAGACAACAAAAGAATTAATAATATAAATTGAATTTAAAAGTATGGGTGCCTGCTTGCCCTTTCATCCCTCACAGACTGGGGTACATACTGCGTGAACTCAGTAGGAGTAAAGTAGAAGGCTCAGAGAATTGAAGCCATCCCAAGGCAAGTCTGGTAACTAGAGGTAAATAATGATAATTTATAATAATACGCATTTATTTGAGCATTTTTAAGGTTTATAAAATGCTTTACATTCATTGTCTCACTTAAGCCTCACAGCCTCTACTACTAACTGCCCAAGGTTTACTTTGAATTCCAGTCCTGTTTAATGAGACTGCAGCCCAGTTAAATTTATGAATCATATTTTCATTCCTATTATCTAAATCATTGAAAATAAATATTAAAAAACAAATAAGCCATTGAGGCTAGACTGATCCTTTATGAGTATTAATTAGCTTTTTTAAATTTAGGAGTCAATGTTTTGTTTGAGACCCAAATGTAGGGATCATCTTATGACATGATTTCAATGGCACCTACCAAAAAAAATCTCTCACAGTATATGAGAACCCACTATTTAGAACTTCATTCTAATTTTTCTTTTGGTCTTCAAAAATGTCCACTTAAACAGCAAAGAGAAAAGGAGGATATATTTCTGCTACTTGCATAATGTACATAATGTACATAACCACTGAAGAATACACCCTAGTATTACAAACTAAAGTGTAAATTTTCCCCCTGAAAATGACAGAGTAATTGAAGAGATAGGAACATTATGTTCTGGAAAACCAGGACCTTCCCCCTGGGGCAAATTAAAAGTAAACAAACAAATTTTCAAAAAATCCACAAAGCTATTTCCTGTGTCTTGGGACTGTCACATATAGCCAGTATATGTCAGAGGCAGGGCTGGAGCTCAGGTATTTCTTAATCTGAGGATGTTATTCTATCTATTATACTAGGAGATCTTAAAATGTAGTCTGTGGACATCTGAGAGTACTGTATTCAATCCCGTGCACCTGCCAAATTTAATTGACAGTGACAAATTACAGAACTTCTAGAGGAAAGTGATCAGAGTGGTGAGGGGACTGAATCAACTAAAGGACATGGAGATGAGTAGGTTAGAAAAGAAATCTAGGGCAGACTTGATGTCTTCAAATAAAATGAATGGCTTTCATGAGGACCGAAGGTTAGGCTTTTTCTCTTTGCCTTCAAATGGAAGAGCCAGATTCGGTGGAGAGGGGTTGTAGAGAGTCAGATTTAGGTTCATTAATGAAGAACAGTTCCCTAATAATTAGGTCCACTTAAAAGTAGAATAGGACACCCCTTTCTCTCCTCCCCCTCACTTCAGGGAAGAAACAAGGTTCTTCCCTGGACGTTTTCAATAAAAGGCTGTATAATCACTGACAGAGAATGTTGTACCATTGATTCTTGGTTCCTTATAGCTTACATTGGATGGTCTCTCAGGTCCATTCCAATTCAGGTACTCTAATTCTGGGAGAGAATAGAAAAAGAGAAAAGAAAAGAATAAAAAAGAAAAAAAGAAAACAGAAAAGAAAAAGAATAGAAAAATGAGAGAACAGAAAGTGTTATTATGAACACAACTACCAGTCTGTCTCATTTCCTTGCAAACTCACTCAACTTTTGGACTCTTTTTTTTTTTTTTACTCAATTCCTCAGTCATTTATACTCTGGTTTATGTTCTCAGGTTAGGCTCTGCAGCTCCCTCTAGGAGTCAGCAAGAGAAACTTCTCTTCTAGAACTCATTCTCACTAAAACGGAAGAGCTGGGTGCTCAGGTGGAAATGATAGAAACCTTGAAGGGGATGGAGGTGATCTCTTCCTTCTTAGAATTT
>CM053769.1:242703241-242733220 GCA_028658325.1 Potorous gilbertii
ACAAGAGAAGGGAGGGATGATAGAAGAGAAAGCAGATTGGTGATAGGGGAAATTAGAATTCTCAGTGTATTGGGGTGGGGAGAGGGGAAAAATGGGGAGAAAATTTGGAACTGAAAATTTTGTGAAAATGAATGTAAAAAGTTAAATAAATAAATTTATATTAAAAAAACCAAAACCAAAACCAAAAAACCCCCAAGAATCACCTACCTAGCAACAGAGAAAAAAATGGAATTTCAATGAAATATTGTACTTCCAAGCATGCTTATTGAAAACACTAAAGCTGAATAGAAAATTTGACTTTCAAGTACAAGAATCAAGAGAAGATATACATGTGTATGTATATGTATATTACATATGTGTAGATATGCATATGTACGTATGTTTCAGTATATATGTGTGTATGTGTATACACATATACATTCATATGCACACACACACACACACATATATACACACACAGAGGGTACAAGTCATGCTGAAGATGCAGCTATTATACCTAAAAAAATAAAATTAAGGGCTGAACAGAGTTTACTAGGAGAAACAGAAAGGGAAAGGTAGAATACAGTAAAGAATCTCACATAAAAGAGGCAAGAAAGATTTTACAGTGGAGGGGAAGAAAGGAGAGATAAGAGGGAATAAGTGAGCCTTACTCTCATCAGATTTGGCTTAAGGAGGGAATAAAACACATTCCATTGAGTATGGAAATCTATCTTACTTTGCAGGAAGGCAGGGGCAAGGGGATAGAAGAGGGAAGATAATAGAAGGGACAGCAGATTGGGAGAAGGGGTAATCAGAAGCAAACACTATGGTGGGGAGACAGGTCAAGTGAGAGAATGGAATAAATGGAGGGCAGGACAGGATAGAGAGAAAGGCTGTTAGTCTTTTGCAACATGACTGTTATGGAAGAGTTTTGCATGACTACACATGTATGACCTATATTAAATTGCTTGCTTTCTCAATGAGGATGGGTAGGGATGGAGGAAGGCAGAGAATGTGGAACTCAAAGCTTTGAAATTGAATGTTAAAGTTGTTTTTGCATGCAACTGGGAAAAAAGTTGTTCAGGCAATGGGGTACATATATTTATCTTGCCCTACAGAGAAATAGAGGGGAAGGAGATGAGAGAAGGGGGGTGATAGAATAAAGGGCAGATTGAGGAAAGGGGTGGTTGGGGAACACACTGTCTTGGGGCAGGGGGAGGGGAGAGAATTTGGAATTCAAAATCTTGTGTACGTGAATGTGGAAAATTGAAAATAAATTATAGTTTAAAAAAACTTCTTTGTTTTTCTCAGATCTATTTTTAATGAAAAAAAAAACAACATCATGACATATAGATGCTATTTCTTACCTTTCCCAGTGCCCCACAGAGCTGTAGAAGCTCATTGCTTGAGTTGGCTCTAGGGGCTATTACAGACGCTGAGCAAAATGGTAAATGGTACTATATTTACTCTTGTTTCCAATGTCAATTTCCATACTCATTGATTTTTCCCACAAAATGTATGACAAGAGATTGATCATATGAGGCCATTCAAAGTGGAAAAAATCTATGTAAAAATATCCAAATGTTCCATATCATTAAGGCACATTATTTGAAACAATACTTGTAACATGATATAATGGCAGAAATAACGGGAATGTGGGTTTGAATCTTGCCTCTGCATCTATTATCTGTTTGGCTTTAGGCAAGTCATTTGCCCTCTGGGCCTCATTTTCTGTATTTATAAATAAGAGGTTTGAATTAGATTATCTTTCACATCACTTTCACTTCTAAATCCTCTATCTTATGATCTCTTTTAACTAGAAACTAAATTGTGCAAAAATCAAGATATTGATGCCTCTGAGCAGGTGAAATTGATGTCACAAAATCCATGCCTCAAAAAACTCATACATATTGGTTGGAGAGGAACCCTTCAACACTTCTCAGATTATATTTACTCTTTATGTATAATTCTAA
Organism: Potorous gilbertii; assembly: GCA_028658325.1. Taxonomy (NCBI): domain Eukaryota; kingdom Metazoa; phylum Chordata; class Mammalia; order Diprotodontia; family Potoroidae; genus Potorous; species Potorous gilbertii. The sequence goes on from CM053769.1 coordinate 242,705,194, forward strand.
TAATATTGGATCACTGAATCCTCCATGGTAGAAGGGTTTGCATAGCTCAATGAATGTATGTGCTATGATATGCAGCGTTACCTAATATGGATAGGTAATTGTTGAGAGGTTAGACTAAAGGTGATCCACTGGAAAAGAAAGTGGCAAACCACTCCAGTATTCTTGCCAAGAAAATTCCATTGACAGAGAATAAGACAATAGCAAGGAGAGAAAAGGTTTTCATATATACGCAATGTAGAGAAACTGAAGAAAACAATACAATGGAAAGATGAGATCTCTTCAAGCAAATTAGAAGTATCAAGGAAATATTTTATGCAAAAATGGACATGACAAAAGAAAAGGATAAGGCCCTGATGTTCAGAAAGACTGAAGGCAAAAGGAAAAAGGGATGGTGGAAGATGAGATGGATAGAGAGTGTCACAGAAGCAATGAGCATGTGCTTGGACAGACTTTGAGAGGTAATGGAGGACAGAAAGGCCTAGCATGGTATGGTCTATGAGGTTGTGAAGAATTAAGCAAAACTAAACAACAATAACAAATAACAATATTGGTGATGTGATGTAATTTATTGTGAAGAAGAGACTACTGGATTTGAAATCAGAGCATCTGAGTTTGAATCTTGCTTCTACTACTTCATATCCGTGCAGTCACAGGGTCAGAGAAGACATAACACAGTTTGTTACAAAAACTCCAGTCTGATACACATTCAGGTTATGAAAGAGATATTAAGGTTCATGAGCAGCAAACTCAGGAACCTGGAAAAGAGTAAAAGGCAAATGTGATGATTGCAAGGAGCAATTGATTGAATCAATATCAAATGAATGTAGTGCTTTAGAAACCACATATAACTTGAATGTTACAAAAGAGCTATAATAGGGTTTGAGAGCCCTCAGTGAAAACAAAAAAAAAAGATGACTTAATCGAGAGAAATTTATTCAAGAGGAAGTTAAACAGAATGATTTAAAAACTATTCTTCAGTTGCAGTTTGATTTGAATAAAATAGGTGGTGATAAAGTAGAAATGACCCAATAAAGTCTACTTCCTCATTTTCCTCATCTGTAAATTTTGCAGTTAGACTAGACCAATCTGACTTTTGGTTCCTTGGCTTTAGGCAAACTTCCTCACTCGTATTCATTTTTAAAAGAAATGCATTCTTACCATTCACATAATAAAATAGAATAATAATTTACTTTTCATGAAGATTTATTCAACTTCTTTGGTATAATACATATTCCTTTATCTTAGATCCACCTCTCACTCTACTGCTTTTTGAATATTTTTTTATAGGATAATATGGCTATTTACTAAATATTCTTCATATCTTCTTATACTCCCTGGACAATCTTTCTGTGTCTTTTGAAGGGTACGCATATGCCAGGTTGGGAACTTAGATCGTATTTAAAGTTCCTTTGGTCTCTAAATACTGTTACCCACAGATTTTTTGCTTATAGTGGATTGGAAGTCACAAATTTGAAAGCTCGTAGGGAGGGCTGAGAGGGCTGAGACTACTGACAACCTAATGAAGGAGGAAGAAAAAAACTAAGAAATAGACAAAAATCTCAACAGAGCAGACTCAGTTGGGATCAAATAGTTCTATAGACGTCAATGACTGATATAGAGGTCACTGGATTGATATTGACAATGAGGACAATGAATATTCAGGTAAAAGTTTGATGATATTCAGTGTCCCTTTTTCAACAAAACTTGGGAACATGTACTCCATTTACATAGAAAGATTATCATAAAGTAGTAAAACAAACAATCAAAGCCCCCAAACCATAGTGGTTCAGTTATCTAGGATATGTACATATAGTTGGAATAGCTAATTCCCTGAATGAAGATGCTAGATTAATGCAGAATGATTACTGAGTTGGGGAATGTATCCCACTTGTCCAGTGAAGTATTTTCAGAATCGATGTCTGAAATGGACTCAAAGAAGAAGAGGAACTCTACTCTGAATTTTTCAAAGCAAGACAAACAAACCCTGAGATCTCTATTGAGAAGTATTATATTTGACACAAGAAGAGCTGGATTCCTATTCTGACTGCCAGGAATTAGGCATGGATTTAAATTGAGAGCAGTTTCTGCTGAAATCATAACTGATGACCCATAAGCGATTATTAAACTGTGTGTTTTTATGCCTACCAATCAGAAAAAAAATTACAAACTAGACTCCTTCTTGGAAAGTCAATAAATAAAACTTTTTTGAGACTCACTGAGTTGGACTAAGTCAAGATTTAGGTGAATTTTACCATAAGACATTTCACTCTAGTGCACAGTGAACTTCCCTTTGAGAAGCTATGGAAGTGAATGGAGCATGCTCCATTTTTCCTAATCACTTTAGTCTCAGATAGGAAAAAGTACCCATCAGAGTGAAGAAGAGAGTGCTGTAAAATCTCATATTGACTCCAAATGAGTCTGTGTGTGAGCACTGCAAGGAAAGTGAATTTATCTCTCAATTGACAGCCAGATATATTGAGTGTAGAGACGCATGACCAACTCTTTGCTAAAGTTTTAACTTTCCTTGTGTACTCTGGTAGAGTACTTTTAAAAGCCACCCCTGAAGTATAGATTCTTTATACTTATATCTATTGTCTTTTCCATTAGAATGTAATTTCCTTGAGAGGAAGGGTTGTTCCTTTTTTACCTTTATATCCCCAGGGCTGAAAATAGTGTTTGGCACATAGTAAGCATTTAATATATATGTGGTGATGGCTGGACAACACCCTATACTAAAACTATGACATGATAATAGTGAACTCTGGGATAGCAATGGTCATGTTTGTTCTGAAATGTTGAGATTATGGAAAGACATAGAAGAGAATCATACATGATGAGGAAGCATAATCACAATTGCAACTCACATTTATGTAGTACTTTCAAGATTGAAAAAATGCTTTACAGACATTACTTTACAGACAAGACATCCATGTGGTAGCACAGTGGAAAGAGCATTGGCTTAGAAGTCAGAAAACCCATGTTAAGATCCTATCTTACCATTTGAATGACCTTAGACAAGTCACTGCCTTTTTTGAGGCCTCAGTCTTCTGATCTGTACACACTAGATGACTTCTGAGAGTCCTTCAAGCCCTAGTTCTCTCTTTGATTCTGAAAGGTAGGTCAAATTGATTTTATGAAGTAGATACTATTATTATTCCTATTTTATAGATGTGAAAACTGAGGATCAGAGAGGTTAAGTGATTTATTTACCTAGGAGATTAGTTCTAAGTGTCTAAAAAAGTATTGGAACATAGGTTTTCCTGACTTCAAGTTCAGCACTCAAGCCCTTGCACAACCTGAGATATCGGGTGTGTTCACATCAGTAAAATCACGGATCCATCAAAGTTTCCCAACAACAGAGTGTAGGTGATACTAACTTCTCAAAGACTATGCCAGTGGAATGCAAGCTGGTACAATGGAAAGAGCACTGGATTCAGAACCAGAGATCCTGGGTTGGTTATTCAGTCACTTTTCAGTTGTGTCTGACTCTTCATGACCCCATTTGGGGTTTTCTTGGCAAAGATACTGGAGTGGCTTGCCGTTTCCTTCTCCAGCTCATTTTACTTATGAAGAAACTGAGAGCACCAGGATTAAGTGACTTGCCCAGGATCTCAGAACTAGTATTTGGAATCAGGTTTTAACTCAGGAAGATAAGTCTTCTTGACTCCAAGTCTGGCACTCCATCCACGATGCCACCTAACTGCTGCTTGTATATAATGAGCACTTAATGAATACTTGTTGACTGACTTCCTACTTTGCTACTTATTTCTTTCAGAACCATGGAAGAAGTTACTTGTTCTCTCTAGGCTTCGGTTTCCACATTCGTAAAAGGAGGGCATTGAACCAAAAGATCTTTAAAGTCCTTCCAGCTCTTTATTCAAATCCTACACCATCTTACCCCTTGCTGAGTTTCACTGACTTATGATTGGTTTACAGTGACAGGCTTTCAGACTGTGTGTCTGTCCTCTGAGGCCCAGAGTAGCTGTATTCAGAAAAGATCCTCAGTATAGTCTTGGCCAGCAGGGGATGGAATCTTTAGGTGAAAGCAGCTCATGAAACTAAGGGGTGTATGTGTGTGAGGGGGTAAAGGTGGATTGTAACCTATGTCAAGCACCAATATCAATGAAATCACCCAGTTCTTTCAATATATTGAAAGATATCACATAGCACTTTCAAGAAAATACTGTCTCCCTGTCAGGGTTCCCTTAAAGGAAATTTCTGCACTGCACTGAGTGGGAGATTGAATTCAATGACCTCAGAGGTCCCTTTTAACTCAATGATTATGAAATGTCAGGTCACAAGAAAGATTCATGAGGAAAAGGTCACAGTGATATGACTTTGCAATTTGGGCCCCTTTTACCTGAGTAATAAAAGAGGGAGCAATAGTGCAAGCCCACACTATCTTTCTTCTTCCATTCCTTTAAGTCTCTTAGGAATCTGCTCAGTGCTCGGGGAGGGGGTGGGAGGTAGAGATTCCTGTAGTATGTGAGCTGGGCTACATGGCTGCTGTAGTCTCTTTTTCTCAGAGTATGTGATCATATGACTTCCCTGACTTCTTTAAGAAGAGTAGACCACTTTATTCTCTTTCTGCTTGGGTAAGTTATCTTGGCTTGTCAATTAGCTTGGCTCCAATGTGTCAGGTAAGGGGGAGGGTTATGCCTTTAAGAGCGACAATTGTCTGCCTCTGCTAATAGCCTTAGGACAGGAATCCATTCCGTTTGGCCACTCTTGCAACAGGATGGCAGAGCTGACAGTGTTGCTGGCAGCAGTAGGGCCTTTTGATGTCTGAAGATGTGTTGCTAATAGCCTCGCTTTCCTACTTGAGTCACCCCTCAACCCCTGCCCTCAAAAAAAAAACCCACTAAGGGAGTCTTTATATCCATGTCTCTTGTTCCTTCAGGTGCCACAAAAAAATCAATCAATCAACTCCAATTTATTAAGCTCTGATTATGTGCCAGATACTCTATTAAATTTCAGGTAAACATGGGATTTATTTTTTTTGGCCTTGGTCAGCCTTCAGAAAGTAGCCCGGGTAAGAACCCATGACTCTAGGCTCCTGGGTAGAGATCCCAGAGTGGCAGGCCACTTAAAATAATAATAGATCACATTTCTGCAGCACTTTACAAAGCACTCTCCTCCAACAACCCTGAGAAGCAGGTGGTACCAGCATGCCTTTGGGAAATTGCATGGTTCTTTTAATGACCTCAAGTCTCTCCTAGAAACAATGGCTCATCTTTTTAAACATCAATTTTCTTCCAGTGATGGTGTATAGCTGTGAGTCATGGAACTCTATAGCCTCTGGAGAATTTGATGATCACCCAAAGGGCAATGAAGTACATGGTGGGTGTGAGTAGGCAGAAACATTACAAATGAAGAACTGGGAAAGATGAGAGGATTAAAGGGTATTATCAGAGAAGCATGTATGTACAAATCCAGGCATGCAGACACAAATGTGAGTGTGTGCATACACACATACACACACAAGCCTGGGGCAAGATATTCTGTATATCATGGCCTGATGAGATGCTTCCTAGAAGTAGGAACCAGTTTTTTAAACAGAAGACAAGTATTTGGGTTATACCTGAAAAATATGGGCTGATTATAGTATAAGAGTGAGGGTTAACCAATGGATGGCCCATATGTTCCTCTAGTATTCAAATGATGTCAGACTACTAGAGGAAAGCTCCCAGAACCATGGGACACCCTTCTCTTTCTCTCACATGCATGCATTGATTGTGGCTTGCATTGTTGGAGGGCTTACTTACTTTAGTAACACCACAGATCCTTTGAAATATCAAAGTAAGATCATATATTTAGAGCTGAAAGGGATCTTAGAGAATTGTTTAGTGTAACCCCTACTTTTACATGTGAAAACATTGGGGTAACTAGGTGGCTCAGTGGATAAAGAACTGGCCTGGAGTCAGGAGGACTTGAGTTCAGATCGGAACCACAGATGCTTACTAGCTATGTGACCCTGGGCAAGTCACTTTACTCCAATCACCTCCCCCCAAGAAAAACCAAAAATAAACAAAAATACGTATGGATAATTGAGGCCCAAACTTAAGCAATGCACTCAAGGTCACAAAGGTTTTACATATCAGAGTCAGGATTCCAACTTAGGACTTGTGACTCTGACTTCAGCACTCTTTCAACTATACCATACTAAATATTTTGTTTATTTTGTTAGAAAGATCAAACAATTTACTCATCCAGCAAAGGTTCTAATTTGAACCAATGTGTCTTTACTGGGTTGTGTTCTTTTTCCTATTCTACAGTGTCTTCTACTCAGGGCTTTAAGATTTAGAGTTAAAGATTATGCACTCCAGGATCTTTTTTTTTTTTAAATGCATGAGGAAATTGAGGCCTTGGAAGATTAAACAACTTTTCAAGATCATGTAAGTAGCATAGCCAGGATTTGAAGCCTGGATTTCCACCTCCAAATCTAGCATCATTTCCAATATATGACATTTCTTTGTATTTTTGCATTTCAATATTTTCTTGCCTTCACCAAAACTGCCACCACCACCACCACCACCACCACCACCACCACCACCATACCTACTTCAATACATTCACTACATAGGCCACAGGAAAAGTGTACAGTTTCAGTTGGAAGTTATCTGACCTTGGATTTACCTTTTGTTTCAAGTACTTTTTTTCTAAAGAATCAAACACACATGCACCCCATCCATGTACATAGGGTATAAGATTCTTACACACACATCACGAATCTTCCCTCCCTTAACACACACACACACACACACACACACACACACACACACACACCCTAAATATGGCAGGAAGTTCTGGATACCATGGGCTGCTGAGTTGCTGACCAGCCATAACGACTGATTTATTGAATAAGAGACAGTTGCTTGGGCTGCAACTGTTGCCCAACATGTTACCATGAAGCTCCATCATAGCTGTCACTCTCAACAATTAGAGTAAAAACCAAATGAAAATTGAGCCTATAAAGTCATGTTAGGGAAGACAGACTGATTTATTTTGTATGGATCTTTAACCCTTTCAGACCTAGAAGACAGGAATTCCGCCAAGGGAGGGATTCCATCCTTTGAGGAAGGACACTCAAAACTTTCTTCCTTTGAAGCACAGGAGTGGCCACTGAGTCACTATGTAAGCCAGGAAGTCTAATAGTGAGAAGAAGGCTGTGGGAAATGGCTTTAATGGCAAAGGGAAAATACTTTCCATATCAGTTTTCTAAGCATTGTTATCTAGGTCTAATAAAGCTTCTTGAAGGCAAGAGTTGTTTCACTTTTATATTTGTAGACCCAGTTCCTACCACAGTGCCTATTATATATAATGGGTACTTAATGGCTCCTTTTTGATTCATTGTTTATTTTTTTAAAAAAATCACAGATTTATTAAGTGTAAAAGTTGGAATTTTAAACCCTACCCTTTCCAACTCTGCAAGTCTAGTTGGCAATTTGCTATACCCTGCTAACTTTTCTTTAACAAACAAAAAATAAGAACGAAAGAACTCAGGTATTGGACTTTTTAGGGATTCTACATGAGTTCAACTTTATGAACATGTATTAATGAATTTTTTATTCAGCATTGTGGTGAGGATACAAAAAAATGGAACAGCACAATTATTAATTGCCTACTTTATGCCAAGCAGATACTATGCTTGGTGTTGTGAATGAAAACAAAAAAATGAAACAGTCCTTGCCCTCAAGAAACTTACATTCTATGGTAGGAGACAATATATATGTACATGTATGTATGCATGTATACACACACATATAGATATACACATATATGTATTTAAGAACACAAATATATGTAATTTCAAAAATAAAGAAAAAGTGATTTTTAGTAGAGAGGTATAACAGAAGCTGAGGCAATTAGGAAAAGTTTTATGCCTAGTAGATGATACTTTAGCTGATCCTTGAAGGAAGCTAGAAATTTTAAGACTGAGAAAAGAGATTGCATTCCAGGTATGCATGAAGGGACAGCTAGAATGAAGGTAATGAAATGCCCTTATGAAGAATGGGGAGAAAATCAATTTGGGTGAAATGGATAGTTCATGAAGTGGAGTAATAAGTCTGAAAAGGCAGTTTGAAGGCAGATTGTGAAGGGCTTTATATAACAAATAGAGGGGTTTATATTTGATGCAATTGAGAGCCATAGAAGCTTATCAAGTAGGGGAGTAACAGGATCCGATGTGTACTTTTGGAAAATCATTTTGCCAACTTTGTGGAGAATGGACTAGAATGGGAGGGACAATGTAGGGAAACCTCCTGGGGACAATCATCCAGGCAAGAGGTGATGAGGGTTTGAAATAGGATGGTGGTTTTGTAATTAGCGAGAAAGTTACAGATACAAGCTATGTGAATAAGGAAACAACATGACTTGGTAATCAATTAAATATTTGAAATGAATGAAAGTAAAAGTTTGAAGATGACACCAAGGTTCCAAATCTTGGTGGTTACAATCTTTAAGAGTAATAGAGATATTTAAAAGGGGGATGGTTTTTAGGGGAAGGTATGAGTTCTTTTCTGGACATGAGGAATTTGAAATGTCTTTGGGACATCCAGTTAGAAATGTCCAATAGGCATTTGATGAGGTATGATTGGAGCTTAGGAGAGACAAGTGATAGATATATGGATGTAGAAGTTATCTTCATAGACATAATAATTAAACCCTTGGGAACAAATTTGGTCACCATGGGAGAAAGTACAGAAACAGAAGAGGGCTCAGGACAGAGACTTGAAATATACCCACAATTAAAGAGCATGATATTGGACACTGAGATGTAGCAGCCAGATAGACAGGTGATTAGTGTTATGAATACCTAGAGGTTAGATGGTCTTCATGATTTGCTATGATTGAGTATTTCATGGTTCTGTAGGCAATATTTTAGTGTTAAACCTCTCTTTTCAGTGCTAGGCTGGCCCTTGGCTGTTGTTACCAGATTTTACTCAAAGGGTTTCCATCTCTATAGGTGCTTGAAGTTAGACTTGGTGCTCAAATGGCATAGACTTCAGGAACCCAGGCTCACTTTCATACCATGAAGAAGGGTCCAAGGAAGACATTCATATTGGTTCCATATTTGTCCAAATTAATATGAATGACTACGTCAGAGACCAAAAGACTTGCCCAAAGACCCCAAGTAAATACTGGAGAAAGGGCTCATGTCCAGTGTTCTGCCTCCAAGTCGGTTGTTCTTTGTCACATAAAAGAATGTTTGGATTTAGATTCTCATATGAAATATCCAGACTTTCCATGAAATAATCCCCATTGCATTTTGCCTAGTTTCAATATTACTGCTTTATAACCTTACTTAATCTTATGTAAGATTTTCTTTGAATCATGTATTTTTTTTAAAAAAGGAGCTGTAGAGCTGCACAGTAATATACATATTTGTATCACTTGAAGACCCCTTCATGTTTTAAAAAACCCAAATTCGATTAACAAGCAAAGTCAAATCGCCAAAGGAATTGAAAGGGGGAACAAGAAATTTTTCACATGATTCTTTTAAAAACAATCAGTCTCTACAATTTCAGTGTCCTTAATTTAAAAAATATTATCATTTTTGATATTACTTTTATGTCAAAATATATTATCAATTCACAATATACCACAAACTAAAAGTGAGGATAAAAGAGCAATTCATCAAAAACTAACCAGCCTGTCAACTGAGTCTGATATTACACGAATTCAGGTTCCTATTCCTTGACTTCTTCAAAGAAGAGTGATATATTTTTTAAAAAATTCAATTTTATTCATCAATAAACTTGATCATTAAAATTGAAATGATCAGTTTCATTTTTGTTGTTTTTCTCTTTGCACTGTTGGCAGCTAGGTGGAGTAGTGGATTGATTGCTGGACTTGGAGTCAGAAAACAGTAAATTTGAATTCTACCTCAGACATGTGACTAGCTATGTGAGTCTGGTCAAGATAATTAAACTTTCTTTAGTCTCTGTTTCCCCACATGTAACATGGGGATATTAATAGCAGCAATCTCATAGGATGGTTGTGAGGTTCAAATGAAATAACACATGTAAAACACTTTACAAACCTTATGAATGTTAGCTATTATTGTAATTGTATTTTTATTTTCTTGGTTCTGCATGGTTTGTTGTGCATAAGTTTATACTTTTCTTGATTTTTCCTATTCATTCATTTTTATTATAATATTCCATTATATTTATTTGCTATAATTTGTTTAGCTGATCTCCAACCGATGATCATCTACTTCATTCATAATTATTTGCTTCTCCCAAAGTGTGTTGCTAGGAAGAGTTTGGAGTATATATAGGATCTTTAATTCTTCTTTGACTTCCTTATGCATATGCCTAGCAGCCTCCTCTAGTGTTTTTTAAAATACCATTAAATATATTAAAAATAAATTTATTCTTTTTTTAAAAGAACTACATCTATTAAATAAAACAAGGCATACCTGTGCACATGTTGGGTCATACCCTGTTCCCATATCCCTTTTGCTAGGATTCAGCATACCGAATATAATCAATAGTATCTGTCTTTCATACTTTCACAATCCACTATCTTCTCCCTACCTCAGATACAGAGTTAATCCTGATTGATTTGTCACATCCCTTTGTGCCAATATTAAGTAATACTTCCCCAATTGTGATGAAGTCATTTTGGCACATTAGTTAAAATTTTTTTATAGCAAACTCCAAGGGACATGTTTTCTAGTTTGCTCAAATGGATGAAAAAAAAATGACTGAATGGAAGAATTAGCCTCCTGATAGATCTTGACAAGTTGGCAGAGGAGGCTTAAACTGACAGAATGGAATGTAAGCAGGATAAATACAAAGTTTTGCACTTAGGGTTCAAAAAATCAACTAACACATTGAACTAATTTCAACAAGTTCAGTTCAACAAGCATTTATTAAGTATTTCTTCCATACATACAAGGCAAAGTACTTGGTACTATGGATATAAAGAAAAAAAAAGAATGATTCAACTGGTCTGGGTAGGCAGGGTCCACCATCAGTCCAGGTAATCTGGTAACCAGTAAAAGAAACATCAGTAGGTGAAGTTGAGAAGCTATTATCATACTTCAGAGGTTTCTTGCCTTTAAATTGTCTTCAGGGTATGAGCTGGCTCTTGGCATACAAGTTTAGATTGTGACCTGAAGTGGGTAGGAGGCCTGAAGGTGAAACAGGTTCCTACTTAAGAAAAGCGATGAAAATGCTATAATTACCTATCATCAAGTCTTTTAGCAGCTCTTCCACTTCAAAATCAATAACTCTCTCAGGCTGTATAGATAGCAGATTCCAACACCATTATCAATGACACAGAATTGCATTATTGGTTTGGTACAGGCTTGTCCCCAAAGCAGTTCTCAGTTCTGAAAGTCAAGTCAAATTAATTTCCATGGAATTCCAGTAGAACTCAGATCTCTAGTATAAAAAGTGAATGAATGTTCTGGATATTGTTTCTTCATTTCTTTTTCTATGTTATTTAAAAACATCAATTTTATTTTATTTTCACATATTCTCTCCCTCCACCTTTATGAGAAAACAATCAAGACAAAACCCTTTTTGAACATGTAAAGTCCATCATCCCTCTATTTGGAGGTAGGTAGTATGCTTTGTCATAATTCCTCTGGAATATCGTTGGTCATTTTGTTGATCAGAGTTCCTCAGTCTTTCAAAATGCCTTTGGATATTGTTTTTAAAAATATCCTCCTTTTGTGTTAATTTCTTATGTTCTCTAATCCTGACAGGTTCCCTTTATGCTAATAGGAGCTGGCCTTGATAACCATAGAGATACACACATCCTTATTGAAATGACAACAGGAATTGTTCAATGGAGTTTTACTTTATTTTTTCGTTTTGAATTTTGACTCTTTTCATAAACATTTTAAAGTTCAACAAATATTTGGCATCAGATGAAAATGTCTCTAGAGTAGCAAAAACTAGGGAATCCTTTTTCACCTGGGGATGTTGCTGCTGCAGCTACAACTCTAAGAAACAAAAGTTGCAGTCATCTGATGAATGCTTTAACCACTATACCCAACCCAAAAGAATAAATCACTCTTTTTAAGTAAGTCTGATTTAAAATAAAAAGTGAAGTTATTGCCTTGTTTGCCCACCCGTAGGCTACCATTTAGGGGAAAAAAAAGTTTGTACTTTTAGCCAGAATGTAACATTACAGGAGACACTCAAACTTATTAAGTATATAAATTCTCTTCCTCCTCCTCCTCCTGCTTCTTCTCCTTCTTTCTTCTTCTTCTCCTCCTTCTGCTTCTTCTTCTTCTTTTTCCTTCTCCCCCTTCTTTCTCACTTCCCTATTCCTCTTCTCCTTCCTCTCCCTTCTTATGAAACTCCATGGCCAATCTCACTATTCCCTAATTTTAAAGGTAATATAAAAAGTCTTGGGGACTCAAAGCACACAAAGAGCCTGTGAATCTCAAAAGCATAGAATTTTGGAATTATGGAAAGTGCAAGCTGGAAGGGACCTTGGTGGCCTTCTAGTACAATATGTACACTAAAAGAATCCCTACTTTAACACACATGACAAGTAGTTATTCAAACTCTGCTTGAAATCTTCCAAGGATAGAAACCCACTATTTCTTGGTGGCAACCATTTAACTTTTGGACAGTTGGAATTGTCAGAAAGTTTGTTTTTTTGATGTTGGACCTAACACTTGTACAATGTCCCCTAACTGCTCCTAGTTCTTGTCCAAACAAGAAGTCTAGTTCCTCTATCATATCTTCAAATACTTGAAGACACTATCACTTCTCTGAGTCTTTTCTTCTCCAATCTAAGAATACTTATTTCTTCCAACCAGGGCTCATTTTACATAGATTCAAGCTCTTTTGCTATCTTGTTTGCCATTTTCTGGACAATATTTGGCTAGCTAACATCCTGTGGAGCCCAAAATTGAATTCATACTCCTGATGAGGAGGGGAGAGCACAGTAATATTCTATGGCCTTCCTTTTCCTGTTGGCTAAATCTCTCTTGATGCAGGCCAAGATTGCATTAGTTTTTTGAACCATCACATCCCATTGCTGACTTATCTCAACTTTGTACTCTTTGTTGCTAGTGTTTCCTGGGTTAGATTTTAAAAAAATTGGCAGGGAACAACAAATCAGTTACCGATTCTTCTGTTAGTCCAAGCCATTTCCCCCTTAAACAGTCATCTTATTGGTTCCTCAAAGACTATAGCCATGTCTTTTGCCTCTTATTCATGTCCCAAAGGGTGACAAGGTTGTATAATAGCAGCTTTCAATTTTACAGTGTTTTAAGATTTGTAAGATATTGTACATGCATGACCTCATAGTACAGCCTGTCAGTCAATTAGCACTTGTGAAGGGTTCACTATATGCCAAGTACTATGTGCTAAGTGTTAAGAATACAAAGAAAGGCAAAAACATGGTCTTTTACTCTCAAACAACTCACATTCTAGTGGGGGAGGGGGACAACAGGGTGGATGGAAGGTACTTCAGAGAAAAGGCACTAGCAGTAGGGAGATCCATAAAGGCCTCTTTCAGAAGTTGGAATTTGAGGTGAGCCTTGAAGGAAGTTGTAGAAGTTTAGGGGCAGAGGTGAGGAGGGAGAACCTTCTATATATGAGGGATAGCCAATACAAAGGCACAAGGAAGGAATGTTAGGTGTTTGGAATAGTAAATAGGCCAATGTAGCTGAATGATAAAATGTTAGGAAATGAGTAAAGAATGAGATAGAAATGGGTCCTGTTGTGAAGAGCTTTAAATGCTGAACAGTAGATGCTCTAATTTTTTTTTCTGGAGGTAAGATATGCACTGAATTTAATTGAGTAAGTGTGGGTAAGGTGAAATGATTAGACTTATTCTTTAAGAAAATTTCTTCAGCCGCTGAGCTAAAAATAGATTGTTGTAAGAAGAGACCTAAGACAGGGAGGTAAATTAGAAAGTTATATCCAAGTGAAATGTGATAAGGGACTGAGCTAGGATAGTGTCTATGTTTGTGGAGAGGAATATATAGAAGAAATATTACAGACATAGTAACAACCAAATTTGGCAACAGATTGGATCTGTGGAGTGAGTGGGAGAAGTTGAGGATAGCAGGGAGACTGGTAGCCTGGGTAACCTGAAGGAGAGTAGTGCCTTAGGTAGTAATAAGAACAGCTAGGTGTTGATAGACAGAGTGACAGGCTGAAGTCGTAAAGACTCATCTTCCTGAGTTCAAGTCTGGCCTCATTCACCTATGAATTATGTGACTCTAGGCAAGTCACAAGCCTATTTGCCTCTGTTTCCTCATCAGTAAAATGAACTGGAGAAGGAAATGCAAACCACTCCAGTCTCTTTTCCAAGAAAACCCCAAATGAAGTCACGAAGTTGAACATACCTAAAAGACACAACAAATAATTAGAAAGTTTGGAAAGGGTTGGGAGGGTGGGGAGAGGGAAAGATAACAAGCTCCATTTTGAACATGTTTAGTTGAAGGTGCTTATGGTTAAATAAGTTTTAGATGTCTAAAAGGTATTTGATGAAGCACAGTACACCGTATAGGAAAAATGCTTAGTCGGTGCTTATTGGTTAACATAGTATTTGAAAATACTAAGTTTAGGGTCAGAAGACTCCGTTAAATGTCAATGCCCATTCATAATAGTCAGGAAGAGTATTAGCAAATATGGAAAAGGTTGTATGTGAAACAGTCAAATATGAATTAACAATGGAGACCTGAGATGACGGGAATTAAAAGAAAAAAGCACAAGCCAGTGTATTTCTCTGAAGGCAGCTACAGAGTCTTGGCCATGTCCTTTTATTCATTTAGTACCAACAGCTTCAGAGTAATTTAGCCAATTCATAACTAATCCTATTATACTCTGGAAATATCCCTTCGATTCAGACATTTCTTGATTAAGAAAGCTGCCCAGTTCTTCCGTAGGCAAGACAATTGACTTTTTTTTTTTTTTACTATTGAGTTAAAATTTGGTCCTATGCACTTATTTGAAAAGTTTTCCAAGTTCAGCAGAAGTTGAAGCAAAACTGATATTTGTTGCAATATTTTTCTGATTGAAATATTGGAAATAAATTAGAAAAACTTCATTTTTCGTATATATGTATATATATATTACAATGGAATATTATCAAAGATCTGTGAATGCAATGGAGTGAGAACACTCTTCATCAGTGAAGATTGTAATCTGGTTATAACTTATATGAATTTTAAACACTTACTTGCCTAAGGCTCAGAGCTTTTGGGGTTTGTCCAAAGTCACAGAGCCAGTAATTGTCAGAGGTAGTATTTGAACTCAGGTCTTCCTATCTGAGTCTAACACTCTATCCCTTACATTCTACTTTTTATGGTAATTACATGTCTATATGATTCATATGGTGCTAAAAAACAATGTCCTGAAAGTCACTCAGTAGTGGCCCCTCAGGCTAAATGTCTTCCCTGGAATCATCAATGAACAGCTAATTGTCACTGAAATGTGCTGACATTCACATTTCTGAGATTCCACTGGAGGCAACTGTATGAACTTTATCCACGCAGACTGAATTTTGCCAAGTGAAATCAACAAATACGTTTTCCTGCTGCAGTGTATCTGCATATACATATAATGAGAATTGGTCTAAGTATTTTAAAAATGAAATCTGTTTTAAAAGGGAAATACACATACTGAAAAATAGTACCAACTGTAGGTTGTACTCAGATTTTATAGGAGTTCGATTGGGGAAAAAAGTGTTACCATCTCGTTTTATAATAGGTTTTGGGTCTCATACGCGTATATGCTCATTTAGGCCCTGCTTTAATTCATGAACTCATTCTAGACCATAAGAGTTATTAGTTCTGATGGGAAGGGAGATAAGGAGAGTAGGTAACTTTTCCTTTCAAAGTAACCAAGGCCTGAATGTTTTATAAATGTCTTCTAATGTTTTCATTTTTATTCTGGTGAATACAAATCATAGTTCATTTGATATATAAATTATTCTTCATCCTTCACGCTTTTATAAAAATGTCTCTGATTAGATAACTGGACCACTCTACAAGTGTCTATATTTACCCATATAGGTTATGACATATGAATCCAGGAAGTTTTTTTTTCCAAAGTGCCTTAAAATGTATAATAGTTCTATATTACTTCTTAATTTTGGGGTCATTTTGGGAAAGAGTACTTATTATTTGTTCACATTATCTCCTTTGGCAGGAGATTGTGAATGTAATCAGAGGAATAAATTGGAAATGTGGTATATATCCCATTGTTGATAATAAGGTTTCAAGTCTACTGAAGATGTTAGTCAAACCTTTCCCTTGAATGATATGTAGATCAGATGTTCCCTAATAGTGTTCTACAACTTAGGTGTACCTGCTGGGAATTTCAAAGTGAGCCAAACTGAGAGTTAAAGACATGTTCTAAGCCAACATTAGATTGTCTGCAGCTAGGGTCTCATATTTTTTTTAAAAAAAAATTTTAAAGAATCTCTAGGTTGGGGCTTTTCATCCTATATTATAGAAGAAAGAGTAAAAATTAGATGCTGCGTGCAAATTTACATAAGTAATCTAAAGTATAATGGGAAAAATGCATGTTGGGTGTCAGTGGGCTACTGCATATAACAGACTCTGCCTTGTGTTTGAGAAGGGATCATTGAGAATATGTATGAATGAGAAATAAGGAAGGAAAGAAAGAAAGAAGGGAAGGAAGGAAAGAAGAAAGAAAGGAGGAAAGAGGAAAGGAAAGGAAAAAGAGAAAAGGAAGGAAGGAAGAAATGAATGTAGAAGGAAAGGAAGGGATGAGGGAGGGAGGAAGGGAAAAGGAAAGAGGGTGAGAAGGAGGCAGGTAAGGAAGAAAGAAAAAGAAAGAGGAAAGGAAGGAAGAGAAAGAAGGAAGAAAGGAAAGAAGAGAAAAGAAGGATGAGAGGAAGGGAGGAAGGAATGAAAGAAGGTAGAGAAAGGAAAGAAAGAAAGAAAGAATGCAGGGAAGGAAGGAAAGAAAGGAGGAAGAATGAAAGTAAAGGAAAAAGAAAAAAGGAAGGAAGGAAGAAAGGAAGGTAGGAGGAAAGAAAGGGATGAGGGAGGAAGGGAAGAAGGAAGGAGGATGAGAAGGAGGGAGGGAAGGAAGAAAGAAAAAGAAAGAGAAAAGGAAGGAAGAAAAAAGAGGAAGAAAGAAAAATAGAGAAAAAAGAGAGGAAGGAGGAGTGAAGGAAGGAAAGAAGGAAGGAAGGAAGGAAGAAAGAAAGAGAGAGAGAAGGAAAGAAAGAAGGAAGGAAGGGAGGAAGGGAGGAAAGTGGGTCATGTAGCAAAAATTTACTGTTTCCTCACTTCTGCTCTTAGAAACCTAACTTCTTTTAAGAAAAAACAAAGAGAGTATCTTCCCTGAGAAGATTTATCTGATTTTCTTATTTGTTAGTTTTCTGTCCTGCCTCAGCTTTCCTTGAGGGGTACTGATAGCCACTAGACCAGTGATTTTATTGGTATAGGGAACTCTCAAATCCAGGTCTTCTTGGCTCCAAGGCTCACTCACTATCAATTATGCCATACTGCTTTTTCCTAAATTTGTGTATACATTGGTTGTTTGGTTGTTGTTCTTTGTCTTTGAAGAGGACCAAAATGACAGCACCAATGTAAAGTGAAATGTCAATGTGTCTGACTGTGGCTGATCAGAGCAATACAAGCTCAGAATGCTCTACCACAGGTTGGGCACAGATAGTCCATATGAATATCTTTGGGGTAGATACCCCAAATTTGCACATCCTAAGTTTACTTTGTGCTGTCTCAATTCTTCTTTGCCCAAAGAGCACAGCACCCTTTTTGATGTGGGCATGCTATACTAAGCAGTCTTGTGCCAGTGTCTCCCATGTTGCACAGTCAAATCCAAAGTTCTTGAGAGAGACCTTGAGAGTGTCCTTGCATTGTTTCTTGTGGCCACCATGTGATTGCCTGCCCCACACAAGTTCTCCATAAAATAGTCCTTTCGGCAAGTGTACATTTTGTAACTGAACAACATGGCCAGCCCATCAGAGTGGCACTCTCTGAAGCAAAGTTTGAATACTTGGCAGTTGAACTTGAGCAAGGACTTCAGTGTCTGGTACCTTATTCTGCCAAGTGATCCTCAGAATCTTCCTAAGACAATTCAAATGGAAGCAATTCAGTTTCCTGGCATGGCACTGGTAGACTGTCCATGTTTCACAAGCATGTTATGATGAGATCAGCACAAGGGCTCTGTAGACCTTCAATTTGGTAATCAGTCTAATACCTCTTCTCTCCCAAATTTTTCTTCAGAGTCTCCCAAACACTGAACCAGCTTTGGCAATGCATGCATCAACCTCATTGTCAATGTGTACATCCTGGGAGAGTACACTACCAAGGGAAGTGAACTCATCCACAGCATTCAAAACTTTTCTATTTGTTGTAACTGATGGCTCCTCATATGGATGGTGTGGTGGTGACTGATGGAGGACCTGTGGTTTTTTGGTGTTACTTATTAGGCCAAAATTAGCACATATATATTAGAGTACCTGAGAAAGATCCGAGTTCCTTGAGAGGAGGAGAGAGGAGGAACTACTTTGATTTATCTTTCTATACTTAGAAATTCCTACTTTTAAAATTATTGTGATCTGTGAGATCTAAGCCACTGATAGAAATATCAGCAGGACAGGGATGCCTCCTTGAGGTACCTTCCATGTTGACATTTGCTTTTGAATACCTGTTCCTGATGCTTATGCATCTTGTTATTTAACTGTTTCTGAATCCACATAATTCCATCAATCCATAGCACACAGCTCTCCATCTTAGATAAAAGAATTGCATGGCAGACTTTAACAAATGCTTTGCTGAAGCCTATGTGTTAAGTCTTAATCTGTAATCTATTCGTCTAGTAGTACTATATAAAATGAAAATGGGATTAACCCTCGTGTGACCCATGTTTGTTGCAACTAAACTGTCTTACTGCAACATATACATTTCTGTCTTCCTTAGGTCAGCAAGCATTTTTTAAAATTAATTTATTAGTTTTCAGGTTTCTACAGTCACTTCCATAAATCTCAGATTTTTCTCCTCTTCCCTCCCCTTCTTCCTCTCTTCCCTCCCAACTCCCTCCCCAAGATGGCATACAGTCTTATATAGGTTCTACACATACTTTCTTACTAAACCCATTTTCACTTTAGTCATGTTGTGTGGAAGAATTAAAATGAATGGGAGAAACCATGAAACAAAATAGAAGAGAAAATAGTCTGCTTCATTCTGTGATCCAGTTCTATAGTTCTTTCTTTGGATGTGGAAGGCATTTTGCTTCAAGTCCTTGGGAATTTTTTAGATCCTTGCATTACCGTGAATGACTAAGTTCACCAGAAAAATTCCTCATACATTGTGGTTGTTACCATGTACAAAGTTCTCCTGGTTCTGCTTCTTTCACTCACATCAGTTCATATAATTCCTTCCAGGCCTCTGTGAAGTCTTCTTGTTCATCATCTCTTATAGCACAATAGTATTCCATTACATTCATATACCACAATTTTATTCAGCCATTCCTCAATTGATGGGCAACCCCTTGATTTCCAGTTCTTGGCCACCATGAAGAGAGCTGCTATAAATATTTTTGTACATGTGGGACTCTTTCCCATTTTTATGATCTCTGGGATACAGTTCTAGAAGTGATATTGCTGGGTCAAAGAGTTTCAACATGCATTTATTAAGCACCTATTATTTTTGGTCACTGTGCTAAGCACTGAGGATACAGGAAAAAGACAAGTCTCTGATCTCAATGAGCTCAGCCTAATAGAGGAAGCAACATGCAAACAACTGATCTGCCCAAACCATCGCATTAATGAAGTCAACATCCATGGCCTATTGCTTACCTGATATTCCCTCTTTCCTTTTTTAGAAAATTAGAACAACATTTGTCTTCTTTTAGTCCCGTTTGTACCCTTTCCATTCTCTATAATCTGTTAAAGTTTGCTAGCAATGAGGCAGTAATTGTATGTGTCAAGTCCTGTAGGGCCATGGGATATAATTCATCTAAGTTTAGTGAATTTGATGTAATTTTAGAAATCAGCTGTATAATCTCCTTATTTTGCATTTCAACTCCTTAATAATAATTTTGTTTTGTCCATCCCAATCCAAAAATCAATTACTTTGAAAGAAAAACAGAAGTAAAATAAGGGTCGAATAGTTTTGTCTTCAAGGGAGGCAGCATACTACAGGGGAAAGAACAGTCAATAAACAATTGTTAAGTGATTGTTATGTACCAGACACTATGCTAAACTCTAGGCAAATAAAAAGAGGCAAAAGATAGTCCCTGTCCTCCTGGAACTTACATTCTAATAGGGGAGACAGCCTGCAAATGAATATCTACAAAGCAAACTATATATATGATAAATAGGAAATAGCTAACAGAGGGAAGGCACTGGAATTAAGATGGGTTGGGAAAGACTTCCAGTCAAAGTGAGATTTAAAGAAATCCAGGAAAATCAGTAGGCAGAATTGAGAAGGGAGAGCCTTCCAGGGATCAGGAAAAACCAGAGAAAATGCACCAAACCAAGAGATGAAGTGTTTTGCTCATGAAATAGTCAGAAATCAGTGTCACTGGATTAAAAAGTTTGTATTGGGGTGTAAGGTTTAAGAAGATTGAAAAGGTAAGAAGGTAGGGTTAGGTTATAAAGGGCTTTGAATGTCAAACAGAGCATTTTGTATTTAATCCTGAAGGCAGAGTTGGCTACTAGAGTTTATTGAGTAGTGGAGTGACATCACTTGGAAAATCACTTGGGTGACTGAATGGAGGGTAGATTGTAGTGGGGAGAGAGTGAAGATAGCCAGACCTGTCAGCAGGGTATTACAATAATCCAGGGTGAGGTGATGAGGGGCTGGGTATATATCTGAGAGATGTCACTGAGGTATAATCTACAGGTCTTGGCAGTAGATTTAATATGGGAGTTATTAACTTTATTGTCAAAAGATATGAGTTCAAATTTTGACCGTACTACTTATTGCATGCATGACCTCAGACAAATCATACAACTTCTTTTGGCCTCAGTTTATTCATCTGTGAAAGAAGGGGAGAAGACTACATATAATTTCTGAAGCTCTTTCTAACTCCAAAGCTACAACCCTATGATCTTATCCTATCTATCCGGAACAATGATCCTATTTCTACTTTGACTTCCCTTTTCTGCTAATTTAGCAAGAACAAACAAACAGAAAACAACCCCTTTCTATTGTCCTTACTATTTATAACTATCCTTAGTTCATTCTGAGTTTTAGTATTCTTGATCCTTTTGCTTCAGTCTCAGTTATATACCTTTTATTCTATCTTGGCTTCTGAAATATTCATCTGTCTTGGTTTTCCAACCTATATAACCATTTCATAAGAGGTATTTTTTTTCTAAGTCCCCATTACAGAGCTTTGTAATCTCATGTAGTTGATTGTGGAACTTGTCAACTTGATTAAAAACTCCGCTGGTCAACCCCTCTCACCTTTGCAATAAGATTCTTCTCTTCCTATCTTGTACCTTGGATCTTGGGAGAACTGTATAGAGGCAATTTTTTCCTTTCCTCTGTATTTAAAGCTCTCTTTTTCAAATATGCAAGACTCTAGTCATATACACATATATGTATTATATATAGGTGTTACATATGCATGGATGTAGAATTGTTTTAAGTGATATGAATGCCCTTAGCTTTTATAGTTCAATCATTTCTTAATATTCCCTACCCTTTACCCCAGTGAGTTTTCCCAATTATATAAGATTATTCATACAGTGAGATTCCAACTCGAAGTATATTTCTTTATCTCTTTCCTACGGCAAAAATTAGTCATTTTCATTCCTCAATGGTAGGCTTCCTTTTATTGTTCTTTTAATTTAGATTTCTTTAGTCATCTGCATACTCAGTTCATGATTCATCTTACTTTACACAGAATCAGTTCATATATCTTCCTATATATCTCTGAAGTCTTTGTCTTTTTTTCTTCTAACAAAATATTTCATTACATCCATACAGCACAATTTGTTTAGCCATTCTCCAATTAATTAGCACTCGCTTTTTTCCAATTCTTTGCTACTATAAAATGTGTTGTTGAGAATATATATATATACCTACACAAACATATTTACATCTGTATATGTATGTGTATATATTTATATATTTGTATGTATATGTGTATATAGTGTATATATGCATTTAGTACACATATATAGTATGTATACTTACATACATACATTCATAATATTGTGACCAACACTGTGATTTCTAAGTCAGTGAGTAGTTTAGTCACTTATTTCACAACTATAATTATAATTATATATAATGTAAAATTGTTATAAATGTATATGCAAATGCATGTATATGCATGTGTATACATATAAGTGTATGTATATATTTATATTTATATGTGACATTTCTTTTTATATTTGACTTCCTTGGGATTTATGACTAACGTGTGATTTCTGGGTCAGTGAATAGTTTAGTTACTATTTTTCCCCACGTAATTACAATTGTTTAAAAAAAATAATACTCCACCAACAGTTTGTCATTTCATAGCACATTGAGAATTTCTATCTTTTTTCATATGTGGTCATTCCAATATTGGTACTTGTTATATGCACATCTTTGGTCAAATGCCCATTATTCCTATATTTTAAGCCTTGGTCCAGACATCCAAATCTCATTTTCAGACACCATTTTGTTAACCAGCTGTTCACTTTCCAAATCTGTTTTTCTCCTCTGAAGCCCCTACCTTCAATCAGTAGCAGTGATGAAAACACCATCTGTGTCCCTTTGGTCTTCAGTTTCTTAGCCAGGACTTAAATGTTTTCTGGGTTCTTTCTGGTGGTTTTACTTGTCAAATGAATAACCAGGCATGGATGATGGTTATTGTGTTTGACAATTCTCAGGAGTCTAGCAGTCATTCCCAGGTATAAGCCTCAATATCAGGTTGACAAATGGCTGCCTTGATTTACCTCAGCAGGGAGTGACTAGCTGCTTTTCCTTCTTTCTTCCTCATTATTGAACGACCTCTCTCTTTGTGTCACCTGATGGTCCATATCATTATGCCTTGAAATACCAGAAGTTGCTTCCTTTCAGTTTCAAATCTCTAAAATACCAATCAGATATCCTCACTTAGATGTCTCAAATTCAACAGGTCAAAAATGGAACTCATTACCTTCCCCTTTCAATCCTGCCGTTTCTCTAAACTGCTCTATTTATTTTGTTTTTGACCATTTCCTATCACCCAAAATTGAAACATTGAATTAATTTTTCCTCTGCCTTCTCCCTAATCCTAACACCCAGTTCATCTGTCAACTTATGTTGATTCTAATTGCACAACATTGCTCACATCTCATCCTTTCTGTATACTCACAGGACCACTATAACTCATCACTTGGATTATGGTAATAGCCTAACTAGTCTCCTTGCCCCTAGTCCTGTCTCTCCATCCTTCATGTGGCTGATAAAATAATATTCTCAAGTTATGGGTCTGATTATGCCACTTTTCTGTGCAGAATCCTTTAGTAGCTACCCTATCATTTTAAAGACAAAATAAAAATTCCTTAGCCTGATGTAGGCCCCCTGGGCAAGATTACAGGGACAAATAGCCAAATAGTTTGGGAATATAGTTAGCTATCATGATCACACAGGATATGGAACTGTACTATGTGATGTCTAGGACCCAAAGGAGAAATTTTCCAGGAGCAATTGTATGTGTGTGTGTGTGTGTGTGTGTGTGTGTGTGTGTGTAAGAGAGAGAGACAGAGAGAGAGAGAGAAAGAGAGAGAGAGAGAGAGAAACAGAGGAGGATAGACAGAGACAAAGAGACAAAGAAATAGAAAGAGACAGAGGCAGAGAGACAGACATAGACAGACATAGACACACAGAGAGGCAGAGAATGAGAGCTCAGATTGTTAGAACCTAGGCAGTGTCAGCGAAGCAGAGTGCCCAGTGCAATAAGTGGAGAAAGGAAAAAGGAAAACAGTGGTGACTGTCAGAGAGACTGTAACTTGCTCAGTCATACAAGCAGTAGGGAAAAGAACTGGGAATTGAATATAGTTTCCTCCCTCCTTCTTCATTCTTCCCCTCCCCTTCTTCTTCTTTATCCTCCTCATGCGTCCAAGTCTATTGCTAATAAACGTAGGAACTTTGACCAGTTTTGTTTCTGGTCTGGACTAGTTTTCCCCTCTTTACATAGCCAGTGGCCCTTTCTTTTATGCGGCTTGCCATTTTGGTGTTCAGAATTCAAGTAATTTACCAGCCTCAGCCTCCCTACTAGCATAGATTAAAGGAGTGCACCAACATACCTTGCCATTGTTTTATTCTTACTTTTTATGGAGTATTATTGTGGTCATATGACATTTTTTAAGGTCATTTAGACAAATAATCAAAATTCAAACAAATATTTGAATTGAATACAGGATTTAAGTGCAAATATTACTGAGATTGGGGAAGGGGCAAAGAGAGAATAGTCAGAAAAGACTTCCTTCCAAGGAAGCAGAAGTTTGAGAAGTTATTTGAGTGAAAAGAAAAGACTTTAACACTCTGGGTCCAGAAGGATGTTGTGGATACAAGGTATATCTTGTGAGAAGGTACAGAACCACAATTTAGTACATAACATGTAGAATTTGGAATGTATTTTTCTTGTAAGAGAAGATAAAGTAATTGAAGGCATTGGGATTCTTGAATGAAGAATTTTTTATGTTTAAAAATGCACTAATTATTTATTTTAACATTCTTTTGTTTTTAAATTTTGAGTTCCAAATTTTCTCCTTACTTCCACTTTGTTCTAAACCACTGAGAAGACAGACAACATAGTATCAATTATACTTGTGCAGTCATGCAAAATGTAATTCCTTATTAGCCATATTTCAAAAATAATAAGAAAAAGAAATTAAGAAAATTATATGTCAATTTGCACTGAGTTCTCTCTCTGAAGGAGAATAGTATTTCTTTATCATATATCCTTTGGAATTGTCTTAAATAAATATATTGATCAAAGTAGTCAAGTCTTTCATACTTAACCATCATTATAACGTTGCTTTTACCATATACAGTGCTCCCACTTCTCATTTCACTTTGTATCAGTTCATATAATTTTTGCATGTTTTTCTGAAACCACTACCCTTTTTATTTCCCACAGCACAATAGTACTCCATCACAATTGTATGCCACTACTTTTTCAGCCATTCCCT
Organism: Potorous gilbertii; assembly: GCA_028658325.1. Taxonomy (NCBI): domain Eukaryota; kingdom Metazoa; phylum Chordata; class Mammalia; order Diprotodontia; family Potoroidae; genus Potorous; species Potorous gilbertii. The sequence continues at coordinate 242,730,295 of CM053769.1, forward strand.
AGTTGATGAATATCCTGTCAATTTTCCAATTCTTTGCCCCCACAAAAAGCACTGCTATGAATATTATTTGTGGGGTTGAGTGAAGATAATGGAAAAAGGCAGTGTCTCACCTGATCTCTTCCCCAAACCCCTCTGAACACTTTTCAATAATGCTATAAAACAATTCCTAGAGCATCAGAACTCACAAAAGGATGGGGTAAAATGTTTTTTCTAGCCAAAGACAATTTAGAAGTTCAGCAAGAAAGGTCTGTCACACTTGGGTGAGAGTGGGGCACAGATGCAGACTCAGCAAATCAGAAGCAGACTGGGAGTCACACAATCAGCAGTGGCAGCAGCTTTTTCTGGAGCTCTATGCTCAGAAATAGTGAGTCAAATAACTTGGTCAGAAGATTTTGTAGTCTCTTCGCTAGCACTGAGGCAGGACTCTGTTGCTTTGCCCATACTTGAATCCTGGTTGTAGTCCTTGGTGGCAGGCCCAGGGTGAAGAGAACACTGGTATATCAGAGCTTTTAACTGCAGTAGAGTGGGGACCCTCATCACAGTTCCAGGGCAGAAAAAGGTGCTGGTGGTCACTCACAGACCAAAGTACAGGTTAGGAGAGTAGTAAAAATCCCTGTCCTTACATCATACCTCCTTGATGCCAAACAAAAAAACTCACAGGTCCCAAGAAGTATCTCTGAAAACAACTGCACAAAACTCCTGAAGTTTGTGACAGTGAACCCTCCACCCTGGAAGCAGATGTTTACTTTAACAAAGGGTTAAAAGTCAAGAAATAGGCTGGAAAAATGAGCAAATAACAGAAAAAGATTCTGATCATGAAAAGTTACTGTGATGACAAGGAAGATTAAAACATATACTCAGAAGAAGAAAAAAAAAGTCAAAACTCCCACATCCACAGCTTCCAGGAAAAATATAAATTGGTCTCAGGTCATTGAAGATCTCAAAAAAAAAAAATTGAAAACCAAATAAGAGAGGTAGAGGAAAAATTGGGAAGAGAAATAAGTGATATGAGAAAATCACGAAAATGAATCAATAGCTTAGTAAAGGAGACACAAAAAAATACTGAAGGAAAGAACATCTTAAAAAAAACAGACTAAGCCAAATAGTAAAAGAAGTACAAAAAGCCAATGAGAAGAATGCTTTGAAAAGTAGATTTAGCCAAATGAAAAAAATGAAAAAAAATTCACTGAAGAAAAATAATTCCTTAAAAAATAGAATCAGTCAAATGAAAAAGGAGGTACAAAAGCTCACTGAAGAAAATAATTCCTTAAAAATTAGAATTATCAATCAAGTGGAAGCTAATGACTTTATGAGAAATCAAGGAACAATAAAACAAAACCAAAAGAATGGAAAAATAGAAGACAATGTGCTATGTTTCATTGGCACAACACCTGCCCTAGAAAAAAAGATTCAGAAGAGATAATTTAAAAACATTTGGACTACCTGAAAGCCATGATCAAAAAAAAGAACCTAGATATCATCTTTCAAGAAATTATCAAGTAAAACTCTAATATTCTAGAATCAGAAGATAAAATAAAAATAGAAAGAATCCACAGATGATCTCCTGAAAGAGATCACCAAATGAAAACTCCCAGGAATATTATAGCCAAATTTCATAGCTTCCAGGTCAAAGAGAAAATCCTGCAAGCATCTAGAAACAAACAATTCAAGTATCTTGGAGCTATATCAGGATAATACAAGATTTAGCAGATGCTACATTACAGGATTGGAGGACTTGGAATATGATATTCTGAAGCACAAAGGCACTAGGATTCCAGCAAAGAATCCCAGAAAAGCTGAGAATAATCCTTCAGGAGGGAAAAGTAGATGGTCAATGAAATAGAGAACTTTCAAGCATTCTTAATGAAAACATGAGAGCAGAATAGGAAATTTGACTTTCAAATACAAGACTCAAGAAAAGCAAGAAAAGTTAAACAGGAAAGGGAAATCATAAGGGACTTAGTAAGGTTAAACTCTTTACATCCCTACATGGAAAGATGATATTGTGACTCATAAGAACTTTCTTATTATTAGGGTAGTTAGAAAGAGTATATGTAGGCAGAGGACACAGGTGGAAGTTGAAAATGAAGGGATTACATCCAAAAAGAAAATAAATTAAGGGATGTGAAAGGAAAGTGCTGGGAGAAAGGTGAAAAGAAAAGTAGAATGGAGTAAATTACCTCACACAAAGGAGACAAGAAAAAGCATTTATAGTGGAAGGGGAAGGGGGGGGGTTAGTGAACCTTACCATCATCAGAATTAGCTCAAAGAGGAAATAACATACACACTCAATTGGGTATAGGGACCTATCTTATCCTACATGAAAGTAGAAGGAGAAGGGGATGGAGGGGAGTTATAGAAGAGAGTGAAGACTGGGGGAGGGGGCAGTCAAAAGTAAAACATTTTTGAGGAAGGACAGGATGTAAAGAAAGAATAGAATAAATGGGGAATAGGATGGAGGGAAATACAGTTAGCAATAGTAACTGTGAAAAAATTTTTGAAGCAGTGTTCTCTGATAAAGGCCTTATTTCTCAAACATGTAGACAACTGAGTCAAATTTATAGAAATAAGAGCCATTCCCCAATTGGTAAATAATAAAAAGATATTAGCAGTATTCAGGTGAAGTAATCAAAGCTGTCTATAGCCATATGAAAATATGCTCTCAGTACTGATTGGAGAAATTCAAATTAACACAGTTCTGAGATACTACCTCATATCTATTAGATTGGCTCATAGTGCAGAAAAGGAAAATGAGAAATGATGGAAGGGATGTGAGAAAAATGAGACATTAATGCACTGTTGGTGGAGTTGTGAACTGATTCAACCATTATGTAGAATAATTTGTAACTGTGCCCAAAAGGCTATAAAACCATGCATACCCTTTGACCTAATAATAGTACCACTACTAGATTTGTATCCAAAAAGA
>CM053769.1:242733720-242752553 GCA_028658325.1 Potorous gilbertii
TGCATCTCTGTAATCAATGGTAATTTAGAGCATTTTTTCATATGACTATAGATAGCCATAATTTCATCCTCTACAAACTGCCTGTTCATATCCTTTTACAACTTATCAATTGAGAAATGACTTGTAGTCTTGTAAATTTGATTCAGTTCTCTATAATATTTTAGAAATGAATCCATTATCACAGACACTAGTTGTAAAAATTCTTTCCCAGTTTTCTGCTTCCCTCCTAATCATGGTTGCATTGGCTCTGTTTGCACAAAATCTTTTCAATTTAATGTAATCGAAATTATCCATTTTACATTTCCTAAAGTTCTCTATCTTGGTTGGTCATAAACTCATCTGTTATGGCTGGCTCAGTGGAGACACCCCGGACCAGCAGGACATCTCGATCTCAGGCACACAGTGATGAGGCGGGAAACAAAGGTGTTACAAGCTCCGTTTATTATTAGCAAGAACAAGCTTTATATGCTGTACAGCAGTAAGTTCCATGGTCGTGGCCAGGTCCTGCAGTGATTACTTTCACCAACCCTCTTTCATTAACAAATGCATGTCCTAATGACTGCCTCAGGATGTTTGTCAAATACTACGATATTTACCTGAGACCCAAAAGCCTTGGGGTTATTGTATGAGATCCCGGAGGGCCAAACCAACACCCTTTGCTCCATTAGCACAACAGAGTGGGCTTATCAGGCCATCAAGAACTCAGGGAACTGTTGTGGTCCTCGTTGGCTCCCTACATTCATCTATTCTCCAAAAATCTGACAGATAAACTATTTCTCCCCTAATTTGTTTACAATAGTAGCCTTTATACCTAAGTTGTGTATGCATTTGGCCTTTATTTTAGTATACTTTTTATTTTCTTTATTTTTTTCTTGAGATTTTTTATCTATGTTTTCTTTCATAAAATGACTAGTATGGAAATGTTTTGCTAGATTACACAAGTATAATCTATATTGAATTGCTTGTTTTCTCAATGAGGTATAGTGGGGAGAGGGAAGGAGAGAAAATTTGAAGCTCAAAGTTTTTTTTTTCTTTTTTTCCAATTTATTAACTCACTTATTTTTAGTTTTCAACATTCACTTACATAAGTTTTAAATTTTCTCCCGCTCCCACCTCCCTCCTTCCCCAAGATGGCATCCAATCTGGTATGGGTTCTACACATACATTCCTATTAAACACATTTTTATATTAGTCATGTTACATAGAAGAAGTATAATGAATGGGAAAAACCATGAGAAAGAAAAATGAAACAAAAAGAAAAATAGTCTGCTTTGCTTTGCATTCTGACTCCATAGTTCTTTCTGTGGATATGGATGACATTTTACATCATGATTCCTTTGGAATTGTTTTAGGTCCTTGCTGAGAAGGGCTAAGTCTATCAAAATCACTCATCACATACTGTGGCTGTTTCTGTGAACAATGTTCTCCTGGTTCTGCTCAATTCACTCAGCATTAGTTAATATAAATCTTTCCAACATTTTCTGAAGTCTGTCTGTTCATCATTCTTATAGTATGGTAGCATTCCACTACATTTATATACCACAACTTGTTCAACCATTCCCTAGTTGATGGGCAACCCCTCCATTTCCAGATGTTGGCTACCACAAAAAGACCTGCTATAAATATTTTTGTACACGAGTCTTTTTCCCATTTTTATGATCTCTTTGGGATACAGCCCTTGGGTCAAGGTGTATGCATATTTTTATACCCCTTTGGTCATGGAACTCAAAATCTTAAAAATGAATATTAAAAATTATTTTCAGTTGTAACTTGGGAAAATAAAATACTAAAAAGAGAAAATAAAAAGAGAAAAAAATATTTTGTAAATACAGTTCCTTTCCCTTTTACTTTGCTCTTTTTGGAGCACAGATCTAGTAATGGATTGCTGTGTCAGAGTATGCACAGTTTTATAGTCCTTGAGCCTAAATCCTTCTCCAGAATTGTTGGATTAGTTTACTACTCTACCAACAATTCATTAATGTACCTATTTTTCTCTCATTCCCTCTAGCATTTGACATTTTGATAGGTATAAGGTTGTACCTCAGAGTTCCTTTAATTTGCCTTTCTCTAGTCAATGCTGATTTAGAACGTTTTTTTCATATGACTATAAATAGCTTTGATTTCTTCTGACAATTTCCTGTTTATATCCTTTGACCATTTATCAGTTTAGAAATGGCTCTCATTTTTACAAATTTGACTCAGTTCTATAATCCCTATAAATTTAACAGAGAAATATCTTTATTTTTTGTCTTTATATCTTTATCAGAGAAACACTAAAAATTTTTTATAGTGCTCCATTGTCTATGACACCTTTAAGCAAAATGCAGTTTCCCTAATTATCCATTTTAATTAGTTCTATTTTTGTTTTCTATGAAATCATGATTGCTCCCCCTGCCTTTTTTAAATTTAACTGAAGCATGTTGAATTATGCCCCAGCCCTTTATTTTAACTCTGTATGTATCTTTCTGTTCTAAGTTTGTCTCAAAAACAGCATATTGTTGGATTCTCCTTTCTAATTCATTGTGCTCTCTACTTCTGTGTTATGGATGAGCTCATCCCATTGAATGTAAAATTTTGAAGCCCACTCTAGAATCTTCTGAACAAGGAAGGCTTAAGACACCTGACTAAGATTATACAACACCATTGGGTGATCATTGGCACCATCACCCAGAAGAAGCTGGCTGTGGCTAAATATAAAGAATAGGGCACTATCTTGGCTAAGGACAAGTCAGCCCAGATGTAGAAGTGTATAGACATGTTTGAAACCAACTGGAAAATTTCCAGTGAACATAAGCTGAAGATATGAAAAAGTTCCCAGTTCTAGATGCCATTCCAGTACATGTGTATCATGACCAAGATAGCCCTCTTGGCCTTTGGTAAAGGATTTTAATCTTTTATGTTGGAAATTGGAAATATTGGTCATAAGCTGGATGTCCAAGTTATGAAGATGTACCTGGTCCATGTGTAGCAGAATGTCGATCTGATCACCTTGGAGGAGAGCTATCTGTAGGGATTAAAGGGAAGGGATAGATTTGCTCAGAATATTAGCCAAAAGGTTATGATCTTGGCCACTGAGTTCAACATGGATTGTACTATAGTGGTGCATCTGGCAGAGAAAAATGGCTATGTGGCAATTAGGGAAATCAAAACAAACCTCACATGGAGAAATGAACGAGTCTGGCAGATATCAGAGTATTCACTGAAACAAGAGATGGCTTGGCTGGACCTGCAGACTCCAGAAGAGGAGGCTAATAGCTGCCAACTCTCTTTAATGACCTGTCTTCCCATCAGATCAGCAGGTCACAGTTGAGAAGACCATAGAGGCTTTTTCTAGGGGATATAACTCAATGGCGAGAGTATAGAAAAAAGGGAGAATAAGATCTACTAAAGAAAACTAGAATACAAATAGTCAATATTTTTATAAGAAAAAAGTCTTACTTTGCCTCTGCTCATTAAAAGATTTTTACCTCACCCCAACATATCTTTTCCAGTGCTGGATGGTTTTTAAATCTTTGCTATTATTATTCCTTGGTACTTTTATAATGGCTAACTTTTCCAAAACACTATTTTCCTGACAATAATCTGATGACAGAGGTAAAGCAGAAGTGACAACTGAGACACAAAAGTGAAACATCCAAGCTTTAGGAAGTACACGGAGTCCTTGTGACAGCTGCTCTTCCATCCACCTTTGATGCCTACCTTCACCCTACTTTCACCTCTGGTTCCAGGAAGCTGTAGCATGCACGGTGGCTACAAACTGGTAAAATGTCATGGCAGATGGACTAAACCAGATTGAGCATAACTGATGGACCTCAACCCCATCACTGCATTGGGGAGTGTCTACCTCAAGCATGTGAAGACTTCCCCAACCAAAATGGGTGGATGAGGATAGTTTGGCCATGAAGGTGGCTGAAATACTGTGGAGTGCTTTGATTTTGGTCAGTCATTGAAAATGCCAAGGTCATCCACTGCATCCTGGGCCATTGACAGTTGTCCTGACTTTTTCTTGCCACTGGACTTCAATAACTCTGAAAGAATGAAGCTGATGACTTGGTGCAACTCTGCCTCACTTAAATCCAATTCATGCCAAGTTGTCATCCATGATATCATTAGTCCTTTTAGAAAAGGAAGGAACATGGACAAGCTTAGCCTAGACACTGGGTTGTATCTCCTAGTCCATTCTTGCAAATATTTTGGAAATGTGTGTATGGATGCTTTCAGGCAAACTGTAAGATTTGAGAGTAGAAATTGTCTTGTTCTTTGTATTTTGCATATTTACTGGCTGTCCCTCATGTATAGAATGCTTTCTTTCTTATCTCCACTTCCCAGCTTCCCTGGGTTCCTTCAAGTCTCAGCTAAAGTTCCACCATCTAGAAGAAGCCTTTCCAACCCCTCAATTCTAATACTGCCCTCTGTTGATTATGTTTTATTAGTATATATCTTGCTTGTACATAGTTGTTTGTGTGCTATATCTCTCTTAGATTTTGCCAGAGAGGACAGTTTCAGCAGTGGTAGTGAGGCGTAGTCAGACTGACATCATAGTGATATTGTGAGGAGTGTTAATGCTAGCTGAGGCTCTGCAATCCTATGTGGATGAAATAGGCTTGACAAGCAGATCGCTCCCAAAAATCCTCAAGAGAACAAACAATTTCTCCACTGATGTCACTCAACAGACTCCCTTCTGACTCTGCTGCATTCCTTGAACTACTTGACCCTCGCTTGGCATCTTATAAACATTTTTAGTCACTGCTGCACCTATGTTCTTCATCCTGTACTATCTGGACTAAATCCTGGCTAAGTCCCTGGCTACAAGTTGGTATTTCTTCAATTTAGAGGTTCCTTCCGTTCTTTTCTCTCTCCTCAACCTTATATGCAAACTTCCAGGCCTGCCCATGACTTTAATACCAGACTTGTCCCACTCATCCAGTCGGGGAGGTTTAAATCAAAGTTTGGACTATTTTTATTCAATCAAATTATCAATAACCATTTCTGAACACATTTCATATGGCCAACACTATTTTGTCCTAGGGAAGTAATAAGTACCAACTAAAATCTCACCTTCTACAGGTAACTCCTCTTAATTCCAGTGCTTTTCTCCTTTTAATTATTTCCTATTCGTCCTTCATATAGCTTGCTTTGCACAGGTATGTTTACATGTTGATTCTCTCATTGGATGCTAAGTTCCTGTCTTTTCCCTCTTTTTGTACCCCCAGTGTCTAACACAGTGGCTCATAGTAGCTACTTAACACATGCTTATTGAATTGAAATGAAAATAGTGAAATTTTGAGAGTATCTATTTCATAAATATATTTCAATACTTATAATCAATTACACAATAATAATCCATCTACAACTTTTCATCCTGTGTGGTTTTCCCCGTCAAAGCTCTCCCCACTCAAACCTCCAGTCTGCTTTTTCTCTAGTGCACCCTCCACTCTGCTTCCTAAACCACCGGCTTGATCATTTCAGTAAATTCCAGTGTCCCCATTACCTCCCAGGGCAAATATAGATCATCTGTTCAGCTTTCAAGCTCTTCACACAATCTGGCCCATTCTTACTTTTCTACTCTTTTTAGACCTTATTCCCCACTGCATGTATTCTAAAAGCCAGCCACACTGGCCTTCTTGTCTTCTGTGCAACATGACACACCATTCTTCCATCTGTCTGCCTTTTGACTTGTCCCCCATTCCTGGAATGCTTTCCCTCCTCACTTCTTCTCTTGGTTGTTTTCCTTCAAGACTGTTTAAATCCTTCCTTCTGCAGAGGTCTTTCCTGTTCTTCCCTGCCTCTCCTTTGCTATTATTGCCTTCCCTCTGAGATTCTTTCCAATTTACCATATGTATCTATCTTATATTACATCTTCTATGTACATAGATGTTTACATGTCTCCTTGTGAGCTCCTTGATGACAGGGACCATATATTTTCCTTTCTTTGTATCCCTAGTACTTAGCACAGCACCTGGCACATAGGGGGTAAGCACTTAGGCAATGTTTATTAGATCTGATTTCTTGTACGTGACCTTCCATGAATCCTTCATAAAGGAACCATCCAGCATTCTGGGAACTTTTGTGTAGTCCTTTCTGTATCTTGTGGTGACCAGTGCAAGGGTTTACTCTGTCCATCTGTCACCCTTAGTGACCTTACCTGCCTACCCTACCCTGCTTTGCAGTCATATATGTGCTTTTATTCTACCTCTGTATATGAGAATAGAATCCATAAAAGGAGATATCTATTCCAATCCTCTCTCCCCACAACTGGTGATTCAATTATTTTATTTCTAAAAAGGCTGAATTATTGTTATCAAGCTTATTTATTTTATTCAACACCTTTCCTAAATCTCCATGACTTCATTAACAACTTTACTATCTTGGTGAAAAAGAAGTCTAAAGGACTCCTCACCTTCCCCTGCCTGAAATAGGAAAGAAAGGGAAAAAAAAGAAGAAAGATGACAGAAAAAAGGAAAGAAAAAGAAAAAAAGGGTCATGGGGTTTAATATTATGTTGTAGCAGGCAATCCAAGAAGTGAAAATTGCAACTGGTTTTTTTCTTTTTCTTTTCTTTTTTTTGTTCTCCATGATCACTGAACTATTGCATGTGCTCTGATTAAATCACATTTCTCCTATCTGCAATCAGGCAACAGGAAGTAATTTGACACAGCATATTGCATCAATTATGATCAGATTGTGGCAATGCTGCCTGATAAGCATTTCCCGCCAACTTGTTCATCTCCCTTTTCATGGTAATCAGCACTAGGGGAAAAGCTATTTCATTTTCAAAGGATCCCAAGGTTCTGAGACCTGAGACTCATTCATTTTGGAAGCTAGAACCCCTCTTTTACTTCCAGTGATGTTCAAATATTTTCTCCTTTCTGAAATTCAGTTTTTTGGCTGTACAGACCCAACAATTTAATTTTTTTTTCATAGATCTAGAGTTAGAAGAAACAAGAGTGGTTATTTAGTATACTCTCATCATTTCACAGGGGAGAAATCTGAGACCAAAGGAGGTCAAATGCTATGCCCAAGGTCTTGTAAGTACAGTCAGAGGCGGGATTAGAACATGGGTCCCCTTTTCACTGTTCTGCCCATCCCGACAGCACTTTCTGAAAAATTCTATCATGTAGATAGTGCAGTTTTATAGATAAGGACATTGGGCCTCAGAGAGGAGAAATCACTTGCTTCTCATCATACACACCATCAAGGTGAGTGCCAAGACTTGAACCTAATTTTCCTGATTACGTATGCAAGGTTATTTCCATAGTAGTTCAATTCAAAATCCTATCTGTGGAGACAGTTCACATATCCAGGATTCCAACATACATTAAAGATAGTTAACAAAAGCATGGTTAGAGAGAAGAGATGGAAGAGAAAAATATATGCCCAGGAGTGTGCTGGAAGCAGGTCCTTTTGGCTCACAAGAATTCATTTTTAAATTTTCATTGTTAGCATTTTGTCTTTTGTAGCTCAGTCTTTTCAGTCATGGCCAAATGTTCACAACCCCATTTGTGGTTTTTTTGGCAAAGATATTTAAGGGGTTTGTCATTTCTTTCTCTAGCTCATTTTACAGATGAGGAAACTGAGGCAAAGAGGGTTATTTGACTTGGCCAGGGTCACACAAGTAGTAAGTATCTGAGACCAGATTTGAACTCAGGTCTTCCTGACTCCAGGCCTGAAGCCCTACCCATTGGGCTTCTACATGACTAGGAAATTGACAAATGCTATATCAGGGCTTGATTTATTGTTTTGTTAATTGACCTAAGAAAATGATAGATATAATATTAATAGTGCAGATTAAATTTAATGTATGTAATTGGAACTTTTTTTTTGAGACCTGAATGTTAAATATTACCAGCATGCCTCTGATCCCACATAACTCCTTTACAGTGGTGACAGGTCCACAAATGTTACATATTGCACGTTTTCAAATTTCTTTGATGTATTCATTAGTTATGCTAGTATTTCCTTTTTCTTTTCTTTTGTCTTAAAAATACTATTTCTTATAATATTTTTATAGGAATGGCTCTCCAGCAGGAGGAAGGAAGAGGGAGGAATACTACAGAAAACTATATTTAGAAAGGACATAAAAATAATTTAGGAAAAGAAAAAGTTAAACATTTTCCATTTATTCAATACTTAAAATGAATTGTTTTTGCAATTATTATTGTTTATTTATGGAATGGCTTTCCCCCCCACTATTAGAGTCAGTACAATAATGTAAAAAGAGCCCTGAGTTCAGAGTCCGATGTGTTGGATTCAAGTCCTAACACTGCCACTTGCTAGCTGTATGACTTTAAATAAATCGGTTAACCTCCATAGACCTCAGTTTCTTTAATTGTAAATGAGAATATTTGCCCTGCCTACCTGATAGGACTGTTTTAAAGATTAAATGAGATGATGGAGAGGAAAATACTTCATACACTGTAAAGCATTATAAAAGTACAGACCTTTGTCATCTTCTCATAAGTCTTTGCAAAGAAAACAGTAAGTAGCATTCCGGTAGGAGGCTCTCACAAAAGAACCTTTCATTTTCTCTGTAGGATCAATGGACAGTAGTTGTTGAAGCTGAATCCTGTTCAGTAAGTCTTTCCAACAATCAGAGCTTCCCTACAGTGGAATAGGTTGGTTCAAGAAGGAATAAGTTTCCTATCACTGGAAGCTGATAAAAAGAGCCTGGTCGCTCATGTGTCTGGAGTAATGTAGTAGAGATTCCTGCTCAGATACAGGTTGGGCTTGATAGCCTCTGAGATCCTTTCCATTTCTAAAATTCAAGATTTTGTTACACAACATGTGGAAATTAGAACTGAAGTCATACATTAGTTCCAAGAAGGTAGTAGATTATTAAAGTGAAAGTCAGATGCTTGTGAAGTCATAAGGATTTATTCCCAGTGGCTGAATGACCTTGTTGCTTTCCCATGTCATTATCTTATTACAGCCATGCAAGCCAAGCTGTATTCACATTACCACTAGAAATATGAAAACAATCAAGCTTTTTTCTTTTAAAAAAGCCAGTAAATGTACTTTTGTTTCAGTCAATGCTATTTGGGTAATTTCAGGACTGAATGAACAATGGAAATTAACATAAACATTTCAAAAGAGGAGTCTTGAAGTCAAGAAGACATGAATTCAAGTCTTGCCCCTGGTACTTAATGGCTATGTGACCAAGGATGAATCACTTTACCTTCCATGGAGATGCATAAATATATAATCTTCGCCAGCAATTATTTTTTTTCTGCCTGGACCTGTGATTTCTTCATATCCAATAACTCATAAAGCTAGCCAAAAAACAGGAGCAGCGGCATTAATAATAAGAAGTCATGAATGTCAGAACCAGAAGAGAATTTGGTGATCACCTGACCAGCCCCTTAAAGAGAAATAAATTCAGATTCTAAGGGAAATTATGGGATTTGCCAAAGGTGACACTCCTAGCTAGTAGCACCGTCAAGATGTGACCCATCAGTCCACTGTGCTGTTTGGAAGCTCCATTTGAGTTAGTGTCCAGGGTCTTTTCTGTCCTGAATCTGCTCCTGACTCTCTAGACTTTCCAACTCACCCCCTCCGCCGACCCCCCCACCCTGCACTCCCCAGAAGCCTCCTTACCCTAGAGATTCCTTTGTTCCTGAAGGACCCTTTTCTGACTGATGAGTTACTTCTCAGAACCTGTATTTGAATGATTAAGATCACTTTTTTATAGCTTTGTTTTCTTCTTACCTCTCAGACTTTCATACACACTTCACCAGCCCTCACCCCAGCTTTTCCACTCCCTTTAATGTACTGTCTTTCCTTATTATAATGAAAATTCATCGAGGGTAAGAATTGCTTTTCTTTTTCCTTGATTTGTATTTCCAGCACTTAGCATGGTGCCTGGCTTATAGAAACTTCTTAATTAATGCTTTATCATCTATTTATCTATCTACCATATCACATGGCTCTTTGTATATCTTACGTGTATCTTTTGATAAATATGTTAAAAAACACCCATGTTTGCTTCAGTTTTTGTTGTTCAGTTGTTTCAATCATGTCCAAATCTTTGTGACCCCATTTGGGGTTTTCTTGGCAAAGATATTGAAGTGGTCTGCCATTTCTTTCTCCAGCTCATTTTACAAACCAGGAAACTGAGGCAAAAAGTGGTTTGCCCAGGGTCACATAGCTAGTAAGTGTTTGAGGCTGGATTTGAACTCAGCAAGATGAGTCTTCTTGACTTCAAGCCCTGCAATCTAATCTAATCCATTTAGCTGCCCAGTTTGTTCTGGTATATTATAGCAAACACTTTAACAAGAATCAAGAAAATAGATGATTCCCCACCCCTGAGATGACTAAGGGACAAAAGTCCTACACAACTATTTTTAAGACCATATAAGTCATTTCCATTTTACTTTGGAAGACTGAAGGAAGCTGATAGGCCTCAGCTCAGACTGTCTCTTGTATAAGCTTATTGTAATCTAATTCAGCATCATTTCCATCTGAAATTTTCTTTGCCTTTGTGGAGTAACCCAGTAGTGTACCTTGGTAATAACTCAAACTTTTCTTTAGAAAACAGACTAGGGTTAATTACAGGAGGAAAAATAATCACATCACTGAAATAAGTACTTGTTTACCTAGCTAACCTTAGGAAATCAGTAGAAGTAAGGTGCCCATATAGTTCAAAGCCTGTCCCTTTACACAACCTGACAAAATAAGGAGGATATTTGCAAAGTTTGAGTTTTTCTTTTTGAGAATGATCTGTTAAGTATCCAAATTAAGAGTGAAAGAAGCCAGGGTAGGATAAAATGCTGAGGATTTAGAATCAAAGCACATTATCTTTCCTCCCAAACTTCCTTCCTCTCTTACAAACTATGCTTTTTCTGTTTGTTGTACATATAGTATCCTTTTTGCTCCAAATCCCATTTTCCCTGACAAGTCAGGTTCCCACAGCAACATGGCGTACGTATCTCACTCAAGGTTCTGGGGGTACCCCTGTGGAACTGCGGTTTACTTTCTCTCATACCATTGACTCAACCCTTCCACCAAGATAATCAGTTGAGAATATATTTAGTCATTATATATTAACTATTAGCTATATATTAGTACATTAGGAAAAACTGGTACAAAATGAGTTAAACTTGGAAAACATACGTGAGTAAAGAACAACTCACAGCTTTTGGTCCTTCCCCCCACCCCAATTTTGAGATATTTAAGAAGTTTTCTTAGTCATGCTGTTGTGTCTTCGCTGGGATTCATACAGAAGAATTAGTTCATCTTGTCCTTAACTTCTGACAGTGCAGACCCTGCCCCTAGCTGAAGGCAGTACTATTGGAGACACCAACTGGAAGATAGGAGCTGACATTTTCCCATGATGTTAGGACATACAGGAAAATAGGAAGTCCAGCATCCTATAGGTCCTATATTCCGCCATGCATTCTGCTGCCAAAGTGATTTGCCTTAAACATGTATATGACCATGTGACTCCCTTAGTAAACTAATTTCAGTGTCTTCCTATGGTCTCTAGAATAAAATTTAAATTCCTCTATTTATCTTTTAAAGTCCTATACAACCTGGTCCCAATCATTCTAGCCTCATTGGATGTTACTGTGAGTCAGCCAAACTGGCCATCTCTCTGTTCCTCAGATAAGACACTCCATTTCCCATCTCTCTGCCTCTGTCCTGGACTTCTTGAATGCCTGGGACGCCTTCCCTCATCATCTCTGCTTCAGAGGGTTCTTATATCTCTTCAGTATGTATCCATGGCACCACCATGTGAATTATTGGTTTTGCCCAATTATTAGTGTTCTCCTTCCCCAAATGCCTATATTTAATTGTTTTGAATTTCTTATTTAATCTCGTCATATTTATTCTGTATATGTTTATTTAAGTACTTCTTGTCTTTCCCTTTCAACTGTAAACTCCTTGGGAATAGGGATTGTTTCATTCATTGTCCTTGCATTCCCCAGGACCTCGCAGTATCTAGAACAGAGTAGATACTTAATACATGCTTGTGGATTGATTGATTGATTGACTATAGTATAGTGAAAAGAACACTTGATTTGGAGTCAGAGGATGCGTGTTGGAATCCTTCCTTGATGTGACTTTATGCAAGCCACTTTACCTCATTTTGGATCAGTTTCTTCTGCTGTAAAGCAAGGGAGTTGCACTAGTTAACCTCTAAGGGACCTTGGGTTCTAAATCTATGATCTTGAAAGTAACCTCTTTAACTTCCTGCCTGACAGCCATGCTCCTTCAGGCCCTTGCTACTGAATTATAAAATTCAGTAAATATACTTTCAGGTTTCAGCCAGTGATTTGTATAATTGCAGCACGGAATGAACAAAGGAAATTAGTGTAAACATTTCAAAAGACTCTCACCTGGACCACTGTAAAAAGTCTACTGATTGTTCTCTGCCTCCAACCTTTCTACTCCCCAACATCCACCAAGCAAAGTGCTTCTTAATGCCCAGTTTGGATGATGTCGCTCCCTTGTTCAAAAACATCCAGCAGTTCCCTGTTGCTCAAAGGATAAAATAAAAACTCCTCAGCCTCACAGTTAAGCCCCCCACAGCCAGGTTCCATTTTCTTTTTCCATTCTTATTTGTTTTATTCCTCTCTGCACATTGAATGTTCCGAGTAAATTGCCTCACCAGCTGTTTCCCAAAATTACTGCATGCTATGACCACTATGGCCACTCTAGGTATTCACAAAACTGTTCCTCATGCCTAAAATGGTCTTCCATATCTGTTGGATGAAATCTTCTTCTTCTTTCAAGGCACAGCTCAGGTATCACTTTCTCCAAAAAGTCTTCCTTGATCTCCAATGCTTAAAAGTAATCTCATCTTCCTCAGGTTTTCTTTCGACATTTTGATTTTTACATTTGTCCTATCTACTTGATATCATACTTATCTGTAGTAGAAACAAACCATTGGAGTCCCAAATTTTCAGATAAATAGACGTGAGGAAAGGTCTTAATTATGGATTGCTAGGTATTGATCAGAACTAATGGTGCCAATGCTAGCAGCATATGCCACAAGGTATCTGATAATATGAACAATTTCCACTATAGAAATTGCTGTAGCAATTTCTGTTATGTAATCTGACATAATTATTCCTTTCTACTAGGCTTAAAAAATCTTTGTTTTTTGCAACACCTTGATGGCATCCTGAAGTCAGTCAGTCTGTCAACCAGCATGAACTCAGTGCTTCCTTTGTGTAAGGTTCTGTACTAAGCACTGGCTCTATGAAAACTGGTTTAAAAAACAAAATCAAAACACAGACCTTGGGCTCAAGGAGCTCATTTCTAACACAGAAATAATTGCCTACATGCAAGATATATACAGAATAGATGGAATATAATTTCAGACAAGGAAGGTTATACTAGCAGTCAGAGGCTCAGGAAAGGCTTCTGCAGACAATGGGATGTAGGTGACCAGGAAAGAAAGGAAGAGGTAGGTTGAGATGAAGGAGCAGAGTATTTCAGGCTTGAGGGATAACCAGGAAAAGGCACTGTAGTGGGAGATTGGCTATGTGGAATGGGTGTGAAGACTCTCCATATGGATACTACAAAGACTCTCCATATTAATTACAAAACAGCCCACGAATGTGCTTGGTTTAGCCCCCTGAAGCTCAGAACTCCCAAGCTCCAGAGATCCCCCAGCCTCAGCCTGTCCAGAAGCAGAGATAGGTGATGGTCAAGGAACTGCATGTAGGCCGATATAGATGATAGGAGACATGTCCTATTTAAGGAGAAAAGAGAAGGCTGGTGTGGCTGAATCACAGGAAATTCCTGCCTGATGAGGTGGGGAGGATAGAGCAGAGACTGGTTGCATAGGACTTTAAAATCTAACCAGAGATATTTATCATTTATTCTATAGACAATAGGAAGCCACTGGAGTTGATTGAGAAGAAGAGTCTCATGGTCAGATCTGTACTTAAGAAAAAATTACCTTGGCAACAGTGTGTAGAGTGGATTGATGTGTGAAGAGACTTGAGGTAGAGACACTAGTTAGAAGGCCATTGCAATACTCCAGGCAAGGGGTGATGAGGACCTGAGCTCAAGTGGAATTATGCAAGTGGAGGAAGGTGTGATACATGTTGGGGTGGAAGAAATGAAAAGATTTGGCAACTGATTGCCTCTGTGGCATGAGTGTGAAGAATTGAGAATGATGCCAAGATTATAAATCTGGGAGATTGGGAGGATAGTGATGCCAATGACAAAAATAGGGAAGTTTGGAAGAGGGGAGAGTACGTTGTTATGGTTGTTGTTTTATGTTCAGTGCCATGATTTAACATCACAATGTGTTTTTTACTTGTCTGCCCTTTTTGTTAAGCAACTTGACTTTCCTTAGGCAACCTAGAAGCCTTCCACTTCCAGGGACTTATAATAATTACAAAACAGTCCAAGAACATGAGCGGCTTAGCCCACTGCAGCTCAGAACTCCCAAACTCAGTAGACCTACCAGCCTCAGCCTCTCCAGAAGCAGAGAGTACAGGTGTGTCAACCATGTTTGGTTGACAAATAACTTTTTGATGCTTATGGTTCTTCTCTGTCCTTTTTTCAGGGAAACCATCTGGGGACAAACCCTTGAGCCTTCATTTTGAATGCATTACTCTTAGAAGAATGCTTTCTCCCTTAGTAGAAATAAGTGCCACTCAGCTCCCACTCTGTCTCTCCAGCTCTGAATGAGTCAGTGGCAGTATGGTTTTAAAGGTCTCTTCACTTATCTCAAGGAAAGAAAGTCTGTGCTGCTGCTGGGTGGTTTACAAGCTCTGCGTTTCTGACTTACAGAGATGCTGAGATGAAAAGAGACAGGATTTGGAATCAGAAGATTGTGGTCTGAGTCAAGAATTGTCTTGGGAAAGTATTCTATCTAAACTATAAAAACTCTTTCTAAACTTCTATGAGTGTAAATTACTTTATCTGTTATATGAGGATAATATATTATATTTACCTCCTCATGTTGTTGTTTTCTGAGGATCACATGAGATGATTAAAGCACAGATTTGAACAAGTTACTCCCCTAAACAAGAAGATTTAGTGTTTTAATGTTGCCTCTAGGAATAAAAAAGAAACTGCTTCAAAATATAAAGCACTAGTTATTATTTTTGTCAGGGGCAGCTAGATGGCTCAATGGATAGAACAGGGCCTAATGCCAGGAAAATCTGAATTCAAATTTCTCCTGTTGTTAGTGTTCCCAACTTGAGGCAGCTGGATGACTCAGCGGATAGCGCACCAGGACTGGAAGTCAGGAAGATACGACTCAAATTCAGCCTCAGACAACTTGCTAGCTGTGTGATCTCTGGACAAGTCACTTAACCTTGGTTTACCTTAATACATTGGAGAAGGAAATGGCAAACCACTCCAGTATCCTTGCCGAGAAAACTCCATGGACAATATTGACGGGATAGCATCATGAGGTGATAATGAATTTGACATAAATGAAAAACAACAATCCATAAATTTCTCTGTATTTTATAATTGTTACATTATTGTTATATAATATAATTTTAAAAATCAGGTAAAAGGGAAATAAGTTGAACCAAGTACAGATAGTGGGATGAAAAAGTAAGCCAGTACAGCATAAAATCTGTGAAGGATGAAGTCAGAAGAGGTAGCAGCCTATGATACAGGGTTTTACACACACACCTACACACATTAAATATATGTGTGTGTATATATTATATGTAATATATGTGCACATGTTTTATACATAGGTTATCCATCTATCCACTCATCATAGAGAAAGCAGCAGTTAGTAAAAACTGGTAAAAGTTAATAAGAATAAGCTAAAAAACAGGTTCACATGTCACCCGCAGTGGATTTCTTCAAGATATAGTATAAAAAGCTGTTAAAACCAGGTGGTGACGTTTAGGCAGTAAGATGTAGTAGCACAGAACTCTGTTCCTGGATATCCTTAGGCAACTTGGGTAAGCAACTCTGAGAGGATGATTAGGAGAAAACAGCTTGAAAAAAAGTGGCTCAGGATAAAAGCTTCTACTTTCACGTCACCTCCTTGTCATTATCTTTCAATAAGCACAAAGTCCCTTCCAGGTACCACACCACGAGATGCCAGATGTTTAAAGCTGAAAACCTGAAATGTGAAAAGAGTGAGATCATTAGAGAAAAAGCACCAATACTTGATCTCTACTTGATCTTAGCTTTTAATAGGCCAACAAGCAGAATTTCTATATAGCGTGTACTATGCATGTTATATAGCATAATACATAGTATAGTCAAGTACGTTGCAATGGTGTCAGATTTAAGTAGGAATGAGAGCCACCAATTCATACATAAGAGTCCCCTGCAGGGCCTATACTGACTTAGTTTTGAAATGTGATATTATTTATGTGGGCAGCTAGGGGATGCTGTGGATAGATTACTGGGCTTGGAATCAGGAAAACTCATCTTCATGAGTTCAAACCTGGTCTCACCTCAGATACTTCCTAGATGTGTGAACTGGGCAAGTCACTTAATGTTTGCCTCAGTTTCCTCGTCTGTAAAATGGGCTGGAGAAGGAAATGGAAAAACACTTGAGTATCTTTGCCTAGAAAACCCCCAAAAGAGTCACGAAGAGTCAGATAGATTGAAACAACTGAACAAAAGTAACAGCATATCATAGTAACAAAATAAAATACAGTATAGTATATACTACATACTATTTAGTAGAGATTGGTGTATGGTATAGCATTGCATGGTATAACATCATAAAATATAGCATAGTTTACCAAAACAGTATAGCATGGTACATATAACACCAGTGTCATTTATTAAGCCCATGAGATATGATGTACTACAATAACATAATAAATACCAGCTAAATATGTAATTTATTCAGATGTTATATATCTCTTATCCCTTTGGCATATTATAATACTGTGTTATAAAGTGTTTTACTGTACAGTGCTATGCTGTGATATACTATTCTACATACTATGCTAGATTTTATTATACCTAGACTATACTCTTTTCTTGTCTTCTCTTGTCTCCTCTCCTCTTCTCTTCATTTCCTTCTCTTCTCTCTCTCACACACACATTTTACATAGACTATCTAGCACAGTATAGGATGCCAGAGCATGCTATGCCACACTAACATATAATAAACTATGTAGTATCTCATGTATCATTTAATATAGTATAACATAGTATAGTCAATCAACAACTTGGCGAAAGAGGCACAAAAATATATAAGAAAATAACTCCCTAAGAAAGAGAATTGACTTCATAGTAAAAGAAGCATAAAAAGTGGAATAAGCCAAATTGAAAAGGAAGTAAAAAAAATTTACTGAAAGGAAAAAAGAACTCATAAAACAGAATTAGCTAAATGGAAAAGGAGGTACAAAATCTCACTGAACAAAATAATTCCTTAAAAATAAAATTGGGAAAGTGGAAGCTAATGACTCCATGAGACACTAAAAAACAATAAAACTAAATTAGAAGAATAAGAAAATAGAAGAAAATGCAAAATATCTCATTGGAAAAGCAACTGACCTGGACAAAAGATCGAGGACAGATAGTTAAAGAATTTTTGGACTATCTGAAAGCCACTATGTAAAAAAAAAAGCCTAGACATCACATTTCAAGAAATTACAAAGGAAAACTGCCCCAATAGCCTAGATCCAGAGGATAATATAGAAATGAAAAGAATCTACCAATCAGCTCTGACAGAGATACTGAGATGAAAATTCTGAGGAATATTATGGCTAAATTTTAGAGCTCCCAAGTCTAGGAGAAAATATTGCAAGCAGCCAAAAAGAAATAATTAAAAATCATGGAGCCCCAGTCAGAATCACACAAAATTTAGTGACTTCCACATTAAAGGAGAAGACTTGAAATATGATATTCTCGCAAAGAAGCTGGGATTACAACCAAGAATAACTTACCCAGTAAAACTGAATATAATCCTACAGGTGAAAAAACATGGACATTCAATGAAATATAGAAGACTTTTGGGGTGGAGCCAAGATAGGGGAGTAGAAAGACTCACATATGCTAGCTCTGAACCCACAGCCTATGGATTTCCTCTAAAAAGAACTCCCAACAAATTCTGGAACAGTGGAAGCTGCGCAGCAACACAGTGAAGGAGATTTCCATTCCAGAGAGCCCTGAAAAACTGATCCCAAAGGTCCATAGCACACTGGACGGGAGCTGAGCCCTGCCCTGCCCTGGCCACATGGCACTGAGAGGAGCGAGCAGATCCCAGCAGACTTCAGGGACGGAATCTCCAGCGGCCGCAAAGTTCTCTCCACCCACAGATGCACAGGTCAGTGAGAGAGATGTCTGGATGGGCTGAGAGGGGAGCAGGGTGTCTCCATGAATCGGGCCCCCTTGGGAGGCAGCAGCAGAGGCAGCAGGCAGCCAGAGGCTCCCAGAGCAGGCAGGAGTTTGGCAGGAGCTCCATTACAGAAAGTCTCTGCATAAACCCCCTGAGGGAACTGAGCCTGAGAGGTGGCCCTGCCCCCACCTGAGAACCTGATTTAATCTTACCCTGAATAGCAGCCAGGCCGGCCGCCAAAAGCTCTGAGGCTAGGGAGCAGCATTTGACTCTCAGACTCCAAGCACTAGCTAGGTGGACCTAGGCAGGGGGGTGGAGAGGACTCTCAGAAGTCAAGTAACTGGCTGGAAAAATGCCCAGAAAAGGGAAAAAAAACAAGACCATAGAAGGTTATTTTCTTGGTGACCAAATGATTCCAACCTTCCTCTCTGACGAGGAAGAAAACTGCTTACCATCAGGTAAAGACATAAGAGTCAAGGCCTCTGTATCTCAAACATCGGCAATAGGTATCCAATGGGTTCAGGCCATGGAAGAGCTCAAAAAGGATTTTGAAAATCAAGTTAGACCGGCGGAGAAAAAACTGAGAAAAGAAATGAGAGAGA
>CM053769.1:242753053-242781637 GCA_028658325.1 Potorous gilbertii
TCTTATACAACGTGACTATTATGGAAGTCATTTGCAAAACTACACAGGTATGGCCTATATTGAATTGCCTGCCTTTCCAAAGGGAATGGGTGGGGAGGGAGGGATGGGGAGAAGTTGGAACTCAAAGTTTTAGGAACAACTGTTGAGTATTGTTCTTGCAACTAGGAAATAAGAAATACAGGTAATGGGGAATAGAAAGTTATCTGGCCCTACAGGACAAAAGAGAAGATGGGGACAAGAGAAGGGAGGGATGATAGAAGAGAGGGCAGATTGGTGATAGGGGAAATTAGAATGCTCAGTGTACTAGGGTGGGGGAGGGGACAAATGGGGCGATAAGTTTGGAACCCAAAATCTTGTGAAAATGAATGTAAAAAGTTAAATAAATAAATTTATATTAAAAAAAAAACAAAAAACAAAAAAAAAAGACTTTCAAGCATTCCTGATGAAAAGATTGAGCTGAATAGAAAATCTGACATTCAAACACAAACAAAACTCATGAGAGCCATGAAAAGTAACTATGAAAGAGTAATCATAAGCCACTCAATAAAGGTAAACTGTTTAGATTCCTTTATGGGAAGATGAGATGTAACTCCTAAGAACTGTATCCATAGGGCAGTAAGAGGGAGTCAGAGGGCATGGATGTGAGTCAATTATGTTGGCATGAACTGGAAAAATGAAGGGATGAGAAAAAGGGATATACTGGAGGAAAACTAAATGGAGAGATAGAATGGGGAAAATTATCTCACACAAAAGTGGAGTGCAGTGAAGACCTTTTACCATAGAGGGAAAGATGGGTGTATGACAGGCGATACTTGAACTTCAGTATCATCAGAATGATAACAACAACAGAAACATATATCTATATGTGTCTGTGTAACCACACACACACACACACACACACACACCGAGTTCAGTTCAGAAATCTATCTTACCCAACAGGTTGAGATAAGGGGAAGGGGATAAAAGAAAAGGGTGTGTGTAGGAATAGGAAGACAGATTAAGAAAGTCAGTATTCAGAAGCAAAACAGACTTTTGAGGAGGAACAGGGTGGTGGGGAAAAAGAGAGAAAGAGAGAGAGAGAGAGAATAGGCTAGAGGGACATGCACAGTTAGTAATCATAAATGTGAATGGGATGAACTCTCTCATAAAATAGAAATGGATAAAATGGATTACAAACCATAATCTAATAATATTTTGTTTACAAGAGACACCTTTGAAATGGAGAGATATACACACAAAGTTAAAATAAGGAGATGGAGCGGAATCTATTATACTTCAGCTGAATTTTAAAAGGCAGGGGTAGTAATCATGATCTCTGACAAAGCAAATTGAAAGAGATAATATGGGAAACTACATTGTGATAAAGAATACTATAGACAGTGAAGTAGTAAAAAAAATTATAGCAAGTTTCTCTAATAAATATTTTTTCTCAAATATATAGGGAACTGAAACAAATTTATAAAAAAAAAAATATGAGCCATTCCCCAAATGATAAATTGTCAAGGGGATATGAGTGGGCAGTTTGCAGGAGAACAAATCAAAGCTATCTATAGTCATATAAAATGCTTTAAATCACTATTAATTGGAGAAATCCATATTAAAATGACCTCACATCTATCAAAAATGACAAAATGTTGAAGGGATGAGGGGAAATAGGTACATTAATGAATTGTTGGTAGAGTGGTGAACTGGTTCAACTACTCTATAGAACAATTTGAAAGTATACTTAAAAGGCTATAAGACTGTGCATAACCTTTGGCCCAGCAATGCCACTAGGGCTCTGCATCAAGGATATCAAAGATAAACGACCTATGTGTTCAAAAATATTTATAGCTGCTGTTTCGACAAGGAATTAGAAATTGAGGAGATGCCATCACTGGGACATGGCCAGATAAGTCGTGGCATATGATTGTCATGGAGTACTATAGTGTTGTGAGAAATGATAAGGGGAGTGGTTCCAGAAAAACATGGGAAGACCTATATGAACAGATATGAAGTGAGTAGCACAGATGAGTATTATAATGATGTAGCAGCAATTATTATAATGAAGATAAATTGTGAAAGACTTAGTTACTCTGATCAATAAAATGATCTAAGAAAATTCCAAAGCCTTCATGATGAAAAATGCTTTCCTTCTCCAGAGGAAGAACTGACAAACTCTTAGCACAAATTAAAGTATAGTTTTTTCACTTTATTTTTCTTGCTTTTTTTTGGTATGATATGGCTAATATGGAAATATGTTTTATGTGGTTTCACATATAATATTGCTTGTCTTCTCAATGGGTGGGGAAGTGTGAGAGGGAGAGAATTTAGAATTCACAATTTAAAGAATGTTAATAATAAATAATATTTTTAAAAAGAAAGATTGTATATGTCAAATATAATTTGGGATCCTTTGCTCAGTTTGCATTGCACTGGCAGATTATATTCCCAGAGCAGAGAATACTACTTCTTTTTTCAGGAATCTAGGAATAACCCTGAGGGGTTGTGGTTTCTTATATTGTCACTCCTGGGCTTCCATTGTGTATCTTCCTTATATTAATCAACCAGCTGAATCAATTAGCTTTTATAAAGAGATTGTTTATAAAGAACTTATAGAAAGGACAACAGTTACAAAAGCATCTCCTACATTAGGGAAAATGGAAAGAAAACAAAAAAATTATTTATCTAGCCTTTATTATGTTTCAAGCACTTATTAAGCTCTTTTACAAATAGTATCTTACTTGATCCTCACAACAACCCAGCAAGGTAGATGCTAGTATTATCTCCATTTTATAGTTGAGGAAACTGATGTAAACAGAGATTAAGTGACTTGTCCAGGGTCACAAAATGAGTCAGTGTCTGAGGTGGGATTTGAACACAGGTCTTTCTTGACTTCAGGACATGCACTTTATCCAAAGCACCACCAACAGGGTCATTCTCCCCTCCTTGTCCATGGGTCAGGTGGACTCAAATTTAAAACACAAAAAGAATGAGGCACTCTTGTAGAGAAAAGGTGTGGTCATGTGGCCCTTTGTGACTCCTGACCCTAAGAGCACTTTTCTTCCCTTATTGAGTACCAGTTAGGAGACTTTTCATCATTACATAGTGCTACCCTGAATCATCATGGATGAAACTGGCTTTTTTGCTGGATAGATATCAGATATATATAAACATGCTTCAGGCACTCTGCCCTCATTGTCCAGATTTCTCAGTGCATGAAGTTTGTTAACAGAATATTTTTCATGAGAAAAAATGTAAGCCTACAAATCAAGAGAAAAGTAGGTTCCCCTAAAAAAATAACCATACAACTGATTTTCATAAATAAGAAATACATAAGGGGATAGGCATGATAACCACCATTATCAAAGGATTTTGTTTTTTTAAATGAAATCAGGGCTCAATTTATTGAAAGGAAACAAAATTCCATTTTGCAGTAAAAACAAACCAATAGAAAACTATCTATGGATTATTTTATCTGCAGCCAGGGCTGATAGTTGGTTCTGAGATCATGATCTACTTTTCTTGCAAATTTCACTGTCAGTTCCATAATCCTGGGATAGCTGTAGAGCTATTTAAATTGTTAAAATGTTTATTTTCTGCCAGATAAATAAAAGCACTTAATTATGTACAAAAGTGCATGTTATATGAGGCCTACATTCTTGGAGAGGAATGAAAAGACAAAATGTAAATCTGTCCAAGACCTTTGGAGGCTTAGAAAACCATAGCAAGCAGTTCTACAGGAGATCATTTGTAAATACTCTAGGCAAGAAATAACAGTAACAATCCCTATTAAAATGCATTTCTGGGGAGATTATTACAGGTACTGTGGAGTAGTAGAAAGAAAAAAGGTATAATAGTAAAGTGATAATTTTTTTTTTTTAACCCAGAAAAGGAACCAAGGATCCATGAGAGCCAGTATGGATTCATCAAGATCAGGTCATGCCAGACTAACTTCATTTCCTTTTTTGATAGTGTTGTCAGCCTGATAGATCAGGGTAGACATAGACAACAGAAATTTTTTGCAAATAAGTTGTCAATTTTGTATTATGGATAAAGTAGAAAGATGAAGACTAGAAGATACACACACACACACACACACACACACACACACACACACACACACACACACAGATTTCAGTTGAATGACCAGAACCAATGTTTAATGAGGTTGATATCAACTTGGAGAATTGCCTCTAGAGACCTGAACTATTTGACACTTTTATCAATGGCTTCTATGAAGGCATAGAGAAGATGTATATTATCTTGGTGACACAAAGCTAGAAGGGACAGCAAATAGGGGGGATGACAGACATATTACAAATAAAAAAATCTTGACAAGACTAGAATATTGTACTGAATCTACTAAAAAGAAAGTTGGTAGAGATAAATGTAAAGGCCTATCTTTGGTTTAAAATAAAACTAGTCTCACAAAGTACAAGGTAGAGAACGCAAAGTTCAACAATACTTTATGTAAAAAACAAAACAAAGAGAAAGAAAACCTCAGGGCTAGAACACAAGAAACGGTATTATTTAGTGGTTGATAAGGAAGACAAGAAAGGTAATGTAAACTTGGGCACTGCCAAATTTACAGGGCTAACACTTTAAAGAGAAGGAAAATTTCTAGCACTAGAGAAATCGCAGTCTTACTGTACTCTCCCCTAGTCAGATACAACTAGAGAGCTTTGGGTTTAGTTTACCACTCCATTTTGGAATGGCTTCACCACAATGATGAAAGGCCTTAAGACAGTACCTTATGATGACTGCTTTTTCACCCTTTTCCATCAGCGGCTTTGCTTGGCTTCAACATCATGTAATATCACAATTCCCTTAGAAAAAGTTGATAATCTGAAATCTCATCAACATGGGGACTGATTCAGCTTTTGACACTCCCCATCCTTTCAGTTCCCTCAGTTGCCTAATAAATGTTTACTAAATTGAGTTGAGTTGAATCAAAGGAAATATGGATGTTTTGCCCAGAGAAAAGACTTAGCAAGATATGATAACTGAGTTATTCTACTTATTCTGCTTGGTTCTGGGGGTCATAACTAGGAACAACTGGTAAAAGTTGGAAGACAGCCCAATTTAGTGTGCTACAAAGGAGAAGGCCCTACACAAAGGAAAATACTTTTAAATAATAAGAGCTGTCCAAAAGTGGAGCAGTCTGCCTCAGGAAGTAGTAGATTCTCCTTAATTAGGGATGATCACTTAAAGATAGGATGTCTATTTGATGAAAGGGATGGAATTTTAGAGGAGATTCTTACATAGCTATGAGTTGGATTAAATAGCCTCTGCAAGTCCTTTGTACGCTGTGATTCAGTGAATGATGAATTTGAATTCTATGTCTCACACTTACTTGCTAAACAACCTTGGTTAAATCACTTTGAGTCTCATTTCTTCATCCATAAAATGGGGGTGGTGACTATTGTTTTATCTCCTTCATAGGCTTGTTGTCAGGAAAATTGCAGAACTCAAAGCACTGCATGAATGTAGGTGATTATTATATGAAATTCAGGGTGAGCCTGTTTCCCCGTGAACTCGTCTCTCCTTATTGCCACCCAGTTTCAGTCAATCAGTTAGTGGGTTAGCAAGAATTTATTACTATTTTCCATGCATTGTGTGGATATAAAGGCAAAAACAGCCCTTGCTCTTGAGGAGGTCACAGACTAATGGGGGAGGCAATATGCAAACAGCTATGTACAAACAACTTATAATGTACATATGTATACATGTACACATGCATGTATATATTCTGTTTATGTGTAGTTGTGTGTTTTATATGTGAAGATAGAGACCTATATCTATCTAGTTTATTTTGTTTAGACAGGATAATAAAGGGTTTTTAACCTAAACATATCCATTTTTTTTAATCAGAGAAAAATGAAATCATATCAGAAAGGAGAAATAAGAAAAAAATTGAAAGGACTAATTTAATTTACCAATTCAGAATTATCCTTCATTATGTGTATAGCAACAATGAGAAGATTTTGCCAGGAGAAAAAACTGTCACACCAACAATAGTTGGGTGGCGTTCGTCCTTCTTGGTACTAAACCCAGCAAGAAAGGAACCTAATTCCTATAACATTGTCAGTCTACCTAGAAAGATGGCTATTAGGAGCATATGTCACTTTGGGGTTGGTTATAGTTTGCAATGGAAGAGCTCCCAAGGAAGGTCAAATTCCTGAATTCAGAAGAGGTAGGAAAGTTTTGATAGATACCAGATTTTTAGCAGCAAGCAATCAACCTGTAGAACAACATATAGGACTGATAAAATTAGGCAGATCCTATGGGAAAAGGCAGACTAGAGTTCAATTCCAGGGAAGGAAGAGATCAAATCCAGAAAGATTCAAACTTGGTGGCACAATTTTCATTTCAGAAACAGTAAGAGTGACCAGAAGGTAAGATGTAACATGCAGCAGTGGCCAGGAACAGATTTAAGCAGTGACTGCTTTTCAGTGACTGCTGCCCTGCCTGGTTTCAATTTCATGGAATAAGATGTCCCTCCCAGGATAAGATGTCCCTCCCATCACTTCTAAACTCACTACCATTCTAACGGAAACCTTGGCTGACAGCACCTCCCACAGCCTCCTCTGCTTTCTAATCAGAGGACTGAAGAATGGATTACCAGATTCTTTCCTGTACGTTCCTTTATGAAAGGCAGGGACAGGACTCAGCTCAATGCCTCAGGTCGGGGTGCCCCCCGGTGTCCCATTGCCCTCCACTTTCCTTCCTCCTTTAAATTTTAAACTCCTATAGGTTTTTATTAATTGTATACCCTACACTTAGCACAGTGCCTGGTGCATAGTAGGCATGTAAACGTTCATTGGATTGGATCACTGCTGGTATATAGTTAGATTGGTCATAATTATGTTGCCGTTTAGCATGTTGTTTAGTGGCTCAGAGAAGGTCATTCTAAGCTAAGCCTCTGGCAGTTGGGAAGTTTATGGATGCCCTGTGTAAATTCTTTCAGAAACTTTTCTGATGCAGGCATATGAGTATCTCTTAGCACACTGATCTTCAGGAATCATTGTTCTTTTCCCTTAAGTATTTCGCATCTTATACTTAATGCCATCCTATATCTGTCAAGGGGCCAGTTTTCTAAATCAGGTGAATAGGTAATGAAGCAATTCTAAGATAACACAGATTGTATCCTTGATCATTGTCTAAGAGCACCTCATCATTACTGGGATGTCTTTGGGAGTCCCAGACATAATAGTTGGATGAACAATTTAAATACTATAGATGTTTGTAACTAAGAGGGGTAATGTTGATTATGTTAGTAAGAGTTAACGATCTTCTCTACCCATTAATGCGTCTGCCCATTAAGGGAAACTTGATTAGGGGAGATTTGTTTTGTAGGAAGGCCCACACCTTTTGTTAATTTCTAATGAGACACTGGGTCAGGAGAGTCCTGACGCCTTCCAGCTCTGAAAAGTGTATATATACTCTGAGGTGAGGTTTTATTTTTGAGGCTTACTCACTGGAAATGTTTATTTGACCAGAGGTAGTTGCTAAGGAGCACTCCCTGCCCTCAATTTGAAAACCCAGAGGTTGGTGCTTCCCTCTCTGATAACTTAGGTAATGGTCAAACAGTTGGATCTCTTTGTTGATCTGTGATGTATGTATTTATGGTCAGAGGGTTGGAAGCCCTGTCTGTTGGTCTTTATTTCTCTGCTTGTATTGTCTCTGAAGTGCAGGGTGTTGACTTTTTTCCCCTGAGCTAAGTGAATGATACATGTACTTGATTAAAGTGATTGTTGACCCCTCAAAAATTGTCTTCCTTTTAGAAAAGCAGATCTAAGAACCTGTACAGCAGGCCCCCCTGTGTATGCCAGGGTCCTTGCTGTTACAAGAGGTCATTTTTAAGCAGGCCCACTAATCCTGAACCAACCATGTACTAAGAAGCCTTCTCTAAACATCTTCTTCCCTAATGCAAAAGTAATTTTTTCCTTCTCTCAATTCTTATAGCACTTTTTTATACCACTTATGCTCTAATCACACTCTGTTTTGTAATTTAGTAATCTCACTTCCTAGTCTATAAGTTCCATGAAAATAGACTATTTGTTCATACAATTGATTAGACAATGCATCTGGTTTACAGGGCAGAAGGGGAGCAAGAAGGACTCTTTCAGTGGCTGAATGCACCAGCATTTTTACCTATACCAAGTATACCTAAGGAGGGAAAGCAATGTTGGCATTTGTGGTGCATAAAGGATTAAATCCCACCGTTCTGTAAAGACAGATTATTTTATTACAAAGAGAAAGAAAGAAGTAAGTTACTATTGTTCAGTTGTGCCTGATCCTTTGTGACTCCATTTGAGGTTTCCTTGGCAAAAATCCTGGAGTGGTTGGCCATCTCCTTCTCCAGTGGATCCATTTTGTCAGGCAATCAGAGGTTATGTGACTTGCCCAGGGTCAGCAACTAAGAAGTATCTGAGGCTGAACTTGAACTTAGGTTCATTCTTACTTCAGGCGCAGTGTTCTATCTACTGAGCCACTGGCTGCATCCAAGAGACAAGTAGAACTCTTGTAATGATGGCTGCTATAGTTCCAGGTTCCTGTGTTTCTGTCTTTCTCTCTGCAATGTGATTTTCTGCTGGTGCTCTGATTGTCACAGGAAGGTTGCCAGGAGAGTGGATAGTATTTGTGTTCTTCCAAAAGTGTCTCATTTATCTGAGGCCTTGGAAACCTGCTGTGTAGGGATTTGAGTACAGCTAACATTATCCAGGAATAGCTGATGATAACTCTGTTTCTTTTCCTAGGGTCAGCAGGAACTATATGTTCATTAGAACTACCTGTTATTGTTCCCTTTCTAAAGACATGCCCAGCAAGGGTTAAAGGTACAGAAATAGGTTTTATCTATCTTTGTGTGTCTTTCAATGCTATCTACATGCATACATGCATACATACACACACACGAATGATAATATCTGTAAACTGCTTTGCGGATCTTAAAGTACTATGTAACTGGTAGCTATTGGGAAGGCTTAATTTAATAAGTGCCTATCATGTGTCAGGGATTGTGCTAAGTGCTTTACTCATATTATCTCATGATCCTCAAAACAACCATATTATTCCCATTTTATGACTGAGGAAACTGAGGCAGACAGATCTCAAGTGATTTGCCCAGGGTAACACAGCTAGTATCTGCATTCAGACCTGATCTCTGGCCATCCTGCTCTCAGATCTAGTGCTCTATCTACTGTGCCATCTGGCTGCTTTAATTATTTTTATTATAAAGTAAGTGCTTGAGCACTATTTTAAGGTCATATATAACTTACTATTTGCAGAACTCAGTGCTATATAATGGGTGAAATGCAAAGTTTAGGTAAGATACAAAGAAAGTCAAAGAACTGTAGACCACATAGCAACCACATTGCTCCATATCATAAAAACATTCCTTAATAGAACTGGCATTAAACAGAATGAGTTTACATTCTAAATTTGTGTTCCCTTTGGCTGCCATAAGTAGGAGATCAAAAGAACCTCAAAATGGCTTTAGTCAGCAGGTACTTGTCAGGAGGAGAGAGATGGCTGCCAAAGGCAACACCACACATAAACTTGTTTGTAAAATCTTACAGATGAAGGAACTGATGGAAGATTATTGGCATCAGAGCGTCATAGCACAGAGAAGCCATTTTATGATAAAGAGACAAAATCAGTTTAATGAAAGCTCAGTGAGAGACCTAACTAAGTAAAGTCACCCTGAGAGCATGTAAGAATAATTACGGGAGGAGGACATCAAATAGCTGAAAATGGGAAAGATCTACAAAGATTCTGAGAACAGATGTTTTTTTTCACCATCAAGGATAGCAGAGCTGTCACACTGAAATTCTAACATCACAGTCCTCCATATACTTGTAAAAGGGGTAGAAATGACATTAAAGAGGACAAGGATGGGGACACCTATTGAATTGTATTGAATGGGCCAAGTATGTAGAGAAGATTTACATGACAAGTGTGAAGGAGTTGGGGGAATGATCTTATCATCAGTCTTGTCATCAAAAATTATCTAAAGAAGGGAAAGATTCCAAAAGCTTAGACGAAATCTTGGCCTTTATTAATATCAAAAAAGGTAAACAACATCAATTACTGATCTATATGCCCACTTTTATAAAATTTTAATGAGAATCATCTATACACATCAAGGACATTCTCAAGGAAGGTATATTGAGGAAGAGATTAATGCTTTTTCATTCATTCATTCAACAGACAGGCTTTCACAAACAATATTTTGCAAACAGAAGATCACATCCCTACCATCACACAATTGATAGAATGATATATGGTATACAGAATACAGGATATCACTGTATTTATTGTTGTTAATTATAAAAAAAATACTTGAAAAGCTAAAACTCCCCCTTAAAAGCTACATATGTCAAAATTATTCAAGCCTCCTTGAAAGAAATTTTAAAAATCCCAGAAACCTTGTTTTAACAACTATCTGATCATTAATATAAGACAAGGTATAAAATAGGGATATGTAGGCTTACATACATAAAACTCTCATGTGTTTTAGTTCATACCTGTAATTTCTTCAGTGAATGAAGCTCCAAGTGGTGAAATTCCCTCTCCCAAGGATGATAGGCAAACATTCTTCAATTTATAGTCACAAAGAGTAGTCTGTTGCATTGAACATGGCCCATGGCCCCTCAGTCCGTCAGAGAGAGGACTAGAACTCAGATCTTTCTGACTCTAAGCTGAACCATCTATCTACTACATGATAATGCCTTTCACTTTTCCATTTCTTAATTTTTAATCAGGTAGCTAATGATTCTCCTATTTTAGCCAAATGGAAATGGTGGTAAGAAGCTTCACCAAGTGCTTTGGGGAAATCCAAATATAACATTTCTGTGGTACTTCCTAGTTCTATTAGTTTAGTAATTTAATTGTAATGGAAATGTGATTAATCTGGCACAATTTATTTTTGATGAACCCATATTGTCTCAAAGTGATCATCGCTTTCCCTGTATTAGCTCTCTACTCGAGAACTTTGTAGGGATTGACAATCAGTGAACTAGCCTATAATTTTTTTTTCCACTCGTTCCTTTTTTGAAAATCAAGATGACTTTCTCCCAAGTCCTCTGCCATTCTCCACATTTCATGAAAGATCACTGATGATGGTTGAATAGTCACATGTGCCAATTCAATCAGTACTTTAAGAAGAAGTTTATTTGGGCCAGGTAACTTGAATTCATTTCATGTTGATATATGTTCTCACTCATCTTAGGTTTCAATTCTCTCCTTAACCACTTTCGTTCTCTCCTTTCTAGTTTAATGATAATTCTCCTTGATAGAAAATACAAAATGAGATATTGGCTGAATAATTATTTCCAAATTTTCCTCAGGTGGCAGTGGTACTGGTGGTGAAGAGTACCTTCCCTACCTTGCCTAACTTGCCAACCTTACAGTGGCCAGAACGATGGGTAGACACTTTTGCCCTAGGATACTTTTCTATCCCTAGTACCTTATCATGATTGTCTTCTTACAAGGTCTGAATTCTTCCCAAGCAAGTTTAGACTGCTTCCTCTCTCATTGAAATTGAACCCATTATTGAACTAACCTCCTTGCAAATCATCCTACTCCCCAGCTATTTTGTTTCTGAGTGAAAGTATTCCTACTTAGAGCTATATCCTCTTTTGCCTATTTAGTTTTCTCCATCATGGCATCAAATATCTCTCTTCCTTGTTCTTTTTCCTTGCCATAAATATACCTAATAATGTTCCATTTGTTGACCTTAGAATACTCTACTTTTTCCTAAAACATGCTCATATCTATTTTTAAAAAAATGTTGATGTGAATTTAAGTCAATTTGACTGAGTATTTGGTAGATAACTTCAAGACACCCTGGGAAGCTGTAGAGCCAGGGCTCAAAAATCTATATGTTGAAAGCTTCTCACTGTTAGGTTGGCTCATTTCCTGCATCTGACTCTTCAAAGGTGGTCAAATGGTTTCATTAATTCCAAATACATGAGAAAAGGTCCTGTATTAATGCACAACTTGTGCAAATATATGCAAATGATCGTTCAAATGATTTAACACTAAAAGGGTCAGGCTTTCCCGAGTAAATCATTTTCTTTCCTGCCTGTCTGAATTATTTCATTAAGTCGCAATGCTAAAGAGCAGTCTATACTGATGTATAACTTATACAAATAGATGCAAATTGTTTTCTTGGTCTGGAAGGCCTCAGAATTGTATTCCTGAGAGACCTCTTCTTCCCTCTTCCCCCCATTTTCTACCATTGTATATAGATAGGCTATTATTACTATTGTACAGGGAAAATGAAGCAAGAGCAGGAATAGGATTATTATGAAGAGTTTTTGTATGAGTGTGTTTGGGAGGGTGAGGAGAGAGAAGGATTTCACGCAGAGGAATTCTTGAATTAGGCAGAAGAAAGCCTTAAAAAAGTGTTAAACCTTGCCCAGAGTTCCATGAATCTGGCTACAACGTTTCAAATATTGTCCCATTTTTGTAAATTTACAGCAGTTTTGTTCAGAATATAAATCAGTGATCAACTTTTGAACTCTTTTTTGAATGGGGAAAGGGGAAAATGGGATATCGATTCGATATGTAAGGAAAGATATGTACTTTTATTCCTTTTGAGGGGGAGGGAAAAAGTAAAGAAATACAAAGATTACTATCCATCCATCATGCTACTTGCTAGCATGTTTAAGATGATTGTGGGTGAAGACTTTTAAGTTTAGATCTTGAATGACATGAGGGAAGGGAGGCATTGATTTAGCATTTTCCACTTTAACAAAAGTGACACTCTTAAAAACTTCTATTTATTTATTTTTTTATATCTAGATTACTTGTATTCTAAAAAGCTCAAGACAACCTACATATTTAGTATGATTCCTACCGAGACAATGAGAAATTCCTCCTTGTTGAATGTTACCACTTTCAATTTGGGGACAAAAGGGAAAAGTAGGAAATAGTTATAGCTCTTATAGCTCATGTTTCCATAGCATCATAAATTCAACATCCTATGTCTACAAAGCCCTTGAGAGTTAGGTGGAAAGAATACAATTTGTAGCCAGAAGATCTCAGTTTATTTTTTTAATTTTGTTTTCAACCTTCATTTCCACAAAATTTTGAGTTCCAAATTTTCTCCCCATCTCTCCCCTCCCCTTACCCCATAATACCTTGAATTCTGATTACCCCTTCCCTCAGTATGCCCTCTCTTCTATCACACTGATCCCTTCCCTTAACCCCATCTTCTCTCTTTTCTTGTAGGACAAGATAGATTTCTATACCCCATTACCTGTATTTCATATTTCCCAATCGTATGCAAAAATAGTTTTCAATATTTGTTTCTAAAACTTTGAGTTCCAACTTCTCTCCCTTCCTACCTCCCCACCCATCCCCACTGAGAAGGCAAGAAATTCAATATAGGCTATATATGTGTAGTTTTGCAAAAGACTTCCATAATAGTCATGTTGTGTGAGACTAACTATATTTCCCTCTATACTATCCTGCCCCCATTTATTCTATTCTCTCTTTTGACCTTGTCCCTCACCAAAAGTGTTTACTTCTAATTACTCCCTCTTCCCATTTGCCCTCTCTTCTACATTCCCCCCACTCCACTTGTCCTTCTTCCCTACTTTCCTGTAGTGCAAGATAGATTTTCATACCACATTGAGTGAGCATGTTATTCCCTCCTTAAGCCAAATGTGAAGAGAGTAAGCTTCACTTTTTCCCTCTCACCTCCTCCCTTTTTTCCTCCATTGTAAAAGCTTTTTCTTGCCTCTTTTATGAGAGATTATTTGCCCCATTCCATTTCTCCATTCTCCTCCCCATATATTCCTCTCTCACCCCTTAATTTTATTTTTTTAGAGATCATCCCTTCCTATTCAACTCACCCTGTGCTCTCTGTCTATATGTGTGTGTGTATGTGTGTCTATGTGTATACATACACCCGTATGCACACTTATATGTATGTATGCATATATATATGTATGTGTGTATGTAAATATGTGTGTATATGTATATATATGTATAAACTGATAGATATAGAATGTACATAGATAACTGTACTTGGCACAATAAATGCTTTTGCATTCTCAATTACTATATAGACATAATTATCAATATTGATATAGTGTGGCATGATAGAAAACAAACCCTGGTCCTGGAAGAAAGAAGCCCATGGCTAGAATCTTAGCTCAGACAGTTATTAAGTTAATAAAGTATGTTGTTGTTGTTCAGTTTTAGATTCTTTGTAACTCCAATTGTGGTTTTCTTGGCAAAGAACTAGGGTGTTTTGACATTTCCCTTTCCAGCTCATTTTATGGATGAGGGAATTAGGCAAAGAGGGCTAGCTGACTTGCCCAGGGTCACACAGCTAGTAAATATGCGAGGTCAAATTTGTACTCAGGTCTTCCTGACCCTGGACTTGTGTTTTATCCATTGCACTACTAAGTTGCCCATAAAGTGTGTTATTCAACTGACAGATGCGTATGCCTCATTCTTTCTCACTTTCAGCTTGTAGCTAACTTTAAAACATTTATTACATATTCATCAATTAATTTGATCCTCACAGAAATTTTATGAAGCAGGATTTTAGTTTAATATCCCCATCTTACAAAGGAGGAAACTGAGGCTTAAAGGAGTAATAGCTACCTGAAGGTGACATGACTCATGTGAACTGGGATTCCAAGAAGATTCTTTTGCCTCCTAAACCATGCTGCTTCCCACAAGGAGGCGGAGAGATGGTGATAAAAGTACAGAGAAAAATAAAATGAAATTCTAGATTAGCAGAGTTCATACTGCCTTAGAATGGAGGAAAAATTCATCAGTGCCAAAGGAAGAATCAGAATGTGGATCCTCTTCTCTCTCCTTTCCTCCCTTCTTGATCTGTACATCTGTGACCTTGTGAATCCTTAGGGACTGTGGGTTGTAACAAAAGGATAAAGGATTCTTAGCTGACATGAAAGCTAAGTAAGAGTCTTCCACTTCCCTGATGTTGGGCTGCAAGTCAGCTCAGGAATGTGACGCAGAACGCAGGTCTGGGTCTTTGTCCTCCAGACGCCTCTACCTGTTTTTGAGCCCTTGCTGTATGTAATCCATCATGCAGTGAGAGGAGGCGGGGGTGGCCTCCAGAGGTGTGAGACATTGCCACAGTATTGGTGCTACTGCCCCAGAGAGGTGTAGTGAGGATTCTAGCCTTGGAAATCTGAGGTCTTAAAGGGGAATTTATAATGAAAAATGACTCAGTTGGGGAATTACATCAAACAGATGATTCAGACAGAGACCATAAACTCTGATATTCCGGTAAGCCAGGCCTGGCAATTGCTGGAGCTAATGAACTCTGCTTTCACATTGGATCCAGGACATCTAACAAGACTCAAAGCATGCTGGGAACAATAATGGCTATTAGGAAAAATTGAAGGTGATCCAGGGAGTCTGAGGCCTGAGACGTTGCAGAAAGGGACATCCGTGAACAAACATCAGAGACCACTCCATACAGTACCACAAGAGCTGTGTTTTCAAGCAAACTTTGGATTTTAAAAAATAAAACGGTGGCCTAGAAATGTCACTGGGCATGTTATTCAATAGTTAAAATGTCTTAATTTAAATAAGTTTGGAGGATGATGTAGCTGGAAGGAAAAGGAGATAGAGAGTCAGAGTAGAAACAGTAGAGAAACAATTCACTGGGAAAGGCTAGGCTGCTCTTGGTAAATACTGAACTTTGTAAATACTTCTCTCCAGCATTTAGAAAAAATACCAGGGCAAAGGATGGAGCATTTTTATTCTTCAGCCTGATGTAGCAGAATGAAAGGAAGGAATTGGAGTCAGAGGACCTGAGTTTGATTCTTGACTCTATCACTCCCACCTGAATCTGTGAAAGGAATTTATTTTTTCTGCACTCGGTTTCTTCATATGGAATAGATAATCATGGCCCAATTACATGTTTCCTGCCTTGATTCCATGGTGAGATAAGTGCAAATGGTAAGTGATGAGTAGAAATGGAGGTTGAGGAATAAATAAAGCATTCTGATCATTTCAAAACTTTCACAGAGGGTTCTATATGTAGTCACCCATCCATTCCCTCCACCATTGCAGTTATAGCCTTCTAGTTGTTTGAAAAGATGGACACACTCAGGTTATCTCATTTTTCTTCTTCAGTTACAGATACTATCAGTTCTAATAACTCGGGACCAGTAGATCTCAGCTCCCAGAAACATTCAGCCTCTGACATCACTTGATACAGAATCCTCTAACAAAGAGTCTCTTTTCTGTCTGTGGTTCAGTCATTTTCAGTCATGTTTGACTCTTTGTGACCCCATTTGGGGTTTTCTTGGCAAAAGATTGGTTTTCCATTTTTGTCCCCGGCTCATTTGACAGATGAGGAAACTGAGTCAAACAGTTTAAGTGACTTGCCCAGGATCACACAGCTAGTAAGTATATGAGCCTGGATTTGAATGGATGAAGAGAAGTTTTCCTGATTCTAAGCCCAGTTCTCTATCTACTTCATGACCTAATTGCACTCTTTCCTCTTAGGAATTCAAATAATATAATTACCTTGTTCTGGGCCAGTGGTCTTAATTTTTAAAAAGGATAGTTTGGCTTCAGCTGCAAGTTTGGTACTTTATGCTTGAAAAGGTCTTGCTAAACTTTCCCTAACCCACTTCCACCTTTCCTAGTAGGATCAAGTGATTATAGGCAAAGAGCTAGAAGGATTTTTAGGGGTAATATTGTCTAATTCCTGATTATACAGATGAGGAAATTGAGGTCTAGAGAGGTGTAAGGCGATTTTTTCAAAATCACATTAAATGATTAGCAACACGCAGGATTGAAACTCAGATCCTCTGATTCCAAATCCATTCTGATAGGCAGGACAGAGTATTGTGGAAGAATGACAGGGTGAAGTCATGACATTTTTTAGGAGCAATAGATGGCTATAGTTAGGATCCATATACTGACTTATACAAACAAACATTGATTACTTGGGTTCCACAAATAGGTGGAATCGCATCACTAAGTCTTATCCTGGGAAGAATACTCTACTTGGACTCAGGAAAGACCTGGGTTCAAGTCCCAACTTGGTAATTTAATAGCTATGTGACCTTGGCTAAGTCACTTCTCTCTGTGCTTTGCTTAGGTCCTCTGGAAGAAATGAACTCTAAGATCTAGTTGAACTCCAAACCCTATGGCAGCACCCCAAGTTGTGGCTGCATGGGGTGTCATTACAGCATGTTGGAAGCTGCTTCATAGTACCATGAAAGAAGACACATAAGGTCCAGTTGGACACGTTGTTGGTGTTGCTGCTGTTATGACATGGAAATCAGAACTCTTTGAGAGTCTACCTCTACCAAGACTGGAAACTAGGAAGATTTGCTCAAAGGGGAGGGTGAATTCTTTGGATTCCTAAGACCAAAATTCTCTTCCCTGGTCATCACTCTCCAATATATGACCTTCCTCCTTAAAATATAGTCTCCTTGAGGGAAGAGACCATTTTACTTTTATATTTGTATGCCTAGTGTCTGGCACATAGGTAAGTCCCTGATTGACTCTTTTTCATTCATTCAAGTAATATTAACATATGTATAACATAATAAGGTTCATTAAGCTCTTTCTCATGAGAAAAAAAAATGCTG
The DNA here is from genome assembly GCA_028658325.1 of Potorous gilbertii. Classification (NCBI taxonomy): domain Eukaryota; kingdom Metazoa; phylum Chordata; class Mammalia; order Diprotodontia; family Potoroidae; genus Potorous; species Potorous gilbertii. The sequence continues at coordinate 242,770,636 of CM053769.1, forward strand.
CAAAGTGAAGAGTATCATCCTTATTTTACCCACAAAGAGAATGAAACTCAGGTGGATTGGCTTGTTCATGGCCACCCAACTGGTAAGGATAAGAAGTGAGATTTAAAGGCAAGTTTCTGTACACCAAGTTCAGGGTTCTGTTCACTCTGTTCACTCAGTCTACACTTCAACTGGATGACTGAAAAGGAGAATGACTATTAGAAATGATGGAGTGAGTTACAAAGGAGACACAGACAAGTTTTAAATGATTTACAATAGCATCATCTTCCCTCAAATTTTCAATAGCATCATATCCGCCCTGAATAGATAGGATGTGTGTCACTGTCATTAAGAAAAGGTCACTTTGTTTGTGGAGCACTGGCAGTAACCTTTTGAATAATCTTCTCAAGTTGTTTTGGTTTTCATCACATAAACAGGGAAATGACCTTGTTTTCTCAAGTTTTTGATTCTTGAGAAAAATTCAAGCAATAAGCCATCACTATTTCTCTGCAAAAACTGGCATTCCTCAATTTGTGGGATAAGGAAGACTAACGAAGTTGGCTTAAAGAACTCTCTTAAAGCCTGTTTTTTTTCTATTTCCTGTTTCAGTCTGTCACAAATGGCATCTTCAGGGTTATACTTTCCAGAGCTATATATCTCTCTTTGTTTACCAGCACGTACTTGCAACCTCTTGCCCACTCACATATGGCAAAATGTCTAAAAGAGATTGAAAATCAGTCTCTGATATCAGGCTATCAGTATTTCCTTTGATGACTATCCCCCAGTGTTTGGCTTGTTGACATTTTGACTGACATTCTTAAAGTGAAATTACCCTGTATTTACAGTCAGAGGACCTGGCTCAAATCTCAGTTCAGCTGTGACTATCAACAAGTCACTTTACTACTGAAAGTATTAGTTTTATCATCTGTAAAATGAGAAGACTGATCTCAGAAATCTCCAAGGATTCCATCAACTCTGAATCGTCTTATCTTCTAAGCTCTCAAATTCACCTGGCTAGACTTGTAATACCTAGAGTCATAGATTCTTAGAACTGGGAAGCATCTTAAAGATTATCTAATTTAATTGCCTTATTTTACAGAGGAAGGAGAGAGAAAAGGGGGGGAAGAGAGGGAGAGGAGGGGGAAGAGGGAGGGAGTAGAGATAGAAGGGACCTTACAGATCTTTTAGTCTACCCCTCTCATTTTATTGATGGGAAGACTCACCCAAGGTAACACATCTTATCTGTAGTCGGAGAGAAATTTGAACTCAGGTCTCCTACAGTAAATGGTGATCTACAACTCATTCATTCTGCAATAATACCTTTCCATGTACTCTTTCATGTGTTAGGCAACTTCCCTGGATTTGACCTCTTGCCTGCTGTATAAGCAAGTACCCTAGCACAGCCAGAATGGCCTGCTGGCACAGGTTCTTTGATCTGCTTTTTTAATTATGTAATTAAATATATATAAGTCATTCCCTAGTTCAGGGAAAAGGTTAACATCCTGAACATGAGAAGATACAAACATAAAATACAGAGAAATTAGCACAAAGATCAACAGACAGGCCTCCTACTGTCTGATCAAAGTAATACGGCCACCTTCATTTATCACCACATGGTAGAATGCAAAGCTTTGTGTAGTGGAGGGGAGAGTCTTAACAAGCCACTATTCAGAATCCCTTCCAGGAAATCAAAAGGTCCATATTATAAGCAAAATCCCCAAAGCAAACCATCAACCTCCCAATATATGTAGTTTTCAAGTAATAGGCTTAGAGCCAGAAGGCATCACAACCCATGTGACTTAGCCCAGCTGTGAATCCCCTTTCAGACGTTTTCAATTTAGCCTAAGCTAGGAAACTGAACTCCAAGAAGAAAACAGCAAAAGTCTCACTTTGTTTGCTCTTATACCTGTCTAACCCACACTCTTTCCTCATCTATTTACTACACAGCTTGTCCAGTTGCTCATACTTAATGTTAAAAAAATTGTTTGCTGAATGCACAGGCTTGTTAAATGTTTGTTCAGTTTTCTATATATCTTTTACGTCTTTCTATATAAACATAGATTGTGTTAAATGTATGGTACACATCCATCACAAAGGAGATGGAGACCACATCCTAATTTCTTTTGTACAAAACACCATGAGCAGATAGGCATTTCATAAATGCTATTTTTGGATAAAATAACCTATTTGGGTCTGTAATAAGAGGGGTATGAACTATATATCAAATCTTTCTAGATTTATGTTCCATAAGTTTAAGTAGTCAAAGGATAGAAAATAAATACACTTTTCAACTAATAAGCTGGATACTATGGAATTAAAAATAGTCAGTCAATAGACTGAAAACTCAATGGGATTTACTAAAAGTTAAGCTTTAGGTAGGGTATTGGTAAGAGGATTTGTTTTAGAACCAAGACTCAAAAGTACTCAGAATACTTCTCTGTCTCACAATAGCTATAGAAGGAAACTTGACCAAGGACAAGTCACCATGATTCTCTGAGCCTGTGTTTCCTGATCTCTACTACTGAAGGATGGAATATATGATGTCCTGGCTTTTTGTGTTAAATTAGTCAGGCAGTCAATAAACATTTATTGACCACCTACTATTTGCTAGGCATTGTAAGCAATGGGGATACCAAAAAAAAAATGAAATATAATCTCTACCCTCAAGGAACTAATAGGGATGACATGTCTAATAGGGATGACATGTAAAAATTATGCTAAAACAAGTTATATTATATTATAAATTGGAAATAATCAACAAAGTGAAAGCATTCGAGCAAAGAGGGATTGGGAAAGGCTTCCTGAAGAAGGTAGGATTTTAGACAGGATGTCAAAAAAGCTAGGGAGACCAGAAGACAGACAAGTAGGAAGAACATTCCAGGCAGTAAAAATTGCCTAAGCCTGAGGGTCTCAAATATCAAACCAAGAGGACCATTTGGCTCCTACTCATTGCAACTCCATTTAGCCCAAACCTGGTTAACTTCCATTCCGCTTCAGGCTGGATGTCTTACTTGCTGGACTTTAACACCATGCCTCTATATTGGTGCTCTCACTCACTTTGTTTTACCTACATCCTCTTTTTTCCAATAGAGTAATGAGAGAAATGAAAGAAAAAAATAATAAATGAATCTTTGAAAAAGGAATAAAATTATTTCTTCCTTATTCAGGCTATGTGTTGGGATTTCAGAACTGGAAAATATAGGTTCAGTAGGGTGGTAGGGAGGGAGGCAGTGCTGCTACTAAGGGTCCCTGGCTCAGGTTTCTGGGTTGTCTTCATTGGGGTCAGAGGAAAGGTAGTAGTTGAGATGGTTTGACCCATCTGGCATGTTGCCTCATGTCTTTCCTAGGGTGCCTAGTTGCTTCAACTGTGCTGACTTATTTGCTCTATCATTAGGCAGTCAACATTAAGCAGTTACTACGTGCCGATATGGTGCTAAATTATGGAAATACAAATGCCATGAAAGACAAGGATTATTCCTGCCTTTGAGGAACTCATATTCTACTGGGGAAAGACAACACATAAAAGATGGTTGAAATGTAGGAGTTGGAAGGAGGAGGAGGTATTTGACTGAGGTCAGTGAGTTGTCTGTTGGTGTTGGCATTGGCAGTGGTAGAGTTTACAATATGATTATGGGGACAGTGCAGAATTGTAACATAAGTGTATTAAAGAGTCACCAAACAAAATACTCTATGAGGACTAAAGGGAAAGGGGACAGAAAAATTAGGAAAGATTTCATTTAGGGTGCAGCATGTGCACTGGGAATGTTAGGGATATCAAGAGGACACATGAAAAGACTTCACCTTGAATACTCTGATTCCTTCATAAGGATATAAATTAAAGGTATTATTGCAACTGTTGATTTATCTGTGAAGGTAATTTTGGATGCATAGAGCACTTCTCAGAACAAAGACAAGCTATGCTTTTCTAAATATGAGGAAGTCCCAACTGGGGATGCATTTCTCTTTCTACAGCTTTCTTGGGCAGCAGAATCTTTCCTAATCCATAATGATGGGTCTGAGAAGAATGCTAATAGATGAGAAGAGTGGGAATACACACACAATATCAATCTTTTCCCCACTCTGAAAGGCCACCTGGGTGAGCCTACGCATCAGACATTGATCAGTACACATGTGAGAATTCATTGTAGCCCTTTGGTGGATAAAGTAGGAAAGATCTTTGGTCTTGAGGAAAAACAGGAAGAATTAAAGTACTGTGGTGCAGGGGAGCAGCAGAGGGCAGCATGACATTGAAAAATAAGGAGTGGACTGGGAGTCAGAGACCTGGGTTCTGGTTCCAGTTTCAACCATATGTCCTTATTTAAGTTGACACAGCTGAGTAGCACAGTGGCTGGAATGCCAGGCCTAGAGTCAGGAAAACCTGAGTTCAAATTCAGTCTCAGTCACTTATTAGTTGTGTTATCCTGGGCACATCACTTAACCCGGTTTGCCTCAGTTTCCTCACCTGTAAAATGAGGAAATGGTGAACTACTCCAGTATTTTTGTTAAGGAAATCCCAAATGGGTTCATGAAGGGTCAAACACAGAAGAAATGAATGAATAACAAATTGTTCTCTATTCTGACTATATCTGGAATAGTGTATTTTATTCTGAGCCCCATATTTTAGGAAAGATGAGCATGTCTAGAGGAAGACAATTAAGATAACAGAGTTCTTTGTGTTCTAGTCACAAGAATATATGAGGATCAACTAAGGTTATATAACTTGGAGAAAGGGCGATTGAGGAGGAACATGAAAACTTCTTCAAGTGTCCAAAGGGTCATTAGGTAAAAGGACAATTAGATTTGTTCTGTTTGACCCTAAAAATAAGAACTAGAATTAGTGGGCTGAAGTTTCAGAGACAAATTCAGAATTGGTACAAGAAAAGATTTCCTAACAAATCTTTCTCTGAGGGAAGTAAATGAGGAGATTTGCCTTCACAAGAAGTATTTACGCAAACATTTAATGAATATTTTTCAGGTATCTTGGTGAGGAGATCTATCTGTAGAGGCAGACAGAACACTAGTCTTGGAGGGAGAAAACCTTGAGTTCAAATCTGGCCTCAGACACATTACCTTTGTGACTCTGGGCAAGTCATTTAACCTCCGTTTATCTTAACTGTAAAATGGGGACTATAACAACGCTAACCTTGCTGCTTTGTTATCAGGATCAAATGAGATGATAGTTATAGAAACACTCAGCACAGTACCTGGAACACAGTAGGCACTGTAAAAATGCTTATTCCCTTTCCCACTTTGCCTCAATATAGGTTGGATCAAATTGCCTCTGAAGTTCTGTGATTATGTAACTCCAGATCCAGGGAGTTTCTGTTTCTGTTATATCATAAATCAAAATCTTAAGCTCAACAAATGTTTCTGTTATATCTGTTTCTGTTTCTGTTATATCATAAATCAAAATCTTAAGCTCAACAAATGATTCTCTAAAGTTATAATTTTAACTATCAGATACCACCAGGAAAAAAATCTTTTGAAAGGTGAGAGGGGACTCCACAGCATCACTGAAGTCATACTAGACTCTACCTAGGAGAATAGTCATCTGTGAATCAAAAACTGGTGACAACTTGCAAAGAACACATGAACTTGCCTGTAATTTGGATGTTTTTTTTTTTAACAGAAATTATTTGTTATTGACAGTCACTTCTTAGGGAAACTTATGTGGTATAAACTGTGTAACCCAATGACTTGTACATCTTTGTCCTACATATCCAGTCACATTGACCTAAACTGCATATATTTCTTAGTCTTTTGGATTGAGGTGCTAAAATAGAAGCACAGAGAAATAAATGTCAAAACAAGGAAAAAAGTTTCACTTCTCAGGCATCTCTGAGCCTTGGTGGGATGAGACCCATGACCAGAACTTGGCTTTAAATATGTCTTATTAAGAGCAAAAACAACATCGGTAAGAGGATTGGCAAAGGGTTAGAAAGCTGATGATAATTTAAACAATTCCAAAAGCCAAACAAAGGAGTTTGTATTTTTATTTTAGAGACAATAGGGAGCCACTAAAACTTTTTGAACTGGGAAATGATACTGTCAGATCAGTATTTTAGGTTAATCTGTTTGACTACTCTGTGGGGGATGGATGGATCAAAGCTTTGACAGGGAAAAACCTGAGACAAGGAAACCAATTAGGGGGCTGTTGCAATAATCCAGGAGAGAGCTGATGAGGGCATGAACTAGGGTTGATGACTCTGTGAGAGTAGAAAAAGGATAGATTAGGGAGATATTACGGAGGCAGAATTATCAGAATTTGGCAAATGGTTGGATGGGGGTGGAGACAATGAAGATACAAGAAGAGTTCAGGGTGATGGCCCCCTCCGCAGAAATATGTAACATCAATAAAATGTTTTCTAGAAAATAAATACACAAATACAATATGCTGTATTCAATTCATTATCATTAAATAATTATATAACATTATATTTGCAAAACTTGTCACAATCATTTTTAGTGGTTAATCCTTAAGTTTTCCTAAAATTATTAAATCAGATAAGGCCCATAAAGCAGATAAAGATACTGACTCACAGGAAGGAAAAGTGACTTCGCTGGTAAATGTGGTCAGAATGCGTTATCTCTATTTTAGTCCTCTATTATACTACTCACAGAAATGAAGTCAAAATTGGAGTTGTAGTGTGCCTGATAACTTACTTGAAAAACCATGGGGAACATCTAAGATGACTATAGAGATACAATAGATTTAGGAAGAAAGATAAGGAAGTGTGTTTTGGACATATTGAATTGGGATGCCTGTAGGACTTCAAGGTGAAAATAACTAGGGGTAGATGGTGATATAGGATTGGATCTTAGGAACAAAATAAAAAACAACTGAGGAGTAGGAATGTAGCTCTGGGGCTTAAACATGATAACTGAACTCATGGGAGATGATAAAATTACTGTAAGAGAGGGAAAAGAAGAGAAAAGAAAGAATGGGAAAGGAAAGGAAGACAGAACAAAAAGGAAATGGAAAGAAGATAAGGGGAGGGAGAGAAGGGAAGAAGAAAGGAGGTATGTTCAAAGGAGAATGGTTTGGTGAGAAAATCTACTTACTTAAAGGAAAAGCTAATCAAATTGGAGGGATAGACAATAAAACTATAATAATGGGAGATATGAAAGTATTCCATTCAGACTTAGACAAATCTAACAAAAAGATGAAAAAGAAATTAATGCTTGAATAGAAATTTAGAGAAAAATGGGTATGATGAACATTTGGCGATTACTGAATGGAAGCAGGAAGGAGTTTATATATTTTTCATCTGAGTCTATCATCTTTATAAAAATTGACCATGAATTGAGGCATAACGTTTATGGCTTGTATTTTCTTACTTTGAAAACCTTTAAGTGATATTTAAATGTTAGTTATTACAATGAATATTATTTCCAAACTATCTAGAGAACCCTGTACTTGACTAATTATCCATCAGCAACCTATCATGTGCTTAATGGTGGGCTAGAAACAAGGAGAGATTGTAATGGTAATGTAAATGGAAACACTTTCCCATTCATTAATAGGCCCATGTGACCTGCTTAAGTCACGTTAGTTTGAGTCACATGAAGCCTGTGGTGGGAGGAGGTTGTTGAAAGGGTAGAACAGGAAGAGGCGGAGCTAAAGCAGAGCTGAGAGGAAGTTGATCAGAGAGCAGTCAGAACTGAAGCCTGTAGCTGGCTGTGAGTGAGAGAAGGGCATTTTGTTTAAGGGAGACTGTTTGTGACTTGTCTAATGGAGCTGTCTGTGGGAAGCCCACCAGGAGGAAGGCTTGGAGCTGGTGTTGTCCTCTACATTGTTACTGTGTATAGATTTTTGTTACTACAATAGGTTTGGCTTTCCGGTGTCTGAATAAATGTTTTGGTTCTGTCTTCTCTGTGAAGAGTCTGTTGTATTTCTTGATTCAGAATTGCACCAGGATATTCATGGCCACTGTAGGCACTGTGAATATTGCATTGGTGCTACTGGGATGAAGAAGCCTAACATTAATCTGTTCTCAAGAAGCTTAAAAATCTGCCTAGACAGATAAGATTAGCACTCACAAAATAAGAGTTAATGACATAAGACAGAATTTAATTAAACGCCAAATTATATGGTACAGATTTCTGGGAGCTTAGAAGGTGAACAGAGTGATCAACAAAGAAATGGTGTCATGGAAAGAACCCTGGATTTAAGGTCAGAGGAGCTAGATTTAGCTTATAATAACTTGGTTATTTAATTCCTATGTGACTATGAGCAAATCACTTCTCTGCCAAGGCCTTGGTTTCCTTATCTCTAGAATAAAGGAATTGGAGAAGCAGTATAGTGTGACTTATTGGTCATCAACCCTAGAGTCAACAAGACAAGGGTTCAAATTTTCTTCAGATACTTACTAACTGCAGGATACTGGAAAACTCATTCAACCTCTTTGTGACTCAGTTTCCTCATCTGTAAAATGAGACTTGAATCCAATGGCCTTTAGATCCAACTGTAGATCCCACAAATAAAAACTGGAGCAGTAACAGAAGGCAACCTGGAGGAGGTAATACTTGAACTGGACCTTAAAAAATTCTGTGATTGTTACTGAAGAAAAGGGGAGGTAGCAACAAGCCCAAGCAAGGCTCTAAGTGATGCATTGGACAGATGCTGCTAGGTGACATAGTGGATAGAGCACTAGACCAGGAATCAGGGAGATTTGAGTTCCCTGACCTCAGGCAAATCACTTAACCCTCTTTGCCTCAGTATCCTCATCTGTAAAATAGTGATAATAATACCTATTACCAAGAGTTGTTGAGACAATCAAATGAGCTGATATTTATAAAACACTTTGTAAACATTAAAGTCCTATATAAGTACTAGTAATTTAATTCAGCAACTCTATGCAGTAGGCATCATTATTGTCATTTTACAGATGAAGAAATTGAGGAGAGAGGTTAAGTATCTTACAATCACATAACTAGGGTAGGATTCAAACTCAGGTCTTCCTGACTCCCAAGTCCAGTGCTTTAAGGCACTGAATCACCCTCAATGACTTCCCAAAGAAGGGAAGAATTATCATCTTATTGCTAGGACCCGTGTGTAGTCTAAAAGTGTATTGTCTTTTTTGCTATCATATTTCATTTTTGATATATATTAAGCTTTCAGTCATTAAAACCCTCTTGTCTTCATGTCAACAAATGTCCCCCAACTTCTGGTAAAGTTGATTTTTAAAAAATCAAGCATTAGACTTTATATTTATTCCTATTAAATTTTATCTTATTCAGCTGAGCCCAACTAGCCTGTCAAGATCTTGTTGAATTCTTATTCTGTAATCCACTGTGTTGGCTATCCCTCCCAGCTTTGTGCCATCTGCAGATTTAATTAGGATGCTGCCTAAGCCTTTATCCAAGCCATTGATAAAAATGGTGACGAGCACACAGCCAAGCACAGATCCTGGGGCACTCTACCGGAGATCTCTCCCAAGTCGGCAGTAGATTTTAAAAAGACATGTACAGAGGATAAAAGCAAGGAAAAAATAACAGAAAATGAATACAAAATAAGGATATATTCTTAAGAATAATGTCAAGAGTGCTAAATCTCACAATAAGCTGAGGCTGGTGGGGAGAAGAACTAAGGACATCAAAAAGGTGTTCATTTTGTTTTATGTTAAAGTCATGTCAGGAGACAGTAAATGAGCAGACAGGTTAAAGCTTTTGTTCAGGGTGGATGGAATGATGATAACTGACAGAATGGAAAGTAAAACTCCTCAAGTCTCATTTTACTTCTTTTCTCTATCAAGGAGAAAAAACTTTGAACTAGAAAGAATAGAAAAAAATGACTATTAGGGAGTTGATAACCTAGATGAGAAAGAAAAATCAGAGAGCTTTTAGCTCTCCTTGATGAATTCAACTCATCTGACTCAGTGAACTACATCCTAGATTGCTGAAAAGTTGGGCAGATTTGATTGTCCAGACACTGTCATTGGTCCTTATAGACTATGGATTATTGAAGAGATGTTAGAGGACTGGAGAAGGACAAACATCCTCACTTCCCAAAATGGGAAGTGTACAGGTTGCAAACCACAAGTTAGTGGGCTTGTCTTTGATTCTTGGCAAAGTTCTAGAATGAATCATGAAAGAGACTATTAGCAAACATCTAGAAATGCAAACAGTGATCACAGAGATTCAACATGGCTTCATCTGGGGGACCTGCAGCCTCAAGGCCACATGTGATCCTCTAGATTCTTAAATGAAGCCCTTTGACTGAATGCAAACTTCACAGAACAGATCCTTTTATTGAGGGTTTATTCTGTGAAGTTTGGATTCAGTCAAAAAGTCACATTTGAGGACCTAGAGGGCCACATGTGGCCTGAAGCCTGCAGGTTCTCCATCCCTGTTCTAGACTTTCATTCTTTAAAAGTTACTAAATTTACAAAAAAGGGATATACTATATATCTAGATCATGTAGATTTTTGCAAACTGACATATGAAAAAGAGAGGAGGGAATAATCACTTATGTAAGTCTACTCTATGCCAGGAATTGTACTAAGCACTTTACAAATACCATCTCATTTGATTCTGACAACCTTAAAAGGTAACCATTACTCTTATCTCCATTTCACAATGAAAAAATTGAGACAATCAGAAGTTAAATGATTTCCCCAGTCACACACTTACTGTGTATCTGAGACTGGAGCTAAGTGGTGCAGTGGATAAAGCATTGAATTTAGAATCAGGAAACCTCATCTTCGTGAGGTCAAATCCAACTTCAGCCACTTCTAATTGTGTGACTCTGGAGAATTCTCCTCACCCTGACTACTTCAGTTTCCTTATCTGTAAAATGAACTAGAGATCCTTGCCAAGAAATGCCCAGATGGGGCCATGAAGAGTTGGACACAACTGAAATGACTAAACAAACTCCCTGACTCCAGGTCCATATGAAAAGGAATATCTCATATTTTTCTTATATGAAGTATGGAAAGAAATGGATTAAATAACAGAATAGTTAAGCAGGATCAGATTATTGGATGGTTATATTCAAAGAATAGTGATCAATAATTCTTTGGTG
>CM053769.1:242782137-242816324 GCA_028658325.1 Potorous gilbertii
AATGCTTACCATCAGGTAAAGACATAGGAGTCAAGGCCTCTGTATCCCAAACATCTGAAATAGATATGCCTTGGAAGAGCTCAAAAAGGATTTTGAAAATCAAGTTAGACAGGTGGAGGACAAGCTAGGAAGAGAAATGAGAGAGATGCAAGAAAAGAAATATTTGTATTAAGAATGGTTCCTTGTATTCTTTTGTTTGCATGTTAAATATTAATACTCTTCTTTAAATCACAGAACTTCTAACTTATCATTTGTATGCTAAAAGTTAAACAGATTTTTCCCCTCTGAAAAATATCTTATCTTTCTATTAAAAAATATGGGTATCTTATTCCAAGAATGTTCTTAGGCTAATTCTTCATATATAACTGTGTAAACTTCTCACACTGAGATAAATGCTGCCTCTCAAAGTCCCTAAATATATGTCATCTTTAGGTTAATACTGAGACAACTTCCCATTTTCTCTAGAAAAAGAAGTGTTCACTCCCATTTTCTTCCCAGGTCTCCAACCAGAAAACAAGTATTTGTTTCTGCAATTTGGAAAGTGTGGAATGTATGGTGAGTTTCCTAAAAGAACAATCATAAGTGCAGGAAAAAAAATTCCCAACACAAAACTGTCTTAAAGATGAGAAGTGAGTTCCCTAGTCAAGTACAGTTTCCAAATCTTTAAGGCTATGAAGACCTACTGATAAACTAGGAAGCTTTATCTCTAGGCAAGCAAGATCTATCTAGACTTAAACTGCCTTGTTGCCAAAGACTTGTCCCATGACTTTCTTATGAATGCTGGTGCTTATATTGGTGTATCAAAGACTAGTGTAGGAACAAGAACTTCATAGGCCCAGTGAAAATCAGTGGATAGAAAAACAGAAATATTTTGTGATTAGAGTATATTAGAGACCCCCTGGATAGAAAGAGAAAATAGGTGAGAAATTTGGGAAGCAGATCAGAAATTTGGCATCAGAAGTTTTCTAGTGTGTGTTATAGGTGGGGAGTTTGGGAAATGCAGAGTTCAAAAGGTTCAGAGTAAGGACTGGCATAGAAACAAAATATTTACAAAACAAGATAGTTCAGAAGAGATGGGAAATCCTTCAGAAAGAAATCATGAAGACACAAAGGAGAATAATTCTAATGAGAGAAAAAATCAACAGAAGCTATCTCTCAATGTGTATATACAAAGATCTCAATAACATATACATATATTTGTATACACACATACATACACACACATATGTATATATATATATATATATATATTTTAACAGATATGTATAGAACATAGGAGCAAGAACAGGTAACAGGAAGTGAATATAAGAATATGGCACGGTCCTATTAAAATGTCAAGAGTGTTGAACCTCAGAATGACTTGAAAATATTGAGGTAAGTTAAGGAGGGGAATGTTACATTGAGAAAAAGAAGAATATCAAAGAATTGATAGAATCTTTGCCCTAGGGAATGGGTGATGATAACTGACAACCAAGAGAGCTGTTCATGTCTCCTTTTCCTTCTCTCATCTTTTATAAGCCCCTTCCATTGGAAATAAAAAAAAAACCATGACTAAAAAGGAATTGAAACCCAAGATTACTTAGGAAACTGTAAGACACTACCTAGTTGCCCTTGAAAAATTCAAGTTACCCAATCTAAAGAAACTATGTCTTTGAGAACTAAAATATATGGTGAAAATGAAAATGGAATTGCTGTCAGTGATATGTGAAAGATTGTAGGAAATAAGAAAATGTCCTAATTTGTCATGTTTCTTGATTTCTTCATCCATATCTCATTTATTTCTAGGTGGTCTAATATATTTCCCTGATAATATCCTTTCTCTTCCTACTGCCACTGATCTTTATGCACATGTCTCCATCACTCTGGTTCCTAGATTTCCTCATTTGAGAATATCTCCTTCATATACATCAGTATTCTATACCAGAGGTCAAATACCATGCAATGCTGACTTCTGAATGTAGCCCAAACCAAATGAAGATGTAGGTGGGAAGTATTTAACAAAATAAATAAAAATACAATAACGTGATTTTCTAAGTCAGTATACAATCTGTAGAGATCATTTCTATTTGAATCTGACATATATACCCCTAGCCCACCATTTAAAAAAATTTTACCTATTAGTTTTGTTTTGCATTGAATAAGTTTCCAGTATCATAATGCAGTCACTGTTCTTGTCCTGTCATTCCTCAGTTATGTTTATGAGGTCATAGCTGCTTATTTTCATTATGATATATAGTTCCTCTTGTTACCTATAAGCTGTGCATTTGTTTATAGATATTTGAGATCATGAGATTTATTACTCACCCCTTTTCTAGAGTTTATCTCCTGTGGACTTCTGGGCATCTCACATATTATTTTTCTTCTCACATGGTTGCTACCTCTGGTTTTCAGCTTAGTGGGTATAATCCCTTTCTTTTCTATCTCAAGTTTTGAAATTACATGTTCAAGATATCTGACAAAAACATTATCACCAATCCGACTTACATTCACTCCATCCCTGGCCTGCCCTCTGCTCTTTATTTTTAGCTCTAGTCCAGAAAAAGACCTCCCACTTTCACCTTCTTAATTAGCAAATGACTCCCAAAGTTTGCCTTTCCTTTCTGAACCCATTGCCTTTGATATGTAGCAATGCTGAAGACACCACTCATGCCCCTATACCCAAGAGTTTTCAATCTTGAGAAATGTTTTTTGGTGCCTGAAATTATCATATGTGCCTATGTGAGTCATCATAAATAAGTCATAGTCAGCCAGTTTGACAAATCTTTAGTAATTCTGTCATATTTTGTGTTATGTGCCCTGGGAAGATACCTCAGTATACCTCATCTGGATGTCACTGATTCTAAAGAGTAGTTCTTTTTTCATCCAATGACTCTCATTCCATGATGTCTCACCTTACAGCACCAGTGAAGCCAGAGCATTGTTTTTTGGAAGACAAGGAGTCACTTCTTTGGAGCACCCAACTCTTTCCCCTTTGCCTTATGCTTGTTTCTTATTCTTTCTTCCTCTTTAACACAAGATTTCTTTCTTTGTATCTATTTCCCCTTTGTTTTCACTCTGAAGGTCTTTCTTCCATTAAAAAAAAAATTTAAAGCCCTGCCCCAGTCTTTTAATAAGCTGACCCAGTTCAGTCCCAGATCTTCTAGGAGAGGGAAGTTCTCTAGAGCTCAATTAGTTCAGGACTTGGAGCTATGGGAACAGCACTCAACTTGCTTTGGAGTAAGAGCCAATCAACTACCCCGTATGATCTACAAGTCGCTTAATCTTTCTAAATCTCAGTTCCTTCATCCATAAAATGAGGGGGGTGGCATATGATGATCTAAGATCCCTCCTGGTTTTAGATCTACAATCCAATGCATATTTCCCCTTCCAAAACACATTGCAATTGAATAATAAGATGTTCGCAAAGTTTGAAATGTAAAATAGTAACTGGAATATTGCAAAAATTCTCATAAAATTAGAGGGTTAGATGGGTTAGTTTATGCACCATAGGGGTCGTGGTGGCAGGGTGTATCTGTGTTGATGAGATTAATATGAAACAAGACAATAAGAGAAAATTTGCTTGTTATTCGGAAGTATTCATTGTACCTAACAGATCCAAAGCGGTGGGGAAGAACCCTTTTCAAGAAGCTTGTCTAAGTGCTGGAGTGGAAGGAAGTGAGGGGAAGGAGGGAGATTGAAAGAAAGGAAAAGGATGGCATTTTGGGGAGGCAGGGATGTTTCTGCACGCCCTGGCCTGGGTTTGAGAACGTGCGCTTTGCAGGCACGCTCCCCGCAGGATGCCGCAGGGCTCTCGGCTCCTGCGGGGTGGTGGGTGATTGCTGATAGACGGGTGAAATACCGCTGGCGGCTCGCTGGAGACGGGGCTACCTGTCCCTCCGAATGACTTCATTAGCAGCGATTTTCCGAGGCTGAGCTGAGTGGTCTGCAGGGGGCCTACCAGCAAGCTGGCTCGGGAACAGCTGGGAAGCTGCCTCTGCGTGGCCCCCAGAACTGCGCCTCTTTCTCCGGCTCCGCGGCTGCTTTGCATGCAGCGAGCGGCCCGGCGCAGTCCTGCTGATCCGCCTGTTGTGGAGCGGTTATTGCTTCAACACATTTAGACACAGCACCTCTGTAATTTGTCTCGACGTGATATCATCTTTTGTCTCAGCAAACTGACCCCTTTATCAGTCTCCGTTCTGCTTTCTTCCAGCTCCTCTGGATTCCTTGCCAGCATCAGCCTGGGACAATGGGACAGAACTGGGGGGAGACGGGGAATGCAGATGTTGATGGGAGCGGGGAGGTGGGGAAGGGATGAGGGAGGGAGGATGACCAATGGATTTCAAAGTTGTTTACTGTTTAAGAAAAAAATGCCCAGAGCAGCAGCCTTTCTTTCTAAAGTGTATTTCTATTGCCCTGTAGGCTTGTACCGGGGAGGTGAGGGGGTCCATCTTCAGACCCCTGCTCTGGAAGGGGCTGGAAATAGAGAGTCCAGTGAGCACATCACCGATGGTAAAGTGTCCCAAGGACTGGGACCTTAAAGACCTTTTATTGATGAAGGCCTTTATTAATTTGCCTTTTCCGATTGAGCCTACAGCTTGTTCTTGAATCTAGTCCAATGAGAATTCTTTAAATCCCATATACTTTTATGATCGTTGTCATTTGTCTGTCATGTCAACCTTCTACAGGCACTGTGTTTTTTGAGTTGTTTTGGCCCCTTTTTAATCAAGGACTGGTATTTTCCCAAAGAGAGTGCGCGGACTTGAGTGGATGATTAATCAGGGATTTTCACTCTTTAAAACAGAAGGACTTTACATATGAACTGAAAGGAGTAAAACGAGTCTGGCCCAGAGCCCAACTGTCTATCTCTGTCTCTTGCTCCGGCTTTCTCTGTCCCAGTCTCTGTCTCTTTTTGTCTCTCTCTTCCCTTTTTTTATTTTTCTCTGCGTATCTCTCCTCTCCATTTCCACCCTCTCAACTCCCTGCCCTTGTTCTGTCTGCTCTCAACTCTTTCCCCTATTCTTTTGTTTCTACACTTCTCTTTCTTCCCCAAGTGTCAATCCAGTCTCTGTTTCCTGTCTCAGTGCAGCATTTCTCCTAATTACCTTACCTCTTCTTCTTTCCGTTTCTGTCTCTTTGTATTTATCTGTCTCTGTCTTCTATCTCACTCCTGTATTTCTCCTAATCACTTCTCTTTCTGTCTGAATCTCTGTCTTTCTCTTTGTCACTATTTCTGCATCTCTGCGCCCTTCTCTTGCCCCGTCTCTGTCTCTATGTGTCTCCTTTTCCTGCACCTACCTGCCTTTTTCTTGAGCCTCTGTCTTTGTGTCTTTCTCCCCTTTCAATTATTTTCTCTCCCAGTTCCTCCACCTCTGTTCTTTTCTTCCCCCTTCTACATGTCCAGTCTTTCTCAGCTACTCTCTCTTTTCAATTTTGTTTCTATTTCTTGCCTCACTCTACCCACCTCTTCTTATATTCTGTTCTCTCTCTCTCTCTCTCTCTCTCTCTCTCTCTCTCTCTCTCTCTCTCTCTCTCGCTTTCTGTCTCTCTCTCTTGCTCTCTCGCTTTCTCTCTCTCTCTCTTTTGCTCTCTCTCTCGCTTTCTCTCTCTCTCTCTCCTGTCTCCCAATTCTCTCACCCAATTCATCCTCTTACCTTGCACAGAAAGGAAGCGTGTGTGTGTTTGTGTGTGTGTGTGTGTGTGTGTGTGTGTGTGTGTTACCATGTGCTATAATAACAGTACTCATCAGGAATGGTGTCTCTTCAGCCATGTTTCCACCTATGCCATAAATTGTAGACTGCAAATAGAATTTCCAAACAGGCACTAGGGGAATTTGTGGCGCACTCCCACTCCCTTTTTATTGAAGGTTTATGAGACATGGCAGAGCAGTTATCAGCAGGTTTACAGTAGTGTCCAGGGAATGACTTTGAATTCATCTTGCCTCGAATTTGTCTCTACCCTCCCTCCTCCCCTGTTTTTGGTCCTATGACCTTTCACCAAAATCATTTACTCAAAAATCCCAAACAAAAACAACAGCCCAGTCCAAACCTCTTCAAAACTAAGATTACATTTTAAATATTTAGATGTTTAGCTTTCTTTTGGTTTACTCTTAAATCTCAGGTTTAAAATAGTTAAAGAGTTGAGTCTGCTTGTTCTGCCAGCACCATTTGCAT
This sequence comes from Potorous gilbertii, assembly GCA_028658325.1. NCBI lineage: Eukaryota > Metazoa > Chordata > Mammalia > Diprotodontia > Potoroidae > Potorous > Potorous gilbertii. The sequence goes on from CM053769.1 coordinate 242,788,287, forward strand.
TTCTATTGTTAGGGCTGTGTTTCCTTTTGTGTGAATAATTAATGTTTATGAAGCACTCTAAGGTTCCCTGCTGCAAGGGGCAAAGTACCCTTTATTATTTGACTCTCTTTGGAATCAAGAGATCCTTTTCCCCCTCCCTAGCTCCTAAAGTTTTATCTAAATTGAAGTTTGAAATGCAGAGTCACTGTGAGAAAATGAAATTCAGCCCTTGCATGCCCCGTCTGATGACCGCTCACCTTCCCAACTGAATGTAGGAAAGGCCAGTGTGTACCATGATGTGGTAAGACCTCAAAAAGGGAGGGAGGGATGGAGGGACAGGCTCTAAGCTACCACAGTCCCTGCAATTTCACCCATGCTGGGTCGTTCATTACTTTCCAGTTACAGTCTGGGGTGCCAGCACACCCTGAGTTACCCAATTCTCTTTTCCTTTCATGCTATGGAATATATTTTCCCATAGAAACAGTTAGGCTAGTTTGTAAAATCTCATTTAATGCATAATGAATCTGAAATATTATAAAGGAGAAAGAGGAAATTGGGGCAGAAGGAAAGTGGAAGAAAAGGAAGAGGAGTAAGGGGAAACAAGGAAAGGACAACGAACTGTAGGAGAAGCAAGAAGGGCACAGTCAGCCCAAAAGGAATGTGTCAATCAGGGAGATTCTGTCCACACTGTGACCTAAATAAGCTTATATGGGATGGCTTGGTACCCTCACTCCTCTTGCAATATTATTTCTGGAGAAAGGTGCATCCCCAATTCCTAAATGGCTTCCTAAGAAACTTTTGGAAGATGATCTATTTGTAAACAGGGACTCCCCATATCTCTGAAACTGTCAAAGGAAAATTATTCTTGTTTTTAAGGCAAAAGTAGAGCTTAATTTTGGACCTCCCTGACTTTTTTTTTTGTCTAAATCATTCCATTTCTTTCTGATGCATTCAAAATAGAGCGTTCTTTTCACCATCTATCTGTTTTTTCTCTTTCCATTTCATTCTTCTTTCCTCTTCTTTTTCCTCTGTTCATTTTATCAAAACTGGTACATCTCGTATCATCTGGCATAGTACTCTGAGTCGTTTTTATTGTAGTTTAGTCGTTTTAAGTCATGTCTGATTCTTTGTGACCTCATTTAGGGCTTTCTTTACAAAGTTATGGGAGTGGTTTGCCATTATTTCTCCAGCTCATTTGATAGATGAGGAAACTGAGGCAAACAGTGTTAAGTGACATGCCCAGGGTCACACAGCTAGTAAGTGTCTGAGATTTGAATTCGGGAAGATGGGTCTTCCTGACTCGAGACCCAGCACTCTATTGCCATACCTATCTGTGGTTTCCACTCCCCCCGTAGGTGCTTAAATATTAACTATCATTTATATAATGCTTTGTGGCTTGCAAAGCACTCACCATATTTTACATAATTTGATCCTCACAGGTGTTAGAAGTATAATAACTGTATTATAGAGAATGAAAATGAGATTCAAAGAAGTGAATTGATCTGCCCTTGGGTAACAAAATTAGGAACTATCAGAGGTAGGATTTGAACGCAGATCTGTCCAGACTTCAGCTCTTGATCTCTTTCCACTATACCTCACTGTATTCATAGTAATAAATGTTGGTTAATAAACATTGATTGAAAATTCCCTTTGTCCTCTCCAGTTGAGTCAAGTGGATTATGGTCAGGTTGCAAGAGCTTCTGGAGCCTACTGGTGATCCTGTAATGCAGGAGTGAGCAACCAGGATAATCACAAAATTGGCAGATTTAGCTTCTGTACCACTTGGAGTAAATCATTTAACGTCTATGATTCTCAGTTTCCTCATCTACAAAATGAGATTGAACTAGAGTTGGGGTTTTTGGACTTATTTTAGAAGTTTTGATAACTATTTCAATATAATTGGTTTTCTTTGTAATCCTATGTGCTTTATGTATTCAAAAACATTACTCTGAGAAGGAGTGCATAGGCTTTACCAGGCTACCAGAGGGATCCATGATCTGGAATGCCTTTTCCTACCTTAACAACTTGTGATCTCCTATGACAATGACATTGTGTAGGAGACTTCATTTTGGGCTGTCCTTCCTAGAAAGTGGGTAGTAGAATGGAGTACAATTTTACAGGGGGGTCTGGGACAGTCCTGGGACAGTCTCCTCAAGGCAATCAATCAGTGACCTTCTTATGGCCTTATTTCAGCCCTGAATGGGGAAGAATATTAGGTTTTTTAAGGAGCAGGAGGGTGGTAGCATCATCTTTGAAAGCCACCCAAGTGGAAAGAATACTAATTTAGGAATAAGAAATCCTGGATTCTTTGGAGTCTTATAGTCTTTTGGAATCTCTGTTTCCTCATCAATAAAATGGAGAAAATGATAACAACCCAATCTGCCCGCCTAATCTGCTGTGAGGCTGCAATAAGATAATGGATGCACCAGAATCTGGGGAAGTTTAAGGACATTGAACAAATACAAAGGCTTCACTGAGATCTTTAGCCTCTCCCTCTCCGATGTACGTAACACAGGGTGTTCCAAAGTCTTACGCTTTAATGGGTTACCAAAGTTTTGGTAAAACATAGTCCCTGCTCTCATGGCTCCTGGGGGTGTAACAAGGAATAAGATGTGAAAACATGTAACTGTAATAGTATTATGTAACAAATGCTTTGAAGGTGGGAAGGAAGAGTTTTAAACTTTAGCAACTTAAAACTGCTCTAAGACTTTTGGGACACTGTGTGATAGTAACACCAATTCATGTTTCCAACAGTTCTTTAATGCTTATAAAATGTTTTCCTCAAAATAATCCTGGGGATAGGTAATATTATTTTCCCTATTTTGCAGATGAAGAAAATAAAGCCCATGGAAAAGTGATTTGCTCTTGGTCACACATCTTATATGGATCAGAGCAAAGATCTGGAAACCTTACAATATGCTTATTTGTTTGTTTATTTATCTAATTATTTAATTTGTTTATTTTTGAGCTGTAAATTCTCAAGGGATTGATAGAGCCAAACGGTCTCTAAATGAGATTCCTTGTTCATGCAGTCCCATCATTCAGTAAATCTGGCAGGAATTTTGATGTTAAACTTATCAGTGGACACAGATATATACTATAAATTTGATATTGCTGATATTGGGGGATAGAATTCATTTACCTATTCACTAATTCAATAAAAATCATTTAATAAATATTTATTAACTATATTATATTTGCAGTATACTATGCTACAGGCTGGTAAAAATTCAAAGTTTTGATAAAACATGGAAAACATGGTACAATTTTAAACTTAAACAGATTATCAAAGTTTTGATAAAACATAGTCCTTGTTCTCTTGGTCCCTTATTGTATAGTAGAGGAATAAGATGAAAAGACATAACTAAAACAGACAATATGCTTGACAAATGGGCAAGCCAAGGGGAAAAATGATATTATGTGGGTCAGAGCAGGAAGAACATTACAGAGAGGGAGGAATCAGAGAAAGTTTAATGGAGGAGATGGTATTTAAGTTGGATTTAAGGGACAGGCAGGAATTCAACTGGCAAAAAGGATAAGGGAAGGCATATCATGCATAAAGGATAGAATGGCCACTGTCCCAGACTTGGAAGGGTGCAACGTACTTTTGGGAAGCAGAGGAGGCCATTTAGGCTGGAGCGTAGAGTTTATGAATGAAAAGAAAGTGTGATAAAGCCAGAAAGGTCAGGTGATGGTGAAGAGTCTTGTATGCCAGGCAAAGGACTTTGAACATGATTGGACTAACAGTAGGGAGCCACTAATAATTTCAAGGAAAATCAGTGATATGACCAGCTTTATAAATGAGATGGAACATAAGAGGTTATTTAATCAATTCAACACTTCTGAATGGAAATCCTTCCCAAAACATTCCAACCAAGTGGTCTTCGACTTTCTGCTTGAATACCTCTAAGGAAGGGGAATTCATTACCTTCAAAGGGGGCCTATTCTTTTTTGTTATTGTTCAATCATTTCAGCAATATCCTACTCTTTGTGACCTGATTTGGGGTTTCTAGATAGATCTAATCATTAGAAAACTGTTTTTTTCATCAAGTGTTAAACTACTCAGCAATTTCTACCTAGTACTTCAAGTTTCATTGTCTAGGGTCAAGCATTTCAAATTTTTATCCTTCTCCCACGTGACAATACCTTAAAAATATTTTAAGAGAAAAATCATTGCTTCTGACTCAATTTCCTTTTTTCTAGGCTAAATACTCCCAGGTCCTTTAGCTGAAACTTATCTTCCCATCATCTTGATCACCACCTTGACCAGCACTTTCACCTTTCTAGACATTATACTGATAAATGCAGTCTAAGTTTGCATGGACCTTTTTGACACACACACACACACACACACACACACACACACACATCTTTTTGTTAATAGGAATTGCTATTATCTAGGCATTCTCCACCTTGTAATATTCAGTTGATTAGCTGAACCCAAGTGTTGGACTTAACATATCTCCCAATCGCAATTTCATCTTATTGGATTTGGCCTAACATTCTAGCCTGCTGGGATATTTTTGCTCTATGATTTGTCATCTAATGGTCACTCCCTTGTTTCAATATGTGAAATTTTAAAAGCATGCCATTCATGCTTTCATCTATGCCATTGATAAAAACTGTAAGCACCGCAGAGCCAAAGACTGATTCCTTGGGCTCTTCACTAGGGATCTATCTCTAAATTTAGGCTGTAAGAAATCTTAGAGTCATCTACTCTAACCTCCTCATTTTATATACAGTGAATCTGGAGTGCAGAGAAAAGCAATTGACTTGCCCAAGGTCACATAAGCATCAAGTAACAGAGCTGGGATGTTAGCTCAGGTTCTTTGACCCTAAAGGCAAAGTTCTTTTCAATATACCACACATACAGTCTCCTACTGGTCAATTAATGACTACTTTTTCAATCTATTCATTCAATTAGATCTGAATCTGCCATAGTCTGCATCATATCTATGTTAATCTATATCTATAGATACATATTGAGAAATTTTGTCTTGAGAAACTTTGTCAAGAATTTTGTCAAAATCCAGGTGTACCATGTCTACAGCATTTCCCTCATATGTCAGTCTAGTAACCATGCCAAAACAAGCAATATGGTAAGTCTGGCATGACATTTTCTAGAATAAAAAAATATTTATGCATTTTATTTTTACATTGAAATCACTTCCAGATATTCCATCTTTTCTATTCACCCCTCCATCATAATAGATGAAAAATTGTTAAGCAAAACCAACGAACATAGGAATTATATATGACAGAATATGCAATATTCAACATTTATAGTTCAACTTTTTAATAAGAAGATGGAAATATTTTCATCTTCCATTCTCTAAAATAAAGATTGATCATTAATTGGTCATTAATCTGAACTCAGCCACCTTTAAGTTTTGTTTCAGTTTACGTCATTGTACTCATTTGTGCATTGTACTTATATATTACACTGGTTCTGTTTCCTCTGTAGTTAATCTGAGATCTTCCCCTTTGTAAGAGGAGACCATTGTGGATAGTACTATAAGTTATAAGGATAGTATAAGAACATACTCTTTCCTTGAGAGAGTGGAGTACCCATAAGGGAGGGCAATTATTTGGTACTTATTGAGACTGTGGTCTTTCCCTTTGTAAAAGGGGCTTATGATGTTTTGAGATCCAGGTTCTTCTGGAGGTGGTGGTGGTGGAAGTCCCCTGGGAAGGAGCAGGTGAGGGTTTTGATTATTTACTGACTCAGGAACAAGTCCTCTCTTTGTCTTTTACTATGCAAACAAAATCTGTTCTAAGTTTGATGCTGTGGGAGCCTGAGTTTCTCAAAGGGTGGATATTGGCTATCCTTTAGAGGAGTGCCATGTACTGATGCTACCTAGGTAGAGGTATATGATTAGAAAGAAGATCTGCGAAGTATCAAAAATATATCCAGGTCTTTCATGTCAAGTGTGAGCCTCTAAAATGAAAGTTACAAATGAAATAGTAGATCATTGTTGGTAATTTATGATAGAGTGGAAAGAGAATTGGATTGTGAATCCAAATTGTAAACCCAGGTTTGAAACCCAGTTTTGCCATATAAACTACCTGTGTGGCACTAAGTCACTTAACCTCTTTGAGTCTCAGTTTCAGCATCTGTAAAATGGGAGGTGGGATATGCTAAATGATCTTTAAAGTCCCTTTCAGTTCTAAATCTGTTATCAGATGCACATAGTATATATTGTCTCTCTCTATCTTTGCATTATGGGTTTGTTTTGTTTATATATAACCTTCCATTCTCTGTGAACTTTGAGGAACAAAGCATGACATGGATGCTGATCACACAGTCCTGACTCTGACCTCTAGGACATTCCCCAGACCTTTTTCTTCAGCCTGGAAGTTAAACCTCTTGCTCTTCAGCAGCTGTTCTGGGGCTGCTGCAGGGGAGGGGAGAAAGATGGCAGGCTTGAGGATGGCCAAATGAGATCTGGAGTCATTAGAAAGGCATCTCGTGGCTTCTTTTCCCATCACTGACTCTGAGGGGGAAACATTGGCTGGGCTCCTCTGCTTCCTGTTATTCACCTGCGGGAACCAAGTAAACATCGCCTCTGGCAGAGACTCAGGCTCCTGCAGCTTTATCTTGGCTCAGCAGGCTGGTCTGTGTTGCCACCAGTCTCCTCCCATCCCAGCTGGCTGCCTTCTCCCTGCTCAGTGGCTGTGGAGAGAAGCAGCCAATTTGGCCAACGTCCAGAGGAGACCCGAGAGTCCCAAGATGGCGCCTTCGCAGCAGGTCTGTGTTGTCAGAAGCCCAGTTCTGCACCTGGACAGGTGCAAGTGGAAACCTTTTGAGCTATAAAAAGAGAGTGGTGGGAAAATGGAGAAAAGACAGGACACAAGTAGGGATTATAAGGAGGGAGCAGAGAGGACTGGTTAAAGATTTTAAGAAACTAAAAATAAAAGATACAAGAGCCTCAACAATCCCTAGATACTAGCTAAGTTTAACAAGTATAAGAAAGGAAGAGTCCGATCCTGTGTGCTACCTCCATCCAGCTACCAAAAAAGTCCAACTCTTTCCCTGCCTGTCAGAGTACCTGAAAATCCTACTATTAGATACACTCAGTTGAGGGATTGATGACACATAGATAATACAGTTTATATATAAGGCCTATTGTATCGAATTCTACTACATAATCTCTTTGACAGAATCTGTTTTCAAATTTGTCTTTATGTCTGCAGTGCCTGTTGCTTGACTGGTTGATTGATTTATACAGCCTGTTTATCTGGCATAATTTGGGCATGACTATACTACATTATACATTAAATGATTTCATATAACCCACATATGTACACTTCACATGTTTCACTACATGACCCACAGGTGTGGAATAATATTCACTTGTAGGTTTAAGTCACACTTGCAGACTGTACTATGTACTTGGGATAATTTTCAGGTTTCTGGCATTTTTTTTTAATGGAGGAAGAAGGTAGCAAGCATGGGTTAATAAGAGCCAAAGAAATCCCTCCTTTCCCTGCATACAATACAAAGGAAGAGTGATGTCAGATGAACAGAAAGCACTATACAGGAAATTCTGAGTTGAGAATCATTTGGGAATGAAGCCAAGTATGAATTGGAGTTAGCTTGGGAGACCACCTAGGAAATATGGGGCAACTGTGGAGCAGATAATGATCTATGCCCGGAAGATGAGAGAGTAAAAGCAGGTGTGGACTGCATGGTAGGAACCACTATGGACTGAGCTACTCAAACCATTGGAGATCCTGGAGAAGTGCCGAACGTGTACTTTCACCAGAGACCACACAATCATAGTCTAAAGTGGGAAGGTACCTTATGTCATTGCGTCCTCATTTGTAAAAAAAAGGAAACTGAGACCCATGTGGCATAGATGTGCTGCTCACTTCTCTCCAGGCTTAGCTTTTTTCTGTGTATTTTTATCTGCTTCTGTTTTCTTCTGTTACTCTCAGGAAGGACCTTACAGCTCCTAGTTCCTCTCCTTATTAATTCTATTTCTAGACCTAGGAGGTTCTTCTCTTTGGGTAGTTTTTCCACCTGAGGTCTGTGCTTGGGTTCTGTGTCTGTGTGTATGTGTATGTGTGTACGTGTGTATGTGTATGTGTGTGTGTGTGTGTGTGTATGTATCTGTCTCCATCTTTGTCTCTCTGTGTTTCTATCTCTGTCTCCCAAACTTCTGGTGAGTTTTAAGGACCTTGTATCTCTGACTCCATTCTTGTGTTCCTGGCTCCTAAATACTCCTCATTTTTAGGATTTAGAATTTGAAGAACTTATTTACATACAGATTATTATTTTAAAGTTGAAAAAGACCTTAAAAGGCATCTAATACAACCCCTTTATTTTACAGATGAAGAAACAGAAGCTGAAGGAGATTAAGTTGCTTATCCAAGATAGTAAGTAGAAGAGCCAGAATTGCAACCCACGTTCTCTGTCTTCAAATCCAGTGGACCTCTCTCCTGTCCCTGAGTCTCCCCCCAACAGGGCACTGCCTCTTTTGAAAAGGAAAGAACTCAGGCTCAGAGACTGAGATGATTTGCTTGAGGTCACATAGGTGGTGAGTGGTCTAATCGGGATTTGAGTCCAAAACTTCTCATTCCAAGAGGAGTACTGTTTTAACCGTGCCATGGCACTGGGGAGGGAACTTAAGGGTTAATTTAAGTATTATCATGCAGGAAGGATTTATTTTTCTAATTAACGTGTTATCATACATTGTCAGAAAGGAGATTGGGGGCCTTAGGGAATAGTATACATACAAGATCCAAGTCATTGTACCATCTAATTTTGGTTTTAGAAGGGACCCTAAGAATCATCTAATCCGATCCCTTCATTTTGCAAGGCCAGGAAAGTGGGGCTCAGCAAAATGGATTCACCCGAACTTGCACTATTAGTTAACTGCAGAATTGAGTCTAGAGTCCTGATCTCTTGACAGTAATATAGAAGGGTTTGATTTGTCTGGCCTTGTCTCAGAGAGTAGGACTAGAAAACAATAGGCAGAATTTGTAGAAGTAGATTTAGGTTTGATTTAGGTCTGTCTCTGAAGGTTTTGATTGTATAATAATGGAGTTCTTCAAATTGTTGCTGAATATGATCCCTTGTCAGAGGAGGTATGATTCATTTTCTAGTATGGGTTAGCCTAGGTCATCTCAGAGTCCCTGTCCAGCGCTAAGGTTCCATAATTTTATGTTTCAGACCAGTCTTTTTTCTAGCATATTCATACTGCATAGATTATAATGGACATGGGAAACAGAAAAGGGCTAGGTTTAAGGTAAGACATCACGAAGAGGGATCATGGAGGACAGGAAGCTAGTATGTAGCATCTTGAGGAAAGCGGGTTATCCTGGGCTTCAGATAAACTTTCTTTCCCAGTTTTAGTCAGGCTCCAGCTCGATTCTGTGTTATAACTGTGGATTAAGACATAGAAGTCTTCTTGTATATGCCCAGGCAATGGAAAAGGAAGAAAAAGTCCAGGTCTTCATGTCAATGGGGAGATTAATTAATTCATTCAAAAAGTTTTAGGAAGCATGCATTGTTTGCAGACTTCTGTGATTCTCCAATTTTCCTAAACTTAGAGATTTATGACAGTATGGTACAATCAGTCAATTAGTCAATAAAATTTTATTAATTGCCTACTGGATAGAGCTCTAGATCTGAAGTCAGGATAGGCCTCAATTCAAATCTAGCTTCTGACATTTTATGATTCTTTTGTCCTTAGCAAGTCTTTTGATCTAACTGAACTTCGCCTGCAAAATGGGAATATTAACAATACCGGTGATAGCTTTCTAGATTACCTGTGAGATTCAAAGGAGATGATATAAGGAATGACTTGTCAAACCTTAAGACCTATGTAAAAGCTGCTATTCTGAAGTCTGCATGTTTCTCATTGCTTTCTTTCTATCCAGGACCTTTTCTACATAAAACTAACCCTCATTTCTGTAGCTTTTGCTTTAAGGTTTCCAAAGCACTCTCTCTACCACAACACTGTTGGATGCTTGCAGCAAAACCCAAACCCAGGAAGATGAATAAGTAATGCCACCTAGGGAAGAGCCTCTAGTATATTTTGCAGAAAGGGGGAGGTGGAAATGGAGGAGAATAAATGAGAGTCTTCTATGCCAAGGACAAAGGCAGCTCCAGCAGAATAAGATGCAAGTGTTGGAGGAAAAGGGAAAGGGGAAAGGGAAGGCAGTGGTGTAGTGATTATGTAGTAAGTGGGGAGGGAGGAATGTTACATTGGTAGCCAGAAGGCCTGAATGGAAATCCCAGTTGTCTGACTTTGGAGAAGTCACTTCCTCTCCTTGGCCCCTATTTTATATCTCTGTAAAATGGTGTGTGTGTGTGTGTGTGTGTGTGTGTGTGTGTGTTTGCTGGGGTGGGGAAGGCTAGATAATCTCTAGGGTTCCTTCTCAGAAATTCTCTTTATCAGATACATGAACTTAAGAAGTCAGTTTTAGTTGGTAAGAACCAGAGAGGGAAGAATTCTGGTTCTCAGAATCGGTCATGATGGGAGGCCTGAGCAGATCATATTGTGTGACAGACAGGAGAGTTCCCCATCCCCCAGCCCAACCTCTCTCAGCTCCAGGAACACCTAACACCAGAAGATATCCGGATAAAATGAATGTCAAGGGCAGATTTAATCAATGGAACCTAGAGTACAAATCATTAGGAACAGCAGTAGTTAGGTAGAAAGCAGCGTGTGGAAAGAGCAGCATGTGGAAAGAACACTGCATTTGGAGTCAGAGAATCAGCTTAAGTGGCTCTATTACTTACTGTTAGCTGCAGTACGTGACCTTGAGAAAGTCACAGGACTTTGCACATAGTAAGCACTTAATAGATGTTTGCTTTTTTTCCTCCATTCATGAATTAATATCACTTAGTATTTTCTGGGGCTCAGTTTACTTGTGTGTAAAATGAAGTATGAGATTCCTTCTAAGACTAAATCCTGTGATCCTAGATATGACTGAGAAGTCTATAAAAGATCAGCCCAAGGTCATATTGTTGGTGCAGGGTATTTATGTGCTGGCTGCTTTCTTTCTCTTTTGAGATCTCTATGTTTCTCCCCAAATATAGGGGCTAAAAGCAAGCGAAAAAGAAAGGAGAAAGGGAAGAAAGAGAATAGGAGAGAAAGGAAGAAAGCAATAGTTTGCAACCCACTCAGGAAGGAGGCAGAGAATCAAAACGTCTTTTTAAAAAAATCATATTGCTACCTTTTATTTGTCACTTTCATTATCTGAATATAACTTATCACTTTCATTCCTGAATATATCCCTCCACCCTCCCCTTCTCAGAGAGCCATCCCTTATAATACATAATAAAAAAGAAGGGGAAAAAAAGGCAATTCAGCAAAACTATTTGACACATCTACTGAGTCTGACAGTGCATTAGAATCAAGGTCTCTAAAAGAACTAGTCCCTGGCTTTTTGTCTTCCACTTATAGCCTCAGTATAAGTGAATGGGTCCTACCACCTTCCTCTTCTTGTAGACTAGATGTATTTGGGTAGGTGCTACCATCCTCCCCTCCTACCACCTTCCCCTTCACCCCATGTCAGCCCCTCCTTCATGTAACCAAGTTGCAATATTCCTACCTGCTTCTCACCTTTTAGAAGAAGATACATGTCCATGAGACCAAGAATGACCTGTCAGCAGATGATTCTTTAAATTCTTGAAATTCAAACTTTTCTGCTTTCATTCTGTTCATTCTGTACCTGGTTGAGCTGCTCAAGTCACCGTGGTACTCAGCAGGACCAAGGACAGTTACTGAACACTGTTGTGATTTTTTTTCCTAGTGATTAAAATAATTATTATTTATAATTATCACCAATTTAAGAAGTCAGCAAAGTGGCATTTGGAAGTTTTTAGCCTTGAATTCCTATTCCCTTTTTCTGCCTCTTCCCTTGTCTCCTGCCCTCTTGTCATCTCTCTCTATCAAAATCAACTCCTAGCCAAGGACATGTTATCAGTCGTTAATAGTACAGTGCATATTTAAGTCAGTGCATTTCTCCTTCCAGAAGTGTTTGTTTTGTAGGTTGTATTTCTGCTTGTAAAATAAAAGATCCTGATAAAAGTATTGTATGTGATAGCCACTGATCAGGGGGATATCTTACACTCTTTTTGGAAATCCTGAACACACACACACACACACACACACACACACACACACACATCCTCAAAGGAGGACAATAAGCAGATGGCTGGGAATTTCTGCCAACGGGGCGAGTCCAATCTTCTTCTCAAGGACCTCTGATTTCAAAGGTGTAAGTACTCTTTTCATTAACAAAGGCTATTCCTCCTTTATGACTGTAGAGAAAAAAAAAGCAAGTTACATCTTTCCTCATTTATTAAAAAACAGAGTGGGAATAAGAGACCTCTGAGTCTGGATCTCCAAGCTCTAAATGAGAGGATCATAAATCTAGAGTTGGAAGGGACCTCAGAGGTCATCTAGTCCAACCTTGCCCCCATTTGACAGATGAGGAAACTCAGAGAAATTAAGGACTTGCCCAGACTCACCATGTCAGTAAGACATACAGCCATTCTATGCTCCAACATATTAGTAAATGGTCTTCTTCCATTTCTATTCATCAACCCATGACCAACCTGGTGAAATCACTCTGAAATTAGCTTTGCTGCAACATGGAAGCCTGGCATGTAATTATTCATCGCCCACTTTCCAGCTGAGTATAATCTGCCAGAGCTCAAGCTCCATTGGCATAACTTTTGAGAACCCAGGGTCATCTCGAACCAATGAGGCCCCAGGGGACTGTAGTAAAGGCCTGTTCTATGCAATTGATGCTAATTGATTTATATATAAGGAGTTTATCTATACATATAACATATGCTATAAGGGTGCATACTCTAATAGTGTTTATTTTTTTCATTTGTGTTAGTCAGTCAAATATTTAATAAGTATCTCTTTCTTCTTCAGACAGAACTCCAGAAACTTTTCCAGACTGAAGGCTCACTCTAGCCCTGGAATTGACAGTGCAAATACCCCTTCCCCTTAGACCTCTTCCTTAGACTGGTTGTTGTTTTTCAGTCATGTCTGACTCTCTGTGACTCCATCTGGGATATTTTTGGCAAAGTACTGGGGTGGTTCACTATTCCCTTCTCCAGCTCATTTTACAGATGAGGAAACAGAGGCAAACAGGTTAAGTGACTTGCACAGGGTCACACAGCTAAGTGTCTGAGGTTGGAATTGAACTTAGGTTTTCCTGATTCCAGGCCCAGCACTCTATCCCCTACTTGCCTAGTTTGAGTGGCTCCTCCCCAAACTTCCATTTAAGTAGAGCTTCAGGCTGAACCTGTACTTAACTCTACTATGACCCTCTCCTGCTTTCATCTCCATCCACTCCCACTGCCTTTCCCTTTCATCTTCCTTTTATGTATTGTTTCCCTCCATTAGAATGTAGGCTTCTTGAGGGCAGGCCTGTCTTTCTGCTTTTATGTGTAACTGCAGCACCTATCCAGTAGTGAACACTTAATAAATGCTTCTTTAGTGATTGCCTATCAGGTGCCAGTCACTGGGCTAAGCCTTGAGAATGCAAAGGAAGGGAAAATAGGCCCTGCCTCTGGGGATTTAACTCTTTCATTGCTGGGGACATTGAAGAGCAAAACCTTACATTGATTCCAAGTTTATGTGAACTGGTAACACCTCCATGAGAAACACACTGGAAAATGTACTGAATTTAGTATCAAAAGATCTGGGTTTGAGTGTCCGCCTCCTCCTTTGTGATTTATAGACTTAAGAGAATAACCTAGAATACTGAATGACTTGCCCAGGGTCACATAGCTCATACTACATCTTATTGGATTTTTACAGCAACCATATGAAGTTATCAGGAAGAATATTTTTGTTTCCATTTTACAGATAGGGAAACTGAGGTTTGAAGAAGTCACATGATTTACCCAAGTTCATGTCACGTATTTCTCCTCATAGATAAGTCCATGGTAAGATAGCTTCATGTGCATTTCTATAATAGTATTGAATAAAAATGTACTTTAGCCAGTTCCTTAGGATTGAAATGGGTTTGCAGTTATTAGTGTTCTTGTAAGCGCTGATATCTCCTCTGTTGTGGTACACTTCTGAATAGTAGCAGGGATTGGTCTGATGGTGTTTTGGGCCTGGCATGGTGTCTCATAGTAATTTTCAAATTGTTTTCCTTTGGCAATCCTGCAGTAGCTTATGAATCCTTTGCCAAGCACTTTCTCCCTTAAATTTGAGTTCCCTGTCTGGATCAAAGGGAATCTAATATGCATTTTTTTTAAAATTCATGTTGGCTTGGCTCAACAAGATGCTGTTTATAAAGGTGCTGGCATCTAGGAAGGTACGAATAATTGGTATTTATATAGTGCTTTGAATTTGCAAAGTGCACTTGAGTCTCACAACAACCTTGAGGTAGACCCTCTTATTGCCCCCTACCCTGACATTTTAGAAGTAAAGAAACAGATCCAGAAAATTTAAGCAATTTGCCTATGATCACAGAACTTGTAAGGGTCTGGGGCAGAAGAAGAAGCAAGGTCTTCCTGACTCTAGGTCCAGCACTTAATCCACTATCTCCACTATCATGCTGTTTGTGTGCAAAGGGCTCTTTTTAATTTTTTTCCTTCTAAATTAAGACACTCATGAGAAGAATTTTTAAGTTTTAAGTTCACAGAGTTTGAACTTGAAGCTTCCCCTACTTTAATTGGTTAGAAGACATTTTCCCAGCTTCATGCTTTTGAATTCCCGTCCAGGACCCATCTATTTAAGAATATTTTGCAAGAATCCTGCTTTTCTCTCTTGGGCAGGATGACAGCTAACTGGAGGTCACCTCCTGTGCAGTGACACACTGTGCTCTCTCCCATCCAGTGGTATATCTCCTTCCTCTGAATTCCAATTCAGAGCACAATAGTGTGTCCGCTGTTCATTTGTACCATCTTGTGTTAATTACCAACTAAAATCTCATCTTTTTACTGGAATTCTTCCCCAACGCCCCCTTAATTCCAGTGTCTTCCCTCTGTTAAATATTTCCTATTTATACTGTGTGTAGCTTACTTTGTGTACATTTGTTTGCCTGTTGTCTCCCCCATATCCTCCTTAAGGTTGCAAGTTTTTTGAGGACAGGGACTATTTTGTCTCTTTTTGTAGCCCCATGACTTAGCACAGTACCTGGCACATACTTCTTCCAGGAATAGGTAAAGAATGAGAGTCATTAACATTACTGCACCTCCAAATAGCTCAACCATTAGTGTCATTCCCTTTGGAGAAGGCATTATCTTGAGGAAGCCACTGCAAAAATCCTATCTCCTGCTTGGGAAAGGGAAGAGGATAAAATAGTTCATTAGACTATCTAGCAGATGTTTTGGTAGGCAGGCACAGAAACATAGAAAAATGGGATAATTGGTTCAACTTCCTACTACAGGTATGACCTTAGGTAAATCACTACTTCTCCTCAGGTCTAAGCTTCCTCTTCTGTAAAGTGAAGGGGTGAGACTAGATAATATCCAAGGTACTCTCCAACTCTAACATTCTATGATCCTATGATCAATATTTATCTCTTGCAATTTAATCCATTCAACCAGACTGCATTATGGTTATAATCAGTTGTACACATTCTCTGCATGCATGGACAAGTAGATGGAAAGGCTAGGAAAGAAGGCATCACTCATCTCCCTCCAATTCAGTCTGCTCATCCTCCCCATTTCTCTTTGCCCCTCATCATCATGTTCCAAGGCCAGATTCCATACTTTCTCACATGACACTTTCTGTACCAAAAATGTCCTTGTCAGGAATATTCCACTGGGAATCCTGATTCCCATCAGTGACAGAAGGAAATCACTTCTTCCTCAAAAGGGTCTTGTCAATGATGTATAGCTGACATGCCCCCCAACATGGACCCTTGGGTATTTGACAGATGGTAAACATAGCCACTTGCGCTCATCTAGAAAAAAATACACCCTATGCAAGGGGTGGGGAGAATTATTCAACATATTAGAGAACTGAAGGAACAGTATGCAATGGAAGAAGAGTAACTGTGGTAATAGTTTTAATGGATTTTTAATTACCTGAGACTCTTCCTTACCATAAAAGCAGTGGCAGGTATTTCCTGATCCTGAGGATCTTTTCTGTCTACTTGTCCTTTCTTTGATGGTATAGGTTAATATCAAGTTTGACACTGTGAACCACAGTTGAAATCCTTGAAAGATGGGGCTTTCAACTACATGTAGGCATATTAACTTCTATTCTTTAGCCATTTGATAGAATGTGGCCCCCTTGGTAGTTGCACATTCAAATCTATGCATGTAACTATATGTTATCTGTATGTTCTTGACAGAATAAGGAATCTGAGAAAGGGAAATTCATTGGTCTTTGTCTATTTGTTGGCAGTAAAAGGGAAACAGGTAACTAACTGGTCAGAGTAGCTTAGACCATGAAAGAGGGTAAGTGTTCTGAGAAGCTTAGATGATAAAAAATCATGGCTATTGCTACTTCTGAAAGCTAGGCTATCTTGACTCTTGCTTGAAGAAAGATACCTTCGAGGCATTTCCTATTCCTTTTATTAATGTGTAACATCAAGGAAGAAGGAAACTAAATCATACTTCTCTCTGATCTTTCTTCACAATGACGTTCACAACAAGTAAATATATATATAAATCACTGACACAAAAGTTATATGTCCTGCAAAGACAGTTGAACCGTTTTCAGGCATCGGTACTGGGGCTGCGGCAGAACAAATATCAGTTTTGTAAGTGAACTACACCTTCTCAAACTATTACTGCATAGCATTATCAGTCAATCAACAAATACTTATTTTAGCATCAAATATGTTTTAGGTACTGGAAACCCAAGTGAAAAGTATGAAATAAGGGACTTCAATTCTAATGGAGAAGACAATAAGTACATATGTAAGTATGTACAATGTAACCATAAAATGAATAAATATAAATATATTCAAAGTAGGTAAGCATAAGGTAGATTGGGAAGGAGAGCACTGAAAGTTGGGGGGATCAGAAAAAACTTCATGAAGAGGATCATGCTTGATCTGAATCTTAATAGAAGAGAGGGATTCTGAGACAAAGTTAAGAAGGAAGGATAGTGCTGGCATTAAGGTTGGTCAGTGAAATGGACTGGACTTGGAGTGTCATGTGGGAGGAACATAGAGGCTAATTTGAGTGGATTGCTAAGTGCAGGAGTGGAAGTAACATCCAGTGGGATTGGAAAGAGAGGTTGGAGCCAGTTTTAAGAGCTTACTAGACAAACTGACAGTTTAATCTAAAGGCAATAGGAAGACATTGGAGTTGATGCAGTAGGTGAGTCATATGGTTGGATACGCTTTAAAAAAAATCACTTCAGCAGCAATGTGTGGGATGGACTGGAGTGGGGAGAGGTGATTTGGGAAGACTAATTAGGAGGTAATTATAGTAATCTGAGCAAGAGGTGATGAGGGCTCAAACTAAGTGAGTAGACAGAAGAGGTCATATGTGAGAGAAGTCAAGCTAGAAACAAGATTTGGCAACTTATTGGGTATATGATGTGAGGGAGAATGGAAAATTAAAAATAATGGAAAGGTTTACAAACCTGAGAAGCTGAGAGGATAATGGTACTTTTTACAGAAATAAGATTGGAAGAGCGAAAGGTTTAAGGAATAAAATAATGAGTTTGTTGAACACATTGAAATTAAGATGTTTCTGGGACATGAAATTTGAAATGTCCAATAAGCAATTGGCAGATGGAAGACTGAAGCTTAGGGGGAAGACTGGAGCCATACATACATACATACATACATACATACACATATATATATATATACATACATACATATATACATATATACATCTAGTTAATCTTCAATATTGAGGTAGTTAACTTTCTAGACCTGAAGTTTTCTGATGATTTATTAGTAACCTCATTTTCACTTTCGCATTTGTAATGGTACATGTTTGGTCTATGGACAAAAAAGAAAAAAACGAGAGGTTTGCCGCACATGTTGGCAGAGTGGCTGGTATCTTATTAGGTCCTTTACTGGTCTGGTTCACCCTACCATTGTAGAGTAAAGAGATCCTTGTGCATTTGCTGTATATTTTCATTGTTTGCTTTTAAAACTCAAGTTTTGTATTACAATTATGGCCCCCAAATATAAGACAAATCATTTGGTCTGTAAGCCCATGTGTGCAAAATCAGTGATCTGGCTTAGTGAGAAAAGTGCTAGATAAACTTCTTGCAGCAATGTCTTCATTGCAGCTGTTGACTTCAAGTTTAGTGTTAACAAATCCACAATTCCTTGTATTTTCAAAAGAGAGGAAAGTATTTATAAAAGTGTTTTTAATTTTGCTCCAAAAAGTACATATTATCAGAATTAATGTTTAGTTATGGAAAAATGTATGCAGAAAAGTGTATTTTTAGCAATCTCTAGCAAAAGATTACAGTGTTTGGTGTTCTTGGGAACTTAATCCCTTATTTCTTATAGGTTCAATGTATCAACATTTGAATTTTTTACTTTTGTGTCATTTTCTGGGAACATTATCCCATGAAAGTGGAGGATTGACTATATGTAGACATAGTTTTGCTATAATATGACGTACACATTCCCCAAAGCATTATATTATGCAAAATCATTCAATAAAACCCACAGACCTTATGAAGAAAATGGGGTTAGAGTCACAATGCTCAAAAATCTCATCAATAATACGCTAAAAAAAAATAGGAACCCAATCAGTAATTGTGGCACACTTTTATCTGTTAAATGATTAAGAAATATATGAATACTACAATAAATAATAGTGACATCCATGACCCTGATCTGCTCCTTGGCTTGTGATTCAGTTGTCACAGACCAGGCCAGTCAGACTGGCAAAGTCTCCTAAAAGTTGGGCAAGCTGCATGTCCGTGCCTGGGGGGTAAGAGTGGGAGGGTCCATACCAACCTTTCTTTGTTCCCCAGTTATGCAACAAAAGAGACCCTGAAACACATGGCATTTTACTTTGACAAACTTGAAATTTTCTTATAGAAGGGGGAGTTGGGTGGAATATAGCTTGTGATGTGTTGTGAAGTAGTACAGTTTTCTGTGTTCTCCATGTTTCTTGCAGAAGAAAGCAACCACAAGCAAACTCAAAATTTACTCAAAATTATGCTCAAAATATTCCCTAAAATATCAATCTCATTGGAACAAATTCACATTTTTGAAATAAACATCATAGTAGAACTGATTACATCCTCCCCCCAAATCTAAGAGTCTCAGAAAGGTTAAGTGATTTGACCAGTGCCACACAGCTTGTTAAGTGTTTGAGGTGGAATTTGAACTCCAAATCCAATCTTGTATTCATGGGTCACCTAGCTGAGTATATATCTTTTCTCTTCTACTAGGATGTAAGCTTCCTAAGATTTTGGATGATTTTTTTATACTTCTTTGTATCTCCGCAGCACCTGGTAAAACACTTTTGCAATAGTAGGTGTGTCTTTCCCTTCCCTTCTTTTCTCATGCACATATATGTGTGTGTATATATATATATATATATATATATATATATATATATATATATATATATACATAGATCACATATATGTACATATATGCATATGTGCTTCTATCTATCCATCCATCCATTTGTCCATCATTCATCTTCTATTCATCCATCCACCCCTCCATCCAGCTATCTTTCTATCTGTCTCTATGTCTGTCTATCACACCTGTTGCCATTCATTTTAGAATGAAGGAATCAGGAGATTTTGAACCTTTGGCCTATAATCTACTGTATAGCACCACTAGTCATGGAATAATAATAAAAATAAATTACACCTAAGATTTATATAGCACTTTGAGATTTTCAAAGGACGGAATATATTTCATCACATTGGATTGCAGAATTTTAGAGTTAAAGGGGAAGATAAAAATGATCTAATCCAACTCTTTCCCAAATTTTTAAAAAAATTTAATAGATGAACTATAGTGGAAAGTATGCTAGATTAGGAATCGGAGGACCTGTGTTCAAATTCTTACTCTGATGTTTGCTGCTTTTGTGATCTTGGAGAGGTTACTGTTTCTCCACCTTGGTTACCTAATTGGTAAAATGAGAGTGTTGGACTGGCTGGCCTCTAAGGTTCCTTCCAGCTCTATGATTGTATGACCCTAAGTGATTTATCTAAAATAACCTAGGCAGCTGAGTGACAGTGCTGAGATTGAACCTTGGCCAACTGACTTCAAATTCAATCTTCTTTTCCGTATTTGGGATAGACCCCCCTTGGATGGTATTTTTGGGTCACACTAGGACTCTTCATATTTCTCTCCAACGTCTTTTGAATTAGTCAGATCCTAGGGTTACTTGGACCTGGCTGGGTACTCTGGACTAGAGGACAGTCGTCCCTTTTTATTCTTCCAGAATGCTGTGGACAGCGCCCTTTCTTCCTTCTCTTCATTCACCCTCCCTCCCTTCTCTTCCTTTCCCCACCACATTCCTCAACTTAAATAGATTCAACCTTTTGTCTGCTCCTACCCTCTCTGCACCATCTGCCTGCTCTCCTGGTTAGTGCTCTGGCGTCCTGCAGAGCTACAGCTATGAACCTTAGAAAATCCGACTTAGGTTTAGCAGAAAAAAATGATTTTGAAATTCTTTCCTCTGTGCTTCCCCTCTGGTTTCTGCTCCCTCCCCCCTTCCCTCATCCTCCTTCCTCCCCTCCAGGGCCAATTTATCTGTCAGTCCAGCCACAGAGCAGAGTTGGGGCCAGGTTGGCACCTTGCCCATGCCCAGCAGTTTCTTTGACCAGATGACAGGGAGTGCAATAGACAGCTGAGAGCAGGCCTGGGAAAGCCCCGTGTGTATGCAAAAAGCCAGCCAGCTCCTTAAAGGGGAATCACAAAGGTAGAGAGGGCTGGGAGCTTTAGAAATGGAGATGCTTTCATTTTCCCTAGACTGTAGAAAGCAGGCTTCTACTGCAGGGGAGAAGTGGGGGAGGGGGCTTGGCAGGATCCATGCTGTTCCGGGAAAGTGTGTGCATGTGTGTATTCGAATGCATGTAGGTGGGGGAGGGATTAGACCAATACTGTGCACTCAGAATCCTTGCAGGCATTTTGATAATGTCTCCACCTGTTTTACCCCTTCCTATTAAGTAAGAGTGCTTTAGGCAATTTGGAGCTCATCCTGGCCTTCTGAGCTGAGCCTGAGGCCTCTGTTCTCCATCCCATTTGAGTGTTACAGGAAAGCTTGCTAGCTGCAGTCTGGGCAGTGAGGCCAGCTGTATGCCATCCTATGGCAGCAGGAAAAATGGGCCCTGCTCTATTGTATGGGGAACAGTCATTCCTTGATTTATTCAACCAGCATTTATTAAGCACTTAGAAGGTATTCAATATTTGACTGGGGAGTGTAGTGAGGGACTAGGAGGGAGTGACTGCAATAAAATGTAGTGAATTCAATCTGCCCTCTGGGGGGTTTAAAGCACGGTAAAGCAATATGGAACAAACAAAAGGAAAGGTAGAATTGCAAATGTCTTAGAGTTGGAAGGGATTTCGGAGAACTCTCATTTTAGGTAGCTATAAATTCATCCAACTGAGAAAGCTAAACCCTAGAGAGAAGGGACTTGCTCAGGGTCACACTGTATCAATTTCTATAGTGGCCCATTCCTCTTCTAAAGTCCTTCTCTGATGCCTTAGCATGGTCTGGGAATCAAACTGAGGTCTTGAAGACTCTGTCAGTGGTGTGCTGGCGGGCCCAGCAGGCCACACCAAACTAGAAAGGCTAATAAGGTACAATGATGGACAATAAATCCGCCATCTGAAAACTTGACTGGTGAACTCAGAGTGGTGTCTCATTGCCAAAAAGATGGCCAGAGGGTGGCAAATTCTTCAGGGATGAATTCAGTCTACGAAGACATGAATGTAGCAACTACACCAGCTGAACATATAGGTAACTCCTTCCGCCAATGTGGATAAAACCCCTGAGTTAATAGAACACCTTTGTCAATTACTGTGACCAAACAGTGCAATACTTCAGTGATGAGCCTCTACTCTGAATCTTGTCAGGTTCTCCAATGGCAAACTTAGAATGTGTAATTCTAAGTGGAAAGAGACTTTGAGAAAATCTAATCTAACAAATCACAGATCTTGGATAAAATGGAAAGAATGTTAGATTTGGAGTTTGCATGTGACTGGATAAATTTCCTTGCCTCTGATGGCTTTGGCTTCCTCACCTGTAAAGTGATAGGGTTGGACAAGAGACTCTAAGGATCCTATCAGTCCTAAATCTGTGATCTTATGAACTCATTATGGGCAAATATGTATGTATACATGTATGTATATGTATAATATATATGTTTTATATATGCATACATTTAAAATCTTGTTGATCAACAGATTGGAAAGTTCTTGAAGGCAGCAAATGAATTACTCATCTTTGTTACCTACAACATCAAATATAGGGCTTTATGCCACCTGACTGATTAAAACATAGCTTTTGAATTGAATGGAATTAAATCTAGAGGTCTTGACTTATCAGACCAGTGGTAATTAAGGGTAAAACTGGACTAGAAAACCTATTACAAATGATTAATGTGGGGTGAACCTAGACAAGAAAGGATTCTTGATAAAAGCGAGCCTAGAGCTGAAGGCTTGAACAAGGTAATGTTTATGGATAGAAAGAAATGAGATAGGAGAATATTACTTCAAAAGGAGAGAAATAGCATGGACCAAGGTGGGAGCAATCAGGATATAGAAGGTATTAAAGGTGAAACAGATTAACCGTGAGATTATTAAGTTTAACTTTTTTTTTTAATCAATTGAGACGACTAAGGGCCAGATTTGCCCAACGTCATATTGGAAGTTTATGGCTGAGACAGTAACGGTGTAGTGGAAGCATGGTTTTTCTAATCTGAAGACCTAATTTCTAATCCTGACTCAGCCACTTGTTAATTTTAGGCCCTTGGGTGAATCATTAGTCTCTGGGAGTAAATTTTCTCATCTGTAAAAATAAGACCATTAAAAGTATCAATCTTGGAACAAATGGTGGTAGACACATAGAAGGGCTCAAGAATCACCTGGTTTAAATATGCAACTTTCTAGGAATTCTAGATCTTTGGAGAACCACTAACCATCCTCAGAGTTTTGTCTCTAGTAGTTGTCTCTACCTTATAAATGTACCCTATTGATGTGAATATAAATAGGGCCCTAAGAGTTAAAAAATAATATTGAGGATTGACTTTGTGAAGGCCCTGGTTCATTGTTAACCTGAAGGTATCCTAAAATCTCCCCTTATCACAAAACTTCTCCTTATCCTGGATCATAAAATTACTTGTCCCCCACCCTCCCCACCCCCCACCCAGGGGAAAGTGATTTCCTTGTCTCTCTTATTTTGTATCATTCATCATCCTCATCCTGTAAAACAAAACTTAAAAGATTTGCCATATTTAAGTTGACTCTTAGAAAACCTCATCATTTGTGACACTTGTATTAACAAAGGGGCTAGATAGAATCTAAGCACCTTCATGGAGATAAGAAGGATTTTATATACAGAAAGACTGTGGGAGGGACCTGGGGGGGGGGTCTAGTAATCTGGAGTGATAGGAGGAGGGGTTTAGGTAGGGTCATGAGGAGGAGTCTAAATTGGATCTTATTGGGATTGTGATGATTACTGGTGAATCAAGAGAGTGAGATTCTGATGTAATCAAAGGTGGGAAATTGCTGGAGGCAATTGGGAGATAATAGGCCAGGGAGGGCTGGGAAGCAGGCAGGGCAATCTGGAGGTAACAGACAATGGAGGGCCAGGCTAGATTAAAGGTAACAGATGTGGGTATGAAAAGTCAGATGAAGTAGGAAGATTCAAGGAGGTTTCCAGAGTCTATACACCATCAATATTGAGAAAGAAATGTGTGTGTGTGTGTGTAAGCATGAGATGCACACACACATCTGTGAGGGAGAGAGGGAGAGAGAGAGAGAAGGAGTGAGGAGATCTAATTAGGGTATCATAAAAGATACCCTAAAGATTCTAGTAGTCTTGAAAGAACTGATAATTAGGGTGTCAGGAGAAGTTGCTGAGTTAAGGGATGGCAGAAGGGAGACTGAAACTAGTTTGATTATAGGAAAGATTCTGGACTAGAACACAGAAGACTTTTGCTCTGGTTTTTCCCATCTCTACCACTATCTGTGTAACCTTGATGAAGTTACTTAAACCTGGTTTCTAGTTATGCATTTTCCAACTGACTTGATGTGTGATGGCAAGTAAGGTACTCTTTGGGTCTTAGTTTGCTCTTATGCAAAATAAGGCAGTTGAACTAGCCAGTCTCTAATATCCCTACCAACAGTCCATGATCTTATGATCAGGAATGGACCAGGGGCTATACTGTGAATGGAAGTCAGTGAAATAGGTCCTGTATTATTTTGAAATGAATGACCCACAATGTGAGCAGATAGGAGAGTAAAATGAATTCATCCTTTACCTAGAGGCTTCTTACAATCTCCAGTTTCTTCCAAACATCAGTTCAAAGGTTACTTTCAACATGAGACTTTTCCTGATTAGTTGTAAGTGCTCGCTACTCCCTCCTGTTACCTTTTGTTAATGCATATTTAGTGTATATTTATATACAGTCTCTCTGAGAGGCTGTAAGTTCCTTGAGGGCAGGAAATGTATTTTGTTTGTTTTTTATCTTTGTGTTTCCTGAGTCTAGCACAATATCTGAAATACAGCAGGGATCTTAATAAATGCTTGTTGACTGATGAATTGATTAATTGAATTCTGACTTCAATTCCAATGTCCTTCTAGTCTTCCACTTCACTCTGTGTATATGAGTATTTTTGTATGTATATATATATATACATATATATATATACATATATATATATATATTTTGTGTATATATGTATCATATATATGTGTATACACATATGTGTTCAGGTGTATATACTCTTATATACACATGATATACATATATGCACGCATATGTATATGTAGATATAGTATGTATGTGTATTAATCTGAAATATCAATTTCTTTGATGTCAGAAACTCCCACCTGAGCAAACTCTCTTTACTAATATAAACCCATAGCTATTTTGTCACTTAAAATTTTAGAGACTGACCTGCTTCACAGTAAGTTAAATGACTTGTCCAGGCTATATATGAAACTTCAAGGCCTAATCTCTATCCATTAATCACTCTGTTAGCTCTGCCTCTGTCTTTTTGTCATTCTAAAAATATACATATAATCTAGGTTTACCTATAGAAATATGGACATTTATATGTGTATCTATATAAATGTACACAAATTGTGTCTACATATATACACACATATGCACATAGTTACTTATTAAGTTACAATCCCCTCTTTTGTTAATTTCAGTCCACACAAAAGACCTGTTGTATCTCCTTCCTTCTTCTTTCAAATCCAAAGCTCCTTAGAAAAAAAATGGAATGGATTCTAGCATGTTCTCCATAACCCTCCAAATGTTTGCTTTTTTACCACTTTTCATTTCCTGTTTGAGGGGTCGTTAATTCAAAGACTTTGAACTTACAGTATAAGAGTAACTACTCTGCATATCTGTAAGATCCATGAGTGATCTCACAGCACTAGGAACTATAGACATTGCATGGAAACCAACATCCTCCTTAGTAACTCACCATTTCTTTGAAAGAGTCCACTGCAAAGAAACCACACATGGACTGTTTGCCACTGACCAGAATTTTCCTCTATGTTAATCTGTGCTCTTTTAAAAAACTAATTGAGACCTCTGTACTGGGGATTTGACACATCTGTCTTTTTGTTCCAATATCAAACAACCCTTCTGACAGTCCTTGTTTGTCTGCGGACTGTGTCGAGGCCAGCTGCCTCATGGCCCTCTCATGCTCTGTTCACAGATGCTTCTGGACAGAATTATCAAGCATGGAGGGATGTGTGTTGTTTATATTTGTGCGTGTGTGTGTGTGTGTGTGTGTGTGTGTGTGTGTGTATGTGTTTAAGGGAGAAGGTATACAAATGGGTACGCTGCTTTTGTCTCTCTTAAATGGAGTTTATAGAACATTAGAGACCTTAGAGATCACCTAGTCTTTGTTGTTCAGTCATTTTCCAGTCAGATCCGGCTCTTTATGACCCAGTTTGGGGTTTTCTTGGCAGAGATACTGGAGCAGTTTGCCATTTTCTTCTCCAGCTCAT
The DNA here is from genome assembly GCA_028658325.1 of Potorous gilbertii. Taxonomy (NCBI): domain Eukaryota; kingdom Metazoa; phylum Chordata; class Mammalia; order Diprotodontia; family Potoroidae; genus Potorous; species Potorous gilbertii. The sequence continues at coordinate 242,814,352 of CM053769.1, forward strand.
TTTACAGATGACGAACAAAAGCAAACAGAGTGAAGTGATTTGCCCAGGGTCACATAGCTAGTAAGTATCTGAGGCCTGATTTGAACTCAGGAAGATGAGTCTTCTTCACTCCAGGCCTGGTGCTCTATCCATTGTACTACTCAGCTATATCTAGTCTAAACCTTTACTTTTACAAGTAAGGAAAGTGAGGCCCAGAGAAATGAAGGGACTTGCCAGAAGTCACCCAGGTAGCAAATGTCAGAGGTAAGATTCAGGTCTCAGTGTCTAAGCATCTGGGCTCATGAAACCATAGGATCTTAGAACCCAGTATACCTAGGGTTGCTTCTGAATATTGGAGTGGTCTCTGCTTTAACTGCCCAATTAAACTTTTGCCATTTTTCGTCACTCTTTTTTCAATGACCAATTTAAGAATATTTGAGAGAAGGGTATGGAAAAGTCATGAGATAATAAGCACAATCTAACTAATTATCTGCTGGTGTCACAGGCTGCTCCTCATCAGTCTTTGCTCTGGCATTCTTGGATTCCTGTTTTCACCTATGTAGTTATTCTTAGCTTGACTTTGGCAGTGTCTGTGTGTCTTCTATTCACTGTCTGTCACTAGGCTGCTATTTCACAGTCCTTTCCCTTTGATCTCCCAGGGCTGGCTGCCATTATTTGAAGGACCCCAGAAAGTCCTCTGACCAGAACTATCTTTCCTACCACTAGGTTCCTGTGAGTGAAATCCCACCAGGGAATTCTTAGCTTTGAGTTGACTGTAGGTCTCTGAATCTAAAATTGCATCTCATTCAGACTAATTCTAGGGAATATGAAGGCATTAATCCACTGGAGGCCTGAGTGACACCAACTTTTCCAGAATCCAGGGTATTGTTGGGGGGCAGTTAGGTGATTTAGTGGATAGAATGCCAGGAGAGGAGACAGAGACATCTTCTTGAGTTCAAATCTGACCTCAGACACTTACTTGCTACATGACCCCAAGCAAGCCATTTAGCTCTTTTGTCTTTTTGCCTCAGTTTCCTCATTTTTAAAATGAGATGGAGAAGGGAATGAAAAATCACTGTAGTATCTTTGCTGAGAAAAAATGGAGTCATAAAGAGTTGAACACAACTGAAAAACGACTGAACAATAAGGTATTATTATATTTTGTCCATCCCTTTCAACCTGATAGGAAAAGGTGTTAGTAATATTGATTATTCCCACAAGTTTCAACTACCTGCACTTCCTAACAAACCCTCTAAATGAAAGTACATATTACCTGCCTCATTTTTGAAGGAAAACACTATATAAATAGGAAGTTATAATTATCATTAAGAATTTATTGGCCTAAATAAGATTCATAATTATTCAAGTAAGGACTAAATATCCATACAAAATCATAAGAATTTATTTCTGGAAAGGACTTTAGAGGAAACTGAGGTGTAGGGATTTTTATTTCATCCCATTTAACAACTATTTGTTAAGTGATTTGTCCAAGGTAGTTACACACAAATAAACATCAGAGTTGGGATTTGAACTCAGGATCCAAAGGCAGAGAACTCCTTACAAGTTGGGAATAGAAGAACTAGAGGAACAAGTGGATGATGAAAAGTTCCTATTGTTCAGATTATATTATAAAATCAGATGGGCATTTTATTGAACCTGTCAATCAGTATATCTATCTGAGACAGACATTGCAATGATCTCGGCTAAAAATTGAACTGGAGGAAGAGATTGGGCTGGATTACCTTTGGGAAATTTCAGTTGTTTTGATGACTCAAGCATCTCTCTGAAATAAAGGACTCTCCTTTAGCCCCAATATTTTTACTGATATGTTGTATGACTTCAAGTCATGAAATACTGTAATCTCCAAAGAAATGCAGAGGAAGGACAATACTTAAAGAACAATAGTGGGTTATAAACCAGTTGCAACATTTTATAGTTGAGGAATCACATTAGAGACAATAGATAGAGTGGAGATTATTAAAATTTTGGGGATA
>CM053769.1:242816824-242841476 GCA_028658325.1 Potorous gilbertii
TTAAGGTTTGCAAAGCATTTTACGCATATTATCTGTTTTCCTCCTCACAATAACCCTATGAAGTAGGCACCATCATTACCCCCATTTTACAGATGAGGAAACTGAGGCTGAGAGGCATTAAGTGAGTAGCACGGTAAGATTTTGAGTCAGGATTAAAACTCAGATCTTAATGACTCCAAATTTACCATTCTACCCAATTGACTTTGGAGCATTAGCACAATATTCTAGATGGATAATTGACTTGAGAAGGGCCAAGAATGCATGCTATTTCATCTAAACCCTAGGTCAGGTGGTATTTTGAACTGAATTTATTTTCACATCATTTATTTCTCGTTTTTATTAGTGCCATATAGAAATGTTAATAATTTTGTCTATCTTGTATCCTAGGCTGGGTAATACCTCTTTAAGGAATGAAGCTGGAAGCTACAAGAGCCTTTAAAAATATTCCAAGCCTAAAAGAGTTTCCACAGTTTCATTTGTCTTTGGTTAGGAATATATTTTGATATTTATGTTAAATTGCTTTTAAAAAATGTTTTGTTATCTTATGTTTTATACCATGATCTTTCCCCCTTAGCCTATACTTATCACTGAGCCCTTATTCTAACAAATCCAAACATTAAGCAAAACCAACCAACCAACATACACGTATATATATCTATATATGTAATATATAGATATATATATACACATACACTCATATATAACAATATACCACTTTCTGAATCTGTAGTCTTTTGTGTCTTGACTGAGAAGAGAGATGGGTATTTCAACTCCTTGTGACTAAGATTAGACATTGCGATTCATGAGTCCAATTCCAGCTAGGTGGTGTAGTGGGTAGAGCACTGTAGTTAGAATCAGGAAGACAGTTTCTGAATTCAAATCTGGCATCAAAAACTTACCAACTGTGTGATCCTGGAGAAGTCACTTAACCCTAGTGGCCTCAGTTTCTTCATCTGTAACATGAGCTGGGGAAGAAAATGTCCAGCCACTTCAGTATGTTAGCAAGAAAACCCCAAATGGGGTCATGAAATTTGGACACAACTGAAAAAAGACTGAACAAATGAGCCTGGCTAGAACCTGGACCGATCCAAAGGTAATACAGACTGAATTGTTTTCCCATGTGAAGAGAGATGGACTGAGAACTTGGACCAGGAGCTGTGGGAACATACATAGTGTCCAGGCAACCAGTATAGAGATGTACATATACAAGATGAACTGAAGGGGACTAGGGAGCTGAAGCAACTTGAACTGAGAATAACCCCTAGTGGAAAATACAGAGATTGGATTCTGAGGAGCTATTTCTGTACACCCACCTGTCTTTCCATCTGTAAGGTCCATGTGACATAGTTGCTCCCGTGGAGAGGAGAATCCTAGGAACTTACATCTAGCAAAATTGCCGTTGACTGTGGAGATAGAGAAGCGATTTAATGAGCTGATAAAGAGATGCCAGCACCAAGAAAGGAGAAGCCATATTTACCCATGATAGATTTGGGGGCACAAACATACAAAATGGAGCCAAGGTCCCTACCTTGTTCATGCTTGCTTTATAGTTGTTAATTCTTTTAAAAACTCTTCCTGTCCTTTGATCACTTATATGTGTTGGAATGGATCTAGGTCGTACCTATATGTGCCAATTTCCTGTATATCTGGGATATAATAATTCATATCAAAGATACAAGATACAAAGTTTTTTCCTCACTCAATTTCTTGTCTTATTATTCTCATTGCATTAGTTATGTTTGTGATAAAGTTCCCCTTCTATTCTTCCTCCTGTTTCCCTTCCTGTGCTTCATCTGTTTGGGAAACTCTTTGTATGGAAATTTACTCCAGTGCAGACACATCAGTAATTTGTAGAATTTAGAGAATTAACTGAAGTGCTGACAAATTAAATATGTCCATGGTCACATAACCAGTGTAACAAGTAGAACTAGAACTGTGTTCCTGACTATAAAGGTAGCTCTCTGTTCATTATGCTATGCTATCTCTAGTTTTATATAATCAAATTAGTTAATTTGGTCATTTGTGATCTCTTTTTAAGCCTTGCTATGAATTTTCCTTTGGCTATAGTTGTAAAAGGTATCTCTATGTTCTAATTTTTAAATGATGTGACTTCTTATATTTAGGTTGTGTTGCTATTTGATATTTATTGTCCTATATGGTTTTAAATGCTTAACTAAGTCTAATTTCTGCCTCATTGCTTTCAAGTTTATCCTGTAATTTTTGGATGATAAAGAACCTTCCTCAAATGGATGATATCAAACACTGAATTGATATACATACTTGTTTTTAAACAAGGTCATTTAGTCTCTTCTAGTGATCTATTTTTTTATTTTTTAACTAGTAACAATTAATTTTTATGAATAAAAGAATACATGAAAAAGCATTTATTAAATCCTTACTTTGTGGTGAGCACTGTCCTGAGTGGTGAGGATATAAATAGAAAAAGTGAGATAATTGCTGGTCTCCAGAAGCTTATTCTCTAATTACTGGAGGGAATACATAAAAAAAGTTCAGGTAAATGTCAGATGGAAAAGCTTTTAAGTCCTTAAGGGCAGAGTGCTATAGTGAATGGCAAGACCTAGGGGTCCCAGGTTGTGTAAGTAATTCAGATGACAGAAATGGGGGTCTGCAGAGCATAGAGGTAGGCCTAGAGAGACTTGGGAGGACAGTGGCAAAATAGATGGTAAAACCTGGTGGTCCTCTATCTCAGTGGAAGGAATATAATTATTCTTTATAATATAGTATGGAATCTGGTAATACTGTGCCTTCTTAATTCCTGATTTTAAAAAATTACTATTTCCTTTAGAGATTAAATGAATTTTGTTATTTTGCTAATGCCATAAAGGAACACTTTGTCAATTTTATTGGTATAATATTAAATTTATAATTTTTGAGTAATTTTTTTTACTATATTGGTACTGCCTAACCATAGATAATAATGAATCTCCAACTAGTTGTTTTGCTTTATTTATGTGAAAAGCATTTTAAAATTGTATCTATATAAGTCCTAAGTATATCTTGGTAGGTTACCTTCCACATAGTTGTATATATTTTGAATTGAATTTATTTTCACATCATTTCCTTCTCATTTTTATTAGCGCCATATAGAAATGTTAATAATTTTGTCTATTTTGTATCTTGCTACATTATTGAAACTTTTCCCTCCATTTAATTTACTGATTCTCTGAGGTTATCTAAGTGTCGTGATGTCTGCAAATGAGGATAATTTTGTCTCCTTTTTGCTAATACTTACTATGGACTTCACAGGGTAATTATGAAAGAAACATTTTACAAACCTTAATATATTATAGGATTGTGAACTTTCCCCTCCCCAGATTTCTTGAACAAAGCAAAAAAGAAACATGTGACTTGGTTCTTATTTCAGTATTATAACCTGAATTCACCATTTTTGCCTGTTCTGTATTAAAGCCTGATATCCAACTATGGGCTTCTCTCACTGATTCTCTTTTCCCTTCATGTGACTGACTTCTTAATTCCTGAATTGACTATACTCAAAACTTCATGTTCATTTTACTCTTTATTGCCTGGTAACTAGCTCCTGTTTCTCCAGACTTTCTCAAGCATAAAATTCACCCATAGATACTGCTATTATTTTCCCCTGCCTCTATAAAGCTCTCTTCCATGGTATTGTAACTGATGTAGACTACAGATCTATAAAATGGAGGACCCATCAACAAAGAATCTGAAAATTATGTCAGTAAACTCCATGATTGAGACCAAAGGTAATATGTCACATCTGATAGGTCAAAACAAATGTTTTTAAGATGATAAAAATCACCTAAAATGCTGTAGATGTGAATATTGTATGATATAATTATTAAATGTTAAAGCGCACAAGTGTGTATATGTGAGTCTCTCTCTCTCTTTCTCCCACATACTTTTTAACTTCTGGACCATGCTTGGCATTAAATGGAAGGATAAGAGGTAATGTCATATAATTTAATAAACATTGGATTTAAAGATCATAGTCTGAGTTCAAACTTCATCATTTTCTGGCATCATTTCTTGAATATGCCATTAACTTCTCCAAGGATCAGTTTCTTCATCTCTAAAATGAGGATGTCAGCTTTATAAGCTTGTTGGTCAAGTGGTAGAATGGGGAAGTCATTGGATTTGGCATTAGATTATGGATTCAAATCTTATCTCTGATATTTACCACCTATGTATGCCTTGGGAAGTCACTCTGCATATCTAAGTCCTTGTTTATTTGTCTTTAAAGTGAAAGGGTTGGTCTCTAAGTTTCCTTCTGGCTTTATATTCTAAAAAGAAAGTGTTTGGCAAGCTATAAAAGAAAATAATTTGAAACCCTCTATATTACTCCTGGGGCTACTGTTTCCATGCAGAAACAAAACAGAGTAGTAGAAACAAAAAGTGGCTGAGCCACAGTCATAGGCTACATATAAAATAATGCTATAATCTCTAAGCCAAACAATTTCACATGGAACATGGCAGGAGTCATTTGTCATGCAGAACCCTTTACTGTCACAGTCATACAAGTTGGAAAACTTGGTGTCTGGTAAGATGATTATTTTCATTGCTTAAGAACAGTGATGTCCGGGAGTGATACTAATTGAGCATTCTCTGTCACCAGCAGCAAAAATCAGTAGAGGTCATAACTCCTTGGAGAAGGAAAGGCAGGGAGTTGTGTTTAGACATAGGAACATGATACTTACAGGGGAGTGGAACATGAGATGGAGTAAGACATTATTTACACACAAGGTAAGTATTGCAGCACCGGGAAGTTTTAAGTTTATTATGCTGATACAGTTCATTAGAATTTGTGGGATTCTCAGATGTCAATCCAACCATGTAATTTTTGTGGCATTTGAAGGATCAGTTGGCTCAGTCAGGTTCCAGGGAGTAAGACTGATCATGGAATCTGAGGAACTCCTCTTATTTTGTCTATACTCTTGGTCTAGCTACTATCCCTACAGAAATACCCCATCAAAAGCTATGAAGAAGTAGCCATGTGTCAAGTCGAAGAGGGCTTGTTTGTACTCATAGTAGTAAATTACCCCTTAACACAATAGAAATTGTGTAGAAAACAGACAGAAGAAAGTATTTAGGGATTTGGTTGTGTTACATACAGGTAAAGGAATGTATCAGTGAACATTGCGAATAAGTGGGGAAATTGTATTCAGGTTCCTGGATAATGTGAAAATGTAATTGGGACCTTTAAAAGTGGTTTTCCAGAGGGTTTGAGTTGTACTCTGGGATGTTGTTGTTCAGTCATTTCGGTTGTGTCCAATTCTTTGTGACTTTATTTGGGATTTTCCTGGCAAAGATCCTGGAGTGGTTTATCACTTCCTTCTCCAGCTCATTTTAGAGATGAAGAAACTGAAGCAAGCAAGGTTAAGTGACTTGCCCAGGGTCACCTAGCTAGTAAGTGTCTGAGACTGGATTTGGACTTAGGTCATCCTGATTCCAGGCTCAGTGCTCTAGCCACTGTGCCACTTAGCTGGCCTATGTCTTCTTAGATAAGCCACCTTTACTGGGGGAGGTGGAGTAGCTCACAGAGGCAAATATCCCAAACTTGATACTTGACCAAATATGTCAAGGTACTTTGGGTCCTAATGCCAATTCCCAGGGAGCAATTCTGGCATTTGAGGTCTGTGATGAAAACTCCTGGCATATGTAAATCTATGATTGGCACCATTCTGAGCTCCTACCAGTCTACAGAAGGAAAAGATAATTTCTGGTGATTGGTTGGTTATGGGGGGTAGTGGGCAGAAATCAGAACTGTAAGATTTCAACTTTACTGAGTGATTGAGCTTGACAGAGTGTAGGAGTGGCTAACAACCTCATTAAATGAAGAACTACCCCAAGGGTTGGCTATTTACCCCTTATCTTAAGTTCTTTTGCTCAGGCAATTCTGCTCCCACTAGAGAGAGAATAATAGGCCACTTACTAGTCATGTAATTAATTGCCTTCATTTTAAAGAGGAGAAAACTAAGTTATTTTCTCCTGGTTCAATGCCTTAGTAGGGTTCAAACCCAGATGCTGTCAATCCAATTCTATTTTTATCATGCTTTGTTCCCTCCTCCTAGATTATGAAATTATTATCTGGAGAAGCAGAGGACTGTGCAGTGCTCAGGGTTCGAAGGGCCTAGTAGCGGTTATTTTATTTCATATGGTGACAAATGCACATTTTTTTTAAAAAAAACAAATTCTGGTTTGGGAATGATGTTCTTTCCTGCTAAATAAAAGCCATCTCCTTAACCTTCATTTGATAAATGAACACATAAATCTGCTCAATTTCTTACTGGGAAACCATCTGAGATTAGAGAGAGGTAACAAAGGCCTTGGACAAATTCTTCAGCAAGCCCTACCAAGGTAAGTTAGAGGAGAGGCTGGGATTCAGGGTACAAGGAAGAAAACTGGAAGCTTTGGAATCACGTGCTCCCCGTGATAATGATTGGTGGTGTTTTCCTAGTGTTCTGTCATTTTATGATTGTGACCAGCTTTGCCATTGTATGTCTAGCCGTCTGCACATTGAAGTCAGTGGGACTGCTGTGAGGAACACAGTAGGGGACTCAGGCCATATGTTTCTAGAAATCCCACTCCAGACGTGTAAACTCTGGACTTGGAGAGATCAGATGATGTGTGGATATACTGGAGACTAGCAAATTCCTTTTTTCTTCTTTTTTTATGATTTCCAAAAAAGAGATTTTTAAGGTTTTGTCTGTATGTAATTGTTTGGGACACGAAAAACATCTAGATAAAAAAATCTTTCCCAGTGAAAGGTTTTTCTTTTGTTCCCTTTGTCTCTATTGTCTAAAACTAAAGCTAAAACAAAGAAACAACCTCTGGTCGAATGGGAAGAACGTTGGCTCTGGAGTCAGAAAATTTGAGTTCAAATGTCTTGGGGAAACCATGTAACCTCCCCAGGTCTCAGTTTATTCAACTATAAAATGAAGAAGTTTGAATACATCTATTACCTCTTGGCCTTTATTTTGTAGTTAAATGGTCAAGACAGATTTTGTCTAACTGGATCTTCCCAGTTCCGTTCCTGTGTTCAGCTGGAGAAATCCTGCCCTTTCTTCAAGGTCTACCCCATCCATGCTTACTTCATCTATGGAACCTTCTCTGACATCTCTAGCCCGAAATGATAATCCAGCATCATCATCATTGCCAGCCTTTTATTGCATAATATGCCTAGGATCTGCAGCCCTGGTGCATGAAACTTTTCCTAGACGATAAATACAATGCAAGGGCACACAATATTTATCATAAACATAAACTGACAGGGAAAACCATGTAGGTAAACATTCTCCCCAGAGTTGAGCTACTCTGTTACAGAGAAGTTATACTCAATCTTATTCTTCCTCCTATTCATACACTTAGGTGCTGGGGCTCTCCTTTCTAATAGCTTTAGAGTGGAAGCCTTTGTTGTAGCTATTGGTAGCAGTTATTGCCTTCTTGCCCCACAGTTCAACTGTCCTGTCTATTGATTGAAGTAGTTTTGAATTTATATGTGTTGCTATGGTGGTAGAAGCCAGATCAGAGGAGTTTCTTATTAATAAAAACAACTAGATTCAGTTGGTAGTTAGTGATGAATCCTGGTCCCTAGACTGGGTTTGAGTTGGAGCTAATCCGAGAGCCTACCTTATTTAGGAGAGATGAAGAACAGTGAAGGTTACCCAGGATGTGTAAGGCAAGAGCTTTGCTCATAGAAATTCAAAGAAATGTTTTTCCCTCTCAGGGTATGACCTCAGCAACATCCTCCCTCTGGCCAAGAGAGTATTCAGTGGCACTGAAAGCAAAAGGAGGGATGGAAACAATTTCTAGCTCAACAGAAAAAGGATCATCATTCTATGGGGACTCTGTGATGATGCAATTACCAGGACAAGTGCAGGGAGAGATCTCAGTGGCATATGGTACAGGTCTGTGGAGGCACTATCATGATGAGGCCATTATGATGTGAGAGTATGGTGGTGGGGGTTCCAGGACTTGGCCAAGCATGGCATGTGGGGGCAAAACAAAGGGAATTCAAAATTCCATCCCACCAGTTCTGATCCAGGCCAGTGAAACTCATTTGAGTCAGATGTGTATAGAGTCCCTGAAACGGCTGCCTACACATTATATCTGGGGGAGCCCAGGGATCTTGAGAGAAAATAGGTTGAATAATAAATGAGATGAGACATTAACATTAAAGATGGCTCTACAGGGCTGAGGCCCACTGTCTGAAGACATCTGTCTTCAAAGGAAGGAAGGAAGAGAGGAGTGTTGGAAGAAATAAAGAACCTGCCAAATTCCATAGAGGCTACTAGTGAAATCTGGAAGCTTTCATATTTTCACAGACTGCAAGTATGCTCATTGAATGCCTTGCTTATGAATGATTTTTTTTGAATAATGGTTAAAAAAGAAGTGAGCCATTAGTTAGTTCTGGCTATTACAAAAAATATCAAGTGTGATACTCAAACTGTTCCTCTCCATTTCCTTGTTCTTCCTCCCACTAGAAATTGTACCTCCCAGCTAAGGTCACTTTCACTGGTTCTCCCTTATGTATGGAATGCTCTCCCTTTTCATATTCTCACTCTGGCTTCCCTGGCTTCCTTCGAGTCCTAGTTAAAACTCCATGAAGTTTTTTCCTTTGAAGTCTTTCTTGATCCCCCTGAATGCTAGTTAGTGCTTCCCTCTGCTTATTATCTCCAATTTATCCTGAATAGATCTTGTTTGTATACAGATCTTTGTATAGATTTTGTTTGTATAGATCCTATTTGCATGTTGTCTCACCTATTAGAAGGTGAGCTTCTTAAGAGCAGGGACTTTTTCACCTTTCTTTGTATCTCAGTGCTTACTTAGCACAGTGACTAGCATGTAGTAAACTCTTAGTAAATACTTGTTAACTGACTGTTCTTGACAATAAAAACCTTGAGAACAACAAAAACTCTTTAAGAAGCAATCTGTTGTCTAAATGACTTTTTTGGGGGGTGGGGGGTAGTGGTGGATCTGGACCCATAATTCTATTACTGTAGATAATTTCCAATGAGGAAATTCCTTTTGGAGACAGACATCTGCACATTGACTAGTTGTCTACCTCATTCAAAAATCAAGTGACTTGGCCATGGTCTTTTGGCCAGTATGTCTTTGAGGATAGATTTGAACATAAGTTTTTCTGACTCCAAGTCTGTTTCTCAGTTTACGACATCATACTTCCTCTCATCTAATTTAATAATGAACAAACCTCATGTTCAGAATGAGGTTGGGAAATATCTGACTCCAGAAACTCAATTTCTTATTTCTTGATCCTCCTTCTTTACTCCCCCTTTCCCCATGGCACCCCACCCCTTCAAGAAAAATTTGAAATAAATGGCTGAAGAGAACTGTTGATGTTATATATTTAGACTCTGGGAATGCACTTGATGAAGTCTCATGAAATTTTACCTGCAAAATCAGTTCAGATTGGCTTAAGTACATCCATATGGATTTCAAATTGGCAGAAAGACTGCAAACTAAGTGTAATGATAATTGATAGAGATACATCCAGGTGCAGGGAAAGTTCCTATCAGGGGGCTAGATTTGTGACTATCATATCTGGTCATAGTATGGAGTCTGAACCTCATTTAACACAAACCATTCAGCAAGCAGACTGAACAAAACACTATAGGTCTAGGATGTAGAAATGATTAGTTTGGTTTGATCTGGATGACAGATTAAATGATCTAATGGGTGGAACATTGGAAATAGATCACAACTGAATGAGAGAATCACAGAATTTCAAAGTTGGAGGAGACCTCAGGGAACGTCTGATCCAACCTGTTCTTGCACAGTAATTCCCTCTATAACATCACCAGGTGGTTATCCAGTCTTCATTTAAAGACAACTCTTCAGAGTTCAGAGGCAGAACTCTTCAGCCTCCACCTCTCACTTTGGGATAGTTCTAAATGTACATAAGTTCATAACATCCAGTCTAAGTCTACCTCTTTAAGAATTCGAACTATTACTCAGAGATTTTCCTTCCGGGGCCAAGCAGAAAAAAATTGTAGTCCCTTTTCTTCATGAGAACCCTTCACATGCTTGCAGAACACTCTCATGCATACCCCAGGATTCTTTTCCATAGACTAAACATCCTATTATTCAGGAATAGTCCATAGTTATGCTGCCTTCAGATGAGTTCTAGGGATGGTAATGTTTAATATTCCTGTGACCAGAAAAAAAATTTTAAGTGATTCATTTATGCAAAGTGAATAAAAATGTTTAAAATAATAGGCTCCATCTTCCATATTGAATTCCTGATCTTATTATGTGTAGATCCTTTTTTTGTTGTTGATTCATTGTTTCTGAATTTAGATTGGCTTTCCCAGTATTTGCCATCTTGTTGATTGGACTTTCCAATTTTGCATTGTGTTAATACTTGGTCTGTAGATTTTCATAACTCCATCATCTCTTCTGGACAAGTTAACTCTGTTATTCTATAGGCTCAGAACCTTTACTGGTCTCTGGCACTCACTGGCCCATTTATATACCATATAGATGTAACTATCTCTCAAGTCCTCCTGATTTATCCCTATTATCCTTTTCCAGTCTTGTTGCATAACACTTTCTTTTCCAGTTAAATTGACTCATTAATTTTTTTCCATACATGGCATCCCATCTTCCAACTCCCACCTCCATGTCTTTGTATAAGTGACCATCCAAATGAGAAGTTTACTTATTTCTCACCTCATCTAGTTTCTTTCAAAATACAACTCAGATATTTCCTTTATATGAGACCTTCACTATTCCTCGCTTCCCCTGATAGCAGTCAATGTTTTCTCCTTTGCAGCTAGGTTATCTACTGGAAAGAGTGTTGGACTTGAAGTCGGAGGTTAGAGTGCAAATCCAGCTTCGGACTTTGACTAGCTATGTGAATTTAAAGTTATTTAATCTCTGTTTACATCAGTTACTTCATTTGTAAAATGGGAATAGCAATAGTATCTACCACTCTCCTTAACCCTGGTTATTGTGAGGTTAAAATGAAATATTTGTAAAGTAAATTGCAAACTTAAAAGAATTATATAGATGTTTTGTATTGTCATTATCCTTAAAACTAATTTATATATACTTTATAGTTATACTTAATATTAATGTAAAGTCTATACTTTATGTTATCTGTGTATATATTGTATTTTCCTAGGAGGAATGTAAACTCTCTGGGTGTAAGGGCTACTTCATTTTCTGGTAGTGTCTTCCCACTGTTGAATATCTCAAATTTATCCTCCGCATCTTGTTTGTATAAAATTGTTTCTGTGTTGTCTCCCATTTTAGATTGTGATAAGTGTCTTTTTTGCCTTTTTTTGTGTCCCTAGGGCTTAGCGGATGGCACATAGTAGGCACTTAATAAATTCTTATTGACTGATTGATACCTAGCACACTACCTTTCCTTTAATAGATGTCAAGTAGATATTTGTTGGATTGAAAACTTTTCTCACTGAACATATCAAAATGCCTTACACCGAGTAGGTAGTGAGTAACCTGTGTCAAGCTGGATTATTTATATTATTCTAGCTTATTTAAAAGTAAGGTTTTCCCTTCTTTAGGTCCCTGGTTATCTTTCCATATCAGTTACTTGGGAGTTATCTTTTCAAACTTTCTGCTTTCTGTAATTATATATAGCCATCCCCAGTGGCTGAATTTCATTATTATGCAACTGAAAAAACTGGAACACTGCTTTTACATGTGATACTTTCACCAGGGAAATTGTGAAAAGAAGATTTTGATATTTAGCATAACATACTATACACTTGAAAAATAGTTTGTTAAATATTGTCTCTTCAGTGAGAATATCAGTTCCTTTGGGCCAAGGACTGTTCTTATAGGTCTTTATAGCTTGAGTGCCTAGTGCAGTGCTTTTCATCCAGTAAGTACTCAGTAAAAACTTACTATTTGTAATAATTGATAAGAAATAGCACAGGACTCTGGAAATGCCCTTGTCTTAAATTAGAAGAGTTGGAGGTATCTTTTTTGGACAGAGTGGCTCCATCAATGTAAACTCATAAACTATCCTGAAAATATATAGCCAAGTGCCTACTGGAGTAATAAGGAGGTCAGTAGCAACTTCATCCAGAGATGAAGGACACAATTATAAAGAACAGCTGTTTGGTACTAATTCCCCTGGAGATGCTTTGGGAGACAGAGGAGAAGCAGCAACCTGGAACCCAAATGCATCCTAAAAAGTCATCAAATTGATGGCCACAAATGAGAACAATTCTCTTTTCAATGGGTTTGGAATATGGTTAGGTTGGATGCTTTCTTGACTTTATGTAGTTTTCCATGGTGTTCACTGCCACAGCAGTTAATTTAACCAGCACTCTGTGTCTGGCAGCCCATTGTATCCCGAAAGGGCCAATTAGATCATGCCCTTCATGGTGTAAGGTAGGCTTTGCAGCTATCTCAGAGATGCAATTCTGAAACGGGCTATATAAATCTGAAGTTAGTTTCCAAGGTTCAGGAATCCAATTTTCCCTGGATTACAGCCCTGTTTTACTTTGGTACTGTACGATGGTTTTTTCTGTCAAATAAAGAATGAAAATGATATAGGCCTGGGTTTCATGCCACTTTGTTGTCTAGATGGGATATTATTTTGGAAATCGCATGTACTGTATGCCTTCTGAATGCCCTGTAACCTGGGAACATGGAAAAGGGTGACCTCCCTCAAACAGGAGAATGTATCTCAGAAGAGATATAAATATTTGCCACTTATTTTCCACTTTTCTTATATCTAGCTTTAATCTGCTTTTATTTAAAGTCTATGTCAATGTGCCACCTCTAAACCTTTTCAATAAACTCTAACTTGGCTATAATAAGATGTTTGCCTCCAAAAGAAAGAAAAAAGAAAAAAATTTTCTCATTTTGCCCTTTATTATGATGCAAAAGAAATCCAGTTTTTAATAGACTCAATTGTAATTGAACCATCTGACTTAAGGAAGAAAAGTTGGAGACTAAAGGTCAATTGAGATAGCATAGTGTTGTAGAAAAATTAAGGATTAAGAAACCTGGGTTCTAGTCCCAACCCTAATGCTGTCACTGAACAAATCACAATCTTCCGAGATTGCACTTCCTCTTTTGCCAAAAGAAGGCATTAGACTAAAGAAACATTTCAGAAGTCCATTCAAGCACTAATATTTGATGTTTTTATGATAAAAAGTGTAAGTGGGGAATATGTTTATACAATGTAGGTTAGATAAAATTTTGGAATATAGAAAAAAAAAGAAATTGGTGATCTCTCCACCTGATGTTTCATGGAGTCAAAATAAAATGATACATGTGCACCACTTATGTCTGACTGGCTCCTTCAAAGACTTCAGAGTGATTGACTCAGGGCTGGGGAATTTGTAATCTGGAGATCACAAATGGCCTTCTAGGTCCTCAAATGTGACCCCTTGGTTGAATCCAAACTTCACAGAACAAAGACAATTACCACCTGTGTAAAAATTGTTCCTTGGAAGAATTTTCTGGAGGGAAGTGTGGTTTATTTGGAGTCAGCCTGCATTGGAATTCTGTTCTGCCATTTAATATCTATGTGACATTAGGCAAATAATTCAATCTTTCTGAACCTCATTTTCCTAGTCTGTATAGTAGGAGGGTTGGGCTCATACAATATGAGTCAGAGCACCTAGACTCTGCTACTCATGACCTAGGTGAACTTGAGCAAATAATTATAGTTTGCATTTATACACCATGCTGACTTTGAGAAGTACCTTACTTGCATTATTTCACTTGATCCTTATAACAAATCTATGAATATCAGTCAGTCAACTACATGCATTTATTAAGTGTTTATTATGTGCCAAGGACTGTGCTAAATGCTGAGGATAAGAAGAAGGGCAAAAACATGGGCTCTGTCCTTTAGGAGATTACATTATAAATAGGGAAGGCAACACATGAGTAATTATATATTCTCAAGATATGTACAGTGTATCATGAGGGAAAATGCTATCTATATCCAGAAAAAGAAGTATGGAGTCTGAATGCAGATTGAAGCCTACTATTTTCATTTTTATTTTTGTTTTTTCTTTCTCATGATGGTTTCCCCTTTTGTTCTGAATCTTCTTTCATATGACTGATGTGAAAATATGTCTAAAAGGACTGTGCACATATAACCTATATCAGATTGCTTGATGTCTTTGGGAAGAGGGGAGGAAGGAGAAAAATTTGAAACTCAAAATCTTACAAAAATCAATGTTGGAAACTATCTTTACATATAATTGGAAAAAAATAAAATACTATCAAGTACAAAAAAGAGATATGTATAGTGTAAATGGAAAACAATCTCAAAAGGAAATGCCTCTTTCAGAAGGTGAGTTTTGAGCTGGGTCTTGAAGGAGGTCAGGGAAACTTGATAGAGGTGAGTAGAGAGAGCAATCTAGGCATGGGGTGGAGTGGGGATAGCCAGGGCCAGTGCACAGTGGGAAGATGGAATGTTCTGTTGGAGAAAGAACAAGAAGGCCAATTCTGCTGGATCATAAAGGATGGAGGATATTCAAGTTTAAGAAGACTGGAAAGGTAGAAAGAGTCCAGGTTGTGACAAACTGTAAAAGGCAGGGGATTTTATATTTAATTCTTGAGGTAATAAGGGGCCACGAGAATTTACTGAGTAGGGAATGACATGGTCAGTCCTGCACTTTGAGAAGATGACTGAGAGTTGAATGGAGGATGGATTAGAGTCCAGAAAATTAGGTAGAGGGAAGCAATCATGAAACTATTACCATAGTCTAGGCCTGTGGTGCTTAAGATCAACAGCAAGGTGGTGGCCACATCAGAGGAGAGAAGATCTCCTCAAGGACAGAGCCCATGGTTTTGTTTTTCTTCCTATCCTCAGTACTTAGCACAGTGACTGGCACACAATAAGCCCTTAATAAAGGCATATGTATAGACGTATGTTTATACACATATATGCACCTGTGTTTATATACATGTGTGTAACATACATACATATATAGTTACAAAGATAGAAAACTTGTAATATAGGTAATATTATTGTCTTCATTTTACAGATGACGAAACTGAGGCAATCATGTCCAATGACTTGCCCAGGTTGTTACAGCTACTAGGTTTCTAAGACAATACTTAAACTCAGATTATTTTTTACTTTAAACCCAATACTTCATCCCTTATGCCTCTTTGTTGCCTACTTAAGCTCTATAGAACTCAGTCCCTAAAATGAGATTAATCTAGATTCCCTCTGAGTCACTTCTATCTTTAAAGCTATGATGTTATGAGCTGAAATATAAAGAAGAATAGTCTGAAATATAAAGAAGAATGGTCATTTCCAATTGCAAACTTTGTAATGTACCCAATACTTGCCTCATAAGAGCTTTATGTTCAATAATTCAGTGGGTCTATGATTTTATATTTTTGTATATTACCTTAATCAGTCCAGATTATTATTTATCCATGCCATCTTGCACAGTTCTTCATCCATGTTCTCCCATAATGACTCCACAGATAACCTATATAACACACTACTACATCAGGACTTACATGTTTACCTGTCATTTTCACTCCTGTTAATGACCTGTCCACCTCCTTTTCTAATTAGATACACATACATATATGTATATATATATATATATATATATATATATATATAGATAGATAGATAGATAGATGGATGGATGGATAGATAGGTAGATGGCTAGATGATAGATGAATAGGTAGATGGATAGATAGATAACAGATAGGTAGATGGATAGGTAGATAGGTAGATAGATGGATGGATAGATAGGTAGATGATAGATGGATAGGTAGATGGATAGATAGATGATAGATAAATAGGTAGATGGATAGATAGATAGATGATAGATGGATAGATAGTCAATTTTTGTACCACTTGTTATAAGTAAGGAAATCATTGAAAAGGCTTCAATCCACTTATCTAATATGTGCGTCCATTTCTTGTCCTTTTGGTAACATGAATATTTGATTATTTATAGAATGTGGTATTCTAAGGTGAGTAGTTATAAAGAATCATTGGAAAAACATTGGAATTTTTAAAAAATGGGTAGAATTTAATAATATGATGAATCTGTGATTTCATTAATCTGGGTACTTATTCCCATCTCATCCTATTTGTATCTTCCCAACCTGTGTAAAACTTTTCTATGTCCTCATGTAAATTCTTACTAGAGGATGTGTATCATGTGCTAGGGGCCTTCTTTCTTTAGATCTCATAGCATTACAAAGATGCCAGGTTGGCCTGTGGTCTCTTCATCTGTTATCTTTTAGTGTTTCTATATTCCTCACTTGCCACCTTTTCCAGGTATATGCCTCTCCATTGCTAGCTTTAAAGCTTATTTTTTCACAACTCCTTAGTAGTAATATGTGAGAACCTGTTTTTGATCACCATTGTTAAGTCTGAAAACAAATGACCAGAGATTCACAGAGGTTATGCAATCACTGTTAACTCTGAAAATACCAAAGAGCTCACATGGGTTATCATAACCACAGTCAACTCTAAGAAATAAGACAATCAGAACTCACAGTAGTCATTAGCCAAAAGTTCTCTTTATTCTGTTGGAGGAGAGAAACTAGATATAGGTACCAAGGTCTCCTCTAGCATGAGACCCCAGTTTAGTGAGGCTCAAATCTTGATACATGTAGTAGTGGCTACACAATATGCTTATTCCTTGACAATGAGGTGTAACAGTAACAATGAGATAAGCTTGATTCATAGCAGGGTATTATGACCAGAATATGGGTCCTTCAGGTGCTTGTCTGAGCTCAGGGACCACTTGGGGCAGGTGTGAAACAATTCTGGGATTATTACCAGGATTATTCATCCTGAGGGTGAGACCAAAGGATTGTTGTTATGCCAAGCTCAGGGCACAGTTTGCTTGCTGGGCTTTTGCTCTGTCTCCTAACAGCAAAAAGAGAGGGGTGGTCTCCCTTGAGGATCCTGACACCATCTCCCTTTGAATAATCGCCAAGTATGATTTCTAAGAGATTGTGGGATTCCTTAATTTATGGCAATATGGTTTCACTGGAGAATATGTGTTGAAAAATGGGATTTCATTTCAGTGAAAAGCTCTAGACCCCTGAAAGTGCTAAACAATATCCTAAAGGCAATTCAGCTTGCTCTTTTCTTTATATTAAATAATGGATCCAGTTCATTGTCCATTTGTGATGCATATCATGTTATGACATGTATATATATTTGAGCAGGTACTCAAACCTTTGTTTTTTGTTTGTTTTAGTCCAGTGTCATATCTGTTTCTTCATACAGCACACTCCCTATGAACTGCTGTGTTCCAATATAATTACTATGTGCCAATATGATGACTCCATGATCATTGATGGAAATAATAGTTTATTACAGAAAACCTGGCATATTATTTAATTTTCCTTCTTCTCTCTTCAAGTTTCACCCTGAAATGTTCTTGGGATGATCTGGTTTAATTGGATCTCTTGGTAAGTTTTCAGTAACTCTTATTCTTCCTTTACCAAATCTCATGAAACAATATTTCTTAGAATTGTCTTCCATCTTCTTCCAAAAGATTTTCTTCCAAATTAGTTTATATTCTAAACCAGTGTTTTTTCCTACTTGTCATTTCTCTTCTTGGACATTTCTAGATTCTTTTGGTCTCATTGTGATGGTTGCTTTATATTGACTAAACTTTTGTAAAAGTTGTCTTAGTCTCTGTCAATGCCTGTTCCTTTGTCTACTTCAAATTTTCATTGTAAATAGCTAGTCAAATTGATAAATTGGAAGCTGTTATGATTAGTTTTGAAGTCATTTGTAAATGTGATTACTCAGAAATAATGGTGTTCTGTGATTTTCACTCATACAGAATCACTAAATAAGTATTACTGTTAAAAAGAGGTGGGTAGTTTTAGTACTATTGTCCACACTTTTTAGGTGAGGAAACTGTCAGGGCTCAGAGGAGTGATGTGACTTGCCCAATATCAATTAGCTAGTGAGGAATACTAGCAGGTATGTAATCAATGTTTTCCTTCCTCCATTATCCCAACTTATATTAATTTCTCAGCCCTTTCAATCTAGTTTCTCTCTCTAAGGTTACCATTGTTGTATAGCAGACTAAAGTTAAGGTGGTATCTTCAACAGAAGTGGTAAAATTTGGATGAGAGACAGGTTTTGAGAGAAAGACAATAGATTTTGCTGAGAATGCATTAAGTTTGAGATATTGATATCCAAGTTTAGATATCTAACAAAGCTTCAAGAGAATACCATACTCAATTGGATACAGAAATCTATTTTGCACAATAAAGAAATAAAAAGGAATGAGGATAAAAGGGACAGGGGTCTGATAAAAAGAGAGTGTAGATTGGGGAAGATTGTGATGAGAAGCAAAATATTTGTGGGGAAGGACAGGGTGGGGTGGGAGTAAGACAAAAACAAAAAAGGGGGGTAAACAAAGGAAAAATAGTATGGAGGGAAATACACAGAAACATGAGGTTGGATATGCACATCTAGATGTCTTTTCTACAAAGGTAATGATTGAACCAAAGAAGGAAATTGCAAACCACTCCAGTGTATTTTCCACGAAAACCCCATACAAGGACATGAATAGTCAGATATAGGGTATGACTGAACAACTAAAATACATGGAAAGAAG
Organism: Potorous gilbertii; assembly: GCA_028658325.1. Classification (NCBI taxonomy): domain Eukaryota; kingdom Metazoa; phylum Chordata; class Mammalia; order Diprotodontia; family Potoroidae; genus Potorous; species Potorous gilbertii. The sequence goes on from CM053769.1 coordinate 242,835,403, forward strand.
GGAAGATGATTCCAGAAGAACCTTGGAGAATACTCATGCTTAGAGATTGATGATATAGCAGAGGAGACTAAGAACAATGAGATTGATAGGATTAGAGTCAGGAGTCAAGAGAGGTGATAATATCTATAAGAGATGATTAATATTCAATTAATAAACATTTATTAAACATTTACTATGTGCCAGGCACTATGCTAAGTATTAGCTATACAAAGAAAAGTAAAATACAGTCTCTGCTCCCAAGGAGTTCATAATCTAATAGAGGAAACAAAATGTACATAACTATGTAAAAGTAAGTTAAATACAGTCTAAATTGAAATAATCCAAAGCAATAGAAAGATCAAATAAGATGACGACTGTGAAAAAGTCATTTTGTTTGGGAGTCAAGAAATCAAGGATCATAACTATAGAGCTAGAAGAGGATACCTAATCTAAACATCTCATTTTCTAGAAGAGGAAAATGAGGCTTGAGGTTCAACTTACCAAAAGTCATACATTAAAGTAAATGTCAGAAACACTAACTTTAGAGACCTAATGCTCTTTCTGCTATACAACAATGGTAACCTTAGAGAGAGAAGTTAGACTGAAAGGACTGAGAAATTAGTATAAGTTGGGATAGTGGGGGAAGAAAGCATTGATTACATACCTGCTGGTATTCCTCACTGGCTATTTGATATTGGGCAAGTCGCATTCCCTCTCTGAACCCTGACAGTTTCCTTACCTAAAAAGTATGGACAATAGTACTAAAACTACTCACCTCTTTTTAACACCAGTACTCATTTAGTGATTCTATATGAGTGAAAATCACAGAACACCGTTTTTTCTGAGTAATCACATTTACAAATGATCCCCAAACTAATCATAACAGAGAGTGTTTCAAGAAGTCAAAAAGAAACAATTCAGGTTTCATGGAGCTACAGTCAGGATTACACAGGATTTGGTAGCTTTCACTTTAAAGAACCAGAGAATCTGGAATATGATATACCAGAAGGGAAAGGAGTTAGGATTGCAACCAAGACTACCCAGCAAAATTGAATATAATCTTTCAGAGGAAAAAATGGATATTTAGCAGCATAGAGGAGTTTCAAGCCTTCCTAATTAAAAGACCAGAACTGAATAAAAAAAAAATTTGACCTCCAAAGGCAAGACTCAAGGGAAATATAAAAAAGTAAAAAAGAAACAAGAAAAGAGAAAATATAAGAAATTAAATAAATTAGTTTAAACTGTTTAGATTTATATATGGCAAGCTAATATTAGTAACTCTTAAGAACTTTATTGCTGTAAGAATAATTTGAAAGAGTATATATGTATAGACAGAGGGTGTAGATATAAGGTGACTTTTATAGGAAGATACCCTCCAAAAACAAAATAAAGGGGTGTGAAAGAAAATTGCACTGAGAGAAGAAAGGGAAATTGAATAGGGTAAATTATTTCACATTAAAAGTTCATGAAAGTGCTATTATAATGGAGGGGAAGATGAGGGCAAAGCTTAAACCTTACTCTCATCAAAATTGGCTCAAAGAGGGAATACCATACTCAATTGGATACAGAAATCTATTTTTCACAATAAAGAAATAAAACGGAATGAGGATAATAGAAGGGGGACAGGGGTCTGATAAAAGGGAGGGTAGATTGGGGAAGGTTGTGATGAGAAGCAAAAGGACAGGGTGGGGTGGAGGTAAGACAAAAACACAAAAGGGGGATAAACAAGGGAAAAATAGCAAAGAAGGAAATATATAGTTATCATGACTATAAATGTGAATGAGATGAATTCACCCATAACATGGAAGTGGGTAGCAGAATGGATTAAAAACCATAATTCTGCAATGTTTTTTTTTTTTTTACAAGAAACACATTTGAAGCAGGGTAAAGATAAAAGACTGGAGCAGAATTTATTATGCTTCAGCTGAAGCAAAGAAAGTGGGGAACTACATATTGCTGAAAGGTAGCATAGACAATGAAATCATATTATTACTAAACATACACACGCCAAAAGGTATAGCATCTAAATCTATGACGAAGTTGAATGAAGAAATAGATAGGAAATATAGATAGGAGGAAAGAGATAATAAAACTATACATCAACTTTTCCCTCTCAGAATTAGATAAATCTAACCAAAAAATAAACAAGAAACAAATTAAGGAGGTGAATAAAATTCTGAAAAAGTTAGATACGATGATCTCTGAAGAAAATTGAATGGGAATAGAAAGGAATGTACCTTTTTCTCAGCAGTAAATGGCACCTACAAAAAAACTGACCATGTGTTAGGATAAAAACCTTACAACTGAATGCAGAAAAGCAGAAATAGCAAATGCATCTTATTCAGATCATAAAGCAACAAAAATTACATTCAATAATGAACAATGGAGAGATTAAAATTTAATTAGAAATTGAATAATCTAATCCTAAAAAAATAAATGGGTCAAAGAACAAATCATAAAATAATCAATAATTTCATTAAGGAAAATGACAATGATATAATATCCCAAAATTATTGGATGCAGTCGAAGTGGTATTTAGGGGAAATTTTACATCTCTAATTGTTTACGTCAATAAAATAGAGAAAAAGCAGATCAATGAATTAGGCATGCAAAAAAAAATCTAGGAAAAAAACCACATCAAAAATCCCCAATTAAGCACCAAATTGGAAATCCTTAAATATCAAAGGAGAAATTAATAAAATTGAAAGTATGAAAACCATTTAGCTAATAAAGATTGAAACTGGTCTTATGAAAAACCTTGTCAGTTAAAGCTTTTCAAAATCTGACTTCAACTTCCATTTCTTGGCTTAATATAAACTGTTCCTCTTCATATACTGTATAGTCCAACCACTTTGGGCTCTTCACTGTTTCTCACATCTGATACTTCATATCTTGTCTGTGCATCTTTATCTGAGCCATCTCCCATTCCTGGAATGCACTATCTCATCCACTCCGTTAGAATCCCTATCTGTGAATTTCAGAATATGGAGTAAATTCAGTTCTCTGTGTGTAGAAGTGAGGGGTGGAGAGCTGCACTAGGTTATGGTTGTTCCTGTGTGTTGTTACATCATGCTGGAGAGTGAACTTAAAAGGTGAGATGAGAGTAATAGTAGGGAGCTAGGATCATATAAATTCTTCCTCCTTGTCCAGTGTGTTAGTGGTAGTGGGGTAAAAGAAAACAATCAGCATTGGAGAGAGTACCAAGGCATATTGTGTCTTCAGGCAGAGGCTAGATTTCCGTAAGCATAGAAGAAGTGTGAGAGGAAGGAGATCTAGGATGAAAGGAAGGTTATTAACAATATGGAAGAATTTCAGAAGATACAATGAAAAGAGATGGCAGAGAAGCATAGAGCCATATTTGTTGCTGAGCTCTTAACACTAATCCTGTGCTGATTCCCAGTGTCTCAATTAACATAGGTTCCCAAGTCAAGTGGAGTCACATAGGGTGTCTTCCCTGGTGGGAATGCAGGCTCCCATAAAGGGACATGATGGCCATGGGACCTTGAGGGATAGGCCCAGGGATATAAGAGGCAATTGAGAGAACAGGTTACCCTCCTGCTCAACCTTCAGTCAATTATCAGTGTTTAAGGTAGAGTTCCAGCAACTCTGTGCTAGCTCTGGTTCCACCTATATATAGAGGATCTGGTTCACATGTGTCTGAGACATCAGCTGGGCTGTCATGGACAAATTATTTCATCCCTTCAATACTTACTTCCCTTATTTATAAAACGGGAACTTTAGTTGCACTATCCATTGCACAGGGGGGTAATGAAGAGAAAGGTTTCAGAAAAACCTTAAAATGCAACATAAATATGCATTTTGCAATTGTCCTTGTGTTCATTATTTTTAGATGATAAGCTCCTTGAGGGCAGAGACATAGTAAATGCTTTATAAATGTCTGTTTGAATTTAACTATGGAGAATCCATGTCCTCAGCAGAAGTCACAGGGTGCTTAAAGCTTTTGCCCCTAGTTTTGTTGAGCTAAAGGGGATGATACAAATTCTATTCATAAACCTGGACTTTTTCTGAGCTGTAAATTTGACAGAGCAATAATTCTGACATTTGGCAAATTCAGCCTGAATTCACTGCCAGGTTTCTGAAGCCGAAGGCACCCATTCTTCAATGAACCAATAAAATTGAACAATTGTAAGTGGTTTGGACTTTAGAAAGAGGATTATTTCTTTGTCCTCATTTATTTACTAGGGTTGGAACAAGAGACTGTTCAACTTACTAGCTAAATATGCTGGCAAGGGGATTTTGTTTCCAAGAAGTGTTAGATGGCCTTGGTCTCTTAAACTCATGCAATCACAGACAAACCATTTATTAGGTCATTGCCCTTTAAAGGTTGAATGCATCATGGCTTGAGTTTCAATAGAATGAGATAGATATTTGAAATGAATATTGATGAGAGGCAGTGATCTGAGTGGATTATCAGGTTTGTAGGCAGTCACATAGGCTTAACTTCACTTAACTTCATCTCTAAACCTGGATTAGTATTTCATGCCTTCCAGAGATTTGCCATGGATTAATGAGAGGTAGAAGGTTATGATGGAAAAAAGCATTGTTCTGGGAGTCAGAAGACTCTAGTTCAAGTCCTGACTCTATGACCATCTCATGATATGCCCCCTTGGCAATTCACTTCAACTCTCTGGATCTCTATTTCTTCATATGTCAAATAACTTACTTTCCCATAGTGCTTCAGATTTGCAATATGTTTCTCCCACAAGAATGCTGTGAGGTAGGTAGTACAAGGATAATTATCTCCATTTTATGAATGAAGAAAACAAGGCTTAAAGTTGATAAATTGTTTAAGTTTACAAAGAAAAAGTCAGTGTGAGCCAGGATACTAAGATAATGGAGTTAAAATTGTTAGTGCCTTTACAGATTATCTATCCTCTCCCAATTTTAAAAAAAGAGGCAAAATATCTCACCCAACATTAGTAACTGGTATAGATAGGATTTGAACTTTCGTGCTTTTACTCTAAATACAGAGCTTTTCCAATACCACCATGGATTTGGGTCTGACATCTTTACTTAGTCAAATACTCTAGTTGAACTACATTATCTCTAAGGTCTCTTTCAGGTATAAATACTCCATGACTTTCACAAAGAGTATGAATAGGTTAGAAAAAAAATAAGAATGTGTGAATAATTAAAGGTATTAGGGTTATTTAACTTAGTGAATAAAAAAATATTGTTAAGAGGCATAATAACCCAATTGAAATTACGTGTATCTTCTTAAACAGAATACAATCTATCCTCCTCCAAATCTATTGACTAAATTTAGCGAGAAATAGGGGATTTAAGTGACAGAATGAGAACCCTAGAAATGTCTCTTTCAACCCTTGGCTTCCATAGATCCTATGAAAACCAGTATTTAAATAGAAAGAAAGGTAGTATAATGTGGTATAAGGACTACTGAATATGGAATCAGAGAAGTTGGGTTTAAGTCCCATTTTTTCCTCTTCCTAACAGGGTTACCATGGGCAAGTCACTTCCCTCTCTGGTCCTCTGTTTTCTACCTGTCAAATAAAGATGTTAGCTCTAAATCACATGAAGCCCTGGAAAACATTACTTAAAATTTAGGTTGTAGCTCATATCTAGGCTCTCCCCAAAAAAGAAGAGTTAAAATATTAAATATATAATAAAAATTAGGTATGCGACAAGTATTTATTTCCTCCATACCAAAAGGCTTTTACAGGAATGCATTAACAGAAGTTTAATGAAGAGTTGTTGTTTTGCCATTTTAAGTTGTACCTGACTCTTTATGACCCCTTTTGCAGTTTTCTTGGCAAAGACACTGGAGTGGTTTACCATTTCCTTCTCTTGCTCATTTTACAGATGAGGAAACTGACACAAACAGGGTTAAGTAACTTGATTAGTCACATAGTTAACAAGTGTCTGAGGCTGCATTTAAACTCAGTTATTCCTGATTACTGGACCAACACCTAACTACTGTGCCATTAACTGCCCTAATAAAGAATACAGTAATGTATAATTGCAATTATACTTTACTGTGGGGGTTAATTCTTAAAATATTAAGACATGACACATTGTTCATAAACTGCTGAATTGGCATTTTGAATTTCACCTTG
>CM053769.1:242841976-242858012 GCA_028658325.1 Potorous gilbertii
CTGATGAATGGGAAACTATTTTCCTCTGATTCAAACTAGGAAGTGCTCTCTTTAAATGCTACTTTATTGAGTTGGCTCTCCATATGGGTTTAGGAGGCTTTAAAATTCCCTAATACAGAGTCTGTTTGGATGACTTAGGTTCAGGTCTAACCTCAGACATAAAACCAGAGCAACATGACTGTAGGAAAGTAATTTTACCTCTCAGTGTCTCAGGAAGTGTCTCACGTTTCGCTTCTGTAGGAAGCCTTCAGACCCTAAAAAGATAACAGTACTGTAGAGAGAAAAAGAGATGGGTCTGTCCTCAGCCTTTTCTTCCTAGAAGATGAATCTGCCACCATGATTCAGAGGCCTCCTCAGCCTGGAAGATTTCTCTGTCTCTGTGGCCCTGCCTCTGAAAGGTCAATTCCTCCCAGAATCACTTTTTCAGGAAAGGACCCTGGCTAATCACGTTCACTCTTTCATTTCTTTCTAGGTGTCACTTCTGACTCCCCAGACTTCTTTCTCCACCACAACTCACTCTGCCCTCCTTCATCAGCTTTCTTTTATGGATTATTCTCTCTCTCCCATGAGGATGTACACTCCTTGAGGGAAGGGACTATTTTTTTTTTTTTTTGCTTATATTGTTTTTCCAGTACAGCACAGTGCCTGGCACATGGCAAACATTTAATAAATGCTTGCTGACTTAAGGACTTCTCACAATGATTAAATGATGAGTCTAGATTCCCCAAAACCTCAAATAGGAAAAAAAGCAAAATAGTACAATATCATACTCAAGTGCCATCTCTCCTCTAAATTATCATCTGAGTTGGGGGAAGGAGGAGGAGAAAGCTGTAAAAATTCTGTAGCAGAATCTGATAAGGGCTATTAAGAAAGTGACTTAAATAAAAAAAATTAAACTCAGTGGAATGATAAAAGGAAGAATACTGTGACACACAAAGGGAAAAAAATTCTTGTTTTGGGTCCTGTTGGACTCAGATTAGGAAGAATAATAACTAACATTTATATAGTGTGTATTATGTGCTAAGTATGTGCTAAGCACTTTGCAAATATGATCTCACTTGATGCAAGCGCTGTGATTATTCCCATTTTTACAAATGAGGAAACTGAGGCAAACAGGGATTAAGTGACTTGCTCAGGCTGAATTTGAACTCAGGTCTTTCTGGCTCCCTCTAGGCCTGGGAGTGCATGAACTATATCCCCTTTCTAGCCCTAACAATCTAACCATATTACATGTGCTTGATGAAATATACTGTTTCTTACACAAAAATCAGGAAGATGATTCTTCTTGATTGCAGGCCCAACACTCCATTCACTTCTTGGCCTAGCTCTCCTATTCTTTGAAGAGACCCTGATGTTACCCTATGAAATTTTGCTCACAGATGGGCAAAGACATCTAAAAACATCACATGCAGGAAGAAGGAGAGCTAGAGGGAGGTCATTGAGAAGGAAGAAACAGAATTAAAACATCCTTTGAAGGAGTTTAGTTAATACCTTAGGCTGTATTATCAGATAATATTGTAACAGGAGGGTATGGGAATCATTTGGATTATGTAGGTTAATTAGGGAGAAGGAAAGGCAAGGAAATGGAAATAAAAAGTAGAAATGGAGCCAGCAGCATAACATTCATTTTGCTTTTAGGGTGAAAGCTTTCTTTCTTTACCCTGTTAGTGTTTACATTTTGAGAATTAGGTTGGCCACCTCAATTGGCCCCCTCAGCCTTTCCATTTTTTAACTGAACATCTTAAAATAAAACCTATGATCAGTTGGGCCATTGCCTGGGCAATGGCTTAAAAAGTCAACTAAAATGCTTTCCAAGACGATTCATAATCACCTACATTCAGGGATGTGCTAATGGATCCATGAGTGACTGCTTGAGTTGTGTAGAATCTCAAATATCCCCCATTCTATCCTAGGGAATGCAAGCATGGGTAGCCAGGGAGTGACTAATCTATAGAAATATTTCTGCTTGTTACCCATTATGAACATTTACCTGATATGTCTATGAAAAAGAGAAAGGAGAGAAATGGAAGAACAGTTTTAGGACCAACTATTTACTAATTACAGTGGGACATCTATTTTAACAAGCCTAATGTTTTGAAGAATGCCACCTCTTATTCTTACTAAGTCTGCATTGCTCAACCTTGGATAGTATGAGGCAAAAATCAGTTCTGTTCTTTTGGAGGGATATAGTATCATCAGGGCCCAGTGATTGTTGACAGAAAGCCTGCCATAAGTTGAGGAGATAGTATTGTTTTATGGCAGCTCCTTAAAATAGAAGGCTTCCCTCCACCCCGTTTTAAAACTCTTAGTTTTCTTCCCATAGTAATTATTTGGTAAAGGGTTAGTTTTTTCCAATGTCCTGCTTTCTGTTATTGTACACCGGCATCCCAAGTGACCATGTTGCCTAATTATGTAACTGATAAAACTAGAGCATTTCTCCTCCCTGTGACATCTTCACCAGGGAAATTGTGAAAAGAAGGTTACTCAAGTCAGGAAGAGTGGGCGTGAAGGACTTCAGAACTGAAAAATTGTTCTCTTGCTCCTTCCCCCTTTTTTCTATGTGAAAAATGTTACCCATTTCAAAAGAGACTGTCTTGTGTCTTCTTCACTCCTCTTGGGGTTCCAATCCTAAGCAACATTTTAAATCTAGGCTGCCCTCTTCATTTCTTACAGAGGAGGAAAACCAAGTCTGAAGGGATTTAGTTGCCCAAGGCCAACCACTTGGCAATAATTAGGAGGGGAACTCAAGTCCTCTGACTTCAAATGCAGTGCTCCTTTCATCTACTGACATGACCCTAGTGTACTAGAGAGAAGGCTGGCTTTGGATCTAGGAAGAGCTGGGTTCCAGCCCAGACTCTGTTACATACAAACTATGTGACCAGAGGGTGCATTCTGGAAAGATGGCTAAGTACATCAGAAATTTCCAGACTCCCCAGATCTCCTCCACAGAGAGAAAATTGACATGAAATGAATGTAGAGCAGCAAAAATAAAGGGGTGACGTGGTTGTCCTTCTAAGACAACAACCAACATGCCAAATCGCCACTTCTAAGTACCCCAATCTGATTTATAAGATTGTGTTTCAGGTACTGGGCATACAAAGACAAAGACATTATTCTTACCTCCGAGAAGCTTACGCATTCCAAGGGAGGAGGAAAGTGGCGATATGACATATCCATTGATAAGTATAATATAAGGTCGGTTAATAACGGGACAAAGGAAAGAGATGATTATCAATTAGTACTACAAACTCTGGCCTGGAATCCTGGGCACCAAAGTTACCACAGATCTAGAACTGTACTCTTTGCACTTTAACTGAAGAAAGCAAAAAAATATTACCAAACGGCTAAGCCCTATCCAGAGCTAATGGCCTAAGGGAAAGAGAAGTTATTTTTTCCTGCCCTGCTTAGTACATGGTTCTGTTGTAGAAGAGTGAGATTTTCACCCCTGGATGTCAGTGGAAACAGAGAGAGATGGCTCAAGTTTTTAAGATGTAGCTAGTTCTGTTTATGTTGTCAACTGGAAAGGCTGTTCCTTCCAGAAGGTGCTCCTTCCAGAAGGCTGGTTGGGATTCCCCTCCCAGAAGTAGGTCTTTCCCGTCTTAGGTGATCTGGGCATGTGCCCATGTTCTATTGCAAGTATGATGTCACTGGCAAGCAGAAGCATCTGGGAAACCTCATCAATGTATAGACAATCCCTCTGGCAGTTGAACCCTTTGCTGTGCATTTTATGTCATAGTGGAAAATGATTTTGGTAAACACACATTTTTCTGTTTTATACTTCACTTGATTTAATATAGTCAGCACTCAAAGTTACCTCTTTGTTACATCTTTCAAGGAATCTTCTATGATTTTGACATATGCATAGGGTCTTATTGGAAGAAAGTCTTTAATGTGGTAATTTGCATTACTATTTTGAACTATTTATAGTAAAGAAATAAAATATTTATTATCTACACGTTTGTATTAGTTATGTGATTGTAAAAATGTAGTCCAAAGTATTATTTGTGAAGGTAAACTAGTTACTTTCTTCTTCATTCATTAAGCATGTCTTATGATAAGTATAGTATAGAGTATGAAGAGTGGACAATTTATTTATAATTTACCCTGTGTGTATCTGGTTTGTACATAGCTTGTCATCTATCCCTTTAGACTGTGACCTGTCTGAGAGCAAAGATTATCTTGCCTTTCTTTGTATCCTCAGTACTTAAGAAATTGCACATGGTGGGTGCTAGGTAATTGACTGGCTGGTATGTATAAAAATGTTGGTGTATAAGCTGCTCTCTTTTTCATGATGTTCTTGTCTTCTGCCCTTTGTAGCTAAACGCACTGAAAAGACCCTCTGTAATAAATGCTAGCATGTTTCCCTATTCTTTTCTTAACCCTTTACATACATACTGGCTTCTGATCTTTTCATTCCATCAAAACTCTTCTCTCCAACGTTACTAATGATCTCTTAATTGCCAAATTTAATAACATTTTCCCTGTCCTCACTCTCCTTGACTCTCCATAATCTTTGACACTAGTGATGACTCTTTTCTTCCTTGATATTCTCTTTTCTCTAGGTTTTGAGGGCACCTCTCTCTCCTGATTCTCCTCCTACCTATTTGACAATTCCTCCTCTGTCTACTTTGCTGGATGCTCATCAAGCTCATACCCTCTCTGTGGGTCCCTCTATAAGGGTAGGTGTCCCTTAGTGTTTGATCCTGGGCCCTATTCTCTTCCTTTTCTATACTATTTTACTTGGTGATTTCATAAGCTTCCATGGATTGTTAATATTTTTATGCCAATGATTCTCAGATCTACCTATGCTGCTCCCAAATCCCTCACAGTCTCCAACTGTGATCACACACATCTCCAACTGCCTTTCAGACATTCTGAACTAAGTGTCTAATAGATATCTTAAACTTAGCATGTCCAAAATGGAATTCATTATCTTTCCCTCTAAACTCTCCCTTTCAATTTCCCTATTACTATGGAGGGTAAACCATCCCTTCTAATTTCCCTATTATTATGAAGGGCACCACCATCCTCCCAAGTTGCAGACTTGCAACCTAGGAGTCCTTCTGGAGTCCTAATTATCTCTCATTCCCCCATAACAAATTTGTTGCCAAGGCCTGTTGATTTCACCTTTCCAACATCTCTCAAATATGTCCCCTTATCTCCCTACCTTCTTCCTTCTCTCTCCTACCATTCTAGTGTAGGCCCTCCCTCATTGCCTAAACTATGCCTAAACCATTTCAGTAGCCTGTTGTTGGACCTGCCTGCCCCAAATCTCTTCCAAACTTCAGTTCATTTAGCCACCAAAGTGATTTTTCTTAAAGAGCAGGTTCAACCATATCATCTCCACCCTCTCACTCCCACTAAAGTCTAGTGGAGTTTAGAATCAAATACAAAATGCTCTGTTTGGCATTGAAAAGCCTTTATAACCTAGCACCCTTCTACCTTTCCCGTCTTCTTATACCTTACTTTCCACCACATAATCTTTGATCCAGTGACACCATCCCCCTGGCTATGCCACAAACAAGACACTCTTTCAGGTCCAGATATTTTTCTCATGCTGCTTCCCAACTCTCTCCCTTCTTGGCTCTGTCTACTCCTAGTTTCCTGTAAATTCCAACTAAGTGTCTTCCCTCTATTAATTATTTCTAATTTATCCTATATATAGCTTGTTTTGCTTATTTTGCATGTTATCTTCCTCATTAGATTGTAAACTCCTTGAGGGTAGGGGACTATTTTCTGCCTCTTTTTGTATCCCCAACTCTGAACACAGTGCCTAGCACATAACAGGTATTTATAAATGCTTATTGATAGACTGATTGATGTTTTTCTCACAAATCCTTCATTATATGAATAATAAGCACTGTCCCATGAGATAACAAAATGTCTCATGAAATGCTATTTCTTACTTTAAGATACACAATCCAATTCACCTGACTCTGATAATTGCTTTTCTGAGGAGAACCCATGACCTTTGTATTTAGTTTCAAGTTTCTTTTGTCTTCCAGTTTCATTTATAGTGAGGATGCTAAATCTGATATAATTCCATTCCTCTAGTGGTAGATATGTCCACTTGCTACTCAGTGGGCAAGGATCTCAAATTTAGAGTACCAACAGCCAAGGTAATTTTTGCAAATGGCTTAAAAACTGAGATTCTTAGTACCTTCTGATGCCATTCTTTGTCACTTTACAACCATCACTGTACTAAATAGAAGATTCTCAAAGCACTGAGGGTCATATTGCATTTTTCTTTATTTCATGAGTTGCCATGACCAAAGAACAGCATGGCACTGTACTAGAGTCCTGGTTGTTGTGTTTGTCCTTTGTTCTTGAAGAGGACCATGACATCAAGATGATGACATGACTTATAGCTGACTCTGATTTGAGTGAGGGAGGGCTGTGCAAGGTCATCAACCTCACTGTCTTCTTCTGAGCCATCTGGGTCCAGTGGCCTGATATTCATCAGGATGACTGGAGATGGCCCAGGATGCAATATGAGACCTTGGCCCTTTTTGGCTAAGGTCCTATAGCCTTCTCACTTTGAGTGAGATACACCCATTCAATGAATAATAGACTTCTTTAAGTATTTACTCAAGGGATGGCCCCTTTAATAAAAAAAAAAAATCAAACTTGGAGGAGAAGACCCTCAGGGTTCCTGGGTACAAGAGAAACAGTTACTATTTAGCATTTATATTGACTCTGTGCTAGGTGGGTGGGGACCTGTTGGCCAGAGTGAGTTAGGCTTTAAGGCTTGATCTTTGAGCAAGAAATCTAGCCAGTAAACCCAAAGGAAAAAAGGCAGTGTACCTTCCCCTAGATAGAAGAGAGGAGAGGAGAGTTTTTCTCTCTCTTTTGTCAGCTTGTGAATTTGGGTAAATGACTATATCTCAGTGAATCTTAATTTCCTCAACCACAAAAAGTCTATAATAATCCTAATGCTATTTCAAAAGGTTCTTATCGATGTCATTCACCAATCATCTGTTAAGCATGTGCCAAGCCATGTGTCAAGAATTTGGGATGAAAAGAAAGTCATAGAATACTGTCCCTGCCCTCAAAGAGCTCGCAGGGAAATGGAGGGGATGATGCACACAACAAAATTGTACACCCAAGTTATATAGTAAGGAAATAGAAGGTAAAGAAAATGGGATAATGTAGCAAATGCTAGAGTTATGTGAAAAATTGCAATAATTTCAAAAAGTAAAGGGGAAGGAAGACATTTGGGCCATTCCACTTCTCTCAGTGGGGAGACTGCAGCAGAATTTGATCAACCATAGCACGATGTTTTGATCTATTCAGGCCCTAGAAAGGAGAATTAAATGGCCTTAGGCCAGTGTTTCAAACACTAGCTCCATTACAGAAGACTTGGTAAAATTCTACAACATCAATGCATGGGGAGGAATGGAAGGAAGGAATTCTAGAAGGAATACTGTCAGTGAATTTGAATCGGCAGTTAGTAGCAAATCATTAAGTGAACTATTTCTAGACCTTTAATTCTTCTTGAAGCTACACTGAAACCTAGTTTCTCAGGCCATTCATTCCCAGAGAAGCATCTGGGGAGTTGATGAAGGGAAGGGAGGAAAAGAGACAGGAGCAGAAGACAATGGGAAAAGAGGCGAGAAGAAGGGAAGAGAAAATATGGGAGAGGGTGCAATAAAAAATGGAAAGGTAAGAAGCAGGTAGTTGTTTGTCCCAGGGACTTTGGGAGTATAAATTTCAACCTCCCAGAAATAGTGCCCCAGATGCCCAGATGAAAGAATCATTAAGCAGGCAGTGGAGCCAAGCAGAGGAAGCCTGTCTGCTGGAAACCATCAAAGCCAAGAGTCCAGGCAAGAAGGTATGGAGCCTGCTAGCTTCCCCAACTGTGTGATCTCAGCAAGGAATAAACAGAAAGGTAGAGAAGTTGCAGAGAGAGGCCGCCCGTGGAGAGCAGTGGGAGCTGATTAGGAATTCACTCGGTATTTGCTGAATTCTTCACAGGAGGCAGCTGAAGCATTGTGCACAAGTGACTTGTGGTTCAAAATGTGATCAATAGGACGAAATAATGCTCCAGGTCTGTTTATCTCATTAGCCAGAAAGTGAGAAAAATAGACCTGGCTGAAAGAGAGGGCAGTGTGATAAGGTGCTACTTGGGCTTTGTACAGTGGAAGATAAATTTCAGGAAGAGATGCTCTCCTAAGCTGTTCCACACTGTAACCTATCATGTTCATCTTCTTCAGGGAAAGGGGATCTGGAGGTGAATTTACAGCAGGGGAAAGAAGGTTGGAAATGATTCCATCATTTCCCCTTCTTATTTTATCAATCATGGTCTATAGGAAACAATGATCAGAGGTGAATTAAGTTGAGAGCTTTTCTCCTATCTTTTGTAGTAGGGAGGCCAGGGATGGGGATGTCAGTGAGAAAAAAAAACTCTGTTGGGGGGGAGGCAGAAAGCAATCACAGGGAGTATGATTAGGGGAATAAACAAAAAGAAAAATGGAAGAGAAGAAAGGGGCAGAGGAATTATTATATGTTGTTGAGTTGTTTCAGTCATATCTGACCCTTCTTGACCCTGTTTGGGGTTTTCTTGGCAAAGATCCTAGAGTGTCTTGCCATTTCCCTCTCTAGCTCATTTTACAGATGAGGAAAATGAGGCCCACAGGATTAAGGAACTTGTCAAGGTGACTAGTTACACAACTACTATGTCTAGGGCCATGTTCGAACTCAGGAAGATGAGTTTTCTAGACTCTGGGACTGGTGCTCTATCCATTGTGCCACCTAATTGTCTCAATTACTCGTATAAATAATACTATAATAAAAGGCAACTGTGGTTTACTAGGGAAAAGCACTAGATTCGAGTCAGGAAGACGTGGGCTTAAATCCCTTCTTTGCCATTCATTAACTGGGTTTATGGACAAGTAGCTTTACCTCTCTTCATCTCACTTTCCTCCTCAGTTAAATGGGGATAATAGTACTTTGAGTACCTGCCTCACAATATTTCTGTGAATAACAAGTGAGATACTCTAGAGAAAGCACTTGGCAAACCTTAGAGAACTAACTTCATGTTAACTACTAATTTGTAAAGCTATGTAGTTCTCGATTGTTCTGCTAATGTCTGTTGACTGCATCACAATAGTTATGTGACTCTGGACAAGTCACATACTTGTTTGCCTCAGTTTCCTCATCTGTAAAATGAGCTGGAGAAGGAAATGGCAAAACACTCTAGTATCTTTGCCAAGAAAGCCCCAAATGGGGTCACCAAGAATCTGACATGACTAAACAAGTGAACAACAAAAACTTCTCTCTAGAGGCAGTTGGGTGGTGCAATGGCTAGAGTGCCAGATCTGGAGTTAGGAAGAATCATCTTCCTGTGTTGATGGCCTCAGACACTTATCTATGTGACCCTGGGCAAATCACTTAGCCCTGTTTGGCTTAGTTTCCTCATTGGTAAAACGAGTGGGAGAAAGAAATGGCAAACCATTCAGTATCTTGTGGTTCCAACCTGTGATTTGATCTGTGTAGGGAATTGTTTGTGTGGAAGCCCCCTTCACCAATGTAGCAACTAGTATTCTTGGGGGTAATTTTCTTTTTTTATTTTTCTCCCCTCCCTTTTATCATCCTCTCCCTCTTATCCTGTTCCTCTTTACTTTCTTGAAGGGCAAGGTAGATTTCTATACCCCATTGCCTGTATATCTCATTTCCCAGTTGCATTTTTAACATTTGTTCTTAAAACGTTGAGTTTCAAATTCTTTCCCTTCTTTCCTCCCCACCCACCCTCACTGAGAAGGTAAGCAATTCAATATAGGTTATACAAGTGTAGTTATGCAAACACCTCCATTACAGTCATGTTGTGAAAGACTAACTATATTTGCCTCCATCCTATCCCACCCCCTCAATTATTCTATTTTCTCCTTTGTCCCTGTTTCTTTTCTAAAGTGTTGGCTTCTGATTACCTTCTCCCCCAATCTGCCCTCCTTTCTATCATCCCTCCCTCTTATCTCCTTCCCCCCTACTAGGTTAAGATACCCAATTGAGTGTCTATGTTATTACCTCCTTAAGCCAAACCCAATGACAGTAAGATTCACTCATTCCTTCTCATCTCCCCCTTCTTCCTCTCCATTGTGAAACCTTTCTCTTGCCTCTTTTATATGAGATAATTTACCCCATTATATTTCTCTCTTTATCCTCCTTCCAATATATTCTTCTCTCCCCCTTAATTTTGTGTTTTAGATATCATCCCTTCATATTCAACTCACCCTGTGCCATCTATCTCTCTTTCTATCTCTCTGTTTATTTCCTCCAACTCCCCTAACACTGAGAAAGGTCTTATAAGTTACAAATATCATATTTCCATGTAGGAATGTAAACAGTTCAACGTTAATAAGTCCCTTATGATTTCTCTTTCCTATTTACCTTTTCATGCTTCTTTTGATTCTTATATTTGAATGTCAAATTTTCTATTCAGCTCTGGTCCTTTCAGCAAGAATGCTTGAAAGTTCTCTATTTTGTTGAAAATCCATTTTTTCCCCTAAAGGATTATACTCAATTTTGCTGGGTAGGTGAGTCTTGTTTTTAATCCTAGTTTCTCTGACCACCGAGATATCATATTCCCAGTCCTCTGATCCCTTAATGTAGAAGCTGCTAGATCTTGTGTTATCCTGATTGTATCTCCACAATACTTGAATTGTTTCTTTCTGACTGCTTGCAATATTTTCTCCTTGACCTGGGAACTCTGGAATTTGGCCACAATATTCCTAGGAGTTTTCCTTTTAGGATCTCTTTCCAGAGGTGATCAGTAGATTCTTTCAATTTCTATTTTACCCTATGGTTCTAGAATATCAGGGCAGTTTTCCTTGATAATTTCTTGAAAGATGATATCTAGGCTCTTTTTTTTGATCATGGCTTTCAGGTAGTCCAATAACTTTTAAATTAGCTCTCCTTGATTTATTTTCCAGGTCAGTTGCTTTTCCAATGGTGCATGTCACATTGTCTTCTATTTTTTCATTCTTTTGGTTCTGTTTTATCATTTCTTAATTTCTCATAAAGTAATTAGCTTGCAATTCCTTCATTCTAATTTTGAAGGGATTATTTTCTTCGGTGAGCTTTTGGATCTCCTTTTCCATTTGTATAAATAATGCTTTGTAAAGCATTCTTCTTCTCATTGGCTTTTTGAACTTCTTTTGCTGTTTGTTTTAGTCTATTTTTTAAGGTGTTATTTTCTTCAGTATTTTTTTGAGTCTCCTTAGCCATCTATTGACTTGATTTTCATGATTTTCTTGCATCACTATCATTGCTCTTTTCAGTTTTTCTTCTACTTCTCCTATTTGATTTTCAAAATCCTTTTTGAGCTCCTCCATGACATGCTACCAATTCATATTACTCTTGGAGGCTTTTGGTGTAGGAGCTTTGATTCTGCTGTCCTCCTCTAGTTGTATGCCCTTATCTTCCTTTTCACCAAAGTAAGATTCTATAGTCTGAGCTCTTTTACAATGTTTCCTCATCTTCCCAGTCAAACACTTCACTTCTAACTCTTTGTCAAGGTAGGACTCTGCTTCCAGTGGGGGTGGGGGTGAGGGTGGTGTACCATCCCAGGCTTCAGGGATTTTGTATCAGCAGCTGAATTGCTCACCATCTGTGGGCCCAGAACTCTGGAAGAAACCTCTGCTGCTCTTGATGCTACTATTGCTGCTGCCTCTACCACCACCACTCTCACCACCCTGGATCTGAGGCTGAATTGGCCAGATCACACTTTTCTCTTTCACCCAGGTCCCACAGAGTTTTTCCACTGATCTTTTTTGTCATTTATGGGTTGAGAAGTTTAGAAACTGCCACAGCTGCCAATGATTCAGTCCCTGAGTGCTGCTACAGACAGTTTCTGCTGGTGTGACCCATATTGGACTGTGTTCCAATCCCTGCTGGGTTCATAAGATCCTTCCTGTCAACTTTTCATCTTGTCTTGGGCTGGGAATTTGTTTCACTCTGTCATTTTGAGTGTTCTATAGCTCTAGAATTTGTGTAGAGTCATTTTTCATAGGTATTTGGTGGGCTTTGGTGGAGAGCTCAGGGAGGTCCCTGCTTTTACTCTGTCATCTTTGCTCTACCCTCTTGAGGGCAATTTTCTAAACCTATAAGTTAAGTGAATTAATTCATCTCAGAAGTATATGTCTCTAAGGTAGGATTTGAATGTAGGGATTTTTGACTCCAAGAGTGACACTGTGTCAAATAGCCTCTAAGTCTACCCATAATAGGTCTTTAATTAATATTTGTTGTATTGTATTATTCAAAAGGTATTTGTAGAGGGCTGTCCTCAAAATTTCTTCATCATGATGATGAGAATGATGATCCTGGTTCTGAATTTCAGTATGATTTTATTTGAGCAGATTTTTTTCTTGTTTATCTTAAGCAGCTAATTAAATTAAGGTTTTATATTAATTATATCCTCAGTGCTTAACATAGTGCCTAACACATAGTAGGTGCTTAATAAATGTTTGTTGGATTGGATTGGATTCAAAATTGTTTGTTGGAATAAATTTTTAAAATAAACGTTTATAGATATCTTTTATTTTTATGTCATTTAAATTTCTACCTGTTTTCTCCTCTCCTCCTCCCAGAGAGTCACACTGTATTACAAAGGTTTTTTAAAGGAAAAAAGAGAGGAAAAAAGTCAGCAAAACCAATCAATGCATTGACAAAAAAATCTGCCAATATATGCAGTCTTCAATATCTAAGGATATGCCTCCTACACACACACACACACACACACACACACACGTGCACACACACGCTCCTCTGCAAAAAATTTGGAGAAAGTATCTTTTCAATTCTTCTTTGGAGCCATGCCTGTTTTTTGCTTTGCTTTGTTTGTTATTTTGGCAGTTTTTCAGCATTTATTTTCTCTCATTTTGTGGTGGTTATTGTTCACACCTACATTGTAATAGTTAATGTCTCTTCCTGTCCTTTCCCCCTTTCCCTCCTCTCCCTCCTCTCCCCCTCTCCCCTTACCTCTTATCTCTTTCTCCTCTTTTTTGTCTCAGTTTCCCAACCTTGCAACCTCCATTCTATCACCTGGACCCCTCCACAAAAGAATCACCATCTCCCTTGGCAAGTGGTGATCCATATTGTAAATATATCTATTGAAGACTTCCTGTGATCTGCATTTAGACAGACCCATATGGACATACATAAAGTACATTAGTAGCACACGTACTTCACTTCTGTATTCAACATAGCCATAAGTTTTTAGAGTACAGCAATATTCCATTACATTCATGAATCACATTCTCCATTAAATTACTATGTATGTGTTTTGTATCTTGTCTTGTATTTTCTCATTTGTATTCATGTGATTTCCCTCTGCCTCAGTAAAATGCAAGTTCCTCGAGGCCAGGGACTGTTTCATTTTTGTCATTATAATCCAAATGTCTAATACAGTATCTCCTGCAGAATGGGCACTAAATAAATCCTCATCTAAATAATTAATTAAATTGAATTAAAATTAATTAAATTGACTCTACTAAGTTATAAAGAGGTTACTCTCTGTGTTGGAAGAAACAACATTTCCACTCACAAAAGCACAGATTCTTGAAGTATGAAAAATGAATCTATAGAATAAGTTCTCTTCTATACTTGCCACATAGCTCATCTGAAAGCATCATTGTGCTTATTCATAACATGCTAACAACACCTTGAACTTTCTCAGATCTGACTTAAAATGTCCCCATAATGAGCTACCTAGCAACCCAGAGTCAATCACCTTAGCATGTCAACATTTTCCTTTCCAGAACATATTCAACTGGCTTAGTCATTTAATTGCAGAAATAGAAAAGTAAGACTTTGCAGAAGGTCAGTCTAACATTAAGTGAAAAAGCTGACTCAAATTTACCTCTATAATGAAGTGTGCTGGAGACATGTGAAAAGAGTCACAAAGCCTTGTTAGGAAAAAGGATTAGATTAATAGATGGGAAGGACCATAGATGCCTCTTTATTTGGGAAACTGAGGCCCATAGAAGTGAAATGTAGGCATTCAAATATATAAAACTTCCCCTAAGAGCTGCCTTTGCAGTATCCTATAAGATTTGGTAGGTTGTCTCATTATTGTAATTCTCTTGAATCAATTGTTGATTGTTTCTATGATTTGTTGTTTAAGCCACTCCTTCTTTATGATTAGATTATTTAGGTTCCAATAAATTTTTGGTTTGTTTTTCCATGGCTTTTTATTACATATAATTTTTATTGCATCATGATCTATATCTTGGTGTTGGCACTTGTGGGCTTCACTCCCCTGGGGCTCAGGATCTTCTCCCGGTTTGCTGAGACAGGTGGGATAGTTCTGGTCCTTCACTGGTTTCCTTCATCCACAGCAAGAGGGACCCTCCTTATCTACTTTCCTAGCTTCACAGGCTAAGAGACTGTTTACCCCTTCTGTTGCTTCCACTGTTCCAGGATTTATTGTGGGGAGATATTCTTTGGGCTCTTCAAGATCAACAAGGGGAGGGGGATAGCAATTACTGATCACTTTGCCATCTTGCCTCCCAGAAGTCTCCCATACAGAATAATTTTTAAAAATTAATAGAGAGGGAGAATACTGGCAGTTGGGGGCATACAGAAAAAAAAATAATCTTTGTCTATAAGGTGGTACTTGAGCTGTATCCTGAAGGAAGGAATCTATAACAACAATGGCAAAGAAGTTCATTCCCAACTATGAAGAATGAGGAAGAAGATGGCCATATGAGGAACAGAGAGAAGACAAAGTAGCTGAACTGCAGGGTGCTTCAAGCATCTGGTGCTACTGGGACCCATCTCAGTTTAGGAAAAGAGACCCATTGCTTCCTAAGTATAAAAACCCATAGCAACAACAATAATGTTAACAACAGTATACATTTATATAGTGCTTCAAGATTTACAAAAACTTCATGACAGAATAATTGAATCTTATTGCTGAAAGAGACCCCAGTGACCATATAGTCCAGCCTATACTGGACAAAATATACCCTGCTCAATTCCCTTGGTAAGTGGTTATCTTACCTTTGTTTAAAGACTTCTACTGAGGAGGGAACTCACTAAGATATTTTTTATCCTTCTATCTATCTATCTTCATCATCATCATCATTTACTAAGAGCTTATTCTTTGTCAAGCACTGTGCTAAGCAGTGAGAACTCCCACACACCCCAAGAAAATCTCTACCCTCAAGGAGTTTATATTCTCATGCAGGAAGGGAAAACAGACTCCCAGGCAACCCATTCCATTTAAAAATAGCTCTAATTATAGAAAGTTTTTCCTTACATCATGTGAAACTTGCCTCTTTATAATATCTACACATTGTTTCTTTTGGCCTTTTGAGGCCAACTAGAGCAAGTCTTATCTCTATTTTATATGTTAGTTTTTAAAATCCTTACAGTCAGATATATCTTACTTGAGCCTTCTTTTCTCCTGGACATCTATCCCTCATGCTTAGCTGATCCTCCTCTGGTATGGATTTAAGACCTTCATCATTCTTTCAGAATACCTGTGGATGTGCTCTATCTCATCAATATTCTTCTTAAACTGTGGTGCCCAAAACCAAAGATAACATTTCAGTTGTAATCTGATGAGAGCAGAGTATGCTGGTGTTATAGCTTCTTTATTCCCTGAAGGTATCCCAAACTCAAATAGTAATCAATTGCTTGGACATGATAGCAGGAGATCTCCAGTGGAGTGTCTCAGAGATCTGCACTTGGCCCTGCATGATTTAATAGTTTTATTGGTGACTTAGATAAAGGTATAAATAGTATAGTCATCAAATTTGCATATGACACAAAATTGGAGTGTTGGCTTACACACTAGATGGCAGAGTCAGGATCCAAAAAGATGTGTGTTCGTCCTTCATTGCTGAAGAAGACCATGCCATCAGAGAAATGATGACATGGCTTGCACTTGATTTTGTTTTGAGTGAGGGAGGGCTGTGCAGCTCACCAGTCTCACTTCTCCTCCAGAGCCATCTGAATCCAGCGACCAGATATTCATCAGGATGACTGGAGATGACCTAGGTAGAGGCAATTGGGGTTAAGTGACTTGCCCAAGGTC
>CM053769.1:242858512-242872151 GCA_028658325.1 Potorous gilbertii
AGCATGGAAAACGGCACTTAGTCCAGTCAGGGTGATCTGGAGGCTCAAATCTGATCATGAATATAAAGTTGCTTTGTAAATCACAAAACTTTATACAAATATGAATTATTAGGACTATGTGATAGTAAGATTCTACTACAAAACACATTAAAAATAAAGAAATTTCAGTTGTCATCTCTCTTTAGTCCCAGGCTGTTAGGGTGTGATCATTTGCTTTCTGAGTTTTATTCCTCATTTGATGGCAGTCTCCCTGAGCCAGCATTTCTCCATCTGTACATGTGAATAAAAATATTTACCATTACCTATCTCACAGGGGTATTTGGGAGGATTAATGTTTTATGTTTGTAAACAACTTCAGTATATTCACATAAAAATTGTTATACAAGTACAACGCGTTTGCCTTCTTGGAACAAAGAACGTGATGCCATTTTGTCAGGGGAGAGTTTTTCCACAAAAAGAACACAACTTCTTCTAACTCCCATTGGCTCTGGGGATTGATATCATCATAGTGCTTACTGAAGGAGAGACAATAGCAGGAGTGCCTGCTGAGGGCATGGCACCCAGCTGGGAGGTTCTATTGTTATTTTGGTTGGGAAAAGGGGGAAAGGGGTTTATTTGAAAATAATTCAAATTCACCAAAGGACAAATTGGACATTGATCAAATAGGAGAGGAATGCATGTAAACACAGCAATCCTGATGTCGTTGCTCAATAAATTGCTTACCTTTGGAAGAGGCATAAACTCCTTCAAGCTACTGGAATATCCAGACTACTTTAGCCAGCAGCTACACAAACAAAGCATTTTGGGAATAAAACATAAGTGAATCCTGTAAGAACTAGCTATTTTGAAAATAGCGAGTCAATAACATTTCTTTGCAGGGGATTGAATTCACCTAGTTGTTTTCATAATAACTGGGTGCTAAAGTTCACCATTGTTCCATCTAAACACACCTAAAATCAACCATTTGGACTGAATTGGTTTATTGTTTGATGAAGTGAATAGTCGCAATCAGTCAAAATGGTGGAACAAGCTATGCGTATAACCATAGCTTATCTGTGTTCCCCATGACTACTTGCAGTCCAAGTACTTTTAAACTGGGCTGGCTTACTGGTAGGGCCCACACAAATGAATAAAAAAAATCCCCTTGTCTCAAAGTATTTCTTGCCCCCTACAAAACTAAACTGAAGGGAGATCTGTTCTGTAGAATAGAGTAGAACAGAACTACAGCTAAGGAGGAGGTGACTTGGGTAAACCTTGGAACAAACACAGGGCATGGAAATTTACCATAATGATTCTAAAAGATGGAAAATTAAAAAAAACGCTGTTATATTTTGACAACACTTTCATTCCTTGGGCAGAGTAGATATAAATGAACAAGGAGAGTTAAACTGGGAAGCCACTAGAGATCAAGCTTCCTCTCTCAGCAGCTACACACCAAGTGAGCTCACCTCTGCCTTGGGTTTCCCGGACAGGGACTTCCCAGGCAGTGACCTTACAGTGCCATGGGGTCTTCACTCATTGGAGGCCTGAGTCCCAGGATATCTTTCTCCATTCCTAGGACAATGTCTGGAGTCTCTCTTTCAATAGGGTTTATGTCACAATCTCTACCACCTACTGCCTAGTGCTATCCTGAATAATTTGAGTTAAATAGCTTCTTCTAAGGAATAGTTTGTGAGGCTTGCCATGTGTACCAAAATTGTTAGTTATAGCTCTGGAGCTGAATCATTCTTTCTGAATCTGATTGAGGTGATATGAAACCTGATGTTATTCCCAAAAAGCACTCTGAATAGGCCATCTAGTTTATGTGACCATGTGCAAGCCACTTAACCTCTTTGAGACTCATTTCCCACAACTATAAAATGAACTACATGATTGCTATTGTCCCCTCCGTCTCAAATATTCTATAAATATTTAATTTCTACACCTCATTCAACACCCCCTGGCAAGATAGGTCCGGTAAACATGATGAATCAGAAGACACAGTACAAATATATGAAAAGAGCCAACACTCATATTAATCTGTCAATACTGCCATCTTCAAATTTAATATAAGGAACAACCTTGTGTAATATGTTTCCTCATTATCTGGACCTCTAGTTTATTGAGACCTTTCTGGTCAATTAATATAGCTTCAAGTGAGACCTCCAGAACCTCTTGTATATCTTTATGTATGTTACAGCTTTTATTTATATGGGAGATGGAATGAAGTAGCCTTGCTGTTTCAAATTACACACTGAAAAGAAAATAGAAATATATATGGAATAGGGATCTCCAGATTTTCTAGGTTTTCATATGTATGAATTATGTTTAGTCTTAATTGATCTAGACATATGTATATATGTGTATATATATGAGTATATATATATATATATATATGCATACACATATACATATACCACATAGACATATGAGTGTACGTATATGTGATATCCCAAAAGTCGTGATGAAGTTTTGAGTTTCAATACCTCAAACATATCATATACTGTTATACTGTATATTAATAATATATTATGTCTCAGAGCCCATTTGCATGGGAGGCTCTTCATTGGGAGAGATTGTTTATTTAATACTCCCTGCCTGCCTGAGGAAAAATTTGGTGAGAACTTGGAAGAAGAGAGATCCTGGTCTTCTAGCTTCCAGCTTCAGGAAATATATGTGACTCCAGATTCTCTTCAGGTCCTTGAAGAGAGAAAAAAACTGGGAAGAACCCAACATGTACAGGAATTAGCCCAAAGATCTCATTCCTATCCTTAACTTGCTACCCTAGAGACTTCAAGGAATTTCTACTTGGATGAGATCTGGAAATTTTCTCTTGGTTGAGCTTAGGTATTTTGCTCCCAGTGGGAAAACTAATTCATTCAGTGTATTATTTTTGTACCCATTTGTACACTCTTTTTTTTCTGTTTGGTATTGGCTTATTTGTATGGTATTCTTTTCTATTTGCCATATGTGTTCATTATGGGACTAGTATTTGACAAGAAATGGTCAAGTTTGGGGAAATTCTCCCCGCTTTAAGGGATAGCAGTCAAGAACTCAGTTTGAACCTAAAAGTTATTTCCCTAGACAAACAATATTTAGGGCAATGGACAGATATAATTCTAACTCAGTACCTTTTTTTCTGAGGAGAATAGAGTGTCTTTCCCCTTTAACTCCTACCTCCGGCTAGCCTCTTAGTAAGAATCAGTTTCCTTCCGAGAAGGGTAGGTGAGGGAAACTCTAGAAATATATTCATGACTCCCTTCAAGACACATCTGAAAAGATCTATGGACACACATAACCTGCTTAGACAAAATACTACTTACAATTTTATAAAAAAAAATACGTGTGTGTACATGTGTGTGTATTTATAAATGTAGACAGATAGATGAGATGAAGATAAATGTTAATATGGATATACATACTCCCTACAAGTATTTCCTTTACCAAGAACAATAAAAAACTAATGGGCACCTCTATCTTACCCCGACTGGAAATACAGGAGTTACTCATGGACAGTGTCCCACTCCAATCAGCATGGGACTTTTGACATATCTATCTCTGATCTGGATTGGTTCATCCTTCCTTAGGCAATCTAGTGTTCTCCCTTCTCCCAAGGACTCATCAGATTAATGCCAACTTTAATTCAGACACCTGTGATTAGACCACTTCAACTGAGAACTCCTGAACTAAAGAGATCTGCCATTTTCAGTTTCCCGGGTAGCAGGAATTACAAGCATATACCACCATACCCTTTTTCTGACTTATAGGAGTTTGAATATCAACAAACAGCCAGTTCCCTAAGAGTCTTCTTCCCCCATCACATTCCCTCCCACTAACACGAAGCAGCACCAATCCCCAGTCCAGGTCCCTTGTTCCAAAGTCTAGTCCTACTAGACTCAGATAGGAACCCTAAAAACTCACCAGATATAAGTGGCTGGGATACGCCCTTTCCATCCAGGGTCCAGGTAGTTCATAATTCCCACACAGGGCCCCAGAAGACACAATCCATTTCTATTCTCCTTGACTTTTCTCTATTGCGAGTGTGCCCTCAATAAAGCTGGTTTATTGTACTATCATGTTGTATGCTCCATTTTTCCTTGTACTGGGCCTTCTCATCCAGAACGTTCCTTAACCAGCACCATGACAGTACTATAGGTATTGTTTCCTTTACTTTAAAGATGAGAAAACTAAGACTGAGAGGTTAATTGTTCATAGTAAACGTTAGAGGGAGGATCTGAACCCAGGTTCTCTTTACTCCAAGTCCACTCCATTCACTACCACTACACCATTCTGCCTCTCCAAAGTAACCAGTTTTTTACTGCATCATAACATATTTAACCAATGTATCATTTAGTGAAAACTATCTACATGAAGTTATTTACTTGATTCTCTTGTTTTCCCTTTCTATCAGGGGAAAAAAAAATCATGGATTTAGTCTTGGCCCCTCCCAGGTATCTTTTGCTCCCAATTTCTTATGCTTTTGTATCAAATTAAATTAACTAGTTGAATACTGACATACCACAAATCAATAGTAGACTCAAATCCTTAAAATATTCATGTGTTGGAGACCTCTTGGGGAAAGCATTCATGAGTATAGATTAGATTTCCTGTCAGGACATTTGGAGATAAATTCACTTCAATCCCTGGGTTTTTCCTCTCTATCTCATTCCCAAAACTCCACAATTCCTTCACACATGATCAAATACTGACTGCACCAGAGAACACTGCACTGGGCAAATATTTGATTTACAAATAAGAGGTTAGAAAGAAGGTATAGAAATGTCCATAAACCTTGTGCTTTGCTATAGTCAATTATTAAGGTACATACAGATAAATTGGGTTTAAAAATATTCTCAGGTGACTGAAATTGAATGGAGTCTGATAGAAAAGGAACAGATATAGTTAAAAATGTGGAGAGAACAAGTGACCTGGGTTCTAAGCCTGGATCTGCACTCACTAATTTTGAACAACTCATTTCCCTCTTTTCAGCTTGTTTCTGTATCTGTATCTGTAAAATGACAATTTTAAACTAGATTCTGTCTAAGGGTACCTTCTAGCTACATCCTTCTGCCATTTTGGAATTCTAGACAAAAGATAGTTTGATATGAATAATTCTGTCCAGACAAAAGGTACAGCTTTTGAAACCTCAGGACAAACACAACCTACTTGACCCTTCCCTCCCCACAGACACTTTTATCCACCCCCTCTTTACTCAGTCAACGTTTCTAGCTTTCTCCAAAACCAGACCCACAGGCATCGTGCTTCTCTTATGCAACATTTTATTTTGTGCCTAATGCAATTGTCAGGTAACTTTATATATTTTGCCGATGTTTGTGTCTCATTATGAACGCACTTTATCTAAATTTTAGATCTCTCCCAATGCCAGACACAGTGTTCTGCATACAGGAAGCACTTAATAGATATTTGTTGAATGAATGAATCTTTAAAAAAAATTACTATTCTACCCTAAATAAAAGGACTTGATATTTTTGTAATAAACTTAGTCTGTTACGTTCTCTCTCCTTCACAGACTGGGAGGAGCAGGGTAATTTGAATGTTTAATTGTATAATTATTTGATATTGCATTATTTTACTTCTTAGTGTATAGTTCATCAAAGGAAGGGTAGATATGGACTGAGCCCAACTCAGTTTTGATGATTCTTTCTGCGCCTCAATAGAGAGGGTACTGGAATTGGGGCAGGAAGACTTAAGTTCAAATCCAGCCTCAGATATTCATTAGCTTTGTGATCCTGGACAATCATTTAATCTTTCTATCTCAGTCCTCTCATCTGTTTAATAAAAAAAAGAGGGTAATACATGTGTCCAAGGTTGTTATGAAGCTCAAATGAGAAATTATTTGTAAAGTATTTGCAAATCTTAAAGTACTATATAAATGCTGGCTATTATTACGTAACAATACTCCACCTACACAAATAACCCCTTGCCATTTCCTTCTCCCCTTTATCCCAGTTAATTGAACATCTAATCCTGATCACCTTAGCAATAGGAACAAATTAATTTAAAAAGTAGTTTATGGTCAGCTGCTACATGCTCTTTTCCTACATAAAAACTTCAGGTCTTCCTTAGGTGCCACTTAGAAGTAAACTTCCCTGAAAAGGAATTGTTCTCAACCAATTATCATACAACACCCAGTGAAAATTCCCATGTGAAGGGAGCCATGGTCTAGGCTCTTTCCAACATGTTGACTCAGATATTCTGGCTGAGAAGTTAGTTGCACTATAAAAGTCTTCCTTTGTAATTTCACATGTCCGTGACTATTTTTATCTCCTAAATTAGACTATTAATTTCTTAATGGTAAAAATTATATGATCTATTTTCTTTATATCTCCCACCCCCACTCCTGCCACAACCATATATTATAGCATTCTTCAAGCATTAGATTCTTGGCAAATACTGTTGCCTAAATGATACAAGAGTTGAAGACCTAGTATAGATAAACACCTCCCAAAGAGGCTTACAGTTGCCTATAGTTTAAAGTAGTGGTGGGGAAACTGTGGCCCTCTACATCCTCAAATGCAGCCCTTTGACTGAATCCAACCTTAACAGAACAAATCTTAGAGGCCTCATGGCCATAGGTTCCTCACCCTTGGTTTAAAGGATTTTTATCAATATCACTACCATAAGACTAATGCCAAGATGTATCCCTTTCATCCATTTATTCATTCACTCATCCAACAATCATTTATCAAGAATTGTTCTTAAAAATCCTCACCAAACCCTACCATCCTCTCAAGTTATTGCCTCTTTTCTCTCCTCCTTTTCTCAGCCAAACCCCTAGAAAACAATTGTCTACACTCACCCACCCCATTTCTAATCCTCTCACTTTTCGATCATCACTCAACTCAAAATACTCTCTAAACTTAGCAATGACTTCTTAATTTCCAAATCTAATAACAGCTTCTCAATCATTCTTCTGGTCCTTTCTGTAGCATTTTATACTGCTGTTTATCCTCTCCTCCTGAAGATTTTATAATATTGCTTTTCTTTTGGTCTTTCCCCTACCTGTCTGAGAATTCCTTAGCCTCATCTGCTGACTTATCATCCATATCCTGTTTCCTAGCTCTCTGTGGGTATGTCTCCAAAGGTTCGATGATACTCTCTTCCCTTCACCAGTTCCAATGGTTTTAATAATCATTTCTCTGTTGATGATAACGAGATCTATATATCCTACCTTACTCTCTTCTGAGCACCAGTCTTGCATTCAAAAAAGAGAGAGAATAAATTCTTCAGACATCTTCTAAGAGAGGACAGGTGACCCCTTGTTGGGCATATTTTAATAGGCATTCCTTTCAGTTATAGGTTGGACTAAATGACTGCTAGTGTCCCTTTCATATTTCAAATTCTGAGATTCTGTGATTTCACATATATGACCCAGCTTCATCTCTTTCTCATACTTGATTTAGAACATAGTTCATTCTTCTTCTGCAATGTCTGTCCAAGACACATAAACATACTGATGATCTAGCTCAATAGCTGTTGAGTCAAGAGGCACACCATTTTCTGTATGAAAAGGATATTACACTCTACATTGTTTTTTTTCCAGAGTGGATGGTTAGAACTATTTCTTTATAATGCTATTGATTTTGCTGAGGAGACTTAATAATGTTCTGGGATTCAATGTAATTTAGGTCATAGGTGTCTATGAATGGAAACATTTGGAGAACCTAACCATCAATAGCAAATTTTTCTTTTATTTTGACTCCATATGGGGAAGTCCCAGCAGTATTGGTAAACCCCTTAGCTAGATCTGTGTATCCTTGTTTGACACCTGACTTCAGCAGATGATCATATAAAATCCTCATTGTAGTCACAGATGTTATACTCTTGTATAATTTGAATGCATACATGGGAGACACATTGACTGAAGAGAGCCTCCAAGGCATCATTTTGTTTTATAAAATCAAAATCTTTTTCAAAAATTCCTAGAAAGGTAAAATAATAAAAATAAGTTTTTAAATATAATTTCTAATATTTGTAAGAACAGGATTGTGTTCCTGGGCCCAAGAGCAATGAGATGGAGGATTATATATTTCCTCTAGTCTTCATGACCTCTCAAATCTCTCCAAAATAGGAATTATGTGCAAGAGGTAACTGTCCCCGTGATCTACAAAACCCAAAACATTAAGAAAGTAATGAACCAATGAATCAGCAACAGAGAAGGCTCATCCCTACATGTTCATTTAGCACTCTTTCCCCTACCAGCCACCATACTCTGACACAACTTTACAACCCAGTCCACTAGTTACAACATGACTCATCTTCCCTCCCACCCCTCAATCTTACACTGCACCACAGAGGTAGAGGTATAGGCAGCAAGGAAGCTTGCTATGCCTGGGATAATAGCCTTACAGCATACTGTGCTGCAACAGTGCTTAGCTAGAGAACTGAGGAACATAGGCAGGGCACTAGCATGTGTGGAGCTCTAGCAGGCTTGAAGAAAAGGAAACCAACATCTGGATGAAGTCATTTCTCTCCCCCTAGAAGTCACTTGGGTCAGAGACTGAGACCAGTATAAAATTAATTCTCCAGTAGATAGGAGGAAGCCAAGACAGTTTTGAGAAACAACCCTCAGAAAAACTGCAATCAAAAGGGAGGGAGTCAGAAAGTGAGCAATATGAGGATAGAGAGAAAAATAATTATATTACTAAAGATCTCAGAAAGAAAACAACTGTTCTTGTCTCACTTTGTCTCTCCTTGAAAACAGAAAAACCACCAGAACCAAAAGATAAACTAAACTGAAGGAAATATATCCTCCCAAATATTTTGAGAACAATCATCTCTGAATAAATTTTTCAAGTAAAATTAATCAACGCCTGATAAGACAAGAGAACACAGATCCACAGCATGATGTTTCTAAATGGTTCAAGAGAGAAATAAAAACTGTGAAAAGAGAATTTATGTCTTGCCTGGCAGAAATAATTGGCAGAATAACAGATAAACAAACTTGAATCCACAGTAGTAAATCTTGTTAAATAAAAAATAGAGAACAATGATTGGGAATGCAAACACACAGAAGTGAAACACAATCTGGAAGAGAAAGGCACTATGGTTTTTGAGTGTTGGAGGAGAGGAGAGGGAGATTCTGGTATTCTTGCTGATTATAGTGACTCATTATATCATGATAGTGCCCCTGGGTTTTTGAAGACAATGATAAAAAAATATAGGTTCTGTCAGGGCCGACCAAGCTTAAAAGATTTTGATTATAAACCAACTAGTGAATAATGTAACTTTTGTCATAGGATCAACCTAAGTGATTCATCACCAGAAGGTAGACACATTTTTTCTTTTTGCAATAGCAGTTCATCAGATTTTTAAATAATGTATATCAGAATTACATGTTTTATTGGTCAAAAGAGAATCTATATAGAAAAGAGATGGGTCCCTGAAATATTGGAGTATTAGTTCAGAATAAAGCATAGCTCTGTCTAGGTTTCAGGTAGGCCAAAATAGTCTTACAGCACAGCAAAAGGTAATGAGAGGAATATAGGCATCACAACCATACCAGTCCTATTTATATTTTCTAATACTACAAGTATCCTATTAATGTAACATCAGACTTCAAGAAATGGATGCTGGGCAGAAGTTCCAAAGAGACAAATTTGGATTTCGTGTCAGGAAAAGCTTCTCAAACATAAGCTATCTAGAAATACAATAATCTGCCTTCATAAGTGATAGGTTCCCCCTCACTGGGATATCTTTAAGCAAAGCCTCGATAAGTGTTTTGAAGTTATGTTGTAGAAAGGAGTCTTTGTTTTTTTCAGCATGAGCTGATCTGAATGGCCTTTGAGGATCTGTCCATCTCTGAGATTCTGCAACTTGGATTAAATCCAAAAGCAACCTATTTATTACCTACCGAGTTAATATTTAAATATTTTTTGTCAACTTTCCAGAGAAATGGGAAATGGGAAATTATCAAGACATCCCTAAAAATTCTACCAGGGGAATTACAGAAATTTTCCAATTCTTTGATTTCACATTAACCAATGTGGCATAATAGTAAATGGCAGTTCAAATCTTAGCTTCTTCCATATGTATCTGTTTCTTAAAAAGGAAGAAGTTGGGCTACATGATCTCAAAGGTCTCTTCCAAATAAACAAGAACTAGGTTTACCAACCCCATTTCAAAAATTCCATAAACTAATCATCAGTTCAGTAAGATTAAGTCAATTGCCTGGGATCACCTAGCTAGCAAATCCCTAAGATATGATTTAAAGCCAGGTCTTCTTGATTTTAAGTCCAATAATTGATCCACTATCACATATTTCTTCTATCAGGTTGCTGCAAAGGTTACCTCTCTCTTTGGTTTATAATGCAACAATAAAAGGAGAGGAGAAATAGAAGGGAAGGAAAGAAATAAGCATTTATTAAAAGCCTATCATATGCCAGGCACTGAGTTAAGCATTTTAGAAATATTATGTCATATTTTATCCTCATAACAACCCTGGGAGGTAGTTTCTTTTATATCCTTCTCATCTTTACTGTTGAGGAAGCTAAAGGAAACAGGTTAAATGACTTGGCTAGGGTCACAGGGCCACTAGCATCTGCGGTCACATTTGAACTCAGGTCTTCCTGACTCAAGGCCCAGCACTCTATTAACTTTACCATCTAGATGTCTAGGAGAAGAGACAGAGAGCAACAGAAGAGAAAAGGAAGAGAAGAGATCCCAAGTATAAACTCAAATGGCTGAAAAATATATTCTTGTTTGACCAAATGGAAGAAAAATTTCAATTTTTAACTTGATAAAAATACATAAGAAGATAAGATGAAACATGCACATTCCATTGTAGAGAAATTAGGTTTCCACATAAAACAGGACATGGCTATCATTAGTAAATAAGAATAACCTATCCCTCCAGTAAAAGTTCAATGGTCCATTGTATGTGGCATTAACTAAAATCTAAGAATGTCCTGAAAACATATTTTTCATTCTGAGTCAGCTGGCATCTTTATAACATAGGGTTTGGTATGAAAGGTTGAAGGGGGATTAGTAGACTGTAAATACACTATGAGTTTAAAAAGTGACATGATAGTCACAATAGCCTAGGCTGTATGTTTTAAAGTACATCTTCCAAAATGAAGGGGGTAATGATCCCACTCTACTGTACCTGGTCAGACCAAATCAGAATATTGTGTTCAATTTGTGCTTGCCCATTTTATAAGGGACATTGATAATATGTATGTATGTATGTATGTATGTATGAAGCATGTATGGAGTATCTATGAAGGCAAGTGACCAGGATGTAAGGGTCCTTAAGATCATGCTGTTCAAGGAGACTAGAGAAGTTAAGCCTGAAGAGGAGAAAAAAAGAAGTTATATGAGAGATACCTTCAAGTATTTGATGGGTTGTCATGTGGAAAATAAATTATGCTTATTCACCTTGATTTCAAAGCAGAAAAGAGTGGGAGTTGCAGAGAGACAATTTCACCTCCATCTCAGGAAAAACTTAACCAGTAGAATTATTCAAAAATAGACTATGCCCAAAGTATTTTGTTCTCACCTTTTTTGCAATACAAAAGGCATTGCACTTTATATTTTAATTGTTTCTGGACTGGAAAATGGTTAAGAAAAAGAAAGAATCCCATCTGACAGTGTATGTAACATTCAACATCTATAGCTCACCACCTCTCTACTGAAAAGGATTAAGGTGTGTTTCATCTTTCGTTCTCCAGGACCAAAATTAGTCATTTCATTAATGTTTAATTCAGCTTTTACTGTCATTATTATTTACACTATTGAGTCATTCATTATACACATTGTTCTCCTTCTTTGCTTCTTTACTCTCCACCAATTAATCCAAGTCAGCATTTATTCAACCAACATGCATCTGAGAATTGATAATCTGCCAGGCACTCTTTTAGGTACTGAAGACACAAAGGCAGAAAGTTAAGCCTGAAATTAATTCCCTTCCCTCAAGGACCTTATATTCTACTGTGGAGAGAGAGGAATAGGGAGACAAGTGCATAGAAAAAGATCAATACATATGATATAAATACGAAGTAATTTGAGTACAGGGTACTAAAATTTTAAATGGATCAAAAAAGACCTCAGGAATTCAAAGAGAGTGAGTGCAAACATGATGACCGATTTGTGGAAAGTATAAAAATAGGATATGGATGTCATGTTCGGGAAACAGAGGCAGGTCAGTTTAGCTGGAACTTGGATTACTCAGGGAAGTAATGGAAATTAGTTTAGAATCAGAAGTGGCCAGTTTGTGAAGGGCTTTAAATGGAAGATGGAGATTTTGTTTTGTCCTAGAGGCACTAGGGAGTCACTAAAGCTTCTTGAGCAGGGAAGTGACATGCTTAGACCTTTGCTTTTAAGAAGTCTGATTTGGATAAGCAGGATAATCTCAGAAAAACATGGAAAGACTTACATGAACTGATGCAGAGCAAAATGATCAGGACCAGAAGAACACTGTATACAATAACAGCAATATTGTATGATGATGAACTATGAATGAATTAGCTATTCTCAGTAATTCATTGATCCAAGACAGTTCTGAAGGAATTATGATTAAAGGTGTTGTCCCTTTCCAGAGAAAGAACTGGTGAAGCCTGAATGCATATTGAAGATAGTTTTCTTTACTTTCTTCATTTTTATTAAGGTTTTTTATCTTTTCTTTTGCAGCATGACTTACATGAAAATTTCTTTTGTATGATGACACATGTAAAACTTTTTTCAAATTGCTTGCCTTCTCATGGGAGGTGGACAGAGAAGGAGTGAATGAAAGAATTTGGAACTAAAAAGTTGAAAGAATGTTTTAAAAAATGTTTTTCATGTAATTGGGAAGAAATAAAATATTAATTTTTTTTAAAAAGTCTAATTTGGCAACTGTTGCAAATGGATTAGGCAGGGAAGAAACTTAAGGAAGGAGGAAGACATTGCTTTCTTATTTACTTTGTATCCCCAGTACCTAGCATATAGCAAGCAATTAATAAATGCTTATTAAACTGAATTGAATTAAATGGATTTGAGCTGCTTATACATGTTCAACACTAACGGGAAAATAGATGATCTTAAAATCCTCATGCAATTTATATAAACTCTAACATTTAACACATAACTGCAGAAGTAAGAACATGAACTCACTTCTCATAGTATAAGAATAACACAGGAACATGTCATTATGTAGTGAATTATATAAAATAATTTGCTAAATGCTCTAAATCAACTAAATTCAGTCTTTGGCAAACTGACAAGAATTTCTTATTGATAAGCATTTACTTATGAAACAAGTACCTAAACAATTTAATCATATTTTAATCACCAGAGGATTGAGTGCCAAGGAAATTGCCTCAAATAATTTAGACAGATTTTTCCCCTAATGATAAAATTGTTGTTGTCACATAAACTTGAAAGTAACCATACCAAATAATTAG
Source organism: Potorous gilbertii (assembly GCA_028658325.1). NCBI lineage: Eukaryota > Metazoa > Chordata > Mammalia > Diprotodontia > Potoroidae > Potorous > Potorous gilbertii. The sequence continues at coordinate 242,871,892 of CM053769.1, forward strand.
GTTACATAAAGAATAAATATATATTCTTCAATTACAAAAAGGGGAAAATTTTAAATGAGATGAACTACTATAATTTATGGACTACTTTATTTAATAGCATTTTAAATTAAAAGGCAAATTCCAGAAGAAATTACAGTTCCTCCTTTCATTTAAATTGGTGATTTAGAAGTCAACCATTCCACCAAAATAGAACTACATTGTATAAGGAGTCAAACCTTGCCCCAAACTTGATCAAATATGTCTCCTTATAGTATGGAGAT
>CM053769.1:242880637-242947880 GCA_028658325.1 Potorous gilbertii
ATGCTAGAGATGTCAGCACATCTCTCTTGGCAACTGATTGAATATAGGGAATAAGAGTGGCCAAAGATAAAGATGGCTCAAAAATTGCCAACCTGGGTGACTAGAAGGATGATTAGACCTCTTAAAGAAAAATAGGAAAGTTTCCTAGGAATTAATGTACCAAAATCCACAAGATTTACAAAAATAAAACCACAACAAACTCCTTATAAAAATAAAGGAAGTCAAATAATTGAAGAGTTGCTTGTCATGTCTGGACCATGCCAATATGATAACAATTATGTTAGTTAAATTAATTCATATATGTGGTGCTACACCCATAGAATTACCAAAGGGATACTTTTTAAACTGGAGAGAATACTAATAAGATGCATTTGGAAAAATAAAAAGACAAGAATCTCAAGAGGAATAACGATAAAAGGCACTGATGAAAGGGGCATAGCATTATCAGATCTTAAATTATATTATGAAGCACTAATCATCAAAACTGGTTAAAAATAGTAAGTAAAAAAGTAGTGAAGGCTAATGATAGTTAGCACATGTGTGTATCAGGCTTTCAGCTTTGCAAAGCACTTTATACATCCTATCTCATTGGATCTTCACAAAAATTCTGTGAGGTAGGTACAATTAGTATTCCCATTTTACAAATGAGGAAATTGAGGATGAACGATAGGTGCCTGGAGAAGAACATTTAAGTAGAAGAGTGAAATAGACAAAATAGCAACAAAAAATAGAAGCAATCAAAAATAATACTGCATTTGATAAATGCAGAAACATAAATTACTAGGCCATAGACTCAGTTTTTGATTAGAACTTCTAGGAAAACTGGAAAGTAGTTTGGCAGAAGTTGAGCTTAGACCAACATCTTACACCATGAACCACAATGAGTTCAAACAGAATATGTGACATTAATATAAAAGGTCACATATCGAGAAAATCAAATAGATGTATATCAGCTACCTTTCCAAACCATAGTTTTAGGTAATAGGAAGACCAATAAAGGTCCCAGAGAGGAGACAATAAGGTTTTCTTCAGGGAAGGCAGATGGGAAGTAATAGGACAAAGTATTGCATATCCATTGTCAGATATTGTTTCCATATTGGAAGTTTTAATTTAGTTGTTTTTCTTTATTATAAGGAAGGGCTTAATCTTGGGGTATGTGTGTGTGTGTGTGTGTGTGTGTGTGTGTGTGTGTGTGAGGGAGGTGATAACAGTTGTGATGCAAAACAAAAGGCATTAATAAAATGAAACTTTTTAAAAACAAATGTTTGAAGGAGGAGGGGTGAATTTAAGGGAGAAGATAATGTGATAAATTTATCTAATATGTATGAGTTTGAAATTAATGCCACCAGCCAGGGGAATATGCCCAACAAACAGGTGGCAATGCAGGACTAGAATTCAAGGAAGAGGCTGGAACTGGATCTATAGGGTTCTGTGCCATGTGTACGGTATATATAATAATTGAACGAACAGAAAGAGATGAACTCACTATGACAGAGATTATAAAGAAGAAAAAAAGACAGGACAGAGAGATAGAGGCAAAACTAGGAGATAGCATTGTCATCTAGGACAAAGGAGAGACTACCCAGGTGAAAAGACTACTCAACAGCAGCATCTAAGAGCTATAAAGTGGTCAAGGAAGATGAGGACTGAGAAAAGATTATAAATTAAGAGATTCCTTGTAACTTTGTATTAGCAGTTTCACTAGAGTGATAGCATCCGAAACCAACTTAAAAGGGATTGAGGAGTGAGTGGGAAATGAGATGACAGGAACAATCAGCACAGGTAACTTGCTAGGAGTTTGTGTGTGAAGGGGGAGAATATTGAAAAACAGTGTGATTGGACCTCCAACCAAGCCTGGGGCATTTTTCCTGCATATGTGGAGAGAGAGGTGACTCCTAACTGGCAGAGAGAATGTTGAGTGAGAGCCTACATAACTGCCATGAGGGGCTTTCTGGATTGGTGCCAGAGCTTCTTAGGAGAGAGAAACAGAAAAAGAATTCACAGATATATAGGGAAACCTGGCTCCTCAATATGCCCCTGATTTCTAGCATGCCTCCCTAGAGACTACAAAAACCCACCTCCTTGGATGAGATTAGACCTTTTGTCTTGATTTGATCTGAGACAGCACATCCTCACCCACCTCAACCCCTAGAATCTGATACCTTCTAACATGTAGATTAATTTCTATTCTCCATTTTGTTTGGATTTTTCTATCTTTGATTATCTTCTGTTTAAACAGTGTTTGGTGGAAAGGAGGCAAGTTGATGAGTGGTAGCTAAATGTGACCTGACCCTTTTCCTATCCCTTCTCCTTCTCCCCACCAAGTGACCAAGGAAACAGTTTTTCTTCTCATCTCAAACTCATGCCTCTAAACTAGGTCAGAGATTTTTGAGGGGGCAATAGTTATAATTCTGACCCAATTGGAAATAGGAAAAGCACCTATCCATGGCCCTTTTCCTGCTTCCCTTAAGACAGAAAGTAATGCCACTGTCAAACTGTACCTATACATTTAGATAACCCAAGTGTCATAAACATATCTTACAAAAACTTGAGAGAATTTGATTTAAGAGGATCTAGGCTCAAATGTTTTTTGATTTTTTAAAAATCAAATCATTTTACCTGGTTAGGCCTATTTCTTTATCTGTAAAAGGGTAATAACTATCCTTGTCCTATGTACTTCACAGAGTTGTGGAGGGACACAAAGTTTCCCTCTCCAATGAAATCACAAAACCAAGCCAAAAAAAACCCCTTACTGTTACTGTCATTGCCTTTTCTCATTTTAATCATTTTCCTATTGTATATTTACCAGTATTCAGTGGGAAAAGGGTGATGAAGAATCACCAAAAAATAGTTTTCTGAACTTTAGGAAGTATTCAATCTTGACCCACATCCCCTTTACCCTTTTGAATTGCCCTTTTTTTTGGTTTTTGGCATGCCCCTTCTGCTGTCATACCCCCAAATGAATGCATCCCAGATTTCCTCCAAATCTCTGCTTCAGATGCTTGCCAGCTCCTTGTCAAAGGAAGCTCTTGCTGTAATGAGAGAACAAATTGCATCCTTCTCCTTCTCTTTAAACTCATTAAAAACAACGACAACACAGGAAATCACCTTGAAAAAGCTCCTGAATGATGGGAGGACTGACCTCCCCATCTAGTAGGGGCAGTACTAGCAGGCTGGGGAACAGATAGTCTGATTTGCTCGACCCCCACTTTTCTGTCCTTCCAAAATTGTCATGCGCTCACACTTGCTTTGAGATTTCCACCTAATGAAAGGAGCAGGTGGAGAGCCCGAGGAATCTGCCATCCTTGCATGTTAAACAATGGAGACATCTCTTCAGGAAGAGTACTATTATACTACACATACCTTTCCTAAGCCCTACAGGTGTTTTTTCATCCTTTCTTTCTTCTTCTTCTCCCTCTTCTTCTTCTTCTGCCCCTCCTTCTTCCTCCTCCTCCTTTTTCTTCTTCCTCTTCCTCTTCTTCTTCTTCTTCTTCTTCTTCTTCTTCTTCTTCTTCTTCTTCTTCTTCCTCTTCTTCCTCTTTCATCCTCCTCCCAATCTGGGCTCTGCTGGTGTTTGAAGAAGAGTAAGGAAGAGAAAGAGGAGGGTAGAGAGTGGAAGGTGGCTAGATTAGTCTCCAAGACAATGACCTTCCCCTGCTAGCCCTGTCCTCAGAGACATCACTTTCAAAGTTGTGGTTGCAAAGATGGTTTTACAAGACTTGGAGGGCAGACCCCAATTTGTGTCTGTTACTTTTCCTTTTCCCATGGGCTGCCCCATTTGTTCCAGCCAAGCATTTTTAGTCTTAATTGTTTCTATGTCAAACCTGCTGCCACATTTGTTTTAACTAATATTAAACTTAACTGGATGCTTGGATTCAAAAGGGGGGAGGGAGAAGGATGACAGAGCATTTCAAATGTTCTTTCTTTTAAAGGGGGAGGCGTTGGGGTAGAAGCAAAGATGATGTTCCAAACATAAAGCACTAGCTCACTGATGCAGTGTTTGAAGAAAATATGTTGGGCCCGGGCAGTGGGGAGAGATGCCAGAATCAGTTGTAGTTAATAGAGGAACTCAGGAGCTATAAGAACCAGGACTTTGTCAGTCTCTGACTATGTGAGTGACATCAAAATGACTATAGAATTCCAGCTCTAAGGAAATGGTCCCTGGAGCTTGGGATGGAAAATGGGAGCAGGGAATTAGACATTTTGAGGAATCAAAGTATCCTGTGGCAAGGTGAAGATACAGGAACAAGAGAGAAATTTAGATAGGAAGGCTGCTACTCCAAAGTGGCATTATGTGAAATCTAGAGGTCCTGACATTAGAGGTCAACTTTTTACTCATTAGGATTTCCCCAAGGTCTAGTATAGGAACAAATCAAAAGAGTGACAAGCAAATCATAGAATGTCAGGGTTGGAAGGGACTTTACAATATAGAACATAGAATGTCAGAGCTGAAAAGTCTTTTAAAATGAAGAATACCTTATGTCAGAGTCAGATTTTGAGATTCAGGTAGGCATTTACCATGCACCAAGCACCATACTAAGTAAGCACTAGTGTTGAAACGACAAGCCAAAAATAGTCCCTACCCTCAAATAGCTTATACACCAATGGGAAAAGAAAGAAAACAAGTAAATGAATAGGTAATTGAAAAATTCAAAGTAGATGGAAGGAAACTTGGAGGGAAAGATTCTCATAGCTGGAAAGGTAAGGTGGAGGGCAACAGAAAAGACTTCCTGTAGAAGGTGGGATTTAAGCTGAGTACTAAAGAAAGTCATGGTGAGGAGGAAGATCATTCCAGGTATAGGGGACAGTCCCTGCAAAAGCACAGAAGCAGGAGATGGACTGTCAGGCTCCATAGAAAATAGGCCAGCAAGAATGGAAGAAGAAAAAGGTAAGAAGGCCAGGTTATGAGAAGCTTTAAATGGTAAGGACTTTGCATTCAATTAGAGGCAGTTAGGTGGTATAGTGGAGAGCTGGGTCTAGAATCAGAAGATCCGAGTTCAGATCACACATTAGCCATGTGATCTAACTTCTGTTTGCATCAGTTTCCTCAACTATAAAATATGGCTAATAATACATCTCCCTAACAAGGATGTGGTGACAATTACATGGGGTGTTTGGGAAGCACTTGGTACAATTGCTAGCATATAGTTAATTATATACGCTATAGTTAGAAGCCTATAGCTATATACTGATTCTCCTCCTCCTTTCTCCCAAATGAGGAAATTAAATCCATAGATTCATTAGTAGCGTTATCAAGTTTACCATCCTCTCCCTGCTCTCACTCTGATTCTCATTCTACAACCATATACCATTTCCCTCTGATAACAGCTACAACAACACTTTTCAAATATAATTTTAGGAACTGACATTCATTGCTTTAAGGTTTTCAATGTGCCTATTTTGATGGTAACTGTCCATCTGCCCCTTATTTAGATGGGAACATTTTTAATTTAAATTTATTACAGTTATGGTCATAACATTATTGATTATGATATAATCTAAAAACAAGCTGAGGAGGGAGAGCCCAGATGGCAGAATACAGACAAGGACCCATTTGAACTCTCCCAAAATTTCCTTCCAAACAAATTCAAAAATAAATCCAATTTTGGAACAGTAAAGCCAACAAAAGATCAGAGTTAGATAATTTTCTAGGAGGTATGCAGAAGAGGTGTTTTAACATCAGGTAGGCACAGGCCCAGAGGATGGACCCACAGTGAGCTTTAGAGGTGGCTGCTATAGCACCAGCAGCAGTAGCTACTGCTTTTAAAAGAGAAACCTCTCTGACTTTTTTGAAAGTCATATGAAAAAATATTCCAAATCACTGACAAGAATTTACAATTAAATGTAATTAAAATAATTTGAAAGTAAGGGGGTTGAACAAGTGGTCAAAAGAGACTACAGGGAACCCACTGTTGGTGCTAGGTACAGTTGGTGCTGATGGGCACCTCTATTGTTGATAAGCAGTTCCAAGTCACAGTTCCAAGACAGAAAGGAGTATTTGACCAGTCACAAAGATTCAGGGTCCCTAGTGAGTTTCAGGGCCCAAAGGAGCACTAGTTCTTCTGGCTGCAGGGGAGCAAGGGCCTTTCCTGGGTAAAAACCAGAGCACAGACCAGAAGAGCAGTGACCATACCTCTCTCCCAGAATAACACAGCCTTCGAAGCACCAAAAACTTTCAGACCCTCAGAACTATCTTCAAAAATAGCAGCATTAGAAAAAAAAAAAACCAAACCTGAAGTTTGGCACAGTGATTTCACAACCCCAAATGTACAGAGCCCAACTTTAAAATAAACTTCAAAGTCAAGGAATAGTCTTGGAAAATGAGCAAACAATAAAAAAAGAACTTGACCATAAAACTTCACTTGAAGTTGACCATAAGACTTTGATGGAAAGACCAAGACATAAACTTAAAAGATATTCATATGAAAACAAGTAGAAGCAAACCCTCAAAGAAAAATGCTAATTGGAAATGCAAACACTCCTGCAAAAGTGTAGGAAAGATGGTTTTGAGGTCATTCTGGTTCTTTGTAATTTCGCAACATTTTGCATATTTGTAGTTGTTCTTACATTTGAATTTTTGTAATTATTCTGCATAGCTTTTTCTTGGTTAATATAAATCTATATTTTTTATATTTGTCATATTTATCATTTTTTATAATGTAATTTAGTAATGCCTTATATTCAGATACCACAACTTGTTTAGCTGTTTCCCATTGTTAAGTATCCACTTTTATTCGAGTTCTTTACTATGATACGGAAAAAAAAGTCCTGCTATAAATATTTTGGTGCATTTAATGCCCTTTTTCAAGATCACTGACTTTCTTTGGGCATTTACCTAGCAATGGATCTCTAGATCAAAGAGTATGAATATTTTAGTCACTTTTTTTTTGGCATAATTCCAAATTGCTTCTGAAATGATTTTGCTATTTCACAGCTTTACCAGTAACATTTTAGTGTTCCACACCTTTTGTTTAGCATTAACTATTTTATCATTTAAAAAGTGTTGTAATGTACAGTATTTGAAACCCATGAATTTCTTATCCTTTTCAAAGAAGAAGGAAGAGAGGAGAATGTATCATCAATTTTTTTTGAGTTAAACTTTTTGATTTTAATTTTGCATTTAATTTTACTGTTTTTCAGTTACTTCTATTTCCATTGTTGATGTATCATATGACTACTTACTTTATATGAATATCAGTTCATATAAATCTTTTCATGTTTTTGTATTCATCACATTCTTTTATTTTTGCTGCTCAATAATATTCCATTAGGTTCATGTACCCACAAGTTTGTTTACCCATTACCTAACTGAAGATCTACCTTGGTAAGGCAAAAGTGTTAAAAATATTTTGATGGTTATAAGGCTTTTTTATCATTGATCTCTTTAACACGATCTTCTGACAGAGGAATCTCTGGTCAATAGTCACCTTATTTGTCTAATTTCAAACTTTCTTTCCAGAATAGTTGGACAACAACTCAACCAACAACTTGTGTTTATCCTTCCACAACCCCTGAAGCATGGATTGTTCCCATCTTTTTGACATCTTTGCCAATTTGTTGAATGTGAGTTATTTCAAATTATTTTAATTATATTTAATTATAAATTCTTGTTAGTGATTTGAAATATTTTTTCGTATGGCTTTTAAAAATAAATCATTGATTAAAAAAAGAAAAATGTTAATTGGATCTGAGGCCAGCAAGAATTCCCAGAAGCGGTTTGTTTTGTTTTTTAAAGAGGTAATAATGGTAGAAAAAAAATTGGAAAAAGAAGTGAAAGTGGTGCAAAACAAAATCATGAAGAGAGAATTAATAACTTGGCAAAAGAGAAACAAAAAAATGAAGAAAATAACAAAAAATGACTTGAAAATGTTTTTTTAAATAAAACAGAATTGACCTACTAGTAAAGGAGGTACAAAAATTCACTGAAAGATAAAACTCCTTTACAAGCAGGATAGGCCAAAAGGAAAGAGAGATTTTTAAAAATTCACTGAAGAAAATAATTCCTTAAAAATTAGAATTGGGCAGTTAGGTGGTACAGTGAACAAAGCACTGGCCCTGAAGTCAGGAGGACCTAAGTTCAAATCCAGATACTTTTGATACTTTCTAATTGTGTGACCTTGAGTAAACCACTTACCCCCATTACCTCATCACCCAAAAAAATTTAGAATTGGGAAAGAGAAATCTAATGATTCCATGAGACTTCACAAAAAAATAAAATGATGTCAAAAGAGTGGAAAAATAGAAGAAAGTATAAACTATCTGATTGGTAAAAAACAACTGATTTGGAAAATAGATCAAGAAGGGATGATTTAAGAATTGTTGGACTACCAAAAAGTCATTATAAAAAATAGTCTAGACAGCATATTTCAAGAAATTATAAAGAAAACTGTTCCAATAGTTTAGATCCAGAGAGTAAAATAGAAATTGAAAGAATCAACTAATCATCTCCTAAAAGAGATCCCCAAATGAAAATTCCTAGGAATATCATAGCCAAATTCCAGAATTCCCACATCAAGGAGAAAATGTTGCAAATAGCCAGAAAAAAATTCAAATAATGTAAAGCCACAGTTAAGATCACACAAGATTTAGCAGTTTCAATATTAGAAGTGCAGAGGGTTTGGAATATGATATTCCAGAGGGCAAAGGAGCCAGAATTATAATCAAGAATAACTTACCCAGCAAAACTGAGTATGAATCTTCAGGGAGAAATGGATATTTAATGAAATAGAAGGTCTTCAAGCATTCCTGACCAGAGCTGAATAAAAATTGACATTCAAACAGAAGACTCAAGAGAAACATAAAAACATAAACAGAACACTAACCATAAGGAACTCAATGATGTTAAACTGCTTACATTCCTATATAAAAAGATGATACATATAAATGCTAATAATTTTATGGTTATTAGGGTAGTGTGAAAGAATCTTCAATGACAGAGAGCATGGGTATGAATAGATTGTGTTGGTATGATCTACAAAAAAATAATGTAGGGTCAGAGAAAAGGAGGCAATGGGAGAAAAGGGGAGAGAGAGCAGTAGAATGGGACAGATTTTCTTACATAAAAAAGATGTACAAGATCGAACTTTTATAGTGGAAGGGAATATGGTGGGGTGGCAGGTAATACTTGAACCTCACTCTCTTCAGAACTAGTTCAAAGAGGAGTACACATACATGTACACAAATATGTGTGTATACATATGCATACATAAACATACTCAGTTGCATATAGAAATCTATCTTGTCCATCAGGAAACTAGGAGGGAAGGTGATAAGGTATATTGGAGGATAAAGATATAGGGAAGAGTGGATTACAGGAGGCAGTCATCAGAAACAAGACAGAATTTTGCAGAGGAACAGGAGAGAGACAGATGCAAGAGGTACAGAGACAGAGAGAGACAGAGAGAGAAAGGATAAACAGGAAAATGGGATGGAGAGAAAGGCACAGTTAGTGATCATAACTGTGAGTGTGAATGGGATAAGATAACCCAGAGAATGGAAGTTGATATCAGAATGGATTAGAAATCAGAATTCAAAATATGTTGCATTCAAGAGAAACACTTGGGACAGAAAGACACACACAGACTTAAAACAACGGGGTAGAGCAGAGTATATTGTGCTTCAGTTTAAGTACAGAGGTCAAGAGTAGCAATGATAATCTCAGAAAAAGCAAAAGCAAAATTAGAGCAAACAGAAACAATCAGAGAAATTACATTTTGCTAAAAGGCACCATAGATGATGAAGTGATAGCAAAAAGTTTTATGGTGTTTCTCTGATAAAGCCCTCATTTCTTAGTTATATAGGGAACTGATGCAAATTCATAAAAACAATAGTAATTCTCCAATTGATAAAACTGTGAATACTCTTTGATCTAGAAACACCACTACTAGATCTATACCTGAAAAAACTCAAAGACAAAGGAAAAACACAAAAATATTTATAGCTTTTTGTGATGGCAAAGAATTGGACATTGAGGATGTGCTCATCAGGTGGGAAATGGCTGAATAAGTGGTGGCATATTATTATGATGGAATATTGTTGTGCTATTAAAAAATGACAAGTGGGGTAGTTTCACACAACAAAAAATGGCAAAGTACAAAATGAAGCGAGAAGAACCAGGGAGATAATGGTGCACAGTAACAGTAATGTTTTAATGATGATCATCTGTGAAAGACTTGGCTAGTCTGATCAATACAATGATCCAAGACAACTCCAGAGAATTCATGATGAAAAAATTCTATCCACCTCCAGAATGAGAACTGATGAATAATGAGTGCAAATTGAAGTATAATTTTCTCACTTTATTTTTTTTACAATATGAATAATATGAAAATATGTTTTACATGACTTCACATGTATAATGATATCATATTGTTTGTCTTTTTTAATGGGTGAGGGAGGGCTGAGAGGAAGAAAGAGAATACAGAGCTAAAAATTTAAAGAGAAAATAATGTTTAAATCATTTTTATATCTGAAAAATAAATTGGAAGAAATAGTGACTAATTGGGGGATTACTAAGAATTTAATTATAGCAACCAGAATTTTTAAGCAATCAATGAAAGATATATTAAAAATACTCAGAAGCAAGTATAAGGTATCAAAAGCAGTTAACTGCTCAGAACATAGAGAATATGCTGCTAATAATATCAATATTTTAAACTTAATATTCTCAAAATGCACATATTTTTGTATTATAAACCTGAAATGTGGATAAGATGTCAAAAGAAAATGCTTAAATTCAGCAATGTTGTTTTGTCACTGACTTCAGATCAAAAAACTTAAATGTTACTACTATTAATGTTTTTCATACTACAAGCCCATGACTGACTTTGAGGACAACATCAATCCCACCCCATTTATCCTATAAAGAAATATCTTTTAACAATGCATGAAGTTCTTGGCCACATGATATTATCTCACAGGTAACTGCTGTGATTGAGACATCTCCAGTCAACAATAAACATTTTACTTTCAAGTGACCAGTAAACAAATTGTTAAGTCATTCAATGACAGCAGAGAGGGAAATTCCCAATTCTTGCTTGGATTGGCTAGAGGGGCAGACTCCTGCAGTCCCTGTTGACCCTCAAGTTAGACACTGGGCTGCTGAACAGCAGTCCTGCATTCTATCTCTGTGGGGTAGGTAGGGCTTCAAGTTGCTGTGAATGGGATCAAGTCCTTGGCAGTAGGGTGGCAGGAGATATTCATGATTCCTGTGTTTTCCTACTCTCTAATCAATGGATAGGTGGGGACCCCTAGAGGTTGTGACAAAATGGGAGTCCCAGAAGCTGTGACAAGATTAGGGGTGCAGTGATGTCACCAGGTAGAATGGAGTTCTGAGAGGTAGGATCACCTCTAGGGTATGAGGGAAGGAAGCTGGGAAAAACAAGTGAATTTTAAAATTATTACAAAATTCATGTGTTCATGTGAGATATACAGATTTATCAATGAAGATTTATTCTAATGGGTAGAGATGTGCTTATGTATTTGTTTATTGTCCAGTCAGTGCAGGTGAAGATTTTTCTTAGTATCCAGAACCATCCTTTCCTAATAAGGTTTAGGAAACATCCCTTAGTATTCTTTATTGTCAAATGCACCGTTCCTAGCTAATTTTATTTCTTCTGCCTTGGGGGAAAAAGGAAGCAAAATGGTTATTACTCATAGTCTTTTTCATAAGAAGTATTACAATTTAAAACATTGAACTGTACAGAGCCAAAATGAATGTCTAAATATAGATTGCAAATGCAGTCTTCTTGACCCATTCAGTTAAAATTCTGAGCAGCTTGAGATTACCACATTGGTTAAAAATTAAATAGCTTAAAACTGCACTAACGCTTTGGGGATGTCCGTTTATTATTTCAATTTGAATTTTATTCACTCTAATCCTGTAAGGTAGATACTATATGTATTATTAACCCCATGTTAGTGGGGTTGGCCACAATGAAGAGCACTTTATAAAAGATCTAATGTCTATCCACATTGAGCAAATTAATTTTTTGGGAGATGTATAGAACATAGAAACAAGGATCATAGAGTCAAAAATAGTGGGGACTGTGGAAGCCATCTAGTCCAACCCCATCACTTGACAAATGAGGAAACTGAGACCCAAAAGGTTAAGTACATTGCTTAGGTTTACTCAAAAAGCAAGTGTCTGAGTTAGTGTTTGAACTCAGATTGTCTTCTGACTCCAAATCTAGTGCTTCATCCACTATGTCTTGCTAATTCTTAGGTAAGCAAAGATGTATACAAAATAATGGTGTAGTCCTATAAAAAAACTATCAGGTATGCTAAAACATAGAATGATCTAAGATGGATGGTGACTGCCAAGAACAACAGAAAAGACCATTTTTAGCTGTTTGAGGTAAAAGAATGATTAAAGGAGCAACATGACATAAGTGGAAGCTGATGTATGATGGAGAGAAGACAAACTAAATTTAATTAATATTTTACTGCTTTTTCTCTACCAAACAGATTATTCATTAGAGTGAGATGTGAACAAAAAATGTTTAATGAAGAGTTAAAGTCCTAGAAATGATGATACTTGAAACTGAACTTGATTCAATGAAAACAGGCCACAAATTCTGAAAGAATGATATCTAAGTCCTGAAAGAACTTTCAGGTGTGATTACTCAATTTTGGTCAATGATCCTTGAAAAATTGTGTACAGGGAAGGCAAGCTACAGGCCTAGAAAAGTACAAATTTCCTGCTGAAAAGAAACATTTTGAATCTGCAAAGAATAGACTGGGTTTTATTTAATTTTCTAGCAAAATACTGAAAATTTTTACCAAAGGGATATTTTATCATGACTAAAAGCCATAAGGACACCAATTCAACAAATGTTTATTGGTTTCCTACCATGCACAAAGAACTATGTTGGGTGCCACTGATATAAAGACAAAAGCAACAGTCCTGAAGGAATTTGCATACTACTGGCAGTGAGGATTGCGAACAATATGTATGTAAACATAAACAGAACAAACATGAAGTAATTTTTGACAGTCATACTAAAAACGGAAAGAATTGGTTAAAAAAAACACCTTGCCACACTGAATATGGAGACACTTGGGCTGTGATTTGAAGGATGCTAGGAATTCTATGAGATGAAGATGATGAGGGAATATATCCTTGACCTGGGGAGACAGTCTTAACAAAGACACAGAAACAGGCAATGGAATGTTGCATAGAGAGAAGATACAAGCCAATTTTTCTGAAATAAAGGAAATGAGGGAGAAATAGTTTGGAGCAAGATTTTAAAGGTCTTTAAATGCCAAAAATGTGTGCATTTTCTTTCCTGGAGGTGATAAATTCAATAATTTCATGAGAGAAATTCAGACCTCTACTTTTAGAATATTAATTCAGCAGTTATATGGAAGATGAATTGGCAAGTAGAGAAACTAAAGATAGGGATACCAGTTAGGAAGCTCTTACAATAATCCGAGGAAAAAAAAGTGATATACATGCATATTTGAGTTGTGGCTGTGTGAGTGAAGATGAAGGGATAAATAAAATAAATATTGTGTACGTAGAATGGACAAGATTTGTCAGCTGATTTGATATAGGAGGTGAGAGAGAAGAAGTGAGGGTATTTTAGGGTTGTGAAGCTGGATGATTATAAAGATAATGGCTCATTGAACAAATGTAGGAAACAGGTACAAGGTTAGTTTTGGTTTTGGTTTTCTTGGAGGAGGTAGAGAAAGAGTGGGAGTTGGGAAAACGCAAGAGTTTTATTTTAAATGTACATTTAAGATGCCTACGAATGATTCAGGTAGATATTCTGGCAACCAGCCAGTGACAAAGTCTTGAAGATCAACAGAGATATGTGGATTGGACATGTAGACTTAGCAATTATCTGCAAAGAGATCATCACTTAACTCATGGAAGCTTATGAGATTGCTAAGAAAGAGAGCACAAATGGAAAGAAGAAAAAACATGACAGAGCCCTTCAATACAGCTACACAAAGAGCAAGGAGGAGGACATTGAAAGGACAGGTTCTCTGACTTCAGAACTAGTTCTTTTTTCTATTATACCTTGCAGGACAGACATAGAATTAGACAAAATAATGACAATATTCATATAGGAATTGAAAAGATCATCAATATTCATGGATTTGCAAGGATGTCTGTTATCATTCAATATAGCACTAAAAATGTTAGCTCTAACAATAAAAGGAAAAGAATTTGAAGGGATAAAACATAGGCAAAGAAGAAAAATTATAAATTTTATAGATGATATGATTATTTACTTAGAGAAACCTAGAGAGTCAACTAAAAAAGTAAGTGAAAATATTAACTTTAGCAAAATATCAGGGTATAAAATAAGCCTGTATAAATTATCACCAATTTGACATATTGCCAACAAAATCCAACAGGAAGAAATACAAAGAAAAATGCCAGGCAGATTGGTAGATAGAATATTGGACCTGGAGTTAAGAAGACCTTAGTTCAAAATTGACTTCAGACACTTATTAGCTATGACCCTACACAGTAACTTCGCTTAACCTCTATTTACTTTACCTCTATTTACTCATCTATAAAATGAGGGTAGTAATAGCACCCACCTCCTATGAGGACCAAATGAGACAAAAATGTTAAAGCATTTAGCACAGTTTAGGGTAAATTATAGGTGCTACATAAATATTAGCTATTAATAGCTAATATATTAGTTATTATTAAAACAACTACAGAAAATATAAAGAACTTGGGAGGCTACCTGCCAAGACATACACAGGAACTAAATAAATACAATAACAAATGCTATTTACAAAAATAATGGCTGATCTAAATAATTGAAAGAATTAATTGCTCATGGATAGGCTGAGCCAATATAAAGAAAATTACAATACTGCCAAAATTAATTTATTTATTCATTGCCATACCAATAGAAATGCCTAAGCATTATTTTATAGAACTAAAGAAAACAATAAGAAAATTCATCTGGAAGAGCAAAATTGTCAAGAATCCCAGTGAAATTAATGAAAAAATCGGGAAGGGATGCTACCTGCACCAGTTCTCAAACTATGCTACAAAGCAATCATCATCAAAATTGTTTGGCATTGCATAAGTGCCAAAGAGAACAAATTAGCTACCTAATATATGGAAGCAAAAGGTACAGCAAACTAGTGTTTGATAAACCTGAAGGTCCACCTCCTCAAACAAGAAGTCTTTATTTGACAAAAAAAAATTTTTTTAGAAAACTGGAAAGCAGTCTGGCAGAAAATAGGTCTAGATGAAAGCCTCACACCATATATTATGATAACCTCCAAATGGGTACAAAGTTTAGAAATAAATGGTGGCATCATAAACAAAATAGAGAATAAGGAAGAAATGACCTTTCAGATATATGGATAGAGAGAAAGTTCATGACCAAACCAGAAATAAAGAGGAGCGCAAAAGATAAAATGAATAATTTTGATTGAATAAAATTAAAAAGGTTTTGTACAAACAAAATCAATGCAGCAAACAGTAGAAAATGAGCAGGTAAGTAGAAAAAAATCTTTACAGTATATGTCTCTGATAAATGTCTCCTTCCTAAGCTGTATAGGGAAGTAATCCAAATTTATAGAAATAAAAGCCATATCCCAAATGGCAGATGGTCAAAGCATATGAACAAACTGTCTTCAGAAAACAAAATTCAAGTTATCACTAGATTATGAAAAAATTCTCTTAATCACTAATAATTAGAAAAATCCTAATTAAGTTAACTCTGAGATTGTACCTCACCCATCAACTTTCAAAGTTGACAAAATGGAAGGGAGGAGTTGTTATGTACTGGAGAGGCTTTGGAAAAAAGGGTACATTAAGGCACTGCTAGCGGTCTTATAAACTGGTCCAGCCATTCTGGAAAACATTTTGGAACTATGCCAGAAAAGCTATTAAGCTATGAATACCCATTGACCCAGTGATACCACTAATAGGTCTAAACCCCAAAGAGATTAAAAAGAAAAATAAACTATATGTACAAAAATATTTATAGCAGCATTTTTATGGCGGCAAAGAATTGGAAACTAAGATGATGTCCTTCAATTGGGGAATGGTTGACCAAGTTATGGTTTATAAATGTGATGGAATACTATTGTATTGTAGACAATGATGAAGGGGATGGTTTCAGAGAAACCTGGGAACACTTGTATGAAGTGAAGTGGAATAAGGTGAACAGAACTGGAAGAATAATTTATACAATAACAAGACAACTTTGAAAGATTTTAAAACTCTGATCATCACAATGACCATCCATGATGGCAGAGGACTAGTGATGAAATGCAGTGCCCGCCCCAATAATAGAGAAGTTAGACTCAGAATGCAGATTGTTTTACTTGACTATATATGTTTGTAACAACATGATTCTTGCTTTCTAAAGTGATAACTGCGGGGAGAAAGAGGGGAGGGAAAGAAAGAAGGAAATGAATATATATTAAGTGCTTTCTATGTGTCGATCACTGTGCTCAAAGAACTTGCACTCTCATTGGGAGAAAGAACACACAAGAAGGTAGCCAGAGCAAAGGGTGGGAGGAACATGAAGGTAACTGGCACAGTGGCATGGTTTTGAAGTCCTGAAAGTCAGAAGCACTATTGGGAGGAGAATAAAGTTTGATCTGAGCATCACAAAATGGAGGCTCCAGGAGGAACTCACCAATGGGGGAAGGACCTTGTTAAGGGAAATTCCAGGTTGAAAAACTGCAGAAATGGTTAGATGCTCCAGGGTAAAAAGTCAGGTTTAAGAGAAGTTTCCAAATGAGACAGAAGTAAAAGCATGGTAAGAGGGGGGAAGGACAAAAAGTAGACCTTCATTTTTAAAACTATATAAAATATTTTAAATGACAGTTAAAGTTATAGGTTGAAGTTAGAGTCTTTTCAGGTGATACAAAACTAGGAAAGCAGCTAACACAAGAATCAAGATCCAAACAGATCATGACAGGATAGAAAGGTGAAATTAAACCAAATACAAAAATATTTCATAGACCTTAATGTAATTTTTTGTACCTGGATCCAGAAATTAACTCTACAAGTATAGGATAGAGGGGGCATTGCACAGCTGGGGCAATCTGAAAAGGAGCTGGGTTTTTCAGAGGACATAAGTTCAAAATTCATCAATAGTGTGGTATGGTATCCCAAAAGTGTGGTGTGAGACATCATCAAGAGGCACTATATTCAGAGTGAAGGACATGAGAGAAACAGGATCATAAATTTAGAGGTTAAAGAGGCCTTAATGAGGAATCTCCCTCATTTTAGACATGAGCCTAGAGAAATTAAGTCACTTGTCTAAGGTCATGCATAGAATATGGATGAATTAGGATTTGAACCCAGGTCCTGCATCTCCAAATCTGGTGCTTTTCCTACTATGTCACTCTTCCTTGCTGATGCTTTTTTTTACTGTATTATAGTCAGATATACATGAAATATTGTGATCAGCTTTCAATGCCATTTTTTTTTAGGATGGGCATTGACAAGATAGAGTACATCCAAAAGAAATTTGCCAGGATGTTGAGAGGACTCCAGACCATGCTATATATGAGTCATATAAATCACTCAATCAACCAACAAGCATTTATTAAGAATTTACTATGTACCAAGGACTATAAGGATGTGAGGTATTTAGGCTGGAGGGAAAATAAAAAGACTTAGGATGGACAGAATGAGGTTTTCTTTCAATTATCTGAAATATGGCCATGTGGAAAAAGGATTAGACTTATTCTGCTTAGGCCCAGAGATCAGCTAGGAGCAATTGATATGAAAAGAAGAGAGATAGAATTGAGTTCCCTGTGAGGAAAAACTTAGAAAGTATTAGAGCTGTCCAAAAGTCAAATGGGCTGCCTCAGTTAATTGGTTCCTCTTCACTAGAGATATTCGGAAGCTGTGTGAACACTTGTCAAGGAGATAATAAGTTCCTCCTCTTCCAGCAAAAGCTGTGTAACTGTTTTGTCAGAGTTTGTTCTAGTTGGGATCTTTTTGGGGCATTGGTCTAGAGGTTGGACTACACAGCCACTGAGGTCCCTTCAACCTCTGAAATTCTGTGATTTAATAGATGGTAATATAGCACAAAAATAAGATTACTTTATTTCTATATTTCTAAGTGGGGCTTTTTGTATTTTATTATTTTATTTTTTTTAACATTTTTAATTTAAAGATTTGAGTTTCCAATTCTTTCCCTCCTCCCTCTCCCTGCTCTCTGAGAGGGTAAGCAATCAGATATAGGTTGCACATGTGCAATTATGGGTAACATTTCCATAGGAGTCATTTTGCACAAGAAAACTTGACTAAAAGAACAAATGAAAAAAGTGAAAAATAGCATGCTTCAATCTGTATTTAAACAATATTAGTCATCTCTCTGAAAATGGATAGTATGCTTCATCATTTGTCCTTTGAGATTGTCTTAAATCATTGTATTTCTGAGAATAGCTGTCATTCACAGTTCTTCATCAAATAATAATTCTGTTACTTTGTACAATGTTCTCCTGGTTCTCTTTCATTTGACTGTGAATCAGTTCATATAAGTCTTTCCAGGTTTTTTTTTCTGAAAACATCCTGCTTATCATTTCTTATAGTAAAATAATATGCTATTATAATCACATACCACAGATTGTCAAAATTATCCATTTAGCATTTCATAATGGTCTCTATCTCTTGTTTGATCATAAATTCTTCCATTCTACATAGGTCTGACAGGTAAACTGTTCCTTGTTCTCCTCATTTGTTTATAAAAGTCACCCTTTATGTCTAAATCATGCATCCATTGTTACTTTATCTTGGTATATGATGTAAGATGTTGGTCTATGACTAGTTTCTGACATGTTATTTTCCAGTTTTTCAGCAATTTCTGTCAAATGGTGAGTTCTTATTCTGGAAGCGGAGGTCTTTGGGTTTATCAAAAACTAGATTGCTATAGTCATTGACTACCGTGTCTTGTGTAACACTCTATTTCTTAACCAGTATCAAGTAGCTATATAAAGTAGCTGCTTTATAATATCAATTTTAGATCTGGTACAGCTAGGCCACCTTCCCTGGAATTTCTTTTCATTAATTCTCTTGATATTGTAAACCTTTTGTTCTTCCAGATGAATTTTGCCATTATTTTTTTTAATTCTATAAAATAATTTTTGGTAGTTTGGCATAGCACTAAATAAATTAATTTAGGAAGGGTCATTTGTATTATATTAGCTCAGCCTATCCATGAGCAACTGGTGCTTTTACAATTATTTAGATCTGACTTTAATTTTGTGAAAAGTGTTTTGTAATTGTGTTCATATATTTCCTGGGTTTGTCTTGGCAGGGAGAGTCCCAAATATTTTCTGTTGTCTATAATTACTTTAAATGGAATTTCCCTTTCTAGCTCTTGCTGTTGGGCATTTTTAGTAATAAATAGAAATGCCTATGATTTTTATGGGTTTATTTTCTATCCTTCAACTTTGCTAAAGCTGTTAATTATTCTACAACTTCTTCATTTTATTGACTAGAAAAATAACACTCACAGGTGAAGCAATCTGCCCAAAGCCTCACAGGCAGAAAAAATCCAGCACCTATCCCACTACCCCATGTTGCCCATTCTGAACTAGCAACCAGCCATCAGGCAAATAAGTTATTGCTATTTCCATCTTACAGAAGAACCACTGGAAGTCCAGGGAATAGCCTAAGGGACTCACTCAAGGCCACAGATAGTTGCTAATTTAAGAAGGGGACCTCCTTCCTCATACAGTATTCTTTCTACTAGGCAAATATAGCTCCTCATTTCTAACTATCCTTTGTCTTAGCCTAAGCATTTTTCCCAGAAGCATGAAAAAGTCACTAATCCTTCCCTGGACTACCTTTCCTCTATCGTCTCCTATCTATTTCTCTCTAGCCCACTCCCACTCAATTATTATGTACTCTATAGCATCACAGCCACATCACATTTATGCGCTTTTATTTCTCCATTGTCAAAATGAGGTCAGACTCCCGATGATTCTGCCAGCTCTTTGACATTTGGTGAGATTGCCATAAGATCCAAGAAACACTGAATGACTCCTACTTACCTCCACTTTTCCTCTCTGATCTTTTCACTGCCTTGTCCACAAAGTGCTTGATGTTTTTCCTCCTCCACACACCTCCTTTCTTTTTCTCACTGTGGCCCATTACCTTCCTATTAGTCTGTTTTATATGCTGTGCTTGTTGAATTAAATGAGTTCCTTCCTGATCTTTGATGACTTCTTAGGTTCCTTCAAGCTTTAAATTGACTGTCCTGTGATTCTGGAATCTTCCCTAATCTACAGTCAATGAAATTAAGGGGAAATTATAATATATTCACAACGTTCTTCTTTCCGTAATATTTCACCAAATATATTTATCATTATTATATTGATAAATTACATAGCTACATATCACCTCATACCTATTGTAAGTGACAAATGATGACGACGTTGAAAGAAAATATGTACACTGATGAACTGCTGATAGATAGTGGAACTGGTCCAACCATTCTGGAGAATAATTTGGAACAATGTCCAAGGGTTATAAAACTATGCATGTCCTTTGACCCACAATACCACTATCACAGAGATTAAAGAGAAAGGACCTATATGTATAAAAATATTTGTATCAGCTCTTTTTGTGGTGGCAAAGAATTGAAAATCAAAAGGATGCTTATCAATTGAGGAATGACTGAACAAGTTATGGTATATGATTATGATGGAATACTATATGTAACAAGAAATGATGAGGGTGGTGGTTTCAAAAACACATGACAAGAACCATATGAACTGATGCAAAGTGAAGTAAGAAGAACTGGGAGATCACTTTACACAGTAACAGCAATGTTGCAGTGATCATCAACTATGAATGACATGGCTTTTCAGATCGGTAAAATGATCCAAGACAATTCCAAAAGACTCATGATGAAAAAGTTCTATCCACCTCCAGGGAGAGAATTGATGGACTCTGGGTGTAAAATTGAAATATAATTTTCTTACTTTATTTTTCTTGCCTTTTTTTTAGAATGGTTTGCATGACTTCAAAAAATGTCATATAGTGTATGATTTCTAAAGATGTCATATAGCTATAATAAGGCTGACAAAGTGATTTACATATCTTAATTCATTTGATCCCCACAAAAATCCAGTGGGGTAGTTGATATTATTTTCCCCTGTTTACAGTTGAGCAAACTGTGGCAAAAGAAGTTAAGTGACTTGCAATGTAAGTCTTCCATGTACTATCCTTGTTATAACAGGCTTCCCAGATTGGATAAGGGGGCTGGGGAAAAGTATGAGTGTGAGAAATGTGGTGTCCATTATAGAAATAATAAAGTTAAGACAAAGGGAAGATTAGAAGGGAGATGAGTTCTGTTTTTGACATGTGATTTTTGAGATGTCTATGGGACATCCTGAGTAGCGATATAGGCAGTAGAGCACTGGACTTAGAGTCGGGAAAGACTCATCTTCCTGAGTTCAAATCCAAATTCGGACACAGTTACTAGTTGTGTGATGCTGGGCAAGCCACTTAATCCTGTTTGCCTAAATTCCCCATCTGGAAAATGAGTCGGAGAAGGACACAGCAAGCTATTCCATTATCTTTGCAAAGAAAATCCCAAATGGGTTCATGATGAGTCAGACATAGCAAAAATGACTGAACAAAAAATGGGACATCCTAAAAGCAGTATGATGCTCAAGGGTCATGACCTTATTTCAAATTCCATCTCTTCTGGCTATGTAATATTCCTCAGGTTCCTTAAACTTTCAGTTCTCCCAGTCAACTTTCAAAGACCATAAGTTGAAAAGTAGTTACAAATCTGAATTGATAAAGAAGGAGTCCTCACTGGAAATGCTCTATACCAATTAAATCACAGGGGGAAAGTGGGATATGCAGGAGTAAATTCCAGAGGCAGTTGGTCTGCAAAATATTTTAATTTTGAAGTTCATTTAATCCCCACAGCAATCCTATGAAGCAGAAAGTACAAGAATTACTTTGCCCTTTTTTTCAGATGAGGAAATTGAGAGTAGCAGTCATAGAGTTAAGAGATTTGCCCATAATCCTGTGCTAATAAGTGTCAGAGACAGCATTCAAACTGTTCTTTCCTTGTTCTTTATGTTGTCAGAGGGAAGGAACCCCAGGATGGACGAAGTTCAGAAAAAGCCCTCTAGTGCCAGCTGTGATATTGAGTGGAGAGGCAAGATGTCCCTGCTATTAGGTCATGAGTATCACCACCTTCTCAGTCCTTACTCTCTACTTTCTCTGAGACTTGAGAAAGTAAGTGTGGCTGCTGGGTATAACTGATAGTAAGACAAGGTATCCTGAGACAGCGATGGATGTTTTAGGTTGGAATATCAGTGGAGGTAAGAAGAAAGACACACAGATAGGGGAGCAGATAGTAAGTTATGCAGGTGTTAGTTAACAATACTCAGTTTGGGGAATAATAGGGACATAATGGCAGGGTGGTGATACATAGTACAGAGTACTGACTGGCATGAGAGTCCCAGCTTCAACCTATTTCATCTAGGTCAAGCAGAACCTGCAGGTTCTCTCTGGAGGAGAGGGATAATGACTCAGGCAACTGCAGGTGGGATGTGGTTGCCTACCTTGGGGCCTCGTAGCCTACTCAAGGTGGCCTGGTGTTCTAAGGAATGGGCATCAGAGGATGTAATCAACAAAAAGTTTTTAAAATATCCACATCTAAATTCCAAATCCAATGCTTCTTCCAGCCTGAGAAGAAATGGGTAGAGATTACAAAACAGCAGATTTCACTTTGATTCAAGGAAGACCTTCCTAATAATTTCTGTTGTTTTTTAATCATTTCAGTTCAACTCTCCATGATACCATCTGAGCTTTTCTTATCAAAGATACTGGAGGAGTTTGCCATTTCTTTTCTAGCTCGTTTTACAGGTGAGGAAACTGAGGCAAAAAGGTTAAATGACTTTCCCAGGATCACACAGCTAGTATCTAAGGTAGAATTTGAATTCAGGTCTTCCTCACTCCAGGCCCAGCACTGTATCCACTATACCACCTAAATGCCCTCCTAACAAAAATAAATGGACCTGGTTCACTAGAGATCTTCAAATGCCTTCGAAGCAAGGGTGTGCTAATAAATGTTAAACAATCAGATCTCCAGAAAAAATATGAAAGTTAGATACCTTTTCAAGTTTAATCTGCATTGTTAACATTTTCTCTATCACTTTCTTACATCTAAACCATCAACAACACCACACATCAAGCCCTTGGTTGTCAATTTCTTAAGTGTAGACACTCACCCTGAAAATTAAACAAAAGCTAGAAAAGCAGACCACTCCAGTATCTTTGCCAAGAAAATCCTAATGGGGTCATGAAGTATGACACAACTGAAAGGACTAAACAACAGGAAAGACTTAGCACGCTCTCATTCAGTCATACCACTTGTTAAACGCATTGTAGGCTGTGTACCTATTGGGCTACAGATTGAACAAGACATCTTCCCATGATGTTCCTACCAAATCTGAGATCCTATGAATATGTGTATAATAGCCCAGGAGGGCTGCTATGCTAGCACAGGTTCCCTCCTGATTTGGTGAGACAGGAAAGACACTGAGAAGGGGTTAATAATCTTACTTTATTCTAGTCTAGTTTTCTCAGAAGAGGTTGCTGATAATAAGAGCACAAACTCCTACAGCATTCCCTAATCACCCTTCTTGCAGGGGCTGGTGAGAAACGGGGGGGGGGGGGTAACTACTCTTACATCTTGATGGGGTCAAGATGTGACAGACACAATTTGTACATCCCCTAAATCCCCTCAAGCTTCAGTGGGGACTAGTTGAGGCCAATACAGATTCCTCCCCAAGCCTTGAGGGGGGCCAATTGAGGCACACACATTTATGCATTCAACCCTAAGGGTCCCCCCAAGGCTCCCCATTCACTGGCCAGTGACCACCTGCTTTAGAGACCAACAGACAAAGAAGGCATATTGCCACCGATAGCCTCACAAATTTATATCACCACATTCTTATATCTCACTGCATAACGGCAGTAGATGTTTATATTATTTATCATTATATAATGCTGCATAATCATGGTGGAGATGTTTTGAACCATAACTGTGGGGACTCATATCTAATACCTGAGAACAGGATATTGTTATGGCTATGGATCCTGGGAACTCTAAGAAATAATGAGAAAAATTCACTTTACACACACTAAAATCCACCTTACATACAATGGAGTTGGTCACCTAGTTAATGTTTAATATGTATATACCAACTTGAATTGTAATCTCTGAGTTTTGCTTTCATTTTTTTTTAATGCCTTTCTATTCCCCTGCTCCTAGAACAGTACCTAGCAAGCAGTATGTGCTTAATAAGTGCTTATGATTGATTAGTTGTGTGATCTTTCCCATGGGCATTGATCTGGTGTAAGAATCATCCTACCAGAGAGTACCAAGGAAAGTCTAATAGTTTCCTCTGTTGTTTATGATCCAATTATTAAGTTATATAAATATATATCCTTTTCCCTCTTATCCAGGCTCTCAAGCACTGAGAGAAGGATTAAATGCAGGAATGTCCTGTGGTGACACTAACAATACTAGATCAAGATTTAAATGGCCCCTAGATCTGGCACCCTCCATCCCACATCCACACAAGCATGGACAGGCATGCACTCAGCTGGATATTGGCAGGACTGCCACCAAAGATCATTGCATCTTAGCTCTTTGCTCCATGGTGATCAGCTTGCTATAATGCATTAATCAGTTTTTTATCTTCTCTCTCCAGCTGCAGAATGACCTTTGTTTCACCTCTGGATTTCTCCAAGATTAACACAAAATTCTTTTACTATCCAGTCAGTGCTTTCAGAAGGGGCCGATAGTTCTGGAATGTGTTGCATCTCTCTCCCCTCTCCTGCTGAAGGTTGAGAGGAATATATTCCTTCCACTCCCCACCACTTAATTTTACCTCAGTGACCCCTCAGATCCCAGAGATGAAGCAACTAATCCCCAGCCAGCTGACTGGCTAATAGCCCACTGCCATGAGGCTTCACAGGTAACATCCTTGGAGCAAATACATGCTTCTCTTAAGGAATGTCACTACTTCCTCTGAGGTTTCATTCAAGTTGTATGATTTCTATAAATACATTTAGGATTATTTCTAATCTGCTTTGCTGGAAAAGCATCTAGAAGTGGAAGAGAAAGGGAGAGATCGTGGCAGTTTCTTGGAGGAAATATCTGGCTTGCCCATAACTAGGTTGGTAGGTAGTAGGATTTTGAAGAAGTATAGAAGAGCCGATATCATACTGGACTTGGAGTCAGAAAGACCAAGGATCCCTTATGTCGATGCTTCTTTCTATCTGTGTGACTATGGACAAAGCACAATCTCTCTGAGAATGTAAGGTGGAGAGAATTATGTTCTGCATTGGGAAGTTTCTGCACTGACAAAATTTTAAGTCCTTGACATACTAATATGCAGAAGAATTTTAAGACACTAAAAATATAATACCTCCCTCCTCTGATCACTTACAACTAGAATTCCAAAATAAGAATTATATTACTATGACTTAGGGATCCCTTTGTCAAAACACAAATAAAATATTGGCACCTTGAAGATATTAAAGCTTATCAATAATTTATCCCTCCTCGTAAATGAGTTGAAAAAATCCTTTTTCTGTGAACAGATTTTAATAGGATCAATGAAAAAGAAAATAGGGGTACTAAGTGACTGATGTACAAGCCAGGGAATTTTAACTGAGTTGGAAAGGGTGGTACACAGAATTGCTCAAAAGCGAAAGACAGATTTGATGAACTCCTTTTGTCACAGACCTGCCTTAGTTGGGGTGTTATGTCCCTGAGTTCAAATCTGACCTCAGACACTCATTAAGTAGGTAACCCTTGGCAAATCATTCAGCCTTCTTTGCCTCAGTTTCTTCATCTGTAAAAGGAACTGGAGAAGGAAATGGCAAACAACTCCAGTATCTTTGCCAAGAAAACCCCAAAAGGATTCACAAAGAGTCAGACACATCTGAACAACAACAAAAGCACTGGCTGGACACCAATTTTATCAGAAATAACTCATGTATTTAAAAAAGCTATACAAGACCAGTGGCCTTCAACATTTATTTGTTCAGCAAATATTGTTTAAGCACCTACAGCTTGTCAGGGACTACAGTTGTTGCTATGGAAGATCCAAGCATAAACAAGATAAAGTCTTTGCCCTCCAGGAACTTACAATGTAGGAGAAGAAATAAGGCATGTGCATAAATAATTCTAATACAAAATAAACACTAGAATTCATTTTAGGAAATTCCATAACAAGTCCAGTAAAAGGACTTGTTATATATACATTATTATATATAATAATATACATAATATTATAATATAATATTATAATAAAATATAATAATAAATATAATAATTATATATATATAATTTTACAAAGGAGAAAATTATTTCTGAGGTGGGCTCAGGGAAGGATTCAAAGAGGAGGTGGGAATTTAAGCTGAGTATTGAAAGTGGGGCAGAATTCAATTGGATGAATTTGGAGAGGGCATTCAAAGCATCCTGAATAATGTAAACAAAGATCCAGAGGCGGAAAATCGCCCTGATGGACCCCTTTGCCTGGTATGTCAGATAGTGTATGTAGATACAGGCTATAATGATAAGGTGACACCATATTGTGGAAGTCCTTGAATGTCAGACTGAGGTTCGATTTTATTTGGTAGCCAGGATATAATCACTGAAGACTTTCAAGGAAACAACTTCATTAAGGATATTAATATGACAGTGATACAAAAGGTATTGCTAATATGGCAAACGTAGATGAAAGTGATAGAATTCAATATTATCTCAGTTATAAAGTAATTGACTCATTATTATGTTTGCTGGAACTATCAACCAGTACAATCCACAAATAGCAGCATAAAATAAGAGCTCTACCCTTTGACCTAGTGTTCTCCTGATGAGGACTCTACCCTAAGAATTGAAGAACGAAAAATATACAGTTACAGAAAAATATTCCTAACACTTTTGCTTATAATAACAAAATCCATTTGAGGAATAACTGAACAAATTGTGATATGTGAATGAAATGGAACATTATTGCTCCATAAGAAATGCCGAACATGAAGAACACAGCAAAAATGGGAATATTTATATGAAGTGATACAGAAGGAGATAGAATTGAAACAATATGAGCAATGTCTAATAAAGAGAAATAACAATAGCTGGAACAACAGCCTACCACATGAAAAAAAATGCCCACAAATAAGAGGATGTTATTTCTGTTATTATTCTGTTGAAGTTAATATAAATACTATAATAATTTTAAATATTTTTGATCTTGTAGTTTTATTTAAGCTCCCTGAGGGCAGAGACTGTTCCATTTTTGTCTCTGTATCCTGGTGATTAGTGTAGTGCCTACCACATAGTAAGTATTTATTAAATGTCTATGGATTGATTTTTTTTTATCCTGCACTTATTTGAATATTTTGTAGATGGTTACTTAGTATAAAATTTTTAAAAATTGAAAATTAAACAAAAGCAATAATAACTTTAAAAACAGAAGATTAGAGACAGGAGGATTGGTTAGGATGTTCTCATTATAATCCAAAAAGGTCAAATTGATAAATCAAATGAATGGTTGGAACACAAAGCCCTCCCACTAAGGAACTGGCAATCTAATGTAAATAAGTAAGAATATACACATAAGATAGATGAAGGTAATCAGGAAGAGGACAAAATTAGCAACTGACAGGACCAGGAAAGAAGGGCCCTGAGGGACGTTGGAGAAACTAAGGGTCATAAAATGGAGAAGAGCTTTCAAAGTATGGGGGCAACCAGTTCAAAGGCAAGGAGATAGGCAAGGCAGTCTGGTGTTTGAAGAACTCAAAGGAGGCCAGTGTGCCTGAACAATAGGGTGCTTAGGGGGAAGTAAGATGTAAGAAGACTGAAAAAGTTGGAAGGGATCAGGTAACGAGCTTTAAGAGCAAGAGGACATTTGGAAATGATGTTCCATGGTAGCAGTGGCAGTAGATATAGTGGGGCAGACTCAAGAGAAAAAACTTGAAGAAAAAACAGCATTGGAGTTGGTATGGGAAGACACAGAAACTGAAGACAGAAGTATAAGTCTATCCCACCAATATGGAAAATGGGAGATTATACAAGAAGGTAGGTACTTAATAAATGTTTACTGACTGACTTGCTGACTATGACTTCAATATTCAGGAACTTCTCTGGGCAACGAAATTTTGACATAATTTTCCACAAGCCTTCATGATTGACAGTACCAAATGCCTTGGTGAGATTGACAAATGTTGTATACAGATGTCTGTTCTGCTCCTGGCTTTTCTCCTAGAGTTGTCAGGAAGCAAGCATCATATCAACCCTTTCTCAAGACATACCCTCTCTTAGGTAGATGACTATATTTCAGGTGAAGAATCAGCTTATTAAGAAAGGCTTTGGCAGGAATCTTACCAGCAGTGACTAAGAGAGAGACACCCCTGTAGTTGTCATAGGACCTACCTTTATAGAGATGGACAGTGGAGGCATCCTTGAACTCCTGAGGGATAACCTCCTCTTGGTATTTAACCTGGAAAATCTCAATCAGCTTTTGCCTCAGCGGTAGACCCTCTCAGACCCATAAATCTCAGATGGAATAGAGTCATATTCAGGTGCTTTGCCACCAAGAAGAATTTAAGGGTATTCAAGATCTCTTCTTAAGTTAGAAATTTAGCTACAGAGAGGCTGACTTCAGTCTGAGGTATATGGCTAATGGCATCAACATTGATTGATGATGGCCTAAAGAGAACATTATGGAAGTATTCAGCCCACCTCTTCAGAATCAGGTCCTTATCACTAATCAATGTGGCTCCATCAGTGCTGAGTAGTTGAGATACACCATAGGTATTTGGCCAATTCTTTGCTGCATGTGCTAATTTGGTCGAACAATTAACACCAAGAAAACATAAGTTCTCCACCAGCCAGCAGCATGCCATCCATAAATGGAACATAGGTTACAGCAAATGGAGAAATTTTGAATACGTGCCTAAGTTCACTTATCTTGGCAGCATACTTCCCAGGAATGTATACACAGATAAGGTTGATGCATGTATTGCCAGAGCTGGCTAAGTGTTTGGGAGACTCTGAAGGAAAATGTGGTAAAGAAAAGGTATTTGGCTGTCTACTGAACTGAAGGTCTACAGAGTCATTGTAATGACCTCAGTGATGCCACTTATGCCTGTGAAACCTGGACAGTCTACCAGAGCCATGCCAGGAAGCTGAATCACTTCCATTTAAATTGTCTTAGGAAGATTTTGAATATCACCTGGCAAGACACTGGGGCATCTCAAGCTGAACTACCAAGCATTCAAACTCAACTACACATCTATTGGACTGGCCACATTGTTTCAATAAAAAATGTACACTTGAATAAAAGACTATTTTAACAAAAACTCATGCAAGGCAGGCACTCACATGGTGGTCAGAAGAAGTGTTACAAGAACACTCTTAGGGTCTCCCTGAAGAACTTTAGAATCAATTGTGGGACAAAGGAGATACTGGCAAAAGATTGCCCAGCATGGCATGCCCACATCAAAGAAAGTGCTGTACTCTATAAGCAAAGCAAAATTGTAGTTGTTCAGAAAGAATTATGAGATTTGCAAATTTAGAGACATCTCCACTCCCAATCTTCATAGATATTATCTATGCTCAACCTGTGGTAGAGTGTTCTGAATTCATATTGGCCTGATCAGTCACAGTTGGAAACACTATATCTTGAGTCCAACAATATCATTTTGGTCCTCTTTAAGAACAACCAACCACTCAATCAATATTCTTTGCCTTTTCACCTATTCAATTCCAGCCCATCCTTTTAAATTTACCTGAAATGCTGCCTCTTTCATGAAGACATCTCTTATCACCTTGGATATCACACAGAGTGTTTGTACCTATACAATATATTAGTCGTGTAATATTTGCAATTATACTTCTCTATGTTTATGATATTCCCTTATTAGATTGTAAACACAATGGGGGAGGGACTATATTTTTTCTAAGCCTCTCAACTCCCCAATCATCCATCACCAGGTCATTTTATATAATGGGCATTTAATAAATATTTGCTTAATGAATAAAATGTCAGAATCTTACCTTCTAATCATTGACTTTTCTACTTTTATGGAAAAAATAACTTTTACTGTGATCAACCTGAACAATGATCACTTACATCATGCCTTAAGGTTTGCAAAGTACCTTACAAATATTATCTCCTCTGATCTTCACAACAAGGAGGGAGATGCTATTATAATACTCAATTTACAGATGAGGAGAATGAGTCAGATAGTTGTTCAGAGTCACACTAGGTCTCGTAGCCTTCTGAGGCCAAGAAATGACTCTTGGTCAAGAGCTCTATCTATTGTACTACCTAGGTAATTTTTGCAATTACAAGAAAGACTTATGTTTGACTTGAAGGGTCTGAATTCAATCAGTGAAATCCACCTATAGAATTTATTTAATATTTAATATGAGAATTCAACTATGAATGATGGCCTAAGATTATTGCCTGTGCAGAGGCATAGAACAATGGAAAGAATGATAGATAAAGCGTAGGAGGACCTCGACTATTACCATCAGTGGGTAAGTTACAGTACGTGAAGACTTCCCCCAGTAGAAAGTGCAGTGGAGAATAATTTGTTCCAGTGGCTATGAAGGCAACAGAAGCAAGCCACATGGAACTCTTAGAGCTTGGTCTGATATTGAAGACACCAAAGTCATCTACTACATCTTGACTTTTGTTCTGATACTGGACTTCAATGATTCTGAAAGAGAGAATGAGGGTGATGACTCTTTTTCCCTTAAATTCAATTCATGCCCAAGTCAAGATATCACTCATAAGTGGCATCATTGGTCTTTGAAAATGGCCTTCACCAACAACAATAACTCATCTGAACCTTAATTTCTCCCTCTATAAGATGATGAGATGACCTTGGAATAGAACTCATCTAAGTCTATAATCCTTTATTTGCTTTTTGTTATTCCTGCTTAAATCACACACTCTACTTTCATGTTTAACAACCAAAGAAACCAATTATTTTATCTGGAATGTCACAATTGGATCAATTTTATTTTTCCATCTCCTCTCTGTACAGTTTTTCCTTTCCTGTCAGAGTCCTGTTCTGATCACATTTATCTTCCACAAATATTTTTCTTTTCCTATTAAATTAGAATATTTCCAAAGGAATTCTTGTGGCCATGAGACTCCAGACTTATTTTTGCTTCTCTTTATTTGTTCAATGTTTATTATTTCAATGTTGTATAGTCAATGAAAGTCAAGTTTGGCTTATGATACCACTTCAGAATTAAGTGGGTTAGCTCATTCACTGTTGTAGAGTCCCAGATGTTAGTCCTGACTCTGTCATTAATTAGCTTTGTGATATTGAGCACGTTGAACCATCAGAGCCTGGATAGAATCAATGGAAATCAAAGGATTAAGCTACTTGGCAACCTTCACGTTAATCAGCAAAGGAAATCTCAATCTAGTAAGTTTAGTATCCATTGTGAGCAATTATTTTGGGTCAGTTGGTATATTATAATCCAAACTATACTCTTATCTATTAATGTAATATTCAAAAATAAGCTAATATACTACAGTATTCTATGGAATCAAATCTGAAGACTTTAAGAGCAGCTAATAGTAGACTCCAAGCCATCTCTGACATACTATAGAAAAAAGCTCCCAAAGCGAGGTGGGAGACATCCAAGGGACATCCATAACTAAAACAAGCTTCTATCAATGTCGGGGAGAATTCAATGGGGACTCTACAGTTTGGTCACTGAGAAGACAAGTTGTCTAATACTAATGTAGAATTATTTTCATGTTTCTTTTAATGAATTCACAAGGCAGCTGCACCTATCTCAACATATTAAAGTCATCATAGCATAGTAGCCCAGAATACTGATACTGAGGATTCAGATTCTCATATCTCAAATGAAACTATTAGATTCTTTTATCTCTGAATACTATTACTTAAGTGTTCATCACAAAGTAATATATAAGATTAAATAAGACTTTCATGACAATCAATTCCTACTCTATTATAGAAACACCAGTGGATAAACATCTATGAAATAAATAAATATTTCTGTATAGCAATACTCACAGGGGAAATGAAAATCAGGCTGGTTATGGCTTAGAAAACACGATTCAGGGACCAATTACAAGTCATAAAACTAATGAGCAATTAACCAGGAATTCTACAACTACCACACCACCACCACCATCAATAATTATTAATAATATAATTATTAACTATAATAATTAGTAATAACAATAGAAGATAAGGAGTTGATAAAGTGTTGAAATGGTTATAAAATGTGACCTCACCCAGCATGAACAAAATCCCTTGAGTGAATTAGAAATGAAGCAGCACGATTGACCAGACAATGACTGGTCATGCCTGTGTGGCCTTTAAAAGACTGTCAACGAAACTCAATGTTTAATTCTATCCAAGCATGTAGTAGCTTTTCTGAGTGTGTTGGTCAGTCCTTTCGGTCACATCTGACTCTTTGTGACCCCATTTGGGATATTCTTGGCAAAGACATTGGAGTGGTTTGCCATTTCCTTCTAAAGATCATTTTACAGATGAAGAAACCAAGGTAAACAGGGTTAAGTGAAGTGCCGAGGGTCACAAAGCTAGTAAATATCAGAAGACAGATTTGACTCAGGAAGATGAGTCTTCCTGACTCCAGGCAGGGTGCTCTATCTACTTCACCACCTATCTGCCTTGTTGAGAGAGACTCTTGGGCAAGTAGAGCACCAAGGTACAAAAGGGGACTTTCCTTCCCCATCATCAATCATGATGTCTGACAGTAGAGCTAGTCAACTAGTAGAAAATATGTCATATAGAAATGAGAGTCCGTTCATGAGATTTTCAAGAACAGAAGGGAACAGACATGTGCATTCTCCAGATAGACACAGACACGTTGTTTTGAGGAGAGAGACGTGGTGGCAAAGAGAATCAGCAGTAGATCCAAGAGAGCAAGCCCCGGCAATTGAGACTTGAGGTACAGGGAAGGAACCTGACTAAGCAGTCCACCCAACAGAGCCTGTATTCTAGGAGTAGCTGTATGAAGCCTCCAGGATGAAAGAAATGATATAGAGATCTTCCAGTTCCTGAGATATAAATTGCATTTGGGATATGTACTCCCTATATATGTGCCTTACCATCATTGTGCTTTAAATGTGGGATCATTCTTCTCATGGATGCTGTGTATTTGATGCATTGGGGAATGCACCTAAAACATTGGGGGAATGTTTTGTTGAT
Organism: Potorous gilbertii; assembly: GCA_028658325.1. Lineage (NCBI taxonomy): Eukaryota > Metazoa > Chordata > Mammalia > Diprotodontia > Potoroidae > Potorous > Potorous gilbertii. The sequence continues at coordinate 242,913,867 of CM053769.1, forward strand.
AATACACTTCCTTTGTTAAGTTAATTGTGTCCACTTGCTGACTATTAATGAGAAGAGAGCCAATGGGGGTTTATGAATTTTCTTTTTAGGAGTGCAGAATCACAATGTACCTTGAGAACCTGGGAGTAGCAAGTTTTCTGAAGACCCAACCTGTGAGTGCAAGCTAGAGAAATAGGCTGAAAGAGGGGGCTGTTATCATCACATTGGTCTAGTTTAAGGTTTACAAGGCACTGTATATACATCATCTTCTTTGGCTCTTGCATAAACCTTTTGAGGTGGTCTTCTTATTCCAAGTAGAGAGTATTTCCCACAGTATCACACAAGTTTACTTCCAATCTTATTCATCCTTCAAAATCCAGCTTAAGTACCACCTCCTCTAAAGAAGTTTGAACTATTCCATAGCTTCACTGATTTCCCTTGCCTCTAAACTCTTTTGACATTTATCCTTATATAGAGATTATATATACACATCTATGTGTATATATAGTCATACATACTATATATAGTCAATAGCAGTTAAGAGAATTAGAAGTGAAATGCAAAGACCTAGGTCTGAATCTAAAATCTGTTGTTTTTCATCTGTTGTAACCTTGGGAAAGCTCTTTCTCTCTGAGTTTCCCTTTAATAATCTATAAAGTGTTAGGGAGGTGGACTTGAAGAAAGGGAGAAAAGATTTGAAACAAGATACTGAGGTTTCTTCTAATCCAGAAAATCCATCATTCTCAGTCCTAGGTTTCTGAATTCTTAATGTTATCTGTAACCTCCTGGTTTGTTGAAAAATTATCAAAAAAAAATATTAGTTCATTAATTTTAAAAATATAAGCCATGAAGCAGTTTTGAAGTCAGGACAACCTAGGTCTGACAATGCTTTTCCATGGAGATTAGTTAAATTTATGGCATAATTCCAATAAAACACAATTTATATGTTTTCTTAGGACAAGTTCTCGCTGTTTTGCCCAGACTGGAACTCATAGACCGATCTCATTTTTATCAGCATATAAGCTTTGACCTACAGCATTTTTATAATTGGAATAACCTGTCAGATGGGACAACCCAAATTCTCCTTTGTCACACATACTGGCTGTGTGACCCAACCATTCAGTGCTCCAAGACAATTCCCTAAGATCTAAATTACAGTGTAAGTTCTGTTCTACAGTGGTAGAGAGAATTTCCTCATGGAGAGTTCATTATATCATTGAAATCACAAGTCTGGATGAAATGAATAGATGGAAAAAGAAATAAAGGGATATTGAGAGTGGAGAGGAAGTGACAACCACATAATTAAACAATCAACAGTAGACCAGATTGAGGGGCAGAGTTAATGTGGTGGATGAGAGCAGCAACACAGCTGAACATTCCCCTTGAAATAACCTTAAAAATAACACCTTAAATGAAATTGTGAGGTGGAAGAGTCAACAAAAGGTCAGGGGAAAATAGTATTCCAACCTAAGAAAACTTAGGAGGTCCACAGGAGAGGTTTGTGACACCAGGGTGGATGCCTGTCTGGAGTTCATACATGCCGGGGTTTCAACAGTGAATGCATCATTTCAGCAGTAGCACCTTCTGGAGTTCTCAGCCCAAAGATATTAAGGGGGTTGGACAAAAGGTTAGAAAGAGACTAAAGTGACCCATTGCTGGCACTGGGTAATTAACCACTCTATTGCCATAAACAGTTCTGCATCACAGCTCCAGAGCAGAGAGGAGGACTTGTGGTAAGTCACAAGGGAGTAGGGGATCTAGTCACAGTTCCAGAGTCAAGAGGAGTGATAGTATTTGTGGGTGATGGAAACTTCCTGGGTAAAGACCAGAGCACAGACCAGAAGAACAGTGACCACATTCATATCACACCACCCTGAATGGACCAAAAACTTTCAGACCCCCAGAGCTAGCTCTGAAAACAGCAGCATAGAAAAGCCAAAAGTTTGTCACAATGCCTCCCTACCTGTAGGTGAGTAGAGCCCATCTTTAAAACCAAGTTTTAAGTCATGAAATACATTAGAAAAATGAGCAAACAACAAGAAAAGAACTTAAAAATAAAAAGTTACTCCAGTGGCAGGGAAGACCAAGGCACAAACTCAGAAGAAGTCAATAACACAAAAGGATGTACAAACAAAGCCTAAAAAAAAATACTAATTGGACAGAAGCCCAAAATAAATCTCTGGAATAATTAAAGAAAGAGATAAAAGTAGTAGAGGAAAAATTGAGAAAAGAAATAAGATTGATGCAAGAAAATTATGAAACAAGATTTAATTTAATTTAATGGAGGAACAAAAAAAAATGCTAACACTCTTAAAAAAAAACAAAATGATAAAAGAGGCACCAAAAAAAATCACTGAATAAAATAACTTCTTTAAAAGCAAACTAGGTCAAATAGAAAGGGACGTACAAAAAGTCACTGGAAATAAAGTACTCCTTAAGAAGCATAATTGGCCAAATGGAAAAGGTTAAAAAAAAAGCTCATTAAACAAAATAATTCCTTAAAAATTAGAATTGGGCAACAGGAAGCTAATTAGTCAAAGAAACATCATGAAGTAATAAAAGAAAGTCAAAAGAATGAAAAAATAGAAGAAAATTTGAAATATCTCATCAGAAAACCAGTAACCTGGAAAATAGATTAAGAAGAGATAACTTAAGAATTATTGGACTATCAGAAAGCCAGCCATGATAAAAAAAAAAGAGCCTAGGTAACATATTTCAAGAAATTATAAGGAAAAGTACTCCAATATTTTCGATCCTGTCCTTCTTCAAAAATCTATTTTCCTTTCGGAGGTTAAAATAGAAATTGAAATTTTTCACTGATTATCCCCTAAAAGAGAATCCCAAATGAAAATTCCCAGGAATATTATAGCCAAATTCCAAAGCACCCCGGACAAGGAAAAATAATTGTAAGCATCCAGAAAGAAACAATTCAAGCATCATGGAGCAACAATCAAGATCCAAAAGATTTAGTAGCATCCACTACTAGTCCACTACTCTGCTACTAATCCACACAATATTTAGTAGGTTCCACTATTCTATTAAAGAATGGAAGATTTAGAATCTCATATTCTGGAAGGCAATGGAGGCAGGATTACCACCAAGAATAGCCTACCCAGAGAAACTGAGTATAATCCTTTCAATGTGGGCTGAGGGGAAATGGAATTTAATGAAATAGAGAATTTTCAAGCATCCTGATGAAAAAAACAGAGCTGAGTAGAAATTTTGACATTCCTACACAGACTTGGAAAGATTAAAAAAGTAAACATGAAAGAGAAATCAGAAAGGACAAAATAATGTTAAGCTGCTTAAATTTCCATATAGGAAGATGATTCATGGAACTCCTAAGAACTGTATCATTATTAGGGAAGTTAAAAGGAGTTTACATAGAGAGCATGGGTGTGGGTTGTTTATGTTGAAATAATCCCTAAAAAAATGAAAAGGTGAGAAAGAAAAATGCACTAGGAGAAGGGAGTGATAGAATGGGAAAATTTTTCTCATATAAAAAAGGAATGCAAGGAAAGGCTTTTACAGGACACAAGAAAGTGGAGTGGGGAGAGGTGGCAGGCAATGGTTGAGTATCACTCTTATTGAAATTGTTTCACAGAGGGTAAAATATATGTAGACACACTCTGTTGTGCATTAAAATCTGTCTTACCCAATGGGAAAAAGAAGGGGAAGTAGATAAAAGGAGGGAAGGAGTGATAAAAGAGAGGGCAGATTAAGGGAGACAGTGATTAGAAGCAAAATAAGCTTTTGGGAAGAGACAGGATAGAAACAGAGAAAAGAATAAACAGAAGAAAATGGACTATGGAGGGAAATGCACAGTTAGTAACCAAAACTCTGTATGTGAATGGGATGAGCTCACCCATAAAATGGAAGCAGATAGCAGACTGGATAAGAAAACAGAATTCAACGATATCTTCTGTAGTAGGTAAAATCTGAAATGACTGAAAACAAAGATTTGAGCTTCTGAGCATATCAACTTATTAAGAAGCAATGCATGCCAATTGTATAACAAATAGGGACCAGGCTTCCTAGCTTGGCACTGGACCCTGAATATAGGAGACTGATTTTTATGCATTAAAAGAAAACAACAGGACGCAAAACAGGACACAAGACTGGGTCCTAATTTCTAAGTGGAGGAAAGATTAGGTACTTTCTGAGTCTGGAGGGGGAAAGCAAATAGGTGTAATTTCCTGAAATCAGAAAAAGAGGTATCCTATTCCCTCTCCTCCCAGCACTGTATTCAATCAAGGTAACAAGGAAGCAGGAATTGATTGACCAGTATGGGGTCAGTTTTCAGATAGGATATATGAGTTGCTTGAGATATATAATGGTGAGAAAATTCCTTACATCAGTCTTAAGATCTGACTGGATTTCTGGTCAGCACGATGGTCCTTAAGTAAAGGTCTCTAATCAATAGGTAGACATGGTCCAACTTCCCAGATAGGCAGCACTAGATTCAGATAATGCAATGAAGTTTTCTCACAATTCTCATACATGAGTGAAGTTTTCTTGCAAGAAAGAAATTGGACTAGACCCATAATTGAAAAGAAAGCGAACTGATCTAGCTCCAGAACTAAGTCACACAATGGAGGCAGTGTGGTTCATTCAGTTCCCACATTTGTTTACAAGCACTTGGAACAAAAAAAGTTAAAATAGAGGGATGGAGCAGAATTTAATATGCTTAAGGGGGAGTAAAAAAAAAAGTAGGCATAGCAGTCATGATCTTGGACAAAACAAAAGCAAATATAGAGCTAATTAAAGAGATAATCAGGGAAATTACATTTTCCTAAAAGTTACCATAGACAATGAAGTAATACCAAAAATACTTACAGCAAGTTTTCTCTGATAAAGGACTAAATTCTCAGAGATGTAGAGAATTGAGTCAGATATATTATTTTAAAAAGAGCCATCCCCCAAATGGTAAATGGTCAAGGAATTTGAATATTTTTCAGAGGAAGAAATCAAAGCTATCTATCATATAAAAACACTCTAAACCATTATTGATTAGAGAAACGTAAATTGGAGCAATTCTAGGATACCACCTCACACCTATCAAAAAGGACAAGTACTGAAGAGGATGATGGAAAATGGATATGCTAATGAAGTGGAGTAGCAAACTGGTGCAACCATTCTAGAGAATAATTTGGAACCATTCCTAAAGGGCTATAAAAGTGTGCAAATCCTTCGACTCAATAATACCACTATTAGATCTGTACTCCAAAGAGACCAAAGAAAAAAGACCCATGTGCACAAAAATATTTATATCAGCTCTTTCTGTGGTGGCAAAAAAAATGAAAATTGAGGGGATGCTCATCAATTAGGGGATGGTTGGAAAAGTTTTGAAATATGATTTTTATAGAGTAATGTGTAAGAAATGATGAGGAGGTGGCTTCAGAAAAGAATTGCAAGATCTATATGAACTGATGCAAAGAGAAGCAGAAGAATTGGGAGACAATTGTATAGAGTATATAGAGTAACAGAATATTAAGAGTATACAAAGTAACAGTGATGTTAATCACTATTACAACATATGTAACAATGACCAGCCATGAAAGCCTTGGCTACTTTGATCAGTACAATGATCCAAGAAAATTCCAAAGGTCTCATGATGAAAAAAGAGAACTGATGAACTTTGAGTGCAAATTGTATGAGTTCTTTCACCTTGTTCTTTTTTTTTCTTTTTTCTTTTTGTTTTTGGTTTGGGATTTGTTTTATTCTTTTTTTGCAATGTGGCTAATATAGACATATATTTTGCACGAGTTTCAAGTGTATAACTGATTTCACATTGCTTTCCTTCTTAGTGGGTGGGAGAAAGAATGGGAGGGAGAGAATTTGAAACTCAATTTTAAAAAATTATGTAAATAAATAATAAATGAGAAAAAAATCTATAGGCTAGATCTCTAAACAGAGGAATTGATGCCATGTAAGATGAAGTCAAATGGTCTCTACCAGAAAAGATCCCTCAGCATTAACCAAAAGTGATTTAAACAACAAGATATTGGCATCTTTAGATAGAAAACATCTATGTGTTCTTATAAATGCATTCTCCTACAACTGCTATCATTCACCCCTGCTTTATCATAGTTAGAACAATATGACCTAAAAAGATAGTAAGTGATATTGAAAGAAACTGCTCAAATTGAAACATAGAACATAGAATCCTAAAGTACTCAAGATCAAAAGGATTTTACAGATCATATAGTCCCCCTCTCTTTTTGTTGCCTTGAGGAAACAGCTCCAGAAAGATTGAGTGACTTTCCAGAGTTCCCATTGCTAACTTATCACTGTGTTAGGACTGGAATTTAAATCTCCTGACTCCCAGCCTAAATCTTCTTTCTACCACACTACACTAAGGAAAGAAAAGAAGTTTGCTTTGCCAGTGCCAAGTACAATGTTTCTTTGTTAAGTAGACTCACTTTTCTCTTTTCACAGTCCCACTAATAGAAGTTGATGCTACTTACTTCTACCACAAAAATTTGACAAAATGCCTCCAAATAACCTTTAAAAATGTCTTTATGAATCCTTCAGAATATCATAATCCTATTATAGGTATTGATAACAAATGTCAGTGAAAATGGCCACTTTAAAAAAAACAATCCAACCCAAGTTGCTATGTATAAACTATGCTGCAATATCATTTCCATCTCTCAATACTAAAAGGAATTAGCCCAAACCATTTCTTAGGGAAAATGATAGAAGGGTAGGATAAAAGAAAAGAGGAGTGAGACCATTTCATCTGCAGATGCTAAAATGAAAAGCCTTTCACTAGGCTCCATCTGATCGAATATTGCACCTTTGTCCTAATCTCTTGTCTCCTTGATAAGCCCTCTTCTGGCAAGTGGCAAGTAGGTGCTCCCATAAATACAACTAGATGGTGATGATATCTTCATTAAGTGATGGGCACTACGGACAAGGTGAGACAGGCTTCAGATTGTGTGCTGAAACACACCGTGCTGGAAGAACTAGCCCTTGGATGTTCTGATGGGTCTTCTGAACATTGTTCTCCCTCCACACATGCCACCATTATTCCTTACGTTGTATGAGGTTTTGTGTGTTGTTGGTTTGGGGGTTTTTTGCATGCTTCAATATATGGCTCTAACATCAATTATTTTTGAAGTACACAAATGAGAAAGAAAAAAGTTGTCTAGATTTATAGGTTCAAAGGATTTAAAGGCCAGAAAAGGCACTTGGAAATCATTTAGACCAATCTTCTCAATTAGTAGCCAGAGAAAATGAGGTCTAGATAGTCACATAGCTAGTAATCGGTAGAGCAAATGCTTGCCAGCACCTCCCACCTCCTGAAAGCCCTGTAAACCACCCTTCACTCCATGGGAAATAATAAATGCATCTTAAATTACACAGCACTTTAGCATTATAAAAACACTTCATATAGGTCCACCAGGCCTTGTTGTCTGCCCTACTGTTTTGGCCTCTGAAGCTCTGGGCATCATTATTTGACCTGCTATTTTATCCTAACGACTCCTGGATCTTGTCATTTGCTCTGCCACTTTACTCTAATTACCACCTGGACTTTCCAGCAGCTGACCCTTCTTACATGTGTTGTCACCTCCTTTTATAATGTGAGGTCCTTGAGAGTGGGGACAAACTATCAGTTGATTGGAACATCTGTCATCACTGATCTTAAAGGGAAAAAGAGTTCTTTGTTGATCTTTTGAATACGTAACATGGAGCCAGACCTAAGATCAGGCAAATATGGGTTCCAATCCTCCCTCTAATACATATTAACTGTGTGACCAAGGGCAAGGCAATTTACTTTCCTGAACTTCAATTTCTTCATCTATAAGATGAGCCTAACAAAACATAGCTATACTACAAGGGTATTTTGAGATACAGATGAGGATATTTACATGCATATATACATACATATGTATATACAAAAATTTATTTGTAAGACACTGCTAGTTTTAAAGAGCCAAATGAATGTTGATTGACATCGTTATCATTAGTAGTAATAGCAGTAGTAGTTGTTGTTGTTTAGTCATTTCCAGTTAATTCCAAGTCTTTGTGACCTCTTTGGAATTTTCTTGGAAAAGATACTGAAGCCGTTTGTCATTTCCTTCTTCAACTCGTTTAACAGATGAGGAAACCGAGACAAACAGGGCTAAATGACTTGCCCAGGATCACAAAGATAGTAAGTATCTGAAGTCAGGTTTGAACTCAGGTGTTCCTGACTCCAGATCTGGCACTCTATCCACTATGATACCTAGCTGCTGCTGCTTCTTATGATCGTGTGTCAAATACAGGGATGTTATATCAATTCTTACCTGTATTATCTCAATAGTCCCTTAAGAGGTCTTTCTTCATCTAGACAATTCTACATAGCTAAAACCAGATCAATACATACATATTTATATATATATATATGTATGTATGTATGTATACACACACACATATATACACACACATATGTATGTGTGTATATATATATATATATATATATAGTTTACCCTACGCAGCAACAAAGACAAAACATAATTTAAGCACAAGGAAGTGATGCAGAAACAAGATGTTGACTGACTTTGGATCTCTGGGGCTTAGAAGCAATATAACCTAGTCTCTGAAAGATAGAAAAACAAATTAAGGGTAGGAAAAAAGGAGCGGTTATGAATTTCCTTTTTCATACAACCAGCTAGAGGCTAAATAGAGTCCTAAACATTTGTAAGCATGCGTGCATCAGAGAGCAAATGAAACTAGATAGTAGAGAATTTATAGAAGTATAAAAGTTTATAATTTTACAGCAGTTAAAATCCTGACATCAATATTAAAATAAAATCAAGTTTTATATCACAATTTAAAATACTAAAGACTGAAGGAAAAGACATTGTATGAAAAACTGGGGGCAATTAAGCAAATTCAGGACTATATACAAGTAGCAAAAATAGAAAATGGTCCATGCAACCCCCTTCCCCTAAATGAATAGTCATTGTACATAGCAACATTTGATTTTGAAAAGCTTTGTAAAGAAGTTCCAAACCAACCCTTTCCTTTTTAAGATGCCACGAGAGCAATGTTTATGTGGGTGCAAACTTTTCTCATATTCCACTCTGTTTTGGCAGTAAATTATGTAAGCCTCTACTTGAGCCGGGTCTTGAATATTTGGTTCATTTAGAAGTTCTGTATTCCTAACAAGATCTGCTTAATTGTGATTACTGTACTCCAAACCTTATCTTTCTCTAAGAAGGTCTGGCACACTTGGAGGATACACAATTGGATAAAATAATGGCCGCTAAATTTACATATTGGTGGGGAAGGTAATCATCCTTAAAAAAATCTGTAGTTTAAATAAGGCTCCTTCCCATGGTGTCCTTTCCTTCCCTGGAATGGTGTATTACCAGTTCATGAGATTCATTGTGCCATCTGGATTTTTTCTACATACTGCTGCAGAGCCAAAAGGAGGATCCTTTTCTCCAAGCTTTCTGCTCCTGTGTTAAGTCTGCTGAGGACTATTCCAGTCATATTCAAAGCCCTTCTCAGCACAGCTGTGCCACCCTCACCATTCCCACAAGTGTCTAGGGTGGAGGTAAAAAGTGCCCGGATGGTCAGTGGCTACAGAAGCACTTCCCTTTTTCTTAGGACTTTCTGGAGCCCACTCAGTCGGACCCAAGACAGCAGGACCCCTGCTCAGCAAGGAGCAGGGTGGGGAAAGGCAGAAGATTAACCCTTCTAATGTACATATCTGACCATGTCACTTATCCCTTCCTACCATCAAAAACCTTTACCTAAGAAAGAACAGTCAACTCCTTTGTCTGGTGTTGAGATCCCACACAAACTAGCTCTACTCCATGTTTCTGTTTTTATCTTACATTAAGCCCCTTCATTTACTTTATGCTCTCGCCAATTTGGACTACTCCCCTCTTCTCTTACTTTTTCTTACTCTATACTCTTTACTGTAAAAACTGAATCGGTACTCATTTGTAAATATGCATGAGTGAAAGCAAACATGCACCAATAATGAGTGAGTATAAATTTACCTATCCTAGGAAAAAGTTGGCAAGTTTCATGGATTCTAAGCAGCTGGCATTGTATTGCATATTTCAGTGTTACGGGACATTTAAATTTTTTGATGTGACTATACCCTGCCACTGATACAGATTGCAATCCCTCTATGAATTGAGAAATGACTTTTTGAAAATTGTTATGACTTAAAAACTCCTCCCTCTATAACAAGTTGGCCTTTCAGAACTGAATAGAGGTGTTTCTCTAATGAGAAATGTGGGTCTTTCCAAATTTAGAGAACCTAGCAGAGCTAGAATTCCACTCGAATGACCTTTGAGAAACCATGGTTGGCACCATGCTACGGTGAGGCACCATACCATGGGGAAAGAGTGATAGTAATAAACAAATCAATATCTTAGAAAAGAAATTTCTCAACAATCTCAACTCTAATGGGGTAGGTATTATGGTCTAATTTGGAATACAGTCTAGAAACATCAGAAGGAAAACAAACACCTAAAATGGAGAGAGAAAGGGAGAGAGAGGAGGAGAGAGAGGGGGGGGGAGAGAGAGAGAGAGAGAGAGAGAGACAGAGAGACAGAGACAGAGAGAGAATGAGAATGTGATATAATGATAACGAAAAGAGCATAGAATCTGACGTCAGAGGACTTAAGTTTAAATCAAAGCCCTCCTGTGTGACAATGAGCAAGTCTCTTTACCTTTCTGGACCTTCTTAAAAGAAGGGATTAGGTAGTTGGTCTCTAAGGTCCTTTATAAGTCTAAATCCTATGATAATTTCATTATGTTATACGCCCCCAATTGAGTACAAACATCTTGAGGACAGAGCTGAATCTGATGACATGACCTTCAACAGGGAGAAACAGAAAACCTTGTTCTGGCTTCAAGAGGTCAACTTGAGAAGAACAAGATAGGAAAAGGAAGATTAGACAGGTTTGTCTCTTGGGAATTCAGCAAGCCTGGACTCAAAGGTTTCATTAGCATGCTGCAGTTGCAGACAAAATGTTAATATGCTCTTGGGCTGCATGGAGGGAGGGTATAGCTCCCAGGATTAATCCTGGAAAGTGATCAACTCTCAGTCTCCCCTTGTCAGACCACTTCGGGAGTATCATGTTCTAGTTGAGTGACAATTTAGCAGTATTCCTCAGTTCTGAGACCTGCAGATTAGGAAGGACATTGACAAGCTGGAAAATATCCAGAGACAGGTAATGGGTAATACAAAAAACCTTGAATCCATGTTGAAGAAATTAAGGATGTTTAGCTTGGGGAAGACTCCAAAAGGACATGATAGCTGTCTTCTCAAGATCTGATCTGAAGAACTATACTGTGGAACAAAGCAGTGGACTTGTTTTATTTATTACCAGAGGCAAGAACCAGAAGTAAGGAGCAGAAATTGCAGAGGGAAATTTGAGCTGTCAGAAAGTGAAATGGGACTATGTGGAAAGTTAGTGTCCAGCCATCCTTTGGAGGTCTTCAAGCAGAGATTAGATGGCTAGCCTAATTTCCAACCATGAAATGATTCTCTTCTGTGATTCTACCTTTATATTCCCAATGTCCTGCACTCACAGTAATTTCTTAAATATGTGAACATAGGAGAGAAGCTAAATGGTGCAGTGGATAGAATGCTGCACATGAAGTCAGGAAGATTCCTCTTCCTGAGTTTAAATCTGGCCTCAAACATTTACTAGCTGTGTGACCCTTGGCAAGTCACTTAATCCTCTCTACTTCAGTTTCCTCATCTGTAAAATTATCTGTAAAAGTAAATGGCAAACCACTCCAGTACTTTTGCCAAGAAAGCCCTAATTGGGGTCACAAAGAATCGGACATGACCCAAAAACCACTGAACAATAGAAAAGAAAACAAAATGAAGGATTATGTGAAGCATGGGGAAGTATTCTGCCATCCTTTATAATTCGGTGAGAGATTAGGGCAAAAGACCAAGGGATTTCATATTGCTTTCTATGACTTTGTGAGACAGTTAATTATTCACCTTCTCCGTCTATGACTTAGAGTGAAAGACACTTGCCAAGACAAGTCAGTGGCAGAGTTGAAAACTGAATCCAATATATCTGGCTCCAGGGTGTTTGCAAACAACTAAACCCAAGACAATTTTACATAAATTGCAGAAACTGATGTCCCACACTATTTTACAGTGTAACTCTTGCTAAGTATCCAACTAGACACTAAGAAGATATTTTCTCCAGGAGAATTACTTATCTCAGCCAATGCTGGCCATTCTTCACTTAAGAAGTAGAGACACGTATCACTTACATAGTCATGGGTCATATTACCCTCAACTATGTATTTTCAAATGTCATATAACTAGTTCTCATTTTCTTATCTAGAATCTGTCCACTACTTTGACAGAAAATAAACACAAAAAATCAGAATAGTATAGCAATGTGGAAGGGAGAATGAAGAAAGAGTAAAGCCATTTTTGAGGGGTGCTTTGCCATCTAATTTCATCTAATGATTAAGAGAGAAAACTGAAATTCAGAGTAGGTTTAGCCTGATGGATATAAGAAGGTGGGGGTGGAGGATACTTACATGGTACACTTTCAGAGCCTAGAAAGGCTCTGCCCCCCAAAAAAGAAATCACTCTACCTACTCATTCAATGTTGCCTAAAATTCCATAACAGCTTAATATTTTTAGCCGGGTTGTTGTAATGTTTTCTAATTCCTCTCCCTCTATCCAGTCTCTTTTCTCTCCCATCCATCTTCTACATGGCTGCCAAAGTGAAATTCCTAAGGCATAAGTCTGACCATGTCATTCCTTGATCAAGAAACTTCAAATCTGGCACCTCCATGATAAAATTCTAAATTAAGAATTTAAAGTCCTTCACAGTTTGCTCCACGACTATTTTTTCTGAGTTAATCATATATTACTATGCCCTCTCATGAACTCTAACTCCAGTCAAAAAGACTAATTGGCAAATCTCCATATACAATATTCCATCTCCCTTCCTGTGCATTTTCACAGTTTATCTACCCACCTCACCTGCATGCCTGGAAGGCTCACTTCAACCTCTTGAGGTTCCTGACTTTCTTTAAGATGCCCCTCAGGTGCCACCTCCAAATGGGCCATTCCCAGTTGTTAGTGCCCTCAAATCATTTTGTGTGTGTTATAATAATAGTAGTTCATTTTTATATACCTTAAGATTTGCAAAGTGCTTTACATATTTAACTCATTTGATCCTTCAAAAGGCTCCTTACAGATGAATAAACTGAGGTAGAGAGATATGAAGTGACTTGCCCAGGGTCATACAGCTGGTGAATGTCTAAGACAGAATTTTAATGAAGGACTTCCTGACTCCAGGTCTATTCACTGTACCACCTAGTTGCCTATGATATGGATAGTATATGTATATTGTATGTATTATAGGTAGAATATTTACTTGTTTCTGAACATGCTATATCTCCTACTGGAATATAAGCTCTTATCATGTAAGGACTGTTTATTTGTTTTTGCAATTGTATCCCTAATACCTGACAGGATCTAATGAGTAGGGTCCATTAGCTCTTGGTGACCTATTGATTGATTTCATTTTCTTCTGTAGAAGGTCTTTTCTGGTTGTAACTGCCAGCTCTTTCTCCCCAAAAGCTTCCTGTAAAAGCAAGGACATACACGGGAGGGTCTGCTGTACAGGTTCTTAGATCTGCTTTTCTAAAAGAAAAGCAACTTTTGAGGATCAACAATCACTTTAATCAAGCACATGTATCATTCACTTAGTTCAGGGGGAAAAGTCAGCACCCTGAACTTCAGAGAAAATACAGAGAAACCAAAATCAACAGACAGGGCTTCTGACTGCCTGACAGTAAGCAATACATACAGCATTGATCAACAGACAGATACCTCTACAACCATACATATTTAGTTATCAGAGAGAGAAGCAGCAACATCTCAGTTTTCAGGGAGGGAGGGAGAGGATCCTTAGTGACTACCTAGAGTCATGTCTGGCAAAACACTTCCAATGAGTAAGCCCCAAAGTAAAACCTCACTTCAGAGTATTTATACATTTTTCAGAGTCACAGGGCATCACAACTCTTGAGAACCAGTGCATTAGAAATTAACAAAAGGTGTGGGCCTCCCCTAATCAAGCTCCCCTTAATGGGCAAGCCCATTAATGGGTAGGGAAGATCTTTCATCTCATTAGCATTACACTCCTTATATCAACTTTTTTTTACCTGGTATATCTCTATATGTGTATGTAAAGGAATGATTCCCCAACGCAAACACAAACACAAACCCAGTTGAGACAATCAAAGAATGTAGTCACTCATGGTGAAGTTTTAATGTGTAAAGGAGATGCATCTTTGCCCTATGATCTTTTTTATGAAGTGTGAACCATTTTGATTAGATCAAGAAGGAAAGCAAAGCTAACCACACCTCTGGGGACTTTAAACAGCTAGATGAAGTTCCAGTTGAAAGTTGAAGAGTTCACACTTGGGAGTGTTTTGAGCAGAATTAGGAGAAGGAGGAGTAGGGCTTTCCCACGCCACCAATGATGTCATCAGAGTTTCTAAGCCAGGATGAGATATCTCATTTAGCTAGGAGCAGAGACAAATCCAAGAATATACATGAAAACAGAGAGACACTCAAGGGAGCAAGCAGCTTCAAATCCAAGAATATACATGAAAACAGAGAGACACTCAAGGGAGCAAGGGAGCAAGAGGACTATGACCTCTTGTGGCAGAGAAGAATCCCAGCTATGAACTCAAGAAAGAGTATGCACTAAGAAGATTATTGAGCAGCCTTCCCAGATGAGACATTTGTATCTGAGGGGAATTGAATGAGAAATCTTCAAGAGAAAAGATTTCCAGGCCATGCTGTATCAAGAGTTATAAGTCACCTGTTACTACAAGCCATGTTACTACATGGATGTTTCACATCTTCATACTCTTAAGTTTACTATTGCTGCAGATATGTGTGTGCCTTTATAGGAAAGTACATCCCATTTGGAGAAGGAGGATATTTTGTACCAACTGGTTTTACCTTACTATATACCACCTTAGTAAACATTTGTGCTAAAGGATAATTAGGTCTACTGGCTGACTGTTAATGAGAAATACACCAATGGGAGCTAATGAGCTTATAGTGTTAGAACAGCCACATAGTGTTAACTCTAAAATCCAATATAAAGACACCCTCTGAGAACCCAGTACTCCAGTAAAAAGCAAGCTGTGGAACAGCCTACATGGGAGGTTAACATGTATGATGACATTTTTCAGTCATGTCCAGCTCTTTGTAACCTCATTTGGGTTTTTTGTTTTGGCACAGATATTGAAACAGTTTGCCATTTTCTTCTCCAGCTCATTTTGCAGATGAGAGAAAATGAAGCAAATAGGGTTAAGTGACTTGCCCAAAATCACAAAGGACAGCTAGTAAGTATCTGAGGCCAGATATGAACTCAAGAAGATGAATCTTCCTGACCTAGCACCAGGACTACCACTCTACCCACTCTACCTAGCTGTCCCAGTTAACACACACACACACACACACACACACACACACACACACACACACACACATGTGCATCTCCTTAATTAAAAAGAAGTTTCTTAGAGGCAGAGTCTCTCTCTTTTTGGATTTATTTATTTTTAGTTTTCAACATTCATCACCACAAGGTTTTGATTTCTAGATTTTCTCCCTATCTCTCCCCTCCCCACAAAGACATGGCATGCATTCTGATTATCCATTCTCCCAGTTTTCCCTCTCTTTCATCACCCCCCTTTTATCCCTTTTCCCCTTACTTTCTTGTAAAACAAGGTAGATTTCCATACCTCATTGCCTATATATCTTGTTTTCCAGTTGCATGTAAAAACAAATTTTAACATTTGTTTTTGAAACTTTGAGTTCCAAATTCTCTTCCTCCTTCCCTCCCCACTCACCCTCATTGAGAAGGCAAGCAATTCAATATAAGTTATACCTGTATAGTTATACAAAACACTTTCATAATAGTCATATTGTGAAAGAATAACTAAATTTCCCTCCATCCCATCCAGCACCCCACTTATTCTATTTTCAACTTTGACCCTGTCCCTTTTCAAAAGTGTTTCCTTCTGACTACCTCTTTTCCCAATCTGCCCTCCTTTCTATCATCCCATCCCCCACCACCTTATCCCCTTCTTTTGTACTTTCCTGTAGGTTAAGATACCCCTTTCAGTGTATATGCTATTCCCTCCTTAAGACAAATCTGATGAGAGTAAGGTTCACTCATTCCCTCTCACCTCCCCACTCTTCCTATCCATGATGAAACCTTTTTCTTGAGTCTTTTATGTGAGACAATTTATCCCATTCTATCTTTTCCCTTCTCCTCCCAATATATTCCACTCTCATTTATTTTTTAGATATCATCCCTTCATATTCAACTCATTCTGTGCCATCTATCTATCTATCTACCTATCTAATTTTTTCCAACTACCCTAATACTAACCAAGGTCTCATGAGTTATAAACATCATTTTTCCGTGTAGGAATGCAAACAGTTCAACTTTAATAAGTCTCTTATGATTTCTCTTTCCTGTTTACCTTTTTCATGCTTCTTTTGATTCTTGTGTCTGAAAATCAAATTTTCTATTCAGCTCTGATGTTTTCAGCAAGAATGCTTGAAAATGAGGGATGGAGTCAAGATGGCACACTAGAAAGACAGACGTGCCCCAACTCTACCTCCGTATCCCATAAAATACCTATAAAAATGACTCTAAACAAATTCTAGAGCAGCAGAAGCCACAAAATGACCAACTGAAAGAGATTTCCAGTCCAAGACAGCCTAGAAGGCTGACAGGAAAGGTTTATCACACCAGACTCAAACCTGAGTGCAGCCCAGCCTTGGCCATACCGAACTGACAGGACTGAAGCACAGTCATGGAATCACAGGGAGAAGCTGTGGTTCCCAGATTCCTCAACCCACAGAAAACAAAGACAGTTTCAAAGGTCAGTGAGAAAGCTGTTTCACCTGAGTGAGAAGGGAGCTGGGTCAGCCCAGATAGAGATGGAGAGAAAATTTGGAATTCAAATTCTTGTAAAAGTAAATGTTCAGAAGTGAAAAATAAATAAATTATGTATTTAAAAAAAGATTGTTTAAAAGTCCTCTATATTATTGAAATTCCATTTTTCCCCTGAAGTACTATATTCAGTTTTTCTGGGTAGGTGATTCTTGATTTTAACACTAGGTGCTTTGGTCTCCTTATATTCCAAGCCCTTTGATCCCTTAATGTAGAAGCTACTAGATCTTGTGTTATCCTAATTGTCTTTCCACAATACTTGAATTATTCCTTTCTAGATGCTTACAATAATTTCTCCTTGAACTGGGAACTCTGGAATTTGGCTACAATATTCCTAGGAGTTTTCTTTTGGGGATCTCTTACAGAAGGTGATCTGTGGATTCTTTCCATTTCTATTTTACCCTCTGGTTCTAGAATATCAGGGCGCAGTTTTCCTTGATAAATTCTTGGAAGATGATGTCTAGGCTCTTTTTATATCATGGTTTTCAGGTAGACCAATAATTTTTAAATCATCTCTCCTGGATTTATTTTCTAGGTCAGTTGTTTTGCCAATGAGATTTTCACATTATCTTCTATTTTTTTCACTCTTTTGGTTTGCTTCTATAATTTCTTGATTTCTCATAGTCATTAGCTTACATTTGCTCCATTTTAATTTTGAAGGAATTTTTTCTTCAGTGAGCTTTTGTACCTCCTTTTCCATTTCATCAATCCTGATTTTTAAGGCATTCTTCTCCTCATTAGCTTTTTGGACCTCTTTTGCCATTTGAGTTAGTTTATTTTTTAAACTGTTATTTTCTGCAGTATTTTTTGTGTCTCCAGCAAACTGTTGACTTGTTTTTCATGATTTTCTTGCATCAATTTCATTTCTCTTCCCAATTTTTCCTCTACTTCTCTTACTTGATTTTCAAAAAAATTTTTGAGCTCTTCCATGGCATGTGACCATTTCCTATTTTTCTTGGAGGCTTTGGATGTAGAAGCTTTGACTTTTTTTCTTCTGGTTATATGCTTTGATCTTCTTTGTCACCAAAGTAAGGTTCTGTAGTCTGATATTTTTTAAAATATTTACTCATGATCCTAGCCAAATATTTGACTTTCTAACGCTTTGTCCAGGTGGGACTCTGTTTCCAGTGGGGGTGTAGGGGGCATGGGTGTATTGTCTGAGGTTTCAGGGGTTTTGCATCAATCACTCAATCTGTGGCTCCAGAGCTCAAGAATCAATTGTCCTAGCTGCTGCCACTGCCAGCACTGGCACCCCTTCCTCCTCTGGGCTGGGACTGGACCACAGCCAGACCAGGTCCCAGAGTTTCCCCATTGACTTTCTATGCTATCTTAGGCATTTGTGAGTTGAGATGTCTAGAAACTGCCACACCTGACAATAATTCAGTCCCCTGAGGTCCACTCTGACCCTGTCCATGCCAACATGACTCTGCTCCCAACCTGGTGTGACAGATAACTCCCATATATATCCTACAGGATCTCCAGGGCTGGACATTTTTTCACTCTGTCATTTTGTGGGTTCCACAGCTCTAGAATTTCTTTAAAGTCATTTTTTTCTGGTATTTGAAGGGGTTTAGGGGGAGAGCACAAGAAAATCCCTGCTTTCACTCCATTATCTTGGCTCCACCACTAGAGCTTCTTTTTGCTCTTTATTTATGTTCTCAGTTCTTAGCTTAGTGTCTGACACATAGTATATACTAAATGCTTATTGATTAAGGCTCCTAAAATTAGACCAATTTTGAGAGAGTGCTATCAGTCATTTTTCACATACTATGGGAATAAATTTAAATGCAAGTTTTCCTAGTTTAAAAAAGAATAAGAGGGTAGACCCACAGTGGTATGCATATGACATGCTCTCATATCAAAGAACAGTAAAGGGAAGAAGAGAATTGGGAAAAGAACATAGAATTCTTTTCCTTTGTTCTCAATTTTACTTATAGCCAGTCATAAGCACTATTCCTTATTTTTTAAATAAAATTTCACTGATATTTTTGGTTTTTTATCGCTTAAATTTCCCTTGTATGCCTTCACAATCCCTTCCCAGAAAACCAATCTATATAACAAAAAAAAAAGTTTTTCAAACCAAAACACAAACAAATTCATATAATCTATTGACATATCAAAAAATCTGACAATATATATGCAACATTCCACATCCACAAACTCCTCCAACTTTGTGAAGGAGTGAGTAGAGGGAGGTGTATTTCTTATATCTCTACTTTGGGGACAAGTTTATTTTCTGTAATTTTACTATCTTTATTTTCCATTGTTTTGTAGTTGTACTCTCCATTTGTATTGTATCTTTCCATTGTTATAGTCATTTTGTATGTTATTTTATTGACTTTGCTTTGCATCAATTCACATGTCTTTCTTTGCTTCTCTGTATTCATCATGTCCATCATATCTGACTGCATAGTAATATCCCATCACATTTATGATCCATAATTTATTTAGGTATGTCCTAATCAATGAGCATTATTTTCTTTCCAGTTCTTTCCTACAGCAAAAAGTGATACTATAAATACTTTGGTGTATATAGTCTTTTTATCAATGTATTTCTTGGGGCATATGCTGAGCAGTAGAATCCCTGTTCAAAGGGTATGGAGATTTCTAGTGTGGTTCCTTATTTAAACTAATTTATTATTTCCAGAAGGATATACTTAATCCTAGGGGTATCTCTTCCTAAAAACACCTATACATTGACATTGAATGCATTTGTGTGGAAAAGGTAATGCATTAATTTATCCCTTCCACATCATGACTTTCTCCACTGCAGTTTCAATAAATCATGGGTCAACATAAGAAATTAAATGAGAATTTGGTGAGAGTTTAGTGGAAGTTGCAGAGGGCATGTAAAAGGCCAGGAGATGACACAGAAAAAGTTTAGAAACTCAGGAATGCATAAAATATATGTATATTATTGCATATGATCCACATTTTATATTTTAATACAATAATTATTCAGACTTATATGAATTTTACATGGATTTTCCAGACTGCAGATTGCCATGTTCCTAACCCTCCCAATGTGGAAAGGATCACTGGATAGTGGTTAAAATTCTGAGACGAGAATCAGAAGAGATCTGGGTTTTAATCCTGCCTCCGGTCTTCAATCTGCTGTGAGACTAAGAACATGTTATAATCTCTTAAAATCTCAGTTTTCTCCTCTGTAGAATGGGAACAAGAATATGTACATTACTTGAAAGTGCTCACATGACGATCAAATGAGATATAATAACAAGCATTTTGAAAAATGCCACATAAATGCCATGTTTTATTGTTGCTATCATTATTAGGTTTCCTATTGTTATTTACCTAATGGCTACAGCCATTAGCAGGTTCAAGAATTAGGATTCCATTTATATTGATATTATAAAAATAATTATATTAGGTTTAACTAAAAACCTGTTTTCATTACAACATGAGAAAATATTTACCAAACTTGTCCTTGCTGACAAAAGTTAAAATCTAGATATACTTGTTCAGAGATTAGATAAAGCATTTATTAAGTACTTACTATGAACCAGACACTATACTAAGTGCTTAGAAGAAAAGTATCAGCAAAAAGAAATCTATCCCTGCTGTTAAGGACCTCACATCCTGATGTAGGGGGTGAGGGGGTGGGTGGGAATAATATGTAAGAAATTAGGTACATGTATGATATATGAATTCATCTTTCCCACTCTCCCAAAACCAGGTTGACTACATCTACTACTCAGAGTCCTGTATGCCCTGAAGGGTTAGAGCATTTCTTCTCAAAGGATATTGGCTCAAGCCATTGCCAGTTGCCTTCCTTTCTTGGTTAAATACCAGTGAATGACTAGTATCATGTTCAACTTAACTGCTTAATGATTAGCTTTTACAAAGGAATATTTACTTCAAAGATATACTCAGAACAAAAGTACAAACAGTGCCCCTCCTAATACTTCAAAGATATATTCTCCTCTTTCCTACCTCAGTTTCTGAGGAGAGTGTTCTGACTTTTAGCTCAGTTCCTATATAATATTGGTTCCACCATGTTTACAATTCAGATGAACCATTACTGTCAGATAAGTCTTCATCTCAGCTAGTGCTGGGATGTGTCTCAAAGGTCTGTCCTTGATCCTCTGGACTCCAATGCCAAGTAGACTTCAAATCTCAGATGCTTCCTTGGCTAACATTTTAAAACTCAATAGATTTGCCACTGTCATCCTTTTACCTAGAACAGAGAACTTCAGAAGCCAAGGACTGGGGGGTCATGTGGATTCATTGGAGAGAAGGCTCCTCAAGTCTCTTCTTTTACAGCACTGTCTCTCACTACACACTATCAAGGAAGCAGTCAAACCACCACAGCACACTCTAATAGAATGAGGTGAGCCTAGGACAGTCTTTTTTGAAGATATTCATAGTTCTGGCTACGCAGCAAATAGAAAAAGGCTTCTCCCAACCACATAGTGAGCATGCCAGAACCAGTTACAGAATGGACCCATGCTCCACAGTCTCTCAAAGACATTGACATTACACACCATTCCCACTCTCTCTAGTCTCTTCCATATCAGGTAGTTGCATCAGCCACACATGATTTTACTACACATACACCAGTCCTCTTTACGTTTATAGAGAAGAGATGGAAATGAATCTCAGAGGGGAAGAGAGGAAAACACCAGACATTAGGGGTGGAGAAGGGGAACCAGGAAAAGTCTGCAGAATATGGAACTAGAGAAAAGTCTTTAAGGAAGCCAAAGTCAGAGCATTCCAGACATAGAGGACAGCCCGATGCAAAGCAAGGGGAAGGAGTGGGGAGTGGGGAAATAGATTGTTTTCAACACATAGCTTATTGTATCTGGACCATAGAGTGCATGGAAGATAGTAAAGTATAAAAAGATTGGAAATATAAGAAAAGGTTAATTTGTGAAAATCTTTAAATACCAAACAGAGGACCTTATACTTGACCCTGAAAGTAACAGAAGCACACTTCAGCAAAAATCACTTTGGTGTCTGAGTGGAAAATGGATTGAAAGTCATGAAGATAACAATGTAGAGGTGGGGGTGGGGACAAAAAGAAAACAACAGAAAGGACTTAGTGTCAGAAAGACCTGAGTTTTCATCCTACCTTAGATACTACCAGTGTCTGGGCAAATCATGTAACCTTTCTTGGCATCAGTTCCTTATTTGTAAAACAGAGACAATAATAAGTGTGTGTGTGTGTGTGTGTGTGTGTGTGTGTGTGTGTGTGTGTGTGTAACAACATTACCTATCTCACAGGGATATTGTGAGGGTCAAGTGAAATAATACAGGTAAAGGGTTTTGCAAGTCTTAAAGCACTATAGAAATGCTGGTTGCTGTGACTGTTCCTCCTCTTCCTCTTCCTTTTTCTGCTAGTACTAGCACTACATAATATTCCTTTCTTTTTCCATTGTGGGACAAATACTTCAACATATCTATGATCTCATCAGTATGAGACCTCCCTTCACTGCCGCATACTACAACCTTCTATACTTCATCCTTCATGATTTTTGCCCATGTCTTTCCATAATTTTCCCATAGAGGATCTATCCAATTCACTGGAGGACTTCTTATTTTTAAAAAATATTTCAGTCAGTCATGTTAGCCTATGCCTATAAGACCAAAGAGCTGAGTCAGCCAGGGAGATTGGATATCCATAGTAAGTCTGGCACCAATATGATCAGCCTCCAGGCATGAATGGGCACCAGACAGTGGAGAACTAAGGAGAGGTAGACCAGATCTGAAATAGGAAATAAGTTCAAGTTTCTATGCATATCAATATAGGGATCAGTCCTGTGAGTGGCTACTGCATGTCTAACCTGAGTTGGAAAAATAATGACACAAGAATTACACTTCAAAGGAAATATGATTACTTCATATATATTAAAACTAGAAGGAATTTTAGATATCATCTTGGCCATCTTTTCATTTTAAAGATGAAGGAATTGATACTCAAAGAGACTGTGACTTGCCAAAAGGTCACACTGATTAAGTATCAGAATTGAAATTTGAACTCAAATCTTCTAACTACAAATGCGATGGACTTACCATTACACAAGGCTTACCTTTGGAGATAATAAGTTGGCTTTGAGCATTTGAGTTTCCTCCAATGAAATGGAAAAAAAAGAAATATTTACTATCCCAACCTAGGCAATCTCTATAGGAATTCAAATAACTGCAATAGAAATAGCAAGATACTAAACAGCTAACTGTTTTATTTCAAACATGGGGAAATTGTTAGTGATAATCAAATATAGATTCAGAGTATTGAAAGTAGAAAATATAAATCATATTATTCACAGTGAAAAACAAATAAGGAATGTCTCACAAACATTTAACAGAGATACTTCCATTTTTTAGTATGTGATAACAGGCAATGGTTTCCACATCTTGACATACAGCTTGACAAATATGTCAGACTTTGAAGGACTTAACAATTTTAACAATTTAATATGGCAAGTTTAACTTGTGTGAGAAGTTTAAAGGCAATAGCTAAAATTTCATTGGGAAGACTATGTACCTCCATACTTTCAACAAATATTTACTAAGTGTATTTTGTACAGAAATATGTGTCCTGGTTGCTGCAGAGGATAACAAGATAGATTAGACCAGGTCTTTCCTCAAGGAGATTCCATGGTAGTATGTAATAATTCATACCAGAATATTAGCTTTATTCAAAAAAATTCAGGCCAGAAGAACTGAATCTTGTATATGTTGAGATTGCACAAATTCTCTGTTAAAAGAAATCATGGAGATAACCATTCAACAACTGCAGATGATGTTATGAATATTGCCTCAACAATGTTTCAATCAAGAAATTCACCAGGAATGTGTTTGCCAATGGTTTGATCTGCTGTCATGGATCATGTTCTATGTTACGTCCACATGGAGGAGGTTTTTTCTAAAGATACTGGGGTCCTGCAGATGCTCATTGTTCCCAGAAACGTGCTCCAAGGGTTGATTTGAGTGCTGGGTTTTTCATGAAAGTTTCACTTATCTCTCTAAGCTAAAAATGTTTTCTCTATCCTTAAATTTTCCTTCAGCATATTGTTCAGATCTTTGTTTTTTGTTTGGTTTTTTTTCCCCTAGCACACCTTACCCTGTTCTATGTGTGTGTTTAACCCTCCTCTTCCCTAGTAGGATGTAAACTCCTTAAGAGTAAGGACTGTGTCCATTTTAATCTTGTATCCAGCACCATGGACAGTGCCTTTCACCCAGTAGGTGCCTTATTGGCAGCTGAATTGGTGACTTGATCAAAGGACCTGGATTCCTATCAATGTGTTTTAACTTAAGAATTTGAAATGTCTCATCCTATTTCCCTTCAAGTTATCTAAGATCTTGCCAAACAGATGAATAACCATTCCCCAAACTTGCCCCTTGCTCTCCTTTGTGTGTTTATTCACATGATTCTCCATGCCTGGAACTAACTTCCTACTTCATCTTTACTCACTTGTGTATCAAGGCTAAATTCAAATTCATATTCCTTCATTAACCTTTCCCTAATTCTCCTAAGCTAGGAGGAAACTTTGTCTCCTCAGATCTCTCCTCAAAAATATTTTATTATACTTCTGTTTATTTCCCATACTCTATTTTATATGATAGTTATTTCACGTATGTTCTACCTTCCCTACTATGATGTAAGGTCATTAAGGTCAGGATATATGTCTTATTCATCTCTATATCTCTAGCACTTGACTCAGTACCTCATACATGGTAAAGTTTAGTAAATGTAAACTTAAATCAATTTGTATTGACTTTCAGATCAGCTTGTCTATCTTCCTATAACAGGAAAATATAATATCTCTGCTCAAATTTGGCTGAGTCCCTTTGTCTTGAAAAATTTTCACAGTAATATTTAGACCATATCTTTAGAGGGAATCTAGTCTAGTGGACGGAGGACCAACCTTTCAATAGGAAAGACGTGGGTTCCAATACTGCTTCTGGCACATAATAGATCTGCAACAATTGGCAAGAAACTCAACCTCTAAGAACCATAGGCAGTTTTCTAAGATTATAAGTCACAGATGAATTGCCAGTCTGCTTTGCTAGAGAATATTTTCACACCAAGATTTCTCTCATACCAATGAAATCATAGTACTGGACCAAAAAAATCAGAGCTGGTAGGTTACATGATACAGCATCTGATCCAATCCTCCCATTTACAGAAAAGAAAATTGAGAACTGAAGAGATTAGATGCCTTACTCAAGGCCACATGGACAATAATTCAGGACTTAAATCCAGCTCCCCTGATGATAAATCTAGCTTTCTTTCCCTATTGCATTGTGCTATACTACTAAAATAAGCAGTCCCCTTCCCCCCAAAAGAGAAAATGAACATGCATCACAAATCCTGATTTTTTAAGAAGATATCCAATCTATAGCTTTGGACATTCTCAACAAAATATCCTATGTACATGTCCTATTATTTCATTGATTCAATTGCATGACATTGAAATGGGAAACAGCAAGAGTGAACAGACCAGCAGAAGCAGTGCAACACTCTCTATTTCCTTACCTAAAAGAAAATAGGGTGGTCTAGAGGACATTTCACCTTTCTTTCTAGGAGGCAATGAGAATCTGAAAATATAATTTTTGACAAATACACACACATATATGTGTGTATATATGTACATATTATGTATATATAGCCTCCGTGTGTGTGTGTGTATCTTCTGAATAAGAGGATATACTTGCTGACTTGACATTTATTAATTAAAATATTTTAAATGGCCCAAAAAGCAAACCAAATGGGAAAATGGGGAGTATCAATTAAACATATGATCTACTACACTTTTCCCTTACAATAAATATTTCCTCGTTTAAGGAAATACATATAAGTGCAAGATTCAAAGGTAGGAATACATAGTGAGAAGCCACAAATAGTTAATATGAGATAATATTGTAGTCCATTCTTGAGAGCTTTTGCATAGAGAGGGGAAAGGGCTCTAAATTCAGGTAAAACAGATTAAAAAATAAACCCCATTTGGGGCTACCTTTTCCTGAAGAATCACTATGGAGAGGTGAACTACTTTATCTAAAGCAGGCTTTTGTTTCTCCGTGGAGTCTATCCTGTTGCCTTTCTTTATGTGCATCAAACACTATTCTCCTGCCACCTCTCTGGTTATAGTGATGTAAGATTTTAGTCACAGGCAGAGGGAACAAACATGAAAAAGCAGTTTAATTGGGAGGAAAGGAGATTGTGAGACCCCATAAGGGTGAATTTTGGTGAAAACAATATCAGGAGACAGGAAATGGAGAATGATATGACTGACAAAAACACAGATTTTATATAACCCACAGATTAACTAAAATTAGAATCAGATGCTGCAAGATCTGGAAGGGACCTTAGAGACCAACTAGTGTACCTCCCAACCCCAACCTTGCAGAAGAGGATACCAAATCTCAGAGAGGGGAAGTTACTCAGCCAAGGTCATGCAGGGAATGAATCAGATCCAAGTAGATCCAAGAATAAAATCTGACTCTCCTTTATAACAAAGCCAGGGATTTTTCCACCTTATCATCCTTATTTGGATGAACTAAGCATAACTGAGTACTCAGGCAGACAAGCAGGTACCCAACAATCATTTATTAAGCACTTACTTATGCCAGGCACCGTGCTAGGCAAAAATAAAAACCATCTCTTCTCTCAAGGACTTCACCTTCTGTTGGGAGAAAACAACAC
This sequence comes from Potorous gilbertii, assembly GCA_028658325.1. Classification (NCBI taxonomy): domain Eukaryota; kingdom Metazoa; phylum Chordata; class Mammalia; order Diprotodontia; family Potoroidae; genus Potorous; species Potorous gilbertii. Next base: position 242,940,492 of record CM053769.1, read on the forward strand.
ACAAAAGGGAGCTAAATAGCAGGGAGTAAGTGGAGAAAGGTACATACCTGGGGGCATTGTGTTGAAGTCCTACAAATCAAAAGCATAGACAGGAAAGGAATGAATATTGGCTGCCTGGGTCTCTCCTCAAAATGCAGGCACTGGGAGAAACTCATTCATGGGAAAAGAGGGCCAGAGTGAGAATACTGAATGGGCAGATGATTCCAGGGTGCAAAGGCCACAAGTGCTAAGGGAGGTTCCAGGGTAAAACTGAAGCTAAGACATGGACTTGAAGGCAAAAAAGTCAGAAGCACAGACAGGAGGAAAAACACATCATCTTAGGGAAAATATTTTAATGAAGGAGAAAGTAATAGTAGTAAAAGAGCTAAAGGAGAACTGCTAATTTTAGAAATGAGACTTTGAAGAGGGAGAAATGTCTTCCATTGAAGGATCATAGATTGAGAGACAGAAGGCTCTTTATAGGTTATCTAGTCCAACCACTTCATTTTGCAAGTGAGGAAACTGAAGTTCTAAAAATTGTGTTCATTATCTTACAGAATGGTAAGAAAAAATAATTTCTAAATTATATGCTTATTAAAATTTATACTTTAAGGATATAAACAGGAAATTTTCAGAGGAAGAAATTAAAGTTGTCTATAGTCACAAGAAAAAATGTTCTAAATCACTATTGATTAGAGAGATGCAAATCAAAACAACTCTGAGATATCACATCTATCAGATTGGCTAACATGACAAAGCAGGAAGATGATAAATGTTGGAGAAGATGTGGGAGAGTTGGAACACTAATTCAATGTTGGTGGAACTGTGAGCTGATCCAACCATTCTGGAGAGCAATTTGGAACTGTGTCCAAAGGGCTACAAAAATGTGCATATCCTTTAACCCTGCAGTATCGCTTCTAGGACTGTACCTCCAAGAGATCATAAAAATGGGAAAGGGACCCACATGTACAAAAATATTTATAGCAGCTCTCTTTGTGGTGGCCAAAAACTGAAAATCAAGGGGATGCTCATCAGTTGGGGAATGGCTGAATAAATTACGGTATAAGAATGTAATGGAATACTATTGTGCTGTAAGAAATGATGAAAGGAAGAGGCCTGGAAAGACTTATATAAACTGATGCTGAGTAAAAGGAGTAGAACCAGGAGAACTTTGTACAAAGCAACAACCACAGTGTATGAGTAATTTTTCTGGTACATTTAGTACTTCATTGCAATGCAAGGACTTAAATCATTCCCAATGGTCTCAAGGCAAAATGCCTTCCACATCCAGGGAAAGAACTATGGAATTCTATTGCAGAATAAAGCAGATCATTTTCTTTTGCATTATGTTTTGGTTTGTTTTATGATTTTTCTCATTCATTTTAATTCTTCCATGCAACATGACTAAGATGAAAATGTATGTGTAGAACCTATATAAAACTGTACGCCATCCAAGGAGGGAGTGAGGAGGTAGAGGGGAAAGGGGGAGGGAGGGAAAAAAAAATCTAAGATATATGGAAATGATTTTAGAACACTGAAAACAAATAAAATAATTAAAAATAAATAAATAAGTATAATTACCAAAAAATTAAATAAAATAAAATTTATACTTTAAAAAATGTTTTAGTTCCCCTGACTTTAATAAAAATAATAATTCATATTGACAAAGTTCTTTAAGGTTTATAGAGAACCTTGTACATGGAAGGTCTTTAATAAATGCCTATGGAATAGAATGGAATCAAATAAAGCTTTGGAACCAAGGTCTCTGAGTCCCAAACTGAGGTGCTTTCATCACTCTTCTACTTACTGCCCATCTGATCTTGGGTCTCAGTTTCTGTAAAATGATGGAGTTGAAAACAATGACTACTAAGGTACTTTCTACCTCTAAATCCTTTGATCTAAGGTTTGAGACACAATTACTAATTTATTCAATTCAGTCCAGCAAGCATTTGTAAAATATCTACTATGATTAGAGCAGTGTTAGGCATTGGTGATATAAAGACAAATACAAAACAGTAACTATCTTTTATATTCATTATATATATTAGCTTACATTCAACTTGAGGGAAACAACATGCACACAGATAAGAAAATACAAAGTCTATGTCCAAAATGTACAAAGAATATTGAGATGTTTGGAGCAATGATACCTGGGGGAATTAGGAAAGGCCTCCCTCTTTTAAGAGGCAGCATTTAAACTGATCCTTGAAGGAAACAAGGGATTCAAAGAAGCAGAGGGGACCAGGGGCTCCTTTTAGGCATATGGGACATAGCCTACACAAAATACAGAGGTGGAGACAGAATAATGTGTATGTAGAACAGCTGGCTGGGTTTCACACGCGATGTATGATGGAGGAGTAATGTGTAATTAGCCTGGAAAGATAGGCTGGAACCAGATTGTGAAGGGCTTTAAATGCCAAACAGAGGAGTTGTACATTATCCTAGAGGCGATAGAAAGCCATTGAAGCTTCTTGAGCAGAGGAGTAAAATAATGAGGTTTCTCCTTTAGGAATATAAATTTTACATCTGTGTGGAGGATTGATTGGAAAGGAGAGAGAATGGAGACAGGCACATGAGTTAGAAGCTGTTGCAATCATCCAGGTGAGAAAGTGACAACGGCTTGAATTAGGATGGTGACTATGTGCGTGTTGAGAAGGGAATAGATGAGATGTTATAAAAATAGTTTCAACAACAATTGGAAACTGATTGGATACGGGAAGCATGTCATAGTGAAAAGTCAATGATGACTCAAAGTTCATAATCCTGGGTGACTCAAAGAATCATGTTACTCACAAATGAAATAGGAAAGTTAGGTAGAAGGACAAGTTTAGGGGAAAAGATAATGAGTTCTGACTAGAACATGTTAAGTTTGAGATTCTTTGAGGACATCTGGGTGAAACTGTCCAGCAGGCAATCAGTGACATTGTATTTGAGCTCAGGAGAGAGAGAAAGACTAGATATTTAGACTTGGAAATTATCTCCATAAATATAGTATTTGAATCCATGGTTGCTGATAAGATTATAAAGACTATAAAAATAATAAATGCCCTGCTACTCATTTTCCTTTCTATTGTCTTCCTGTAGCAACAGCAAGAAAACCATTTATGTCAATGATCACTGCCCTTTAGAGAGTTACAAATTCCAGGTATTGTTTGCTTGAATTTCCAGACCTCTTCCCCTCAAGAAAAAAAACAAAAGACAAGGAAGAGATGTGTAGCACATATTTAGTTTTAATTCTCTCTGACCTCAAAATTCATGTTGAGAATTTTCCTGAAGATTTTTCTACTTTCTTTGTGATAAATTATAATACCCTGGGGTGTCACAAAATCTGAAATGGAAATCGTGGCCTAAATAAAACCAAGCCCAGCTTCAGTGACTTTTTGATAATCTCATTAAAACATCTACTTCTTCTAACTTTCTTTTTTTGCTTTGACTATACTTTAGGTAGCACTTAATAGAAAAAACCTTCACGTGTAATACAGTTTCTCAAATGAGAGATCAGAGAATTGGAGACATTGAGCAAGTAAATTCCTCTCTCTGGGCCTCCTTTTTCATATGTAAAAGTGGAGGGTTGGAAATGATTTCTAATGTCCCTCACAGTTCTAATATTGTGTTAAGAACCCGGAAGAGAATTTTCATCTAAAACTAACTTAGCAGAACGTGTGAAGATATAATAAAAATTTGTAATTGATCTGATGATTACAACCTAGGTGACCTTGAGTTTAATTTAACCTCCCTGAGTATCACCTCATCAGCAAAATGAAGAGAGTGGATTAAGTGACCTTGAAGTTCTCTCCCAATTATTGAACTAGGATCATAGATCACAGCTGTGATTTGTGATTAGTTCATAGAATCATGAAATGAGAAGTAGAAGGGATCTCAGAGGGTATAGCCAACCCACAGCTGGACCAACCCCCTCCACACATACCATATGCAACAAGAGATCATCCAGCACTGTTTTTATTGTTTTCTCAGAAGACATGTTGTAATAGGGGAGAACTCACTGCTTGCCAAGACAAACTATTTCATTTTGGTGTGGTTCTAACTGACAGAAAAAAATTTCCTTCTCTAAGGTCAACTATGTAGACCTTTCATCCATTGCTTCTGGTTCTGCTTTTGGGACCAAACAGAGTAAGTTTAATCTCTTTACTACATGACAATTCTTCAAATATTGGAGGACAGCTGTTATGTCATTCTCCATTCTCCTTTTCAATAGGCTAAAAAGTCACCATTTCTTTCTATAAGTCCTCATAGAAAATTATCTCAAGACCCTCTACTATTTGTTCACTGTGCTCTAAAACCTTTCCAGCATATTAAGGTCTTTTCTAAAATATGATACCTGGAACTTAATATAATATTCCAGATGTGGTCTGATTATGACAGAGGGTAGAGGGACCATGACCTCACCATTCCTGGACAGGATGTCTCTCAGTGTAGGCTAACATGACATTTACTTTGGGGCCCACCAATGTCTAAGCAATAATATCTATGCATTCTTTAAGGATACTGAGTTGTAGTTCATCTAAATTAGTAAACTTGAGCTCATGAAGGACAGATAGTTTTCTCTCACTATATGCCTGGTTATCTTCAAAGAACCACACAGTTTTATGAACCTCAGTGATACCTTTTCTATGACATAATAGACAAGTGGTCATCTAATCTCTACTTGAAGACCTCAAGATGGGAGAAGCCTTAGTAAACTTTTGGATAATTATAATGTAACAACATCAAATTTACTTTAGACTCTTTATAACTTTCATCCATTGCCCCTTGTTCTGTGCTCCAGGGTTACACATGTGTATCAGTAAGCACCACAACATACACAGGGGGGTCTTCTACCACAGGTTATTAGATCTGTATTCATAAAAGGAAAGGCAACTTTTGAGGGGTTAACAATCACTTAGTCAAGCACATGTACCATTCCTTTAACCAAGCACATATATCATCAGTCAATCAATATATATATAACACAAGTTCAGGGAAGTCAGCACCCTGAATTTCAAAATATAAATACAGAGAAATCAAAGATCAACAGAAATGACTTCCTCTGCCTGAATTCAACAGACAGGTCCAACTGCCTGACAACAGTTACCAGAGAGGGAAGCACTGACATCTGGGTTTTCAAAGCCAGGGTGCTCCTTTGGCAGCTTCCCAGAGTCCTCACCTGGCCAAACAAACATTTTCAGTCAGTAAGCTCCCAAGTAAAATCTCTAGTCTGAGTATTTATATATTTTTTAGAGACAGAGTGCATCACAACGTTTGAAAGTAAGTACCTTGTTAACAAAAGGCTTGGGCCTTCCCGCAAATCTTCCCTAATCAAATTCCTTTTAATGGGCAGACTCATTAATGGGTGGGGAAAGATCTTTAATCACATTAAAATAATTAACAATACAAATATATATATATATATACTGTTTCAAGTTAAAGAAACTCTTGTTTCTGTACTTTACTCTTTGTAAAGACTCTTGATTGATAAAGGCAAGATTCAATCAGAGGTACTTGATTATACTAAAACAAAAACAGCAAAAGATCCTATTTTGTTTGCCCTCATACTCCATATATCCAGGATCCTTGTGTGGCCTTACAATCTAAATGGCCATGGATCCTGGAACAAACAGAGGTTTTATACTTCTTGATTACGCTAAAACAAAAGCAGCAAAAGATCCTTATTTGCTTACCTTTCCAACATACAAAATAAATCTAAGCCCCTTTTTATATGATAGATCTTGAGATACTTCAAAATAGCCATCATACTCCATGTGAGTTTTCTTCAGGCTAAATATCCCTAGTTCTTTCAGACAATCTTCATCTGACATGTAATCAAGGCCTTTCACCAAGTTGGATACCCTTCTTTGGAGACTCTTCAGTTTATCGGTGTCCTTAAGGATTTCGAGTGACTTTAAACCTAGCACTCTTTCTAATGCACCATCATGCCTTTTTAAATTGTAAGGTCATATCTACAAGCATTTATTAAATGCCTACTATGTGCCAGGTACTGTGCAAAGTGCTGGAGAGGCAAAATAAATGCAAAAACAATCCCTGTCCTCAAGGAGCTTAAAATCTGAGACAACATGAAAATAACCATGCACAAACAAGTTATATACAGAATAAACTAGAGACAATTCCAGAGGAAAGCACTAAGACTAAGAAGGAATCATGAAGGTTGGATTTTAGCTAAAACCTGAAGAAAGCCAGGAGGCAAAGGTGAAGAGAAAGAGAATTCCAGGTATGGAGAATAGACAATGAGAATGGATGGAGTCTGGAAATGAAGCATCCGGTACAAGGAACACCAAGGAGCCCAGAGACATTGGATCATAGAGTTCATGGAGGACAATAAGATATAAGAATACTAGAATCATCTGACCAGGGCACAGTTTGGATGTTTGACTTCCTCTTAGGCATCTTTTTCTGTCATTTCTAGTTAAAAGATAATTCTCCTTAACAAAGGCATCAGAAAGGGAGAAAGAAGTTGAACATCATTGCCTTTTCTCCATCACCAGTTTATCATTATTCCACCAACTTGAGTGATGGTCCTAAATCTTCTTTTCCGCATTATAATTTGAAAATATCCCTTAGTTACCCTTAACTTTCTTCAGCATCCTTTGATCATACTGTTGTGATACTATTCTTATGGAACAATACGATGTTTTTTGTTCATATACATTGTCTGTCATTATTCCATATTCTGTTTTTATCTTCTTACAATCTAAATTGGGTGGTGATTTCCCTGTATGTCTACATTAGCTTATTTAAACAATTTTCCCCTGTCCTATTCAGTGGGTTTGTTGTTGAATTTTCATACCCAGAAAAATTTAAGCCATGAGATTCTACCTACCTTTCCTCTGAAATTTTTCAAATAAGTTTTCCAAAAATCTAAAGAGCATATCTGACTATGCCCAACTTTTGGCTCCTTCTCTATTAAGAACTTCTAGAGGTGAAGTGGTCTCTTCCTCCCCAAAGTTTTTAACATTTCTACTCCCCAGTAACCAGTTCTTTCAATTTGATGAAAGCTACATCTATAATAGAATCTCAACAATTGCTTAAAGTAGTAAATGGCAAAATGAGGACAATTAGTAGTAGCTCTGCTTTTCAACGGGTTGTTTCCAAAAGATGTTCTATTATTTGAAGTCTCTCAAAACTACAATATCATATTTCTGTGCAAAGCTTATGATTTATTTCCAAAATTCCTACTTGCTGTCCTCTTTTCCACCCAGGTACTTCTATTTATGTGTCCATTTTTCTTCTTTTAAATGCTCTCCAATATTGCTTCCCACCTCCAATTCTTAGATTTCCTCTATGGAAGTTTCTTTATGTGAGACTGTAAACTCAGGCATTGCTATTCACAGATGAGATTACCTTCCTAGCACTGACATAACTCCCCATATAAGATGGAAACATATCCATTAACAC
>CM053769.1:242948380-242963719 GCA_028658325.1 Potorous gilbertii
TGACAGCTAGATATCTCCACTCGGACATCTTATTAACATCTTAAAATCAACATATCCAAAACTGAACTAATTTTCCTTCCCTCTAAAAGCCTTCCCCTTCTTCCAAACATCCGAATTTGAATTGAGGATACCAATGTCCTCCCAAGCACCCAAGTTTCTAATCGTGAAGTGTTTTTGGGCAATTCTTTCTCCTTTACCCACTATCATTAGCTCACAAATCATATTTGTTGTACCTCCATAACATACCTCAGATCTATCTTATTCTTTCTACTCATATAGCTACTATCTTAATTTAGGCCCCATTATTTCTTTTCCAGACTATTGCAACTATTTCCTAATTGGCCTGTCTTTCTCCAATATCTCTCTAGTCTAAGCTTCCAAAGATATAGATCTTAGCATGTCATTGACCTGTTTGCTTCTAGGGTAAAATATAAATTCTTCAGTCTGGTTTGGAAGATCCTCTACAATCTAGGTCTACTCTACTTTTCTGGATTTATTTCATATAATTTCTCTCTACACATTCTACAATCCCACCAAATCTGATTACTAGGGGTTCCCTCTATTCAACACTCGCATCTCTTGCCTCTCTGCACTTAACACCAGTTTTCTCTGATCCCTGAACTGTTTTCTCATCTCAGTTTCTGCATCTCTCTTAAGAGCTCAGCTCAGATGCTGCCTCCTCTGCAAAGCCTTCTTTTATCCCTCTAGTTGTTAACTTTCTCTGTCATCAAATATCTTTGCATTTACTTATTTGTATGTATCGTCCATCTTGCAACAGAATGGATTGTAAACTTCTCCAAGAATTTTTGTCATTTTACATTAGTAGTTTAACAATATATGAAGGATAGAATAGAAAAGGGAGCGTGGAAGCATGAATTGTCAAGAGGTTATTGCAAAAGTAGCAGTGTGTAGTAACAAGATGCTGTATAAGGATATTGGCAGCATAGAGAGTGGGACCTATGTGAGACATAACTGTATTTACAGCTTCCCAAGGATAAGGTTGTGTGGCAAAGTGGGGCTGGAGAAGAACGTGGAATGGAGTCAAATAAACATGAGAAGGAAGTTATGAAAATCATTTGGAGGACTTTGGAATTATGCAGCAGGTCAGAGGAGGAAGAGAAAGAAATCTGAGAGAATTTGAAGAGGAAATAGGAGGGGAAATTTGAGAGAATTTGAGGAAAAGTTGAAGGTGAATGACTCAAGATGAAGGTAGTGAGAAAAGAGAAGAGCTTGATCTGAAGTAGGAGCAAGGCTGAGGACAAGGACTTGAAGAGGAGGAAAAAGACACAATAAGAAGGAAAAGGTAAAGTACATAAAAAAGTAAAGTGTGGAAAAGGGTAAAGTAAGTAAAAAAGGAAGATTAAAATTGATAAAAGGTTAGTAAAAAAAAGAGAAATTTGGATGCAGCTCCTTAAGAGCCGCTTATGAAAGCTGAGCTGGTCTAATTGGTGCTAATGAGGTGAGCTGTAATCATCCATGAAAAGTTTTAAAGACGGCCTGAGGATCTCATTTCCAGTAAGTATGTAGAGCAAAGAGAATTCTGTGATGACTAACACTGAGTGTGCCATGTGTTTGGATTTTTGCTACAATCAAGTGACTGCTATTTTTGTTCAAGGTGCAGGTGGATCTCACTCCTAGAGTCAATAAGTCAATTAACAAGTATTTATTAAGCACCTGTTTTGTGTTGGTCCTTGTGCTATATACTGGGGATATACATACAAAGGATAAATGATTCCTGTTTACAATGAGCTTCCATTCTAATGAGGTAGACTCTGTATGTATAGAAAATATATACAGCACAAATGTAAAGTTAATAAACACACATACACATATACACCTATGATATATGTTAATATACACATATATTCATCATATAGTAGTTAAATACAAGGTACTATGGGAGGGGACACTAGCATTTAAGGGGGAAGTTAGGAAAAAGCTCATGCAGAAGCTAATATCTAAACTGCATCTTAAAGGAAGAGAAAGATCCTATGAGGTGAAAATAAGGAGGGAATGAATTCTAGGCAAGGGAGACGGCTAGTGAAAAGGCATGGAAATGAGAGATGAGAGTGCTGCTTGAAAAACAGAGGTGAGTGATTAGTTTATAGCATGTGGGAGGAAGTGTAATACCTAATGAAACTAGAAAGGTAGGTCAGGGCCAGGGAGTATAGGACTTTAAATCTAAACAGAGGAGAAGGTTAAGTTACTGGAGTTGACTGGAAAGTTGCATGAGCAGATCTGCACTTGAAGAATTATTTTGTCAGTTTTATAGAATGGACTGGAGTGGTGAGAAGCTTGAGGAAGGAAGATAAATAAGGAAGATAAAGCTGTTGCAATAATCTAGGTGAGAATTGATAAGAAATTGAACCAAGGTGGTAGCCACGCAATTGAAGAGGAATAAGATGTGAAAATGTTAAGAACAAAAAAGAGCAAGATTTGACTGGATTTGTGGGATGAGGAAGAGTAGAGAGTTGATGATAATGCCAAAATTACAGAAAGAGATATTGGAAGTATGGTGGTACCTTAGGAAAAAATAGCAAAATTTGGAAGAGAAGAATCTTTAGGCGATAAGAGAATAAATTCAGTTTTAGACATGCTGAGTTTGAGATGTCTCATATGGTGCTATGGGACTGATGTTTGGGGAGAGATGTACTGAATATGTAGTCTGAAGGTCATTTGTGTAGAGATGACAGTTAAACTTATGAGATCTGATGAAGTTACAAAAAATATAGAAAAAGCCGAGAGGACAGCCTAGGAAATAATTTTGGGGAATAGCTATACTTAGGGGGTAAGATGAGCCAGTAAAGGAAACTGAGGCAGCCAGACCGATTGGAAAAAAACTAGGAGAAAGCAGTGTTACAAAAACTCAAAGAGCAGAGAGTATGGAGGAAATAGATCAAAAGGGGTTGGAAATAAGAAAAGATCAACATATTTGTTAATTGAAAGATGGCAACTTTGGAGAGTAGTTTCAACTGAGTGATTAGGTTAGCTAGATTACAAAGGACTGAGGAATAAGAGAAGGGACGGTGTAGGCAGCAAGATGACTTTTTGAAGGAGTTTACCAGTGAAAGGGAGGATAGATATATGATGATAGGTTGAGGGTTGAGGGGTCTAGCAAAATTTTTTTAATGATGGAGAAGTTGATAAAGGGCACAAGGAATAGCTCTCCATTTACCAGGTTATCAGGCACAGTTAAGGGTTTTTTTTAATAGAAGTGGGGTTTCAATGGTAAAATGCAAAGAATAGGAGGAAGGGATTAATGATCTGAATCAGGAATTTGGAGAAAAGGAAGCAAGAGGACCAATAACACTTAGACCTAAAATGAAAATTTGAAGTACTTTCTGCTAAAGGGCACTGAGGCCCTTTGTCTTCCTGGGGTATATATCCCAGATATGACATATCCTCCCCAAACTTGTCAAAATGGAGGATTGCCACTCTTTTCTGGTGCTGCATGTGGGTACAAGTGATACTACCAGAAGGAACCTAGAAAACATTGCCAAGGATTATGAAGTCTTGGGCAAGAAATTGAAGACCATAGGGGGCACAGGTGGTATTTTCGTCACTGCTGTCCATCAAAGACAAAGAATACAGAAGAGAAAAACGGATTTGGGAAATGTAACAGCTGGTTAAGAAGATGGTATTTGAGAATGGAATTTGGCTTTCTGGACCATGGCTTAAAATATAGGAATCACAGACTCTTGGCCAGGCATGGAGTGCACCTGACAAAGACTGGTAAGAATTTGCCTTGAGTTTTGCAAATCTAATCAAGAGAGCTTTAAACTGAAATGGAAGGGAAAGGGAGAAAAATGTGTATGGATCGCCAGTAAGCTAGATACCATAGGATAGCTGCAAGATATAAAAAATAGTAAAGCAAATACCCAGAAGTTCATAAGAGATAAAATAGAAGATAAGATCTAATAAATTTTTACACAGATGTATGTACATATATATCCATGTGTGGACATTTAAATATACATGTATTTAGATGTGTGGCTCATGGACAGTGTGGTTAGGTATAATCCGACGTCTGGCACATTCATGCAGAAAGTAAGAAGAAGACCTTGCCTGCAATTCCAGGGGTCTAGCCTAGAGGGAAGGGTCAGATAGGATCTAGGACAGCTGAGGCCAGGCTATATTTCTAACATCCAAGAGGACTCTCAGGTTAGAATTATATCTATCTGTCACTCCTCAAGTATTCCTAGTATAACAATATAATTTTGCGGGGGGAGGTATCAGAAGCAAAATTCCTTCTCTTAGCTTATACTCTCAACTTTATCCCCTTTCCACCAAAAGCTGGGTTCAGAAAAAAGCAATTGAAAACAGCAACTAGTGAGTAAATCTGTGCATCCAAGCAAAATGGCAACCAGAAATTGGAATCTTATGGATTAGAAAATATCAAGGAAGACACAAGAGTAAATGAGCTCTTCAGCAGGGAGTGAGATGAGATCCCAGCTCTAAGTAAGAAAGAGAAAAAAAAATGCACCCAGGAGAGGTGAAGAGCCTCTAGTATTGAAAACCCTACGGGTCAAGAGGCATATTGGGACTAGTTTCCCATTAAGTCCTAGGTGCTGGGGGATTTTGTCTTCTGTTCTTTTGATTAAGTCATTCAAAAATTTGTCTGTCTCTTTGTCTCTTTCTGCCTGACTCTTGCTGTCTACTGCTTCCCTGGAGGTCCTTCTTGCAACCAACTTAAATAGGTCCCTTTTGGGAGATATTGAGCTCACTAAGCTTTTTTTCAACCAAACAGGAGTCATTTCTTCCTCTGTGTATGTAGTAACAGCATAAGGTTCTCATTCAGGGCACCACTGAAGGGGATGTTGCAAAAATGTTCAATTTTAGGTCAATAGGAAATGAGCTAGAGATCCTATTCAAGGAGTCAGATTTGACCTCATGGCATCTCTGAGACTGATTGAGATAGATATTCTTAAACATTTTGATTTCAGGGACCCCTTTCACAATTTGATGAAATCTATGGACTTCTCTTTTTCTTTTCAGAATATTTTTAAATGCATAAAATGAAACCAATTATCAAACTGTACTGAAAAAAACACAAGTTCACAGAGTTCATGTTAAGAATTCCTACATTATGGAGGATGGCTCTGGATGGTTATACTTTATTTTAAAGAAACAAGATGTGTGTGTGTGTGTGTGTGTGCATGTGAAAAATACACCCAAGAGCAAGCACAGGAAAAGCATGATAGAGAACATTTAGATAAAGAGCAAAAGAGTCAGACACAGAAGCAATTTTTTAAATGAAAGCATATTACAGACCATTTGGAAAGAAAGAAGAAAAATATGAAGAGTTTGGAAAATATATCACAAACCTGGTACAGAGGTATGGTGTAGGAGTGATGTGAGACTTCAATATTTGAGATGTCTGATAGAGCTCTCTACCAAAAGTAGAGAAGCTGATTCATTTCTTTTTATAATATTTTAAAATGCATTTTCTCTACATTACAGTCATTTTTAGAAAAACTTCTCCCTCTTTTACATTCAATATTCCTTTATTACAATGAATAATAATTAAGAAAAAATCCTATACAATTGTTCATACCTAGTAATATGTACAACCTTCTGTCCTAGCCATCTCCCACATCTCTATTTGAAGAGAGAGGAATGTTTCATTGTTTTCTGAAAACTTCATTAGTTTTTACAATTGATCAATTTCGTTAGTCTTACTTCTCAAGTTCGGCTTACTTTGCTCTTCCTAGTTTACATAAATCTTCCCATGTTTCTCTTGAATTTCTTATACTCATCATTTCCTACTATGCAATAATATTCCATTCCATTCTGATACTTCAGTATTTTCAGTCATGTTCCAATTGATGGGCATTCACTTTGTTTCTAGTTCTTTGCTCTATAAAAAATAGTAGCTAGTGAGTGAAAAAAAAACTTTCCTTGATAGTAATTCCCTCCTATAAGTAGAAGAACCAACAAGGAGAAACTTTTTTGGATCTGACTCTTATCAGTAGGGAAGAATTAGTTGCTGGGGTAAAATTTGTAGGAACTTTGGAAATAACTGAGTTGGTTCAGGAGGAATAGGAAGCTGTCAAGGATGAAATTCTGAAGATACAAAAGAAATAGTTCCAAATAGTAGAAAAAAGGGGACTTTTCTCTCATTTAAAATTTACTCATACAATGTCCCTTTTCTTCTGAATGTCTTATTTATTAGGGTTTGTGATCTTAGGAGATTTGCCTTTGCCCTTTCCAGGGTGTTCTTTTTTCTCTCCCAAAGATGGAAATAGTAAAATTCCAATGAATACAACTGAGTAAGCACTGGTTGGGAGTTAGAAGAATTGTTCTACATTCCTGTTACTACTATTATTTTATTTTATGTCCTGGAGAGGAGATTTTAAATATGTGAAGCATCCAGGGTCCCCCTAACACTTAGGTCACCAGAAAGCTACCCTGGGTTTAAGGTACCTAGTGGATTAGCAACTATTCAAAACCAGTGCCTATTTCAAGGTGTTCACTTTTTCAAGGTCAGCAAGAGGATATGTTAATTCAAAGCAAAAGACATTTAATCACACAGCATAGCAAAATGATTGACAAAAATATTTTTAACCTGTACCTAATGAGACTATGTTCTTATAGGTTCCTGAGTCACCAGTAGGGGATATATATCACACATAAACAGAGAATGTGCTTGAAGAAGTAGATAGATACATGTAGAAATTATATATGGCCAGAGCACTTATATGGCTAGGACAATTTATATGTCCAATGTTTCAGATGTGAATGTCCTCAGGGACATTGTCATTGGGCAAGTTGCTTTCTATACTGAATGGGCCTTTCTACTGCTTACTTCTGTGTAGCCATACATTCTGCTGGACATCTGAGTTGCTATTGCAACTCTCTACTACTGTCTGCTCATCTTTGACTTCTCTCTTACCATATTCTGGATTGTTATACAATTTATTTCCCATAGTGGAAAGGGGTCTACTAGTCTTTTAGTTATAATCTCAGGGCTAGAGATTTTGACCAGAGCACATCACACACTCCCTTCTATCACCCTGCTTCATTTCCTCTGTCATTAACTTTCTCAATATATAATGTCATCCCATGACAACAACAACAAAAGCCCCAAACCACTGATCCACCAGTATGTTTTGTCCGCAATGTCCCAGTCTCATCTTTCCATCATTACCTTTACCGTTTTCTCCTTGTCTACATTTAGAAAGAAGTCTTGCCAGTTTCTCTAATGTCATTCTGTTGCTGTTGCTGTCCTTGTTTGCTGTATTTATTTGGCCTTCCTGAATTTCTATTACCTGGAATATTCAAGAAGCAAATAATCTCCTTAGGTATGATTTTTTTTCTTTCTAAGAATGTTTCATATACTTTCCTATTATTAAATGTTACATCTCTGTTAATTTATGATTAAGCTCATATTTGCTGGATAGATCACCTTGTGCTGTATACTGAGCTCCTCTTCTCTTGAGAATGCGTTGTTCCATTCCCTTCTATTTTTCATGGTGGATGCAGCATAGTCTTGTGCTATTGTAATTTCCTTTCCTTTGTATTTGAAGATCCCCCCCATCTGACCCCACCCTCAACTTGTTTCTGAATGTAATTGGCAAATTTAACCATTATGTGTCTTGGAGTTTATAATCATATATATATATATATACGTGTGTATGTGTGTGTGTGTGCATGTATTATATGCATAATACATATATATTTTTTTCTGGAGGTAATCTACGAATTCTTTCAATTCATATTTCACATTCCATGTTGAGAAGTTTTCTTGGATTATTTCTTGCATTTCAGTTTCTATAATGTTTTTATGTTCTTTGGGGAGACCCATAATTCTTAGATTGTCTCTACTTACTCTGTGTTTGAGATCAGTATGCTTTGCTTGGATAGACATCATACTTTCTTTCAATTTCATTGTTTTTGTTTCTCTTTTTCCAGCTTATCCTTCACTTCTATGTATTTGCATTCCTGATTGGTTGTTCACTCTTTTGTTGGTCAGATTTATCATCACGTTCAATTTTTTCTATTCTGCTAATTATTTTTCTTGTGAATGTCATAAAACAGGCTCTCATAATTCTTATTTCTCTTTTAAACCACTAAGGAGCAACATGTGGTTTCATGTTCTTCTCCAATTCCGTGGGTCTCATCAAGTGTTAAATCATTTTCCTTTTGTTTTTATCAATAGATGCCTGAACTTTTTACTAGATCTAGAGGTTATATTTCCTTCTGCTGTTAATGTTTTCCCTGTTGATTTATCTGCTTATGTTCAAGGTCTTTGAGTTTTCTTCTTTCTGAGATTTTTGGTAATTTAATCATTTCCCCCTTATGTTTCCCTATTGCTCCGCCTATGGCTCTACAGCCTAGAGACTAGATCTCCATGGCAACTTGAAAGAGTAAGAGGGGACCAGGGTATGAGGCTAGGTTTTGTTGTGTGTCATCTGTGTGTTAAGACATTGAGTTGGCTGGTGCACCCTTGCTGCTGGTAACCTGGTAAGTTTTGAGGAAGGGAGGACTGAGTGGACCCAGGGTAGGTATCAGTTCATGGTTTTTTTTTAGTCTTTTTTTGAGTTCCAGGTATCCTAGACCATGGAGACATCTGAGATTGTTTTATTTGAAGAGTTTAAGAGGTCATAGTGATCGGAGAAAATATCTAGACCATCATCTAGTTGATCATGTGACCCACAAGTCCTTTTTTTGTTTCTTACTCAGGGCAATACCTGTACTTTAGGGTGAAACCCTTCAACTATCAGTGATCACTTCAGTGATAACTATTTGATTAATCTAACCTCAATAGAGAAACTAACACACACAGGGAATGGGGCAAGTAAGTTTTAATGGGGATAGAGAATAAACGGATCATGAAAAACCTAAATTATGGAATGCTCCAAGTGAGAGTGGGCCCTGTAAAGCAGCACAATATCATGGAGCCCTGGAAGAAGGACTCCTTGACTTTGCTGCCATCATCTGAATACTTAGGGCTCTTTATAGTCCTTCCTTTAGCAGTAATAATCAAAATATTCACATTTATGCAATCAAATACAGTTTTCAAATACTTCCTTTGCCCCAGTTTTATAAGGAGGGTGGTAAAAATATTATCATCTCTCTTTTACAGATGAGGAAATTGAAATTTAGAAAAATTGAGTGACTTGTCCCAAGTAGTACAATAAGATCTTCTGATGGAGTATACTCTCCACTTAATCTATAATTTCTTAATTTAGCCCCAGAACATCATAGATTTAGTGAATGAAGAGGTCTCAGAGGTCAAAATTAGACCTTCAATTAAAAAAAATTCTTTCACATAATTTTAGTATTGGAAGACACTCAGAGATCAGGTAATTCACCACCCCCTCCACTCCCCCGTTTTATAGGGAAATAAAGAGAGTCTGAGGGAAATAACAAGGTAGTGAGAAAAGTGCTGAATTTGGAGTCAGGGAACCTAGGTTTGAATTTAAGTTGTGTGTTCTTGCTGCGTGAAATTGGGTCAAGCCACTGCCTCTCTTTGGGTATCAGTTCACTCTTCTGTCAGATGAAGGGTATGGACTAGATAAGGGGTGGGAGAACCTCTGACCTTGAGGCCACACATGGCACTCTAGTTCCTCAAGTGCTGCCCTTTGAATCCAAACCTCACAAATTCAAAAACGTCACTGGATCCAGTCGAAGGACTGCACTTGAGGACCTAGAGGGCCACATAGGGCCTTAAGGCCTCAGGTTCCCCACTGCTGGACTAGATTATCTCTAGACTCTAAATCCTTTGAAGATTAAGTGACTTGCCCAATGGCACAAGGCTACCCTCAGTGAAAGGGCTAGTAAGAACAGAATCTTGCCTCTGTAGCTGGTACCCTTTTCTCAGCTTGATGCTGCTTCTCCTTTAGTAACAAGTCAGTACTGATAAATTTATGAATCTTGAATGAAGCAATAACCAGCTTATGGAGGAAAACCCTGAAAAAAACAAAATTGTGAAAATTCTCAGATTTTACTGAGAGACAATCCTGGACATAGTGTCAGCTGTTTAGGCATCTTTAAAAATATTTCCAATCCTTCCTGAGGGCAGTCTCATATTCCAATCTCCTCTGTAAAATACTCAGCTATAGGATAGCTTCAGATTGTTTGGGCATTCACTGTTTCTTCTTAGTTGACACCCTGTGGGATAAATCAGAACAGTGCTACATCAGTTGTCAAGGCTTGGTGTCCTGGTTTGAGAGCCTGGATTCATGTGTTGCCATTTCTTCCTCTTCTTTCCATTCTTTTCTAAGGGCTGTGGTGTCAGGATTTTAGTGCCTCATGTTTTCTACAAATGATAGCAGGGAGTTATGCACAGAATAGTGACAATGCCCTGTGTTACATGATTTGATTTGCTAGGCATCCAGACCCTTTCTCTTTTTTTCCAACATTAGTTATCTGCAAGGAAGGGATGGCATCCTCAGCTGATCCCAGCACGGTCTGTGTCTATGTTGAGGCATCTGTTCTCCCTGGTTGAAATACAGGTCTTGGTTGGTATTCACAAAAATTTTGTGAATGTCATCAGGAAGAAAATATTCTCCTTGGAGTATATTTTCAAAGTCTAAAATATGTTTGGCATCTATTGTGTTCTTTGTTGTTTCCTCCCACCCCTTCTTGGGTTTCTAATAAACTAACATCAGTACGGAGCACAGACTCAAGACTGGAGTAGAAATTTGATTTAGTCTTGGTCACTTTCTTATTTCCATTTTGAATTTGTCATGACAGAACTGGCAGCAGGGAATGAGGTTGTCCATCTGTCTATCCACCTATCATTCATTACTGCATACTCCATGCAAAGTACAGTGTGAGATATTGAGGGAAATACATGGATATGGTAAGGAGCTTGGCTTTGCAGATAAATTTAGGAATTTGGGACAAATAACCATGATATAACAGGCTAAATTTATAAAAGAAGCATGCACATTTATTTGTGCATTCAAAAAACATTTATTAAGGACTAGGTGCAGTGAAATGACATTCCTAGAACATACTGCCTATTTCATTCTCCTCCTTAAAAATGTTATTGTCTCTAGGATATAATAAAAACTCCTCTGTTTGGCTTTTAAAAACCTTTCACAATCTGGCCCCAGCCTATTTTTGCATATTTATTATACTTGATAACTCCCCTTTACTCACTCTATGGTCTAGCCAAATGGATCTATTTACTGCTCCTCACACGAGACGTTCAAACATGTGACTTTCCACAGGCTCTCCTTTGTCCCTGGAATTCCCTCCTTCTCCCCTCTGCTTTTTGGAATAACTGCTTCCTTCAAAGTTCATCTTAAGCACTTGTTTCTATGCTCCAGGCTACGCTCAGAGTTTGCCAGTTTCCTCTCTAGAGCTGGATAGCATTTTTCATCATGGGTTCTTTGGAATTGTTGAGGATCATTGTATTGATGAGAATAGCTAAATCTTTCCCAGTTGATCATTGCTACAATGTTGCTGTTCCTGTGTACAGTGTTTTCCTGATTCTGCTCATTTCACCTTTCATCAGTTCATATAAATCTCTCCAGGTTTTTCTGAAATCATCCTGCTCATTATTTCATATATTATAATAGTATTCCATCACAATCATATACCACAACTTAGTCATTCCCCACTTGATGGCCTTCGCTCAATGTATAATTCTTTGCCACGACAAAAAGAATTCCTATAAATCTCTCTCTCTCTCTCTCTCTCTCTCTCTCTCTCTCTCTCTCTCTCTCTGTCTGTCTCTGTCTCTCTGTCTCTCTTTTTCTAGTTCCTTTTCCTTTGATTATTTTGGGATACTGGGTTAAAAGATATGCACAGTTTGCCGTTTGGACATAGTTCCAAATTGCTTTCCAGAATGGTTGGAGTGATTATTGATATTTTGTGTCTATCATATGAATACATGTTGTTTCCCCAAAGAGAATGTAAACTCCTTGAAGGCAAGGTCTGTTCAATTTTTTTCCAAGGCCAAGCTTAGTGTCTTATTTGTAGCAGGTGCTGATTATTGAATCAATGAATGCATCATATTGGGTGCTATGCAAGTCCCAAGGAGGGAATGATTATATTGTATTTGGTGTTTCCTCACTGGAAAACAGAATCATTCTGACAATATAATAAAAAATGCTGCTATTTTTCCCTTTTTTATGAAATCCTGTGGTCTTAACTTTTAAAATTAATCATAATTTTTGTGTTTTTCCCTTCACTGTTGTAAAAATATGATCCAGTGAATTTTAAACAGTGAGATCATTGCAATTATCATTTAGCTAAATCAGAAGAGGCAGTAAGTAGATTACTTTCGGTAGATGAATACATGCAGGCAACTATGTTATAAATAACATCTAGACAGGAGAAATTGGGACTGGGAAAGGCTTCTTGGAGAAAGTGAAACTTTAGCTGAGACTTAAAGGAAGCCATGGAAGGCAGGAAGTGGAGATGAGGAGGGCCAACTTTCTGGGCATGGGGGTCAGTCAGTGGAGAAGTTTAGAGCTGGGCAATGGAGTTTCTTGGGTGAGGAACAGTCAGAGCACTAGTGTCACTAGGTTGTAGCATATTTGGAAGGGAGTAAGGTGTAGGAAACCTTAAAAATTGGAAGGGGTCAGATTGGGAACAGCTTCAAAAGCTAAAGCAGAAGATTTTATCTTTAATCCTGGAGGTAATAGGGAGTCTCTGGAATTTTTGGAATGGGGTGATGTGGTGAAATTTGTGCTTTTGGAAAATCAATTCAACAGCAAGAGTAGAGGATGGATTGGGGTAGAGAGAGACTTGTGGCTAGGAGACAAACCAGAAGGCTATTGTAATAGCTCAGGTGATTGTGATGTCAAAAGAGAGAAGGGGATACATAGAAGAGATACTCCAAACTAGAAATGACAGGGCTTGACAATTGTCCTGTTAGTTTTCTCTGTGTCTCCTAAGTTTCACTAAAATCATCTATTTCATCATTTCCTATAGCACAACAGTATTGCATCATACTCATATACCATAATTTGTTCAGCCATTTCCTAATGGATGGGCATGCCTTTAGTTTATAGTTCTTCACTACTATAAAAAAGGTGCTATAAATATTTGTGTATATATGTGTCCTTTCCCACCCTTTGATCCCTTTGGAGTATAGGTATTATAGTGACAACCAAGATGGTGATCTTTGAAAGATCATGGAGATTGGGAAAGGTGGTACAGGACTAAAATAGGGTAAATGCTGTCTTGGTTTTTTTTTTTAAAGGCAAGAGAATTGAATTGATGAAGTATTGGTCGGTGAGCATGTCCATAATTTCTGGCAAAATATAGGGCACTTTATTAACAGGATGGTTAGAGAATGTCTGGAAAATGAAATGATCACAAAAATCTAGTATGACTACATTAAGAATGGGTCATTTCAGAGGATTCTTATTTCCCTTTTTAACAGGTTTATTAGATTGGCAGATAAGGGCAATTCTTTACATAAAACTTACCTAGATTTTGGGGAAGTCTCTCACAAAATTTCTCATGTTATTCTTATGGAGTAGATGGGAAAATGTGGCTAGACATATAAAACAGTCAGATTCTGAAAGGGTTAAATAGCAGTTCCCAAAGAATAGTCATTAATGATTCAATATCAATTTGGAAGATTTTCAGTAGAATGCCCCAGGGATATGTGCTTAGTCCTGTGCTATTTAACATTTTTATCAATGGGTTTAATAATGGTGTAGATAGAGTACTCATCAAATTTGCAGAGGACACAAAGGTAGAAGCAGAGCTGACACACTGAATAAAAGAAGCAACATCCAAGAAGACTTCAACAGGCCAGATTGTTTGAGGGAAGCCAAAATGATGAGGTGAATGTAATAGGGGTGAATGTAAAGTCTTATGTTTGCATTCAAAAAATCAACTTCTTAAGTACAAGATGAGGAATGTAGCTAGAAAGGAGTTTGCACAAGTGACTGGGAATTAATATAGATCATTGCATCACAGAATCTGAGTTAGAAGAGTCCTCAAAGACCATTTAATCTAAATCATCCCTTAATGACCATGGGAGGGGAGGAAGACTCTGGATATGCAGTCACTGAGGTATAAATAGAGAATAGAATCCCTGTGAAAGAAGAGGGTAATAGGTTACAAAAGTAAATTGTATCTACTTACACGATCTGTCCATAGTACTGCATCCAACCCTACTTCCCATCCTTCCATCCAACTCCATTTTGTGTTGAAGAATCACCTCTTAGAACATATCCAACAATGAGTCATCCTTCTGGAGAAATTCACCATTTCTTGAGGCAGCCTGTGCCTCAGGTCTCATTGATAGGCAGTGATTTCTTATCCTAAATCTACCCTTCTCGAAACTTCCATGCATTGCACCTAGTTCTGTTCTCTGGAGCCAAGCCGAACAAGTCTCTTTCCTCTACACATGACAACCCTTCAAATACTTTATCAATTCAAACAATCATAGAGTTGGAACTGGAAGAGACTTGAAATTATATGGTCCAACTCTGGATGAAGAAACTGAGGCCTGGAGAAGATAATCAGTTGACACAAGGTCACACAAATCACAAGCAAAAGAAGCAAGGATTAAAACCAGATTGTCTGACTCCATATCCACCACTGTATCATGCTGCCTCTAAAAGGCTACATACTCATTTAGAAAGTGATGTTCATTGGAAGGTTTTGGTTTCTTTCTAAATATTCTGTTTTGAGATGTTATTTTCCTTCCTTCCAATAAACCTTTCTTTTCTTCTTTTTTTATATTGTCAAATATAATTGTTTGTGAGGAGTTGTATTGTGTATGTATGTATACGGGTGTGTCTATACATATGTGCATATATGTGTGTATGTACACACACATACACACATATGAGCCAGAAAAATAAGTAATTACTTGAAAGGTTGCCAAGCCATGAGAATCTGTGCTGAGAGCTTTCTTTGCTTTTTCTGACGTTTTGAGGATACCAAGGAGGCACATGGATTGCCCATTCATTATCTCTCATTCTCACTATATTAGTAGGCAATCTTTTTTTTAATGCACACATTTCTTTGATGAAGTCCTTTACAACTGCAATATACTTTTCCATCATCTTTTGAGTGATTTTTTAATTTAAACTGTTTATTGAAATTTTAGTGCTCCATGATTTTCAGTTAAAACACCAGAAAAGTATTGCTGCTGAAAAGATGAGCCTTTGTTTCTGGGAAAAACTTAGTATCACTGAAATAAATTTATACTTTCCCAAAGGCACTTCAATCTATTGTTTACTTCCTGTTCAATTCTTGGCCTGATTCATCATCCATTTGCAGTGCCTGTCCAAGGTGTCAGCATCTATACTGTTAGGTCAGCAATATAATTTGTCCACCCTACTTTGAATCACAGTCTGGACAATGAGCATTCTTTATCTCCTTGAGTTTGTATGGATAGTTAGGCCAAACCTTTTT
>CM053769.1:242964219-242980914 GCA_028658325.1 Potorous gilbertii
GTCAGAAAAACCCTGTGTTCAAATCTTGCATGGAATACTTACTATTTATGTGACCAGATCTAAATTCTTTCAGATTCAGTTTCCTCATCTATAAAATGGGGGGAAAATCATAGTACCTAGCTGAGGATTGTCCCGAGGAATAACTGAAATATAAGCAATACATTTGCTAGTATTATCCAAGTTCTGGCAAGTAGAAGAGGAATTAAATTTGTTCTGTTTGGATCCAGAAGAAGGCAAGAACTAGTCAGTGGAAGCTACAAGGAAGCATTTTTTTTATTTAGTTAGTTTTAATTTATAGAATAAAACAAGTATTTCAATAACATAGTATAATAAAAAAAAGATTCCATATGAAACTGCAAATCTATTATGTATAACTTGCTCTTATTTTAAAATATATAATAAAATTACCATGTACATTTCTTTTTTCCCTTTTTTTTCTTCCCTCCTGTAACAGTAAGCACTCCAACATACACAAGGGGGCCTGCTATCACAGGTTCTTAGACGTGCATTCATAAAGGGAAAGGCAACTTTTGAGGGATTAACAATCACTTTGATCAAGTACATGTATCATTCCTTTAACCAAGCACATACATCATTCACCTAATTCAGGGGAGTCAAAGAAAATACAGAGAAATTAAAAGTCAACAGACATGGCTTCCTCTGTCTGAATTCAACAGACAGCTGGACCCCAACTGACCATAATTACCAAGTTACCAGAGAGGTAAACCACATTTGGGTTTTCAAAGTGGGGAGGGCCTCCTTCAAGTGGCTTCCCAGAATCCTTGTCTGGCCAAACAAACACTTCCATTCAGTAAGTCCCCAAACTAAAACCTCATCCTCAGAGTCCTTATACACTCCTTAGAGCCAGAGGGCATCACAATCCTTTGAGAACCAGTGACTCATTAACAAAAGGTGTGGACCTTCCTATGACTCTTCCCAGGCCCAACAATGGATGGGAAAGATCCTCCTTAATCACATTCAAAAACAGGCATTATACTTCTTAATTATACTAAAAAAAAAAAACAGCAAAAGATCCTATTTTACTTGCCACTACACCTCCCTTGCCCTTCAGTCAAATTTAAGCTTGATACTAGGGGTAAATAACAACAAAAACAAAAACAACTCCTAACAATTAGAGATATCGAAATGTGAAATGGACTGCCTCAGAATGTACCAAGTTATTCTTTCTTGAGGTCTTCAAGTAGAGGCCATTTAGCCACTTGTCTGGGGTTCCTTTTCTAGTATGGATGGGACTAAATGATAGCATAGGTGTCTGAAAATCGAAATTCCATGATATTTCTGTTGAAAATGGAAATTCTGTGACATTTCTGTGAAATTCATTTCTCTGTCCCTCAGTTTTCTCATTTGTGAAATGACATGATGGGACTGAATGACTTCTAAGTTTCCCTGGAAGGGTCTATGACCCTAGGGATAATCTGAACCCCACAACATTCCTGAGGTTGGTGCAATAGGTCTTCTTTTCCCTGCTTTGCAAATGAGGAAATTGACTGGAATTAAGAAACTTAGGTCACAAAGCTTCTCAGATTTGGAGATGGGATTCAGACTCTAGTCTTCTTAATTCTAAATCCAGCACACTATCCATTGTGCCAGGCTGCCTCTCCCTTCTATAGATGCTATGTCCTTTTCTCCTATCCTTCTCTTGTCTCTCCATAATATCCTTGAAAGAAAGCATCTTAACTTTTATTTCAGTTGAAGCTCCCCTCACTGACCCAATAGGGTATCTGGTATGGGGCTTTTTACACGGGGGGACATCGATCAATGTTATTGACTGATAGCTGCATTTCTTCAAAAACCAGGACCCAGGTTCATCCCAACAGGCTTCACAGCTTAAGCAGAAATGAAGAAATAAACATATGGGACAGAGAATCATAGGCGCAAGAGATGGAAAGCTTATTTGCACCAACCTGTCCTCCTCTGAACAGTGGGTGGCAACTTGCCATCAGCTCATTTTTTTTTTTCTGGCTCCAATGAGTTCCTATGGAAAACTGCCTACAAAAGGAACCATTCTTAATCCCCGGAGCGAATCCCAGCCAAGAGCTCAACCAGAGGGGAATACCAAATGCTCAGAATTGTTGAATAATTTGTACCATTTCTTAACATTCAATTCAGATCCATAAGGATTTATTGCAAACCAAAATCTTATAAGACTGCATGCTAGCTGCTGGAGGTGATACAAAGATATGACTCCTGACCTCAAGGAGATTGTGTTCAAGGAGGTGAGATCAGAAGCATACCCAAATAAGAATAATGCTAGGGATACTATGAAAGTGAAATTTTTTAAGGGTAAAAATATGACATCAGTTCAGAACTAGGAGAGCTTAAGAAAATCTTTGTAGTACCATGTGGTACTATGTTTGGAGCCAGAAGGCCTGAGTTCAAGTCTTAACTCTTACATTAGCTAGCTATGAAGATGAACAAGTCACAACTTCCTTGTAACTCAGTTTCTCCATCTATAAAATGGGGATAATTCTTATAATACCTATTTCAAAGGTTTATTGTGTGTAAAATACTCTAGAAACTTTAAGTCTTACATAGATGAGAATTATTTGTATCATTTCCCACTGGAGGACCTAGGGAATCTTCCTATAAATCTCTTCCCACAATGGTACTTCCATAAATGTTCATTGACAGCTGCAATTCTACAAAAGCCAGGACATGTCTATTCCCACAGGTTTCACAGTTTACTAAAAGATGGAGAAATGAACATATGGGAATGGGAATCATAGAATGAACCACTCCAAACTGACAATCATTTGTGGAAATGGTGTGGATTTTCTTTGTGTTTGGCTGTTCCATGCATGATACCCCATCTCTTGGCTCCAGGCATTCTCTCTGACTATGCCCTATGTTTGGAAGGCTCTCCCTCCTCTACTGTGACTACTGACCTCCTTGGCTTCAAGTCCAAACTAAAATCCCACCTCCTACAGGAAGTCTTCCCCAACTCCTCTTAATTCTAGTGCCTTCCCTCTACAAATGATTGCTTATTTATACTGTATATAGCTTCCTTTGTAGATATCAGTTCATATGTTGCCTGTCTATTAGATCTTTAGCTCCTTGAGGGTGGAGACTGTCTTTTGTCTCTTTTTGTATCCCCAATGCTTACTTAGCTCAGTGCCAGGCACTTAATAAACAACTATTGACTTTTAATTAAATTATACATGCATAGGCTTTTTAATTATTTTTTTTTCTTTAACAATCTCCTATGTTAAAGAGCAAAAGAGGGCACTAATACACTGTTGGTAGAACTGAGCATTAGTTCAACTTTTCTAGATTCCAATTAGGAATTATTTTTAAAAAAAAAACAGCTAAACTCTCCCTTGGACCTAGCAAGCTCATTTGGGCTTATACCCAATGGAAATTAAAGACAAAACAAAGGTTTAGTATAAGTCAAAATATTTGTAGCAGTGTTGAAAATAAAAGGAACAAGAAACAAAGTGGATGTCCATCAATGACTGAAAATCTATGGCACATGAATGAAATGCAGTGCAATTGTATAGTAAGAAATGAGGAATATGAGAAATTCAGAGAAATGTGGAAAGATTTGTATGAGCTAATAAGGAGTGAATTGAGCGGAAGCAGAGGAACAATTTTCACAATGATTTTAATAGTATAAATGTAAACAATTTCAAAAGGAAGTGAGTGCATATGTTGGAACATCAATCAATTCCATCAGTCGGGCATTTATTAGAGCCAAAATTCCCTCCTCACAGCAGAGAAATCAGGAAGCATGAGAGTAGGAATTTTGTATATTATCAGATGCAATCACTGTACTGGATATTTCGCTTAGTTTCATTTCTTTATTACAAGGAGGGGTAAGGTTTCAATCTGGAGTATTGAGGAGAGTGGGTATTTCTAGAAATGTAAAAACAAAAGGCATCCTTTTCTTTTTTTAAAAAAAAACAATAATTACTGGTTTTTATTTAATTATTGGTTTTAATTAAACCAACAAGATCAGAGGTAACTATGTATACAAAGATATTCCTAGGATTTCTTTACCACTGTTGCCCAACCTGACTGTTGTCCAGAAGATCTACAAAGCTTTCCTGAGGGAGAAAATAACATTCCTCCCAAAAACAACTAAGTAGCACAGTGGGAGGCTTTCAAATCCTATGTCAGACATTGAATAATAGCTATCTGACAAATCACAGAATTTCTCTTACCTTTCTGGGCAAGTCATCTGATCTCTCTCTGTCTCTGTTTCTTCATCTGTAAAATACAAATAACAATAGTACCTACCTCACAGGGCTGTTGTGAGGATAAAATGAAATAACATGCACTGCTCTGCTTACCTTAAAGCACTACATAAACAGTAATAACAGTTACTGTTACTACATCTGTACTGCTACCATCTTAATTCAATAAAATTTAATTATATTTATTAAGTGCCTACTAAGTGTGTGGAATTGTCAGCTCACATGTCATCAACTCTTGATTGGCCTCAGAATATGCAACCAAGTGCCCATGTGAACTTTAAACAGATTATTTTCTGTGGGTTTTTTATTCTACCATTCATGAACTCAAACTAAAGCATTAAAGGCAGAACCAAAAAAAACTGCACATTTGGTTTTCAAAGCCATCCAAGGCTAGATGGAGTATGCACAGTGCCACATGGCAGCTTCAGATGTTGAAGGTGTTGCCAATCAGTGCCGTTGCTGCTTCCTTTCACAGAATGGGTAGCAGGTAGAGAAAAGAAGTTTGCAGTCTGAATCTGCCCTCTGATGCTGCTACCTTCCACCCAAGCCAGGTGGAGAGCGGGCCCTGCTGAATTAACAAAGGCCAGGTTGCCTCTCAGTCCATACCAACCATGGAGAATTTGTAAGAAGTTGCCAGTAAGGAGTGGTAGCAGCCTGTTTGCAGATAAGCATCCAGTTGAGAAAGGTATCACTGTGGCAGGGTGAAAGGCACCACACGTTCAATGATGTTGAAGTCATCCTTCATATGACTGTCAGAGATGCTTTCCTAAGGCCCAGGTAGAACCGTGGCACTAACCTTCTCAAAAACTTCCATTGGCTCCCTACTGTCTCTAGAATAAAATATAAATCTCTCAGTCTGGCATTTAGAGCCTTCCACAGTCTGCCTCCAACCTGCATTTCCAGTTTTACCTCATATTACTTCTCTCCTCTGAGAGAAGGATTTGAGGGAAAAGATAGTAAGTTCAGTTTTAGATGTGTTGAGTTTATAATATTTATGGGACATCCTAAGATGTCCAATAGGCAGTTGGAGATGTATGATTGAAGGTCAGGAGAGAAGTTAGGGCTGGATTAAATTGATAATTTAGTTGAATCTATCAGAGTTGATGACATCATCAAGTGAAATAGTACAAAGGAAAAAGAGAAGAGAGCCCATAACACAGCCCTAAGGGACATCCAGGATTACTGGGAACAATCTGGATGAAAAAACTGCTTAGTCTAAGAAATTGAAGGTCAGTCTTAATAAACTGAAGGTCAGCTATAGAGTCAGGAAGGACTGTGTTTAAGAAAATTAAGGAGGACTTCCTGAAGGAGTTGTCGGAAAAGAAAGCTGATCAAAAAAAGAAAGCATGCTGACTCTTGAGTCCTAAGGATCTGAATTCAAATTCCACCTCTGATGTTTACTATCTGCTGGGCCTGAGGAAAATTAATATAACCTCTCTTGACCTCAGTTTCCTTCTATGAAAAATTCCTTGGAATCAGGAAGA
This sequence comes from Potorous gilbertii, assembly GCA_028658325.1. Taxonomy (NCBI): domain Eukaryota; kingdom Metazoa; phylum Chordata; class Mammalia; order Diprotodontia; family Potoroidae; genus Potorous; species Potorous gilbertii. Next base: position 242,969,918 of record CM053769.1, read on the forward strand.
CAAGTTGAAAACTAGTCTCAGATGGCTTATATGCCACCCCTTTGCATTGCAGAAATACCTGGCCATCTATTTATTTTTCAATTAACGAAATCTAAATGAACCTTGTCGAAAAATTTTTCATGTAGGTGACTTGGGACATAGGGCATGTGTGACAGTATAGCACTAGTTTCACAACATAGAAGTCTGCTATGTACTATTACTGATCATCCTGCCTACCTTTGAAAGAGGGACCCATTCCACTTCTGGATAACTGTAATTCTTAGAATTTTACTTTACATTATAACTAAATCTTCCTCTTTTCATCTCCCCCCAATTTTTCCTAGTTTTTCCTTCTGTGGTCAAACAACAAGCTTAATACTTTTTCCATATGACAGCCCTTCAAATAGTCAAAGAAATGCATCATGACTCCTCCCACAAGCCTTTTCTTGTTCAAGCTAAGGATCATCAGTTTCTTCAGATGGCAAGATTTTGAGTCTTTTCACTATCCTTGTTACTCTTCCCTGGATGCTCACCAGTTTAACAAAACTTTCCTAAAATATGCTATCAAACACAAGACTACAGGTGTTGCCTGATTAGAGGAAGAGTCCTTCCTTGTTTTCAGCACCATGCTTCTTTAAATGAAGCTTAAGACTGAGGCAGCTGGGTAGCACAGTGAAGGGAGTGTTGGCCCAGCAGTTAGGGGACCTGAATCCAATCTTAGATACTTAACAAGGTGTGACCTTGGGCAGGTCACTTGGCCCTGTTTGCCTCAGTTTACCCATCTATAGAGTGAGTTGAGGAAGGAGGTGGCCAGCCACCCTGGTTGTCTTTGCCAGGAGGACCCGGGGGTGGGGTCATGAAGAGTCAGATGTAACTAACTGACGAGACAAGATTGAGTTAGCTTTTTTTTTGGTGTATATGTCATATTGTTCATTTACATCATTTTTTTTGTATTCTCTTCTACATGAATTATTTCTAGTCCTATTTCTCCTGTCCTGGGAATGTGATTTGGGAATTTTATGTGTTGGAATTTACATTTATTTCTTAATCCATTCTACTATCCTGTGACGGTGGATCCTGGTTTGGTTGTCCAACATTTTCGTTAGCACTCCCAGTTTCATGTCATCTACGAATTTGATGAGCATGCCTTCTGTGAGTTCATTTAAACCACTGATGATAGGTTGAGGAAAACAAGGAAGCCCAGGGGCTCTCCACTAGAATCTAAGATCACAGAAGTAGTAGATGACAGATTTCTGACTCAAATCCAAGCTTTCTGATTCTAGTATTTTTCCCATTTCACCTTGTTGTTTTATCATTACTGTATATTGAGGTATTCATTACACTACTCACAACCTGCACATCTACCTAAATTATCAGATCCAGCAGAAAAGCTGACCAGGCCTTTAATAGAGAGAACTAAACCTACCTCTACTATTAACGTACATTTCCCATGCTAATTAACAGCTGTTCCCATGAAAGGATATTCCAAGTTTCACTTCAGAGGCAGAGGAGGACAAAGTAATGTTACCTTGCTAATACAGTTGTATTTTGTTAATAAAGATCTCCTTGATTTCCATAAAAAGTGCATTTCTACAAAAAGGAAAGAAAACTATCCTCAGAGAAGTGACCTTGGGCATGTCAACCTCTTTGTGCGTCAGTGTCCCTCATCTGTAGAATGGGGATACGAAAAGCATCCTCCTGTTGTGAGGTTAAAATGAGGTAACATTTATAAAGCATTTTGCATACCTTGAAATGCTATATAAATGCTAGATATTTAAATGGCCTATGAGGTCCCTTCTAGTTTTAAATCTATGACCCTAGGGAGCACAGTTTTATGGACAGACAAGTATACCTTCTGTGATACTAGACAACAATTCTTATCTCAGGCCCTAATCCTAGGTAACACAGGGCATTTAAATGGCACTTGGTGAAGCATTTTCTTTGTAGCAGTTCTGTAAAATGGGATCAAAGAAGAGCATAGGATCTAAAACTATGGACAGGTGTAATGAAGGCAATTCAAACCAGCTCTGGGGACATGGTTACTAAGTTTTCATTGTGAGTATAGATCAGGGTTTGAGTATTGTATGGATATAAGTAAGTAATAGAAAAAATGCTCATAATACAGATTAAAATTTTGTCCTGGGTACTTTCCCTCAACAACCCCCCCGCCAAAAGCTGATTGTTAAATATTTATCAGCATACCCCTAGCTGGAAAGGACCTAGTGGTCATTAAAGTCAACACCTTTATTTTAAAGATCAAGAAGCAGATACCTATGGAGGTGAAATATCTAGCACAAAGTCACACAAATAGTAAACCACAGACCTGGGACTCAAGGCCAGGCTCACTGACTCCAAATCCAACATAATTTCTACCATGCCATGCTACATTTCAGTGTAAGCATTATTAATCTCCTTCTTCACATAAAAGGATTAAGTGACTCTCTCCTAATCACTAGATAGGACTCTGACCCAAGCCTTTTTACTTTGGATTTTGCATTACAGGATTACTTAGTTTACAATTTCTTGATCTATTCACTACCAGCTCACACTTACTGAGAGGCCCTAGTTCACAATCTTAAAATTATCTTCAGCCCTTAACTCTCTTACATCCCGTATCCAGTCACCTGCCAAGTCTTGTCCATTCTACCTCGACAACATCTCTTGCATCCAGGAGCTTCCCTCTTCTGATCCAAACCCTCATCACTTCTGACTTAGACTTTTGTCATAACTCCCTAACTGATATTTCTAAAAGACAGGTCAGATTACAGAACTCTCCTGCTCTAGTGGCTACCAGTTACTTATAGAATAAAACATAAACTCTTCTGATTGGCATTTAAGGCCCTTGACAATTGTTCCAGAGTCCCCAGTATGTTCCTTTCCTTGGGCACTTTACATTCCAATTAAACCAGTGTGTTTGCTATATAACCCATAAACCACATTCCATCTCCCACCTCTGGGCCTTTGTACAGACTGCCCCACCCCATGCCTAGAATGCCCTCCCTCCTCACCTCTGACTTAGAATCCTTAGTGTCTTCAAAGTTTAACTCAAGGGCCACCTCCTACATGTCTGACTCTTTGTGACACAATTTTGGATTTTATTGGCAAAGATACTAAAGTGTTTTTCCATTTCCTTCTCCAGATCATTTTACAAAGGAGGAAATTGAGGCAAACCCAGTTAAGTGAGTTACCCAGAATCACTCAACTAATAAGTGTCTGAGGCAAGATTTGAACTCAGGCCTTCCTTACTCCAGGCCCAGCAAGTGCTCTATCCATTGTGCCACTTAGCTGCCCATCTTCTACATGAGGTCTGTGATATTCCCCTCTCTCATAGTAGTATCCTCTGTCCTTGGCTCCAAAAGCTACTTTGTATTGACTTCTAATACATTTTATATTCAATTATTCATGTTACATGTTGTCTCCCAAAAAAAGGATGTTCTCCTTTAAAGCAGGGGCCCTTTCAATGTTCTCTTTGGCTCCCCAGTGCCTAGGACTGTGCCTTGCATATAATATGTACTTCATAATCACTTGTTGAATGAATGAGTGAATGAGGCAGTTTGACATAGTGATAGGATGCTAAATTTAGAGACTAGAAAATCTGAGTCCAAATCCTACTTCTGACTCTTAGTTATTAGCAAACAACTTTATCTCTTAAAGTTTCGGTTTTCTCATCTGTAAAATGGAAAAAAATAAAGTTTATACCCTCTCTCTCTCAGGGATATTGTAAAGCTTAAATGGGATAAAGTATGGAAAAACATTATATACATGCCAGTCATCATATAGTTTTACACAGCATTTGGTCATACTTATGATAATCTAAATGTATCTTAGAATTATGGACTTTTAGAACCAGGTAGAGCCTCAGAGATCCAGTAGCCCACTGACAAAACATTACTGAAGAGGAAATAGACTCCAAGAGGTTGAATGACTAACACAAGGTCACACAGCTAGTTAGCTGCAAAACATTGACTAGCAGCTAGGTCTCCTAACTCCTGGCCCACGGCTTTTTCTAGTACACTACACTGACTTCTTCCATGTGGTTCATTTCTGAATGCTGGAAGGACTTCAGGTTTTGCAAACACATGAAATATTATTGATGCACAGCATTCCCCTGAAAGGCATCTTTAAATACCTGGTGGACGCTCTGGAACTGAGTGATACAGTTTCTTTACCCTCGGCATCTGTACTCCACAACCAGCTGGTCTAGGAGCTGGGTCCAATGTACACTGGAGGCTAAAGCCCAAAGCATGCTGCTGAAGGCAAGGCACAATCAGCTCTATTTCTGCACTAAAAGATACAACCAGGAAATCCATAAATTTCATAGGCTCATAAAGATTTATCATTGAAAGTGTTGAGCTCGGCATAATCCAAAGTGTTGAACTGCTTTCTGTTCAGTAATGTCAATCTCCCCCATCTCTTTTTTTTTTGTCTGGAGGTTTGGGGGACAAATGTCACATGAAATACATCTTTTATGAGAGACGGAAAAAGTTAAAATAGAGAATTTATGGAATTCGTCTAGACGAGCACAGAACTCTAGGCTCCCTGATATGTCCATGAAAATGTTAATGGATGTGGCGTCAGCAGATTCCCTCGCTTTCTCATTTATCTCTTTTTAGTGCAAAGAGTAAAGCAGTAGATTTCCTTTGACAAGGTTAATGCTATAAAGATTTAAAACAAGTCCTACCTTTCATACATATGATATCATGCACTGTGCTCATGGGTAATTATGAAATATGCTGTGAGTTTCCTCACCACCCAAATAAGGAGAGAAGGGGGCCTAGCATTAGGGACTATTGTAGAACAGTGGTCAATTTCTATCAGGCTTATGTAAAAGCTTTCACAGCAACTCCTTTTGCATCGGGAACAACCCTATCCTTACCTCAATGGGCTCTTCCTTGGAAGCCTACTCAGGAATTTAGTGTCCTAATATCCATAACAACAATTTTCATTTCAATAGGGCATTAAAGCATATAAATTTCTTCATATTCATAATAATCTAAGTAAGTATTAGGAGAAAAGGAAGAGTATTATGGAAGATTTTGCCTCATCTTGCTGAGATAGATGATACAGATAGACTGAAGGACCCTCAAGGCTCTATAGAGAAAATGGTTGACTCAGTTGTAGCCATGCTGCATAGATGCAGGAGTCGAAAGAAAGAATAAGAGAGAGAAGCAGGGAAGAGGGAAAAGAAAGGAGAGGAAGAGATAGAAAAGAAGAGGGAAGGGGGGAAGAAAGGAAGGAGTATGAAGGGGAGAGATAGAATGAGAGCAAGACTGAGAGAGCCAGGATTCAAACCCAAGTCCACTAACTCCAAATTCAGGACTTTTTCCATTGCCCCATGTTGTTTCCTTCTCTTGCCTGTCTCAGACAAATGCTCATTGGATTGAATTGGACTTGATTGAATTGGACAACCTCAGGATTTTTCTATCAAATTAATAAATTGTTTAGGATGGAAATATTTTAGCTTTGTGCACGATGTTGTGTGCTCAGAATTGCATATGTCAATGATAATCACTTGAAAGGAGTTTATGTTGTCTGTTCTTAAGGGGATTACGTCTGGGATGAGAACACACAAAGTCTTCCAGATTCTAGAAATCCCATAGGTGTCTCTCTTCTCTCAGCCTTTCTATTAAGAGACACTTCCTGATCCCTTTCCAAGTTCACCTTAGTGACACTACCACCCAGTCTTACACTTGGAGAGGAGGCTATGATCAAAAGTCTCTGAAGTTTCCTCTCACAGGATATATCTCCTGCTGAGAAAACAAATTGTTTTACTCAAGAAGAACAATTTATACGTATAGCATCTAATGTCTCTGGGGGTCACTTGACTTCAATCAATGACCATAAAAATGATCAAAGAAAGTTGCCTTTGCACCATAGGAGAGAACTCCAGTTCATAAGAAAACTTCTGCTCTCTCACCAGGCTTCAAGAGCTATATTACACCTATTTCAGTCATGACACTTTCAGCTTAAACATCTCTAATCTGTGTTGATATGGACAAAAATGAAAAAAGCTAACAGAAGTATCCAGTATTCATGAACTGCAAGAATTGAATAGCCAGGGAAAGCCTAGAAAAAATCTCCTATTTCCTCCAATGGGATCTCTTTAGAAATACAAAGGAGATAGTTCTAATAACAAATGAATTGGAACAAAATTTAGAGCTGGAAGGGAAGAGATCATCAGATCTAAGTCCTTTATTTTACAGGAAAGTAAAAGAGGAAACTGAGTCCCAGAGAGAGGAAATTAATGTGCTCAGACTCACACAGTTTAGAAAAGGGATTCTTAACCTGGGGATCATAGATGCAGAAAATTATTACATCTATATTTCCTCTATTCTCTCATTGAAATTTAGTATTTCCTTCAAATATTTAAAAAGATTCTCCAAAGTGCTCAAGAGGCTTTACCAGACTACTAAAGGGGTCCATGATGCAAAAACAGTTAAGAAATTTGAAAGTAGTAGTGCCAGGATTTGAACCCATGTCCCAAATCTGCTATACTATCAAATCATTTCCTTAATATAGTCTAAAAATACTAAGGTAAGAAGGATAAAGTGAATAATGTCAATTATATTAAATTAAAGAGATTTTGTGCAAATAAAATAAATATAGCCAAGATCAGAAGGAAAGCAGAAAATGGAGGGTGGGGTGTTGTTTATAGACTTTATATCAGATAAAAGTCTTGTATCTAAAAAATATAAAGAACTTTGTGAAATCTATAAGAATGAGTCATTCCCCAATTGATAAATGTCAAAGGATAGGAACAGGCAGTTCTCCAATGAAGAAACCTTCTAAATCATTATTGAATAGAGAAATGTAAATTAAAACAACCTTGAGATATCATTTTATATCTAACAGATTGCCTCAAATGATAGAAAGGGAAAGTGACACATGTTGGAGAGGAAGTGGAAAAATTGGGGCACATTCGTTGTTGGTGGAGTTATGAAATGATCCAACCATTTTGGAGACCAATCTGAATTATGCCCAAATTGTTACCAAACCACCTATCTATGCCCTTTGACCCAATCTCCAAAGATGATTGGGAAAAAGGAAAAGAACCTTTATGCTCTAAAATGTTGTAGCAGCTCTCTTTGTGGTGGCAAAGAACTGGCAAATGAACAAGGATGTCCATTAATTGGGGAACAACTAAACAAGCTGTGGTATATGATTGTGAGGGGACGCTGCTGTGCTATAAGAAGTGATGAACTCAATGATTTTAGAAAAACATGGAAAGACTTGCGTGAAATAATGAAGAGCAAAATCGGTAAAACCAAGAGAACATTATATACAGTAACAGCAATATTGTTTTAACAATGACTTTGAGCAAGTAAGTTATTTTGCCTATTATAAATACCCAAATTTTAAAGGACATATGAAGAGGCTGTCTGCATCCAGAGGAAAAAAACGATTAAATAGAAGTATTGTGATGGCAAGAAAAATAGGATTTTTTGCTGTTTTTTGTTTTAGTATAATCAAGTGCCTGTGATAGGATCTTGTCTTTACAATCAAGAGTCTTTACTAGGAGTAAAGTACAGAAAGAAGAGTTTCTTTAACTAAAAACAGTATACACACACACACACACACACACACACACACACACACACACACACACACACGTATTGTTAATTATCTTAATGTGATCAAAGATCTTCCCCACTCATTAGTGGGCCTGCCCATTAAGGGGAGTTGGATTAGGGAAGATTTGTTGGAAGGCCCCAGCTTTCTGTTAATGACGCACTGGCTCTCAAGGCTTGGCATGCCCTCTGTCTCTAAAAAACGTATAAATTCTCTGAGTTGAGGTTTTACTTTGGGCCTTAGTTTTTGGTAAGAAGTTTCAAGTGTCAGATGAGGACTCTGGGAAGTCACCAAGGAGTCCCCCTGCCATTCCCCAGCTTTGAAAACCCAAATATTGGTGCTTCCCTCTCTGGTAACTATGTTCAGACAGTTGGACCTATCTATTGAATTCAAGCAGAGGAAGCCATGTCTGTTGACCTTTGATTTCTCTGTATTTTCTTTGAAGTTCAGGGTGCTGACTCCCCTGAACTAGGTGAATGATATCTGTGTTTGGTTAAAGGAATGATACAAGTGTTTGATTAAAGTGATTATTAACCCCTTGAAAGTTGCTTTCCTTTTATGAATACAGATCTAAGAACCTATGATAGCAGGCTGCCCTCTTTATGTTGGAGTGCTTACTATTACATGTATAGAATAATTTTATAAATATATACCTATTTGTGTCTGATGGTAGCCATCTCTAGGGCAGTGGAGGAGGAAGGAAAGGGAAAAAAAGAAAAAAATTTACATGATAATTTTGTTGTATATTTTAAAGGAACAGCAAGTGTGCAAGCAAACAATAAATATGTGCATAGTAGATTTGTGGTTTCATACTCAATCACCTTATTTTATTGTACTATATTATGGAAATGCTTGTTTTATTCCACAAATTAAAAATAAAATTTTAAATAATATGATTCTTCACAGTCTTGGGAGGAGCACTGGAGGCAGTTTAATCCAAACACCCTACCTTCTCAATCATCCTGGAATCCAAGATGGAGGGTCTAATCTAGGTGACTGTCTATGATATATCCTTCAATAAAACCCACTTGAATTTGTAAAAAGACGAAGGAAAAGAAGAATAAACAGGTTTTTATTTTTGTCTTTATATCCTCAGCACCTATCAATCTATATTCATGTGTCTTACAAATAATTATGATAGTTACCATGATATATAACAATCTAAGGTTTCTAGATTATTTTATATAAATTATTTCATTACTTCCTCATCCCAATCCTGTGAAATATATAGAACAGGTGATATTATTCCCATTTTTCAGATGAAGAAAATGAGTCGTAGGCTAAGGCAAGCTTCAGAAGTAGGGGTGATATTTATTCAACCCACAAGTTAATTGTCCTTCACTGCAGAGGAGGGGAAGTGGGCATGGAGCACTATATATTCTATTAGACATGGTTAATATTTTGGCTGGTTTTACTGCATTGCTTTGTTTCTACTTCTTTTTAATCTTTGTCACAAAAGAAGGCTCCCAGGGAGGAGAAATATATTCAGAAATGAATGTGACATAAAAAATTTTTGCTCTTGTTTAGTCATATCCAACTCTTTGTGACCCTATTTGGGGTTTTCTTGGCAAAGATACTAGAATAGTTTGCCATTTCCTTCTCCAGATCCTTTACGGAAACTAAAGCAAAGAAAGTTAAGTGACTTGCCTAAGGTCACTCAGCTAGTAAGCATCTGAAGCGAAATTTGAACTCAGACTTTCCAGACTCCAGGGCCAGTACTCTATCCACTACGCCACCTAAGTCAACATAAAAAAAAACATTTAAAATAATGTAACTATACAAAATAATATATTGTCATTTGACTTCTCTAAGCCTCAGTTTACTTATTTGTATTTTCTTTTTGAGAATAATGCTTGTTGAACCAGTGAAAATCAGTTTGACTAATACTGCACCAAGTCCCAAAGATACCTAAATACTAAGGCTTAACAAACTTGAGACTAGGCATTAACTTCCCCCCAGTTTCTTGCTTGAGTTAAGTTTCCTGGATTCGTGTCCTTCATGCCTCATTATTTATTAGGCAATTCAGAAAATAACCTCATTAGTGGTTCATATTTACCTACCACCTTCCCCCATAAACAATGAGTATAACCTTGGTTTTTTATTAGTTTGTTTTGGGTTGGGTTTGGTTTGGTTTGATTTTGGGATTTTTTGTTTGTTTGTTTGTTTTGGTTTGGTTTTTTTTGTCTAAACCTCTGTTCAGTTGAACCTGAGGGGCTTTGGGTTTTCAATTGGAGTGTGAATGTGATTGTACATCTAAAGCTCTTCCACTACATGCTTGCTGCCTGCTGAATAAGGGCAATGGAGGCTGCAAATCTAGACAGTTCTATGTTGGCATCTATTCTCCTACCCTTGTAAATAGGAATAAAATTTTATTAATAGCTATCCCCACATGAAGGTATTGTTCTTCATCTGAACCATTCACTCCCCTTTTGCACTACATACTATCTCACAAGGTTGTTGTAAGGAAATCTTTTATAAACTTTAAAGCGCTATGGAAATGTGAGCCACTGAGAATGTGAGATAGTGAGATAGTGAGATAAATATGAGATAAGAAATTCATTACTATCATGAAGCCAGAATCCCAGTGGATGCCTGCTAGGATTAAAATGGCGGCAGGAGCAGGGAACAGAAGGAGACTGGTAACAATAGAAAGTTGAATCTAATCAGGAGTACACATTCGAATTAAGAGCCCCCATGTAAAATTTTGCTCAGAGACATTCTTACAAATCACTTCTATCTGGAAAGACTTTTGTTATTCACTTGAAGTGGACCACCTTCATTTTTAAAAAAGAAAAAAGGTTTTGTTAATGACTTTTATTTTTTTATATCACTATAACTTGCCAATAACTAGTACCATATTCCATTCATAGAAGTCCACCTTAAAACAAAGCAAAATCATTCAGCAAAACCCACTGGAACAATGATTTCTTCTGCCAGTATATTCAACACACCACTCCTAGTCTACTGCCCTTCTATCAAGAGAATGAAGTGTGTTTTATCAGTTTTCTGGAGTTGAGACTAGTTAATGCATTTAATCTGAATTTTGATGTATTTAAGCCTTATATTCATTTACATTGTTGTAATTGTGGTATACATGGTTCCTTTGATCATTCATTCAGATCAGTTCGTAAAAGTCTTCTAATGTGTCTCTGAATTCCTCATATCCATCCTTTCTCATAATAAAATCATAACTCATTACATTTCCATACCAAAATGTGTTCAGTTATTTCCCAATCAATGGGAATCCATTTTGTTTGAGGTTTGGGTTTTTTTTGCTCCCATCTTTCTGTTGATCACTGAGGAACTACACCTTTGATCTTAAGGTATTTCATACCTCCTAGATATAGAACTCTATGCTGGGTTCTGTAGAACTGAGTGTAATAGAGCTTGCCCAGAGCATGTGCAAAGATTCTCTGCCAGTTACATTTCCATGACTTAGTCTTGTGTGA
>CM053769.1:242981414-243000101 GCA_028658325.1 Potorous gilbertii
TGTTGTTTACTACCTGCTACCTTTCTGGTTCTTAGGTTTCCTCAGTTTCCTCATTTGTAAAATGAAGGATTTGCATTAGATGACCTTTAAGGTCTCTTTTAATTCCAAATCTTTGGTTCTCATTCCTACATGCATTTTTTTCTTTCTTCTTTTTAACAGATAAGTTAATAATAATTTTTTCATGCCTGCCTTTGGAATAATTAAATTATGACACCAGCCCACGCTCAATCAACAGAGGAGCAGGAGAGATCAGTTAGTATAAGAGACTCAGAGCAAAGAATATTGCATTCTGTACTGAGCTTTGAATGCCTTTGAAAAAAATGATTTCCTTGTGTCAGATTTGGGTCCATGTCTCCACTAGTAAAATCAGAAAGAAAAAAACTATGTGGAGTTGAGGTAAATATAGATAAGGAAAGTCAAAAGTTCCGTACTGGACTTGGGTTGTGCTGTCCTTCAAGATTGTAATTTATCTTACTCTTCTTTTGCCATGTTTCCCTAATCAATGGATCTCCCCTCCCTTTTTAAGTATCTAGTGTCTCTTCTAATATTCTCTTTCTTTTAGTAGGATAGTTCTCAAATGTTTTTGGTGCTAGTAAGTACCCTTTCACTCTCTTAAAAGTTATTAAGAACCCCCCAAAACTTTTTTCTTATGTGGGGCTTGATCCATTAATATTTAGTGAAATTTTAGAAATATTTAGAAATAAAAATGGACACATTTTCAAATATTTATCAATTATTTTAAAAATAACAATAAACTTATGACATGTTAGCATAATTTTTAAATGAAAATTAGCTCTCTTTTCAAAACAAAAAAAATAATGAGTGGCATTATTTTACATATTTTTGCAAATCTTTTAAAGGTCTGTCTTAATAGAAGCCAGCTGGGTTCTCATATTTGCTTCTGCTTTGCTTACGGATCAGTGGAGAGAACCCTAGGCGTGGAGTCTGGAAGACCTGAATTCCAGTGATTTTTAAGACACTTCCCCAGACACTTACTAATTGGAAAAGTCACTTCACCCTATTTGCCTTAGTTTTCTCATCTCTCAAATGAGCTGGAGAAGGAAATGACAAACCATTTCAATATCTTTGCCAAGAAAACCCCAAATGGGGTTGTGAGGTGTCTGAAATGACTGAACAACCACAAAAACAGCACAATTTTCTTGGAGTGAGGAGTATGAAAACAAAAATAGAATGATCCCTGCCTTATGCCTGGACACAACATGTATAAAGATCAGGAAACTGTGGTAATCCACAAGAAGCTCTCTCTTTTCTTGGACTGAGTGATTCCGGAAAAAAGCTGTAGCAACTTTAGACATACCCCTCCTTTGCCTACCAGCACAAGTGATTTCTCTTTTCTGGATTCATTTATGCTTAGAACCTTTCTCTCTAAAAATTTCCATGTCCCCTATATATTTATCTTGTCAGAGTTGGGAAACCAGGCACATCCTTCTCTATAAAACACCTGGCCAACCTCTGTATCAATGAACTGCCCTCTTATGCACAACAACAAAAGTATTTGTCATTCAATCAACAAGCATTTATTAATAGCTTACTATGTGCCTAGCACTGTGATCCGGGGATATAAAGAAAAGCAAAAAAAAAAAAAAATGATCCCGCTTTCAAGGAGTTTACATTTGAATGAAGGAGATAACACGCAAAAAATTGTACGTGTAAATAATATACAGTGTATATAGGATATAATCTCAGAGAGAAAGCACTAACAATGAAGTTTCAGAGGAACAGGAAAAGATACAGGAAAGATATAGGGTTTGAGTTGTCGTGAAGGAAGCCAGGGAAGCGAGGAGGTAGAGTTGAGGAGGAGGAAAATATCAGGTATGTGGGGCAGTTGGTAAAAAGGCATGGGGTCCAGAGATGGAATGTCCTATGCAAGAAGCAACAAATTGGCCAGTGTAGCTGGATTATAGAGTAGATGGAGGGGAGTCAAGTTAAAGAGACTAGGAAGGGATCAGGTCTGGCTTTAAGAGTCAGAAGATTTTGTATTTGATTCTGAATGTAATAGGGGACCACTGGTATTTACTGAGTAGGGAGTGATATGGTCAGACCTGGGCTTTAGGAAGGTGACCTTGGCATCCTAGTGGAGGATTGACCAAAGAGAGAAAAGGTAGAGAGAATAAACTTGGGAATGAACTTACTTAGCAAGATGATACCAGGGGAATCTGGGTCATAAAGATGACACCTCAGCTTCCATGAGCTCCCATCAAAGAAATCAATTGTCTGAGGCTCGTGAAGGCTGAAACCTGCAAAATTGAGGTCTGGGTCATACTGAAGGTACTATGTTACCTTGATGGGTATGAGGTACTAGCTATGAAAGCTATGAACCAGAAAGCTATGAATTGAAGTAGGGTGGATGATGAAAGCCAAAAGATGTAATATGGGTGCCAGGTAAAGAGACTTTCCCTTGTGTGATCATTAGTCTCTTTTCTTTCCCTTCTGTGGTCTGAAGATCATCTCACCAAAGGCCTAAAGTGTTGGCCAAATTCCAGCTGTATTCTTTCCTCTATGGAGATGCAGTTGTATCCTTGTGTTTCTGGTGACTGTTGCCTGCTCTTGTCCCTGTATCCCTTTCCTGATGCCCCTGGGTATCTCAGTTTAGGCCTCATGCCTTCCCTTGTGTGAGTTAAAATCTACTGTATAAAGATGCATTGATTTGGCCATTTACTGACTTGTTTGCTTCTTGGATGGAAATCTCTAAGTCCTCCAAAGCAGATGCCATGGACTATGATATGAATACAAGATAACTTAAGGAAGGAGGGTGCACTTCCAAGGGGAGAGGGAGATGTGTTGGCTAGGAGGAAATCAGAAAAGAATTCATACAGCAATTGTCACTTGACTCTAACAGGTAGAGTCAAGGAAGGAGAGTATTCCAGGCACAGAGGAGAGAGAAGGGAAATTGGATTCAGGAACTAGCTAGTAGACCAGGTTGGATGAAATGTTAAGTGTGAGAAAGTAAAAGATGAGTCTAAGACAGAGTATGTGAGGGGAGAGAAGAGGATGGCTGAGGGATATTACAGAGATGGAAATGAAAAGACTTGGTAACTGATTGGATATGGAGGATGGTGAGGTAACATGATAACGACTTTGCTACTGCTACTGCTGACCTGGGTAAGTGGAAGGATAGTGATGCCCTCAATGTGAGGTATAAATAAAATGGGTAAAATGGAGATTACCATCAGACAAGAGGAAAAATGGAATTCAGGTTTAGGAGGAAGATGATGGCCAGACATAGATTTTCAAGTCATCCGTGAAGGCATGATAGTAATTGAATCCATGGGAGTTCATGAATTCATTCAAAGAAAGAATGTGTGGAAAGAAGACAATATGGCCAAGAAAGAATCCTTGATGGAACTCATACTTAATGGTCAGGGGCAAAATGATAATCCAGCAGGGGAGACGAAGAAGGAACAGTCAGACAGTAACCAAACGAAGAAAGAACCCTCAAAGGAAAAGAGAGGATCCAGGCAAAAAGTTAGGATGATAGCATCAAAACTGCAGGAAGGCCAGTTAGCATGAGGAATGAGAAAAAGCCTTTGGATTGAACAATGAAGAGATTCTTTCTGACCTTGGTGAGAGCACTTTCAACCCCATAGTGGGGTCAGAATCCAGTTTACAAGGGTTGAGCAGTGTGTTGGAAGTCAGCTGAACTGAATTCTAAGAGTTCCATTTAAGGAGCAGGCTCAAGTCAGTCAGTTCTTCTTCCACCTCGTTAAATTCACACCATCATGATCCAGGAACCATAGCACTGGGAAATTTTTGATTATCCTGCAAGATGCTATTAGCCTTGGTACTCACACTCATGCATACCCTCAATTCCTCTGATTTGGAAGGTAGAGCCATGAACTCCCAAACCTCCAGTGAAGGAGGGAGCCCCCAACAGCCATCTCTTTTTTTCACACCTGGCTGCACTCTTTTGACTTTTCATCATAACCTCTAGATGAGTGCTCTACTCCCCTGACATTTCAGCTTCCTTTTGTGAATTATCTTCCCCCATTGAATTTTAATCTCCTTGAGGGCAGAGACTATCTGATTTTGTATTTGTATTACTAAAGCTTAGCACAGTGCTTGGCACATAGTAGGTGCCTAATATATGTTTATTGTCAGACTACTATGGTCCCGTGGTCCTATATTGGTAGGTAGGAGAGGAACCAATAGATAATAAAGGATAGAAAATGAGAGCGAAGGAATCAAGCTCACAAAAGAGACAGCATGGGTTAGAATCGGGGTACAAGCAGAGTGTTTTGCCTTGATGAGGAGCAGGACTTCAGAGAATAGAGCAAAGAATAGACTAAAGGAGACAGAATAGGGCATGGTGTTGAAGGACTTAGAGGTTTAGAGTAGGGGAAGAAAGGGGATTTGAGGTTTGGCTTGCTTTTTTTCCCCAAAATATAGGAATTCAATTCATCTTCTTAGAGAGAAGGGTTGACTGCCTGAAGAGACACAGGAAACTGCCACTATGAGGAGTGTGGTGTAGAGCCTGTCTGGGAAGAACCAAAGGCTTTCCATGCAGCAGTGAAGGCTATCTGAGATTGGATAAAGTAAATTTATAATGGGCTCAGTGGGTGTGTTTTATACTTTCTTCCATCAATATCTTGTAGCATGTGAGCAGAAACAGAGAGGGTAGACGGTGGGAGAGTCCCATAGTTGGGGTTTGATAAATAATAAGTAATAATATGTCAAAGAAGGAGCAGTAGAGGACTGTTGAACTGATCAGCCTCAGATAGGGTCAAGACTTCAAAGTGAGGGAAGTAAGACCAGGAAATGGGCGAGGAACTGGGAGAATAGGGAAGGGCAAAGGGAACAGGGGTCATAATGAAGAAGAATTGCTCCATCAGACAACCAGCACTAAGAAGAATAGGTTTGAGATGACTAAGTCAGAGAGAGTATGGAAAGGTAGGAGGCTGTGATCAGAGAATACATTTCAGACTCCTGGATCACACAGGCAGAAGAGTTATGAATGAGAAATCAAGGAGCATGATCTTTCCTAAGGGTGACTGAGGTAGAGTGAATGTATAGGTTGTGGGAACTGAATAGGGTCAGGAACAAGGGAGCAAGGGTTGAGGTGGTTTTGAGGGAGAAAGACTCAGAAGTGTGTTTGGAGGTCCTTAAGGTAGAGAAAACTATGAGGTAGGAGTTGCTTCCTTGAGGAAAAATGGAGATTGACCTGGAGGCTGCCACAAGGATCTGGACCAGATGGATGCAATGAACTTCAAAGAAAAGAAGCTGCTTCAGATCATGACAAAGGCATGGTCTAGAAGTGGCAGTATACCTACCCTTGGTTGAGTGTGCTAGGAGTATATGAGAAGGGGAGCCCAGTACTGGAAGGAGTAACTAGGGATATGCCATTTCCTGGAGGGATCCAAGTTTCCCTTATATTCTGGGCCAGGACCAACTCAAGACAGTCTAGTGATTCAGCCTCAGGGTTAGAATTCAGTAAAGTCATCATGGACCATAAAATGTAACAAAAACAACTTTACTGCTGACAAAGGATAAAAAGGTTCTCAAGATAGCTATTTATAGATCCCTCTGCCTCTGACTTCACCACAAGCACGAAGCCCTGCGAGGTCAGGATGGCCTTCAGCAAGGGCAGTAGGAGCCCCTACAGAACCTCTGACCCTAGTGTCCTCTCAGCCGGGCCTTCCATGCCTCAGGCAGCAAGGAAGTCAAACCAATAATGTCTCTGAGAATGGCTGCCTTGGTTCCTTAAAGAGGCCAGACTATCGCATACCAGAAGAAAAAAAGAATTTGAAGTGAAGATACTTAGGGTGAAGGGAGGGTTTGAGTTTTTACAATAAATGTAAGTTCCAAAGGATTCTGGAGAGAATTCTGGCGGATAAGGAAGAGAGTTAGGGGAAGATGTCAACTCCATCACAGAGATAAAGGAAAACAAGATAAGGGAGTTTACCAGGATTAGTAACATGAAGGAAGAACCAGTTGCTCAGGACCTCCTCCCATCTGGGTTCTGGGATGACTGTAGAAGGAGTCAATGTGGAGTTGAGGCATCACTCCAGATCCATAGACTGCTGGAGATATATGGGCTGCAGGTGGAGACAAACTTCCTCTGGAGAGGCCGGGGGTCAACCTGTTAGTTTCATTCCAAGAAGGAGGAAATAAAACACCTTGAAGATAGAGCAAACATTCAGCTTCTAATCTCTGACTCCTAAAAACATTGGCTTTTTGGTACTTTTAACACCTTGAGACTGGGAATCTCAAATGGATATGAATCTCTTTCAGAGAAGACCGTCATCTACCTCCGGTGCCCTGAAGTTTAGCATGAGTGATGGTCGTGAATCTCCTTTGGGATATCTCTGAAGGGATTTGCAATTCAAGCCTTATTACTTTTACAATCAAAGATTCTGATCTGTTAAAGGAATATTGAGACCTCAGTGAAGAGGTAGATGAGGGATCGTTTAGGCTGCAGGGACCTTTCAGAAACCCTGACAAAAGACTGTCAAGGTAGCTACGTATGGTGCTGGTCCTGTCACTGTGTGTTTACTGTAGGTGCTCCTTGTTATCAGCATGTCTCTATGGAAATGAACTCTCAAAGTGAACACCTCCTCCCAGATCAATTGAGCCAGGAAGGAAGCCAGCCTTTTTCACATTAACCCTTGCTGGTCATAGCACAGTGTGTCTATTAGGAAGGTTGTCCTTCATTTGAGAGGTTGTTGAAGTCATTTTCAGTATAAGTCTAGAGACATTAGGGTTTAAGCTAGTATGTAAGCATTATAATCATTTTCCCCAACCTTTCCTCGTATTTACCCACTTTCTCCCATCTCAGAGGGAGAGAGGTCTTTTTCTTCCTTGCCAAGAGTAACCCCTTTAATACTGTGCCTTTAATTCTGTATTCTTTCACCTTTTCCATCCTTCATCCATCATCCCTCCTTCCTCCTGTATTTCCAATCCCTCCTTTTCCAGTGACTCTCTTCTGCCTACAAATTTGCTCAGGCTTCTCTTCTACCAAAACCTTTCCTCTGGTTTACAGGTCTACACATGTGGACATGTAGAAAAGAGCACTGCCGTTGGAGTCAGGAGACGTGGGTTCAGATCTCAACTCTGGCACTATGTGACGTCAGCTCTCTGGGCCTTAGTTTTCTTCTCTGTAGAATAGGGGTAATTGTACTTGAATTATCTGATTTCTAGCATTTTAAGACTCTGCAGACTTAGAAACTCTTATGACTAAGCCCCCTCCTATTTCTCTCTTTTCCTCTGACAAATAGAAAGACTAGTTTTGTATTCTTGTCTTTACTTCCTCACCATCCATTCACCACTCACCACCTTGCACTCTAATCTATTTCCCACTCTTTCCTCATGCTTCTCTCTCTCAAAATACACTAGTGACCCCTGAATTGCTAGGTACTGTGGGGTTTTCTGTTTTCACCCTTCTTGGACTTTTATAGCCCTGGACCCTGTTAACCACCTCTCCTTCTAATCATAGCTCACCTTTTTAGAGCATTCATGGTTTCAAAAGTATTTTCTTCACAATAACCCTGTAAGAGAGGCAATACAAATATAATTTTCCCCTGTTTTACAAATAAGGGAAATGTGACCTAATGAGGATGTGTAGTCTAATGAAAAAAGAGGTGGGATTTGGAATTAAACAATGTGGGTTCAAATCCTTCCTTTGCTATGTGCCTTGTGTGTGACCTGGTACATACTATTTAATTCTTCCTGGCTTCAGTTTCCTCATCTATAAAATGAAGTGGTTCAACCTTATATTTGAAATACCATCTAACCCTAAATCAGCAATCCTATGAGAGGTTAAATAGCTCACTAGAGGTCACATAAAACACATATAACAAATAATTCATATAGAGGAAGCTAGATGGCTTAGTGGATAGAACTCTGAGCCTGGAGTGAGGAAGACCTGAGTTCAAATGTGACCTCAGACCCTTGCTAGCTGTGTGACCCTAGGCAAGTCACTTAAGCACTGTTTGTCTTAATCCACTGGAGAAAGAAATGTCTAATCACTCCAGTATCTTTGTCAAGAATACTTCACAGGGGGTCATGAAGAGCCAGGCATGACTGAACACCAACAATGAAGAGGTCATATAGTAAATACTGGGCTAGCTTGGACTTGTGGCTTTTAAATTCCGTGCTCTTTCCACAACACCATGTTTAGCCATCCTTCTTGAGACTTTCTTCTTCTGATTTCTATGACATTGTGTTTTGGTTCTTCTCTCACTTCTAATCTGTTATTTCCCTACTTGTGTGAAGCTTTTTCTTGTACAACTACACATAGATATTCCAGAAGGCTTTGTGATGAGTTATTTTTTTTTATTGTTCTATAATTCTCCCCTTGGCAATCTCATCTGATTGCATAACTTAAGTATTATCTTTAACCCTTTCAGTCATATGTGCTCTGCTACCTGCATCCCTAATTGAACTTCTAGTTAATAACTTAAACTTAACATGTCACAAACGACACATTCTCTTCCCCACCCCCCAAACCTGCTCCTTCTGACTTTCTGATTTCTGCCGATGATACTACCCTTCTAGTCCATTCAATTCAACGCAACAAGCAAATTTAGTAAGTGTCTACAGCATGTAAGGTGATGAGAGGCTGTGTGGTATAGTGAGAAAATCACCTCAAGTCATAAAGTCCTAGACTGAAGTCCTTTCTCTGCCACATACATGCTGATTCGCTGATCCTGAACAAATCATTTAATCTACCAGTGTTCCAGACAACTCTCTGAAAATACAAGTTTCATTGTTGTTTAGTCATTTCAGTCATGCCCAACTCTTTGTGATCCCATTTGGGGTTTCCTTGGTAGAGATACTGGAGTGGTTTGCTATTTTCTTCTCCAACTCATTTGACAGAAAAGGAAACTGAGGCAAATAGGGTTGAATGACTTGCTAGGGTCACACAGCTAGTAAGTGTTTGATGCCAGATTTGAACTTAGGAAGATGAGTCTTGTTGACTTCAGTCCCAGCACTCTAGCCTCTGCTCCAGCAGATGTTCCTAAGAGCATCCATTGGTGGGTGAATTTAGCACTGAGGTCACTTTGAGAGAAGCAGCACTGAATATAACTAAATACAAAGGATGCCCCATACCATACTAAAAATGGGCCATATGGTTTCTATTACTGGGCATTCTCATTGTTCTCTATTTAGGTAAAATAGTTTCTTCAGGGATGAAATAAAAGTACTTTTAGGGAACATCATGGCAATAAAGTTGCAATTGTACAAGAGAACAAGTAATTTAATGTTTCAGGTCTGCCGTAGGTAGAAGTGAGAGACCTTCATAGTGTGGGCCAATCTACATTGGTATAGAGAGTTTCTTTATTGGAGGCCTCCTATATTCATGAAATTACAGGTCTGATCCAAGATGTTAAAAAAAATACACATACACACACACCATACTACTATATAAAACATCGATTTATCTATTTACTGGGCCACCTAGTGCATACACATGCATACATATGAATGTATGTATGTGTGTGGTACATGTATACACATATATGTATGTATATAGGCAATTAGTTGGCACAGTAAGTAGAGCACCAGGCCTGAAGTCAGGAAGACCTGAGTTCACATCTGGCCTTAGACTCTTACCAGTTATGTGATTCTGGGCAAGTCACTTCACTGTGTTTGCCTCTGTTTCCTTATTTCTAAAATGAACTGGAGAAGGAAATAGCAAACTATTCCACTATCTATTTTTTTCCAGTCTGTTTTTCCTCGTCAATAGCTCTGAAATTTATCTTCTCTTTTCTAATCTCCCTGACAGAACCCTCATTCAAGCCCTCATTACTTCTAGCCTGGATTTCTTCAATAACCTTCTTTCTGCTTCTCCTCTCTTTATTTCTTCCTGCTTTTCAAACTTATCCTATACACAGTTGTCAGAATGATCTCCTTTATGAGTAACAATGTTATATAACTGCTTAATTTTCCTGTTACCTAACTTCAAATTTCTTAGGCTTATGTTTAAATTTGGCTTCAACCATAGAAAGAATCAGAGAATCAAAGTTCAAATCCTGGTTCTGACATTTACTTACCTGTGTGACCTTGAGTAAATCACTCTGTACCTTGGTTTCCTCATCTATGAAAGGAAGAGCTTAGGCTAGATGACTTAAGGTCTCCAACTCTAGAGCTATGGTCCTAGGACCTTTCCAGCCATATTTCATATACTGTAAGCCGCAGATTATGACTCCTTCAAATATGAAGGAGTCATAGTCAGGATTACATGGAATTTAGCAAGTGCTAAATTAAAAGATAAGAGGGTTTGGGTTATGATATTCTGGAAGGCAGAAGAGCTTGAATTACAACCAAGAATCAACTACCCAGGAAAATTGAGCATAATATTTCAAAGGAAAAGATGGATATTCAATGAAATAGAGGACTTTCAAACTTTCCTGATAAAAAGTCTTAAAAACTGAACAGATAATCTGACCTTCAAATACAAAACTCAAGAGAAGCATTAAAAGGCAAACAGCAAAGAAATTACCCCCTCCCCCAACTTCATGAATTCAATAAGGTCAGATTGTTTATATCCCTATATAGTAAGATTATACTTGTAACTCTTAAGAATGGTTTCTCTCTTAGGGCAGTTATAAGGAGTATACTTTGACAGAAGGTGTGGGTATAAATTGACTTTGATGTGATGATAAAAATTAATTAAGGGGTTAAAAAAAGAATTATACTAAGAGAAGAGGAAAGGGGGAGTCAGAATGGGGTAAGTTATACCACATGAAGAAGTATGAAAGTAGAGGGAAAGAAAGTAGGGAGTTGAATATTGTTTGAACTTTACTATCTTTGGAATTGGCTCAAAGAGAGAATAACATACACACTGAGTTGGGTAGAGAAATCGATTTTACTCTACAAAGAAGAGGACAAGGGGGAAAGAAAAAGAGGGGTTGATATAAAGGAGGGAAGATTGGGGGAGCTGGTGGTCAGAAACAAAACTCTGGTGAGGAGGGTGTGATGGCAAGCAAAATAAAATCTTTTGCTGTTTTTGTTTTAGTATCATCAAAGTGCCTTTGACTGAATCTTGCCTTTATCAATCAAGAGTCTTTACAAGGTGTAACATACAGAAAAAAAAGAACTTCTTTAACTAGAAACAGTATATGTATTTATACTGTTAATTATTTTAATGTGATTAAAGATCTTCCCCATTCATTAATGGGCCTGCTCATTAAGGGGAGTTTGATTAGGGAAGATTTGTAGGAAGGCCCAAGACTTTTGTTAATGAGGCACTGGTTCTTAAGGATTGTGATGTCCTCTTGCTCTAAAGAAGGTACAAATACTATAAGTTGAGGTTTTACTTGGGGGCTCAGTGACTGGAAGTATTTGTTTGGCCAGATGAGGACTCTCGAAAACTGCTAAAGGAGTCCTCTGGATTTGAGAACCCAGATGTCAGTGCTTCCCTCTCTGGTAACTATGGTCAGACAATTGGACTGTCTATTCAATTAGGGTCAGGCAGAGGAAGCCTTGTCTGTTGACTTTTTGATTTCTTTGAAGTTCAGGATGCTGATCCCCCTGAACAAGGTGAATGATATATGTGCTTGGTTAAAGGGATGATAAATGTGTTTTATTAAAGTGATAATCCCTTAAAAGATGGCTTTCCTTTTATGAATGCAGATCTAAGAACCTGTGATAGCAGGCCTCTCAGTGTATGTTGGGGTGCTTACTGTTACAAAGGGACAGGGCGAAAGGAGAAAGGACAGTATAAAAAGAGGGAAAAATAGGATGGAGGGAAATAGTGATCATAATTGTGAATGTGAATGGGTTGTACTCTTTCATAAAACAAAAGTGCATAGTATAGTGGATCAAAAACCAGAATCTTATACTTTATTGTTTACTAGAAAGGCATTTGAAGCAGAGAGAATAAAGTAAATAAAGTAAAAGTCTAGGACAGTATATACTATTATGAAGTCTACTTGCCAAGACAAATCCAGGAACTATATGAATACAATATCAAAACATTTTTTATGCAAATAAAGCTAGATCTAAACAATTCGAAAAATATCATTTGCTCATGGGTAGGCCAAGCTAATATAATAAAATGATAATTCTACTTTAATTAATTTACTTATTCAGTACCATTTCAATCAAACTATCAAAAAGTTATCTTAAAGAGCTAGAAAAAATAGTAACAAAATTCATCCAGAAGAAAAAATGGTTACGAATATAAAGGGAATTAATGAAAAAAATTGCAAAGGAAGATAGCCTAGCAATACCAGATCTCAAACTACATTATAAAGTGGCAATAATCAAAACTATTTGCTACTGGCTAAAAAATAGAGTGGTTGATCAGTGGAGAAAACTAGGTACATAAAACATAGTAGTAAATGATTACAGTAAACTACTGTTTAATAAACATAAAGACTCCAGGTTCTAGGTTAAGAACTCGCTATTTGACAAAAAATACTGGGAAAATTGGAAATTAGTATGGCAGAGACTAGGCATAGATCATTATCTCACACCATATACCAAGATAAGGTCGAAATTGGCACATGATTTAGACATAACAGGTGATACCAAATGCAAATTAAGAGAGTAAGGAATATTTATCTGTTTGATCTATGGAGAAAGAATTTATGACCAAACAGGAGATAGAGAACATTATGAAATACAAAATGGATAATTCTGATTGCATTAAATCAAAAAAGTTTTTGCACAAACAAAGTCAATGCAACCAAGATGAGATAGAAAGCAGAGATCTGGGAAACAATCTTTATAGTCAGTGTATCCTATAAAGACCTCATTTCTAAAATATATAGAGAATTGAGTCAAATGTATTTTATGAGAATACAAGCCATTCCCCAATTGGCAAGTGAATCAAAAGTTATGAAACAGGCAGTTTTCACATGAAAAAATTATAGTTATCTATAGTAATGATAAAATGCTTTAAATTGCTATTAATTAGAGAAATGTATATTAGAACAGCTATGAGGTACCACTTCATACCTATCAGATTCAACATGATAGAAAAGGAAAATGATAAATGTTGGAGATGTGGGAAAATTGAGAAACTAGTGCATTGTTGGTGGAATTGTGAACTGGTCCAACCATTTGGGAGAATAATTTAGCGCTATACCCAAGGGGCTTTAAAACTATGCATATCCTTTGATCCAGGAATGCCACTATGAGGTCTGTAGAAATGGATCTACATGCAGACCCTTGTGGTAGCTAAGAATTGGTAATTTAAGTGATGCTCATCAACTGGGGAATTGGCTAAACAAGCTGTAATATATGATTGTAATGGAATATTATTGTGCTATGAGAAATGAGCAGGCAGGTTTCAGAAAAACCTGGACAGACTTATGTGAACAGATGAACAGTGAAGTGAGCAGAACCACAACATTGTATATAGTAACAGCAACATTATGATTGATTTAGCTCTTCTCAACAATACAATGATCAAAGGTAGTTCCAAAAGACTCAGGATGAGAAATGCTATCCACATTCAGAAAAAGAACTATGGAATCTGAATGTAGATTGAAGCATAATATTTTACCTTTTTTTTTTTGTGGCTTATCCCTTTTGTTCTGTTTCTTCTTCTACAACATGACTAATTTGGAAATACATTTACATGATTGCACATGTATAACCTACATCAGATTGCTTGCTGTCTTTGGAGGTGAATGGGGAGGGAGGGAGAAAAAAATTTGAAACTCAAAATCTTATAACAAAATTAATGTTAAAATTACATGAACTTGGGAAAAAAATGCTATTTACCAAAAATTTACCAAAATAAAAAATACTATTTGTCAAAAAAATAGTTTAAGTTCTGCCATTTGCTGAAGGTGTTTTCTTGTCCTCCTATGTGCTGGTACTTCCCCTTCTGCGATTACCTTTTATTTATTCTGTAGGGATCCTGTGTATAGCTAGTTTTTTACATGTTATTCCCCGACCCCCCCCCCCCCACTTAGAATATGAGTTCTATGAAGATAAGAACTGTTTTTGCCTTGCTTTGCAGTCCTAGAGCTCAGCCCCAAGTCTGGTATATAGTAAGTAAATGTTTTACTTTCTGACTTGACTATTGGATTGGATTATTTGTACTTCCCAAATTTACACTGTGCTTTCTTATTTCTATGTCCTTTTGCCCTCCCCATTTGTTAAAACCTCTGTTTCCTCAACTACTAAAATGAAGGGGTTATAATAGATGACCTTAAAGGCCCCTTTCATCTCTCAGTCTAAGATCCTGGATTTGGTAGGACTTGTCTGAGCTGTGTTCTGTTGGCATTTATGGCCTTTGCAGACCATGGTCTTTCTACGACAGTATCAGACACTGGAGTACTGGAATGAGGCAATTGAATGGATATTAAGTTGAATTTCCAAGCACTCTGGCACAGTTATTTGATAAAACTCAGAAATTCATATCCCTCCCTTAAGAGGTGATGTTGCACATTACAACGAAAAAGAGTAGGGAGATTCTGTGGAGGGTGCACTTCTACTATTTTCCTCTTGTTTCTTAAAGGAAATTAAAAATGTATAGAATCTCTCAACCACTTTATAAGAACTTCCATTAACTGAGCCCCCAGGTGATTCATTTTGAAGACTAGTAAACAAGTATGTAGTGGAGTACTGCCCCATATAAATGGGAAACAGGCAAAACCAGGATGTAATCCTGGATCTTCCACTATTAAATGCCTTCTTGGTCTCAGAAACCTTTCTCCCTCTCCCATAACATTAATATATCATGTGACTGATGGGTTACTGAGATCAGTGGGGTGGGACTGGACAGGGGTTAGGGCACAGCTGAAGAGGATGGATGTGAGGGTTCAGTGAAGTGAGGACACTACTCTGTGCATTGATCTTTCCCATAAAGGGTGATGAGGTAATTCCTATTCCAGGGACATTTTTCACGATAAATCCAAGTCTGGCCTTAAGAGACTGAAATCTCTAAGATAGAGGTGCTGGAATAACTTGACAGACTCCGAGGAAGTAAATCACCAAAACTGATGACATTTTTCTGGGAGGAGACAGAATGGAAGGTCTGATCAAGAGGCATAATAGATTATTTATTTTAGTAAGTTTTATAAGGGATGGGAAAATTGCTGAGATTCCATCTCTTCTCAAAATAGAAGCTAGCAGAGTTACCAGTGTTCACAGTAAGTGAATATACAATATAGAGAATGCTTTTAAAGGTCCCTCCTATGTACTATGCTAGGCACTGGAAGAAATGCCATATATGAGAAATTCCATCATAATGGAATCTATAACAGAGACAGTGGTAACATAGGATTATGTCCCCGCCCCCCCTCCCCGCCACATTCTGGATAAAATCTCTTTATTTCATCAAAAGTAAACCATGTTTTACTTTAATAATCCAATAGATCTAGTTTTTCATTGATGTCAGTCAGTAAATAGACATTTATTAATCACCTACAATGCCCCAGTCACTTCACTAAACACTGGGGATAAAGAGAAAGAAACAGGACAGTCCCTGCTCTCAAGGACCTCACAGTCTAATGGGAGAAACAACATGCAAATAACTAGGTGTAAACAGGCTCCAAACAGGATAAATTGGGAAAAAAATCAACAGAGCAGAGAGATTAGAATTAAGAGAGATTGGGAAAGGTTTCCTGTAGAAGGTAAGATTTTAGCTGAGACTGGAAGGAAGAGGGAAAACCAGGAGGCAGAGGTGAGGAGGGAGAGCATTCCATGAATAGGGAATGGCCAGAGAAAATTAATGGAGTTAGGAGATGGAATATTTTGTTAAAGGAACAGCAAGGAGACCAGTGTCATGGATCACAGAGTATTTGGAGATATGTAAGGTGTGGTAAGAAGAATAAAAAAGTGTGTGTATGTGTGTGTGTGTGTGTGTGTGTGTGTGTGTGTGTGTGTGTGTGTGTGAACTTATGCATGTGTTAGGCAGGTTATGATAGGCTTTTCTAAGTCCAAATAGAGCCTTTTACATTTGATACTGGAGATCATAGGGAGCCACTGGAGTTTACTGAGGAGAGGTAACATGGTCAGTTTTATGCTTTAGGAAGATTAATCACTGTGAAAGCTGAACAGAGGATGAACTGGAGTGGGTAGAGATGTGTGGCAGGCACGCTACTGCTATTGCAGACTAGAAGTGGGAATGAGAGAGAATGAGGAGTTAATGATGTTTAGGTTGTGGGTCTGAAGGGCTGAGAGAAAAGTAGTGCCTTCTACATACAGTTGAAGGGATGTTTGGAAGTTAGGAGATTTTGGGAGAAATGATAACAAATTCAGTTTTGGACATGCTGTATTTAAGATGTCTAGAGGACATCCAATTTGAGATACGCAGTAGGCAATTGGAGATGGGAGACTAGAGGTCTGGAGAGAGGTTGGGCTCTCTCTATTAGTGAATTTTTTTTTTTTTGAGAGCCATTTGTTAAACTTTTCCCAGCACACCTCTGCTTCCAGTCCACACAATTAGTTACTTTCAAGTAGTCTGACAACTTTTATATTGTTTCTCCTCCATCTACTCTCCAGATCAGTTGTTTTTCTAATAAGTTGTTTTAGATTCTCTTTTATTTTTTCTTCCATTTTTCCCCACACAAATAGTTACTACATTTGCCTCCCCAGACTTTTCCACATCTGCTCCCTTCCCATTACCTACACAGCTACTACCTCCATTCAGGTCCTTATCAACTCTTGCTTAGACTATTAGAATGGCCTCCTAATTGTTCTCCCTGCCTCCAGTCTTTCTTTACCTTACTCAATAATAAAAAAAAAATTGCCTAAGGCACAGGTACGATCACCTCTATTCCTTCCTCAATGAACTCCACTGGCTCCTCATTGCTTCTAGGAGCAAATATGTCCTCCTTTGTTTGACTCTTGCAATAGTATAGCAAAAAATGAGAAGAGCAAGAAGCCAACAGGAAATACGAAAGGAATCCGCCAACCAGTCAGCACTTATATAGAGGAACCTCCAGGGTGATCAGAAATGGTCAAAGCCATGTACAACCTGAAAGTCTTCTGTGTCTGGAGGCTGCAGGAGTAGAGGGTACCTACGACAAAGCCCCAGGGGAATCAGAAAGCTCCTTGTTGACTAGAAAGCTCCAAGGGTAGAGACCTTGGAAGTTCTAACGTAGAGCTATAGCAGGCAATGACCAGAATAATGCTGTAGCAATGGCATCTGGACCACATGCACTCAGGGTTCCTATCATTCTGTCTTGAGATGCCAGAGAGGACCCTGAAAATTCAACTCTTTGAATGTCAAAGATCTAACGTGGCCTAACAATGGTAGATGGAGGTTGGCATGGGAGCCTAAAGGGTCAGGGAGAGGAAAAACAAGATTAATTCTCCAGTCAAAAGCACAGGAGGCAACATAACCTGACCTTGACATTAAGCCCCAATTTAAAGCTGGAGAGATTAGTAAATTAAAAAAAAATCCCAGAGACATACCTACATATAAAAATGTATATATATTTGCAAATCTAGAGAACCTCAGAAAGGAGAGGGTAATTATGACAGCTACAAGGAAAAATGGATTTTCCACAAAGACTTCACAAATACTTGGAAGCAATATAGCAAGAGATAAAAAGTGAAGTAAAAACTCTGGAGGAAAATAAAAACCTAGAAAGAATAGCTAGTTTAGAAGAGAAAGTAGTAAACCTTGCCCAAAAATGGATTCCTTAAAAAGTGAAATATATAAAACAGAAATTAATTACTCCATGACACAGCAAGAAATATCAGACCCAAATCAAAAGATTGGCAAAGTAGAAGAAAATGTAAGCTATCTGATATAAAACTGGAAAACAGAACAAGAAGAAATATTTTGAATTATTGGATTTCATGGAAACTATGATTTCAAAAAGCCTGTTCACTGTAATTTAGAAAATCTTCAATAAATACTGCCCAGATATAATGAAACCAGAGGGCAAAATAAAGAGAGAAAAAATCCACTGTTCATTCTTGGAAAGGAACCCCATGAAAAAAAGTCCCAAGAATACTATAGCTTAAAAATAGAGCTTGCAAGTCAAGAAAGAAATATTATAAGCATACAGAATGAATCATTTCAGGTACTGAAGGACTATATGGAGGATAATTGAAGAAGATCTTGGAATGTAATGTTCCAAAAAACCAAAAAATATAGGCTTACTACCAAGAATAACTTCCCCTGAGGAGCTGATTATATCCTAAAGGGAAAAAAATGGAATAGAATGGAATCCATTTCAGGCTTTTTTTCCCCTTCTCCAGCTCATTTATTTTACTTCTCCATGTCATCGATAAATTTTTTTTTATTTTTAAGAATTAATTAATTTTAAGTTTTCAACATTCATTTCCACAAGATTTTGAGTTACAGACTTTCTCCCTCTCTCCCCTCCCTCCACTCAAGATGGCATGCATTCTGATTACTCCTTACCCCATTCTGTCCTCCCTTCTATCACGGCCCCCCTTCCATCCCCTTCCCCGTTACTTTCTTTTTTTTCTCTGTATAATTTTTTTTCTTTAATATAAATTTATTTATTTAACTTTTTACATTCATTTTCACAAGATTTTGGGTTCCAAAATTTTCTCCCCATTTGTCCCCTCCCCCACCCCAATACACTGAGCATTCTAATTTCCCCTATCACCAATCTGCCCTCTCTTCTTTCATCCCTCCCTTCCCTTACCCCATCTTCTCTTTTGTCCTGTAGGGCCAGATAACTTTCTATTCCCCATTACCCGTATTTCTTATTTCCTAGTAGCAGGAACAATACTCAACAGATGGTCCTAAAACTTTAAGTTCCAACTTCTCCCCATCCCTCCCTT
>CM053769.1:243000601-243013297 GCA_028658325.1 Potorous gilbertii
AAAGTCTTTCTCCTGCACAAAAAGATTTTAGGGCTTAGAACTGGAAAAGAAATGGAAGAGCAAGAGTCCAGATCCCTCAATTTAAATATGAGACAACTGAATCTAAAAAATGGCTTGCTGATGATCCCCATAGGGAGCAAGTGGAAATGATTTCAGCTACAGCAAACATTACATATGGGCAGCTAGGTGGCACAGGAAAGAGAGCACTGGGCTTGGAATCAGGAAGACAACTTCATGAGTTCAAATGCAGTCTTGGACACTTCCTAGCTCTGTAACTCTGTGTAAATCACTTAACCCTTCTTGCCTCAGTTTTCTCATCTGTAAAATGAGCTAGAGAAGGAAATAGTAAACCACTCCAATACTTCTGCCAAGAAAACTCTAAATGGGGTCTCAAAGAATTGAACACAACTGAAAAATGACTTAACAACAAATAAATTATTTTAATGGACTTGGGTTAATTTTTGCTCTTGGGAATAGATGGTCCTGTGAACAAAATCTTAGAAGTAGCTAATTTCTCCTTGTATTAATATGTTTCTCTTGGTTACAGTAAAGATAATTTCTAGGCAAAATCATTAAGTAGATTATGTCTGCCTATTGAGGAGTTGAGTTGCCCATGCCCATTAGAATCATGGGCACCTGCAAAACTAACCCTTGCCCTTTCGGGATCTTTGAGAAATAATCCAGCTTAATTTGCAAAGCCCAGACAAGATTCCCTAAAGGAAAACAAAAATAATGGAGGACAAATAGAAAAAGAACAAGAATGTTCAGTGTAGATTGTGGGTGGGAGAGTCAGGGATACCTGGCTATGAAAGGAGGGATATAAATACCTACGGACTTATTCCATCTGCTCACATCCTTTGTGTAGAGAGTAGGATTGTAGAACCCAGGTCTTAAATAGCAGAGGTTAAAATAGCCAGAAGACTGTCCTGGGAGGGATGAAAGAACTGTAACACTGTAACTCAGGCTCCCATGCAATAGCTCCAAGGGCCAACAACTCAGGGGTTGGAGCAGAAGCAGCCAGCACCATCTGCTGATGGAAAGGTGAACAGCAGGGAATAGTGAGGTAGGAGACAGTACTAGCTGTGAGCAGCAGCTCTAGGGAGCCAAGAATCGCAGAGCAATAGAGGTTAATATAGGATTAGCTATAGGACAACTGCCAGTTAAAGAATAATGTAGTAGGAAAATCCAGGAGCCAAGATGGTGGAGCAGGCAGTAAGTTACCGTAACTATCCCATATTCATTTCCAAACAACAATAAAATAGTGCTGTGAAACAAGTCCTGGAACAGCAGAACCTGCAAAAAATGGGGTGAAACAATCTTTTAGTCCAAGAAACTTGCCAATGCAAGAGAGGTCTGTCTCCAGTAAAGGGGAACACAATCCAGGACAGGAAGTTGTCCCAGCAAGCCAGCTGCAAGCCCCACCTCAGCACACCAGCAGGACACCCTGAGCCCCAGTGCAAAGAAGCAGGAAAACACCAACACCAGGACCTGCCAGGGGAATACGCAGACTCTGGTTTCAAGAACTTCCCTGAGCTTCAGCACATCCCTGAGCAAACAGAAAGCTTCTAGCGGCCAGACCTCCATGTGCTTCAGCATAGCACCATAGAAACCAGCCTCAGCACATGCCAGACTAGGACTCAGCACTAGGACCCCAGCTCAGCGCCAGGTAAGCTGACAGGCCCTTATGGCCTCCAGTAGTGCCATCCACCCCCCTCAGTACAGAACCAGACACCAGAGTCCATCGTGGGCTTCAGGGCAACATCGGTGCAGTGCCAGGTAAAGAGCCAAGCCTGTAGCCCCTAGCACAAGAAGTCTGAGACACTGCCACTTCCACAGGAGAAGAGATCAAATTTAAAAGAGAGGAAAAAGGCCAAAATAGATGAGCAAAAAATAACAAAAGAATCTGACCAGAGAAAGTCACGATGGTGACAGGGAAGGCCAAAACTCAAACTTAGAAGAGAACAGCAATATCAAAAAAAACCTGTGGGCAAAACCCCAAAGTAAAATGGAAAGTGGTCTCAAGCCCAGAAAGAGCTCATACAGGAGCTCAAAATGGAGTTTAAGATCATATAAAAAAGTAGAAGAAAATTGGGAAAATAAATGAGAATGTTGCAAAAGAATTATGAAAAAAAGAGTCAACAGCTTGGAAAAAAGAAAATAACTGCTTAAAAAGTTGAATTGGCCAAATAGAAAAGGAGATGCAAAAATCCACTGAAGAAAATAACTCCTTAAAAGCACAACTGACCAAATGAAAAGGATGTATAAAAGCTAACTGAGAAAAAAAAATTTAAAATAAAAAAATATAAAAAGTTAGAAGTTAGAATTAAAAGTTAGAATTAGGCAAGTGGAAAGTAATGACTCTATAAATATCAAGTATCAATCAAATTCAAAACAAAACAAGGCAGAAACAAAAATAGACCTAATTAAGAGAGATAAAGAAGGAAACTACAACTTGCTAAAAGGTTCCACAGACAATGAAGTAATATCAATACTAACATATGCACCAAGCATGGCATCCCAATTATTAAAGAAAAAGTTAAGCAAGTTACAGGTTCATGACCAAACAAGAGATATAGAGCATTATGAGATGTAAAGTAGATAATTCTGATTATATGATATTTAAAAACGTTTGCACAAACAAAACCAATGCAACCAAGATTAAAAGGAAAGCAGAAATCTAGGAAACAATCATCATAGCAAGTGTCTCTGATAAAGGCCTCATTTCTCAAAAATATAGAGACCTGAGTCAAATTTATTGTATAAGAATATAAACCATTCCCCAGTTGATAAATGGTCAAAGGATATGAACAGGCAGTTTTCAGATGAAGAAATCAAAGTTATCCACAAGCATATGAAGAACTCTAAATCACTATTGATTAGAGAAATGCAAATTAAAACAACTCTCAGGTACCACCTCACACCTATCAAATTGGCTAATGTGACAAAAAAGGAAAATGATAAATGTTGGAGATGTGGGAAAATTGGGACACTAATGCAATGTTGGTGGAGTTCTAAACTGACCCAACCATTCTGGAAAGAAATGTGGAACTAGGCCCAAGGAAGGAGGGAGGGAGAAAAATTTAGAACTCAAAATCCTGTAAAAATGAATGCTAAAAATTGTCTTGACATGTAATTGGGGAAAAATAAAATACATTAAAAAATAAATGGCAAGAAATGGTGCAGTGAAGAGCACTGAGAAGGGGAACAAAACTGGTGCCTCACCTTTCCAAGTCCTTTATCATATAAATACTGATGTTCTCTGTTTTAAAGTCATGTGTGCCAAAAATGGAAATTCCACTCTACTAGGGGTTAGCAATAAAGCCAGAGAAGTGAGAGATCCCTAAAGTATGCCTGGACCTTCCTGTCTACTCCAAATGATCTTTTTTTCCTTCCTTCCTTTCTAAAAAAATATTTATTATGTATTTATTTTTAGCATTCTTTTCTTTTTAAATTTTGAGTCCCTGATTCTCTCTCTCCCTCCCATTTTTCTCCCACTCACTGAGAAGTCAGACACTATATCAATTATATATGTGAAATCATGCAAAACATTATTTCCATATTAGTCACATTGCAAAAAAAGTGAGAAAAATCATATTTCAATTTGGACTCAGAGTACATCAGTTCTCTCTCTGTAGGTGGACAGCATTTTTTCATCATGAGCCCTTTGGAATTGTCTTGGACCATTGTATCGATCAGAGTAGTCAAGTTCTTCACAGTTGATCACCATTGCAACATTGTTGTTACTGTGCACAATGATCTCCTGGTTCTTCTCACTTCACTTTGCATCATTTCATATAGTACTTGGCATGATTTTTTTCCCCTGAAACCACCCCCCATCAATTCTTATAGCACAATGGTACTCCATCAAAATCATATGCTACAACTTATTCAGCATCCCCTCAAATTCCAACTCTTTGCCACCACCACAAAAAGAGCTTCTATAAATATTTTTTTACATATAGGTCATTTCCTTTTTCTTTATTCCTTTGGGGTACAGATTTAGTAGTGGTATTGTTGGGTCAAAAGGCATGCACAGTTTTAGAGCCCTTTCGACATACTTCTAGATTGTTTTCCAGAATGGTTGGACCAGCTAACGACTATGAAAAACCATTCATTTTCTCTGCTATTTTCCCTTATCCCCTCCAGCATTTGCTATTTCTGATAGGTGGTACTTCAGATTTTAATTTGTCTTTCTCTAATCAACAGTGATGCAAAACATTTTTCCATGATAATAGATAGCTTTGATTTCTTCTTCTGTTCCAATTCTTTTTTTAAGGTCATATTTTCTTCAGTATTTTTGTACTTTTTTAACCAAGCTATTAATTCTATTTTCATAATTTTCTTGCATCACTCTCACTTCTTTTCCAAATTTTTACTCTACTACTCTTATCTATTTCTTTAACTTTCCCAGGAATTCTTTTATGAACAGCCTCACTCACACTTAGTAGCTTTTCTAAGGAGTCCTACTCTCAGATAGCTTCTTCTAAGGTCATTTCCAGGATAATTATTAGCAACTGCCCTGGGCAGACTGCTCACCTTGTGAAAACAAACACTTCCCAAGGTTATGAAATATGTGTCATCCTCAGGCTTATTATGAGAAACTGCCTAATACGGCTTTTCCTTCTAGATAGTAACTAGATATATCTGAAGCCTCTGAGTATGTTGAATGTACACCAAGCCAAGCAGACCTAAAAACAAATCATTAGTTGAGAATGACTGTATGCGAGCTCAGCTACATGTATTCTGGCCAATCAGCAGTCCCCAAATCTTTCTGGTCAGATCAAAGACAAGAATTTTCTGAGAACCTGTATCAAAAGTGAGATTCTTTACTCCTGTAAGTAAGAACAACTTGCCCTCAAATTGCTCTCTGCTACAAATGTACTATAGCCAAAGACAACTGCTACTTGCCCTCAACAGATGTGGGAACTGAAAAGAAATGAAGACTGGCCACAAGGCCATGAAGATTATTCATAGTTGTAATATTCTAATACCCTCTTCCATCATTTTGGAAACCAGATGTCTATGCTTCAATAAATACCACTTAAATATATATGTTGGATTTTGTTTTTCCATTCTAGTGATACAATGACAACACCACATAACTATCCACTTAGAGATTATTTGCTCCTAAATATTGGAGAGAGGGCAAAAAAGACTGCTTCTTCAAACTCTGAATGCATCGCCTTGAATTCAGGAAAATGTGTGAAGGGAGCAAGTGTTCCAAGGAGACTGAATTACAATATAGCTTGCCTCCCAAGAGATCTACTTCATGAATCACGAAACAGACCAATTGAAAGCCTAGGTTTCAGTAAATCAAATACAAATTAATAGCCTGAGAAAAATTAAGACAGAGAGGGGAGACTTAGACAACTGACAAGCCAAAAGTCAGTTCTCTCCTCTAGAGGCCTACTCCAGAGGCCCATTTAAACAATCTACTACTGGCAACTGAAAAAAAAATGGTCTTGGGTGCTCACTGTTGTGAAATACACAACTTAAAAGCATTGGTAAAGATGGGACAAATTTTCCATTGACAGTAAACTCAATATAAGTCAATAAGTAATAGGGATGCTCATTGGACCTGTACTGACATAAGATAATTCTCAGACAAGGACATTTATTCTACCAATACAAGTTAATACCTTCTCTGTAATTCATAGTCTTAAGGAGTTATCTGGGACACTGAGTGATTAAGTGACCTATGCAGGGTCATACAGGCAGTATGTATCAGAGGTGGGATGTAAACCCAGATCTTCTTGGCTTCAAGACCAGCTATCTGTATTCTGTGTCATCACTGCCTCTCACTCAAAGTGTGATATGCTGAGCAAAAAATAATGGGGATTTTAGGCTGCGTTAAGAAAGCTAGGGTGTCCATAATGAAGGAAGCAATTGTCTCACTGTCTGCTATTTTGGCCAGACCGTAACTGGAATATTGCATTCATTTGGGATATCATATTATCTGATAAAGAGCACAGAAAGAGCCCAGGTTGTGACCTGTTGCTAGGGAAAATTAGACAAAGATCATCAGCCTTTCTGTTTCCTCTGAGTCCAGTCCTTTTGATCTATATAGAACAGAAAATATCAGGAGGGAAAATTGTAAATACTCCATTCTGCTACTTTTTCATTTGAAGAAATAGAACCTCCTCCTGGTGCTGGAAGCCTCACTGGGCATACCCTTAACAAAATTATGGGATAGAAAAAGGGGATATCATGTGCTTATTTTAAGAGAGTGATGCCTCTTTCCCCACCTTCTATAAATTAAGTCTGAAAGAGAGAAAGAAAGAGAAGGGAAGGGAAGGGAAGAGAAAAGTCATAACTATTTTTTCCAGTATCATAAAGGATTTTTTATAACTTAGAGTTTCTGTATCCTCAACTATATTTGCTTAGCTAATGTGGAGATGATAGAGCTGCAGAAACTTTATCTCAAGAAGGTAGAAAGAAAAAAATGGAAAAAGAAAAAAAGGCTGAGGTAGTATGACTTCCTCAGCAGAGTTATAACTAGAAAATGTTTCACCTAGCATAAAAAGAGTTGAGCTGAGTTGAGGGAGTATACAAATTGGGCAACTGAGTGGCACAGTGAATTGAGTGCCGATCCTGGAGTCAGGAAGACTCCTGAGTTCAAATGTGAATTCAGACACATACTAATTGCATGACCTTGGACAAGTTACTTAACTTTTCTGAGTGTTTCCTCATCTATAATATTTTCATAATAATGCCTGGGCTACATAAACCACAAGATTGTTGTGAGAATCTAATGAAATACTGGTAAAGTGCTATATATGTATTAAAAATCTATGTCAATGTTAACTATTATATTTATGAATGGGAGGGGGTTGATAGAATACCTGAATTTCTTGAACTATACCCAAAGTGGTTGTGATTTTCCTACCTTAGAATATATTAGTTTCTCATAAATCCTCAAAGGAGAAACACTCAATTGATTTTAAATATGTGAAAGCTGATTTAGGTTTTTCCTATTTGGGCATTCTGAGCCTTGATCATTTTAAAATCCTAGGCTAAGGTTCCGTGACCACTACTAAGGAGAAAAGGATTGGGTCTAGAAAAATGTATCTACGAGATGTCTGAGCAAAACCAGCAAATCAGCATCCTATAACTAGGAATTCTGAGACCTGATCCTATATTGACTCTAGTTGTCCACAGTCTGTCACTAGGGATATCAGTTGAAGTACAAGAGTATGACAGCCATGAGACCCTGTAGGGTAAACAAGGGAGAAGGCTGGTCAGGCAACAGGAATTATTCAAGGGCAGGAAAGAGGTAAGTGATAAAACCTGCCCCTCTGGATATCATTGTCTTATACAATACTATAGCCAGATCTACCTATCAGACAGCTTCCTATTTGGGAGCAAGGGTTGGGTATTCCAGCCACACTTCTACTTCACTAGTTAGTTTATCTAATTTTAGCTTTGCCCAAAGAAGGAAAGGGATAAAATTATTTCTACGTAAAATTGAGTTTTTTTGTATTATTTGGAAAACAGAATACTTCATCCCCACATTCATTTCACTTCCAGTGTTTCATTTGAAGTCTTTCTTCATATGCCTGAAGCATAAAACTCCTACCCCCTTGATCTTAAGTCCCCTGGATCTATTCTCCCAATGCAGTCTTCTCCTTAGTACTTGAATGGTTGAAACTTAGAGAATATTTGAGCTGGATAAGACATCATTTTGCAGAGAAGGAAACTGAGGCTCCAAGAAAGGACATTATTTGTCCAAGGTTACACAATAGCTAAGTCAGGATTTGAATTCAGGTCTCTTGGTTCTAAATCTAGAGTTCATTGCACTACACCATAATGTATCACACTCCCAATAGGAAATAAAGTCATGTTTTCCAAGAGCTTTATCTCCTCCCTCTGGGGAATGATTTTGAGAGAAGCAGGGTGGTCTTATAGTTGCTTGCTATCCAGATGTTCCAGGTTTGCTTTCACTACCTTGCTGTGCTTTGACAAACTGCCTGACAAACTCTGGACTATTTCCCAAAATACTCAGCCCAGAGAAGGGTCCATATGTCTTCCAAAGCCTTCAGGTTTGAATTGTCCATGGTAGGTGAGCTGAGCTTATGTTTACTCTTTGGTTTCAAGGTAAACCAAGGGCCTTTTTACAAAGGTACCCTTTCTGTGACTGCAGCATTCTCATTTAGAATGAGGCCAGTCAAATAGGTATGTAATAGATATAGAGCTGGGAGCAACCTTAAAGCCTAACTTTAGCATTTTGCAGATGAAGAAATAATCAAGAAGTCAACTGTCTAAAGTCATGCAACTAATAAATATATGAAGTATGGTTTGAACCTAGGCCCTCTTGATTCTAAGACTAGTGCCTATCTACTGGGTCATGCTGCCCTATTCATATGTTATTAGAAAAATAAGTATAAACATTGGTAAATATGTGTATGTATATATGTATATAACATATGTATATACATACAAATATATGTTGGTGCATGTGCACACATATAGACATATATTTGTTGTGGTTTGGTCATTTCAGTCATGTTCAACTCTCCATGACTCCATCTGGGGTTCTCTTGGCAGAGATACTGGAATAGTTTACCATTTCCTTCTCCAGCTCATTTTACAGATAAGAAAACTGAGGCAAACAGGGTTAAGTGACTTGCCCAGGGTCACACAGCTAGTCAGTGTCTGAGGCCGTCACTGAACTCAAAATGAGTCTTTCTGACTCCAGGTCAAGCACTCTATCCACTGTGCCACGTAGCTGCCTCATATGCGTATATACATGATGCATACACACACACACACACACACACACACACCAGATTTATCCTACCTGCTTAGCCAAAACTACCATCATCAAATGGAAAGAGTAACAAATTTGTACATCTATAAAACAGCAGCAATCATCATAGTTGTCAGTATCTCATTGGGCTGATGTGAAAAGAAAACTATTTTATATATGGTAAAATGCAATAGAAATGTAGAATATTGTTATAGCAAAAGATGAGTTCAAATACACTTACTACTTTGAGCAAATCACTGTTTTATTCCCTACAAAACTGATTTTTTTTTTAGCTAGACCTGTGACTTCATCAGTATAGGGAAATGACTTTCCTAGGGTGGCCTGGATGTTTCAAAGTCATAACTTGAACCCTGATCTCACAGACTGTGAATCCAGCTCTCTATCCTCTGTGTCAATGTCATGTAACACCTGCATTACCTACCCCCCTACAGCTGTTGTGAGGATAAAAAAAAAAGAAGAAACAAGTGACATTTACATTTTAAAAGATTCCAAAGTACTTTATATGTGTTATTTCATTTGAACCTCATGGCAATCCTATAACTTGGGTACCACTGAAATTGTTATCCCCATTATGCATATAAGTCACACTACCTCATGTCAGAGGCAGGATTTGAACTCAGGTCTCTTCAGATTCCATGTTGCTTCAAATTTGAGCACATAAGTGAAAGTCCTTTATTAACAAAAATGTGAGTCACTATCATCATGGCTCAGTATTTGATAGACACCTGTACTTTACACTTTACTTACTATCATGCTATACCACTGATGCCCAAATGGCATGTTTTAGGCTCACAGTACACTGACACTCTGCCCTTTGAATATGTTTCAAGCTCCTGCTTCTCTTAAGCTAACAAGAGCTTAGCTTTTCCAGAGTTATTTTCTACCTGCTAAATTTTTAAAGACCAAATACATGTTCTTCTATTCCATTAAAACAAGAGTCTAGCAAAACCTGCAAACATGACATGTATACATACACTCCCCTGTGCCCAAGGGGAGGTCAGTGGACAAAAGCTAAACCTGAAAGAGGAGGAGAAATGTATTAAATATATATACTACAAACAATGATTTTTCCCCTTACTTCACCTGTGGCAAGATAAACCAGAATTCCAAGAGATTTGCCTTCTGCTAGATGAATACAGATTCAGAAGTCAGCCAATTAAAATCATACCCTGCACAACTCTATTTTCTATGGATACTAGCAGATTGTTTCCTGAAGAATTCTCCTTTCTCCTACCTCATTTCTTCTATGCCCTGGCTCCATAGCCAACTTTGTATTAATATTTAAATCTTTTTGTATTCCATCTGAATTGCAGAATTATTGAATGTTTTAGAGCTGTGAGGTTGTAAGGGGTAGCATCAGATGGCCTGGGATCCAATCCCACCTCTGACACAAAGTCAGTTCTATACTAGCAAACTCCTACTTTTTTCTCTCATAGCCCCAGTGGAACAGATATCATAACTGCCTAAGCAAAAACCACCTTGCTCCCCGACTACCATTTCCCATTGTCTCATCCCCATCCATCTCAGACCTACCCACGTTCATCCCAGGCATTTTCATCATTATCATGTTACTGTTAAATCATTTCAGTCATGTACAACTCTTTGTGACCTTACTTGGGGTTTTCTTTCTTTACTGGGGTGGTTTGCCCTTTCCTTCTCCAGATCATTTTACATATGAGGAAACTGAGATTAACAGGGT
The DNA here is from genome assembly GCA_028658325.1 of Potorous gilbertii. Taxonomy (NCBI): domain Eukaryota; kingdom Metazoa; phylum Chordata; class Mammalia; order Diprotodontia; family Potoroidae; genus Potorous; species Potorous gilbertii. The sequence goes on from CM053769.1 coordinate 243,011,068, forward strand.
TAAATGACTTACCCAGGTTCACACAGCTAGTAAGCATCTAACTTAGGTAACATTACGTAGCACCAACTATGTACTAAGCACTTTACTCATGTTATCTCATGTGGTCCTCACAACAACCCTGCAAGTTAGTTATTATCCCCATTTTAAAGAGAAAACTGAAGCAAACAGAGAATAAGTACATTTCCTAGGGTCACACAACTAATATATAATGGAGGCCAGAACTGAACTTAGTTTTTCTCTACATTAGGGAAAGTGCTCTATCTACTGAACAGTTATTGACCGAACAGTCAATAACTAATTGAAACCACTTAGAAGACATGGAGTACAGTTGATCTCAGAATTTCCCACAAATATTCCATTTCCATGATCATTTCCATTTCCAGGAATGGAAAGCCATGCAATATGTTGGAAAGTATGCTTCTCCCTCTGAAACTGATATATCTGTGACTGTGGGGCAAGTCTGTTCACCTCTCAAAGCCTCAGTTTCCATATTTGAAAGATGAGTGCTACACTAGATAGCCTGAGATTCCTTCTAGCTCTACCATCCCATGATCCTCCAAAATTCCCCTATCAACCCATAGCCTGATATTATTCCATCTCTGCCTATGTTTACTCTTTCTAAAACTATTCTTTCTCCTCACCACGACCTTCAATCCGTCCAAGCCTCAGTTCTCTCCCAAGCCATCACCCCTCCTCCGACTTCTTTTTCCTCCCTTCCCAGTCTTAGGCCTATAGTTAATCCCATCAACTTCACACCATCACCTTCTCTGTAATCTTTCACCCCCACTTCCAAGCATTGTTCATGAGACATAGACGGTGTCCTCAAGAGGGAACAGAGATAAAATCTCACTATCTGGATCCCTCTGAATGCTAATACCTTCCTTCCGTTGATAATCTCTGATTTGTCTTGTACATACCTTGATCGTACATAGTTGTTTCTTTTCTTTATATCCCCCTCACTTAGCACAATCCCTGCCTAACACATAGTAAGCATTTGATAAATTCTTTTTGACTTGACTTAAAAGAGAGAGGTAAGTCTTAGGTGTGTATACAGAAAGGGGAGTAAGCAGAATCTAGCCAAGCCTTCAACAAGCATTTAAGCATTTTGTGTGTCTTGGAGGGAAAGGCATTAGAAGGTGACCCGGATCAGGAAAGACCTTCCCTGGTAAGCGACATTTGAGTTAAATCTTGAAGGAGATCAGGAATTCCAAGAGCTAGAGGTAAGAAAGGAGAGCATCATGTATATAGCATCAACCTGATCTCTATATTTTTATCACCTCTTTGCATGCCAACCTGTACCATAAGGAAGCAATGTTTGCTCTCACTTGTTGTTAGGGCTCTCCAAATCCAATTATATTTGGATTTGTTTTTCTTCCTACAATGTTTCTTTTTTCCTCCCTGCCAAATATAGTTACTTCAATATGTCAATAGATCTGTGATTTCATTGATGTGGGCATTCCCTCCATTGATGCAAATTGTAAAACAGCTATGCCTTCTTGTGCTACATATCTCTTAACCATAAGTTACATCATAAATGCAGTGAGCTTGGCCCTTTCTCTAGATCTCTTGACATTGTAAGAATAGACTGTGTAAGCTTCCCATTAACTCTCTCATCCTCATCCACTCCCTCATTCAGTCTATGATTGCTCATCATCTTTTTTGGTCCTATACCTCTATGAAAATCTATTTCACTGCGTTCTTCCTGCTTAATTCTTCATTTACAATATCTGATAGTCTACTGATAGCATTCATGCCCCTTACATTTTGGTAGACCCACAATTTTGATTCTTTGGGGGTAGAAATTACATGCTGTGTAATCAGAGCATGATAAAGAATCTTACTACTTAGAAAATAAGTCTTCCAACCCATGTAATAGTTAAGTGCCACAAAACCAGATTAATTGAGGGGAAGAACAACATGAAGAAATAAAAAGTCAAAACCAGCATTGTAGTGTTTAGATCAGGAAGGAATCTTAGCCGTTACCTAACCTAAGCTGCTCTAGGATCACAGGAATGGAGTTCTAGCATAAGAAGGGTCCTCAGAGGCCAAGTTTTCCAACCCCCTTGTTTTATAAATGGGAAAATAACTTGTCAAAGGTCATATAGCAAGTAGCAAAGTCAGAATTTGAACCTATGCTGTGACAATAACTGTAATTACAGCTATAATAGAAACAACTAGCATTTATGCCACTTTAAGGTTTGCAAAACATTTGACAAATATTCTCTCATTT
>CM053769.1:243013397-243059978 GCA_028658325.1 Potorous gilbertii
ATAAGAGGAAAAATCAGAACAAAATCTGAATTAATTAAGTTTGATATATAATTATTTTTTCTTTAAAGCAGAATGTCTAGAGAAGTAGCTAATGATAATACTATTTCACATTTGCATAGCACTTTTGCAGAGCCTGCATATCTATTATCTCATTTGATCAGCTGGGATTATGGAAAAATTCTGTATTTGTAATCAGAGGACCTGGGATCCTATTCTGGTTATGCTACTTGTTACCTATGTTACCTTGGGCAAATCATTTCCCCTTCCTTGGCCACAGTTTCCTCACCTATAAAACAATGGGATTTAACTTGTCAGTCTCTAAGATCTTTTTTTTCTGTTCCAAATCGTATTGCAGCATCTCCTCTAGAGATCAGTGAAGTGTGAGAGGAATAAAGGTTAGAGGTGAGCAGGTTATACTGGGAAAGCTATAGGTCGTTCTGATTTTTGTGGGACTTGAAAGAGACTTTGGAGGGGGTGGGGAATCAAGACAGTTGCATGGCCAGACAGAAGAGAGGAAGAATGTTGCTGTAGGAGCCAATGTTGGCCAACATACATGTTGGCTAAGACTCTCCTCTCATTTGCTTGCTAAAACATGCAAGTAGGGAATACAGTTATGGTTGGCAGCCAGTGCTAATAGCCACAAATAAAAGACATTGGAGACAAGGAAACTGGTACAAGAATGAGATGTTGATCAGACTTGAGTAAGTTTCTGATGGATAGGGACTAGCCGAGAGAGGAAAAGGCAGATCAGTGGAAACACCAGATACATACATGGTCAGTGAAACATTTTCAATCCAGTCCATATTCTTCTTTGATTCCTCCCTCCTTCTTTGGAATATTTCCTAGCAAAGCCGATATATGATACCTGTCCAACTTCTACCACTTTGTTTTTTATTTCAGTCTTAAACACTGGAATGAGGTATGGGGACCTAGGGGAATAGATTTTTGTCACCTCAGCTACTGCCACTGCAGCAACTGGAAATCTTATTCTTTTTGATGTTCATATGTGTTTCTATGTTACCAGAAGCTGCTATTAAACTATGTGGCCATTTACCATAATCTTTGATTGTCTCTGGGCATGAATTTTGAAGCTGAGAAACAGGAAGTTAACCTAAGGGAAGGCAATATTTTTTTCCTAGGTTTGCCTGGGGTAGAAATGATAAGCCAATTAGAGTGAGTATCTGAAATGCTATTAATATTCAGATCATACCCTAGACTTCCTTTTGAACTCAGGGAGAGACTTAACAAGGACAGGACTCTGTGGGTTGAAGAGTTTGGAGGGGGTGAGATAATTTTGCATGCATGTATTCTGGTAGGGCTATGACTGGCCAGTGCAGATACCCAGTGTTAGAGGATTTTCATCATCATCACACACACACACACACACACACACACACACACACCCTACACACACATTCTTATGGGGTCCCCTCCCCCACCATTACAGTAATATTCACAAACCCTAGAAGACAGATGGAACTTGTATCATAATTCTCTTTTAATAGATAAGGATGGGCATAAAGAGGTTAATTAGACTTGACTAAGAGAAAGAAAGGTAACTAAAACTCAGGTCTCCTGCATCCTGGTCCTGCATTCTTTCCACTTAATTCATATATCTCAACCTGTTGTCTCCAGTCTGTGGATGGAACTTGAGCCTTCTCTACCTTTTATAGCCTCAGCAAGCAGCTCCTAGCAGTTCAGACACTCACTAGCTGTGTGACCCTGGGTCAGTCCTGAAACTCTGTTTTCCTCAATCCACTGGAGAAGGAAATAGCAAACCACTCCAGTATCCCAGGGGGATAGCAGCTTGGAATGGGAAAACAAAGGGAGCCTAAAGTCACAGGATAAGTATTCTCTAGTCAAAAACCTTCATTGGCTTCCTGCTGCCTACCACGTAACATTTAACCTCCCTTCTCTAAATTTCAAGGCCCTGCACTACCTGACACCAATGACAACTTACCAGTCTTATATTCATTCAAACTGTACTATCCTCTCTCTCTCTGTCAGTGTGTAAGTACATCTCCCTCTGTCTCTGTCTGTCTCTGTCTCTCTATGTATCTGTGACTCTGTCTCTCTCTCTCTGCCCCTCTGCTCTCCTCTCCTCTTTTCTTCTACCTTTGCCCTGCTATGATTCCCTGTATCTGGAATTCTCTCACCCTCTCCATGTAACTAATTCCTACCCCAGCTTCAAAGACCAACCTTCCTTGTTCCCCTAAACAAACTGGCAATGATCTTTTGACTCTCATATCTCATTCAGGCCATTGTTTTACCCTTCTCAAACTGAATTGAGGGGAAACTTAAAGGAGAGTTAGGCATCAGAAACACCTGAGTTCAAGTCCCAACTCTGATACATACTGTCTGTAAAGGGGGTTCTCTGGGGAGCTCTCTACATTTGGGAAATCGCAGGTCTATTTATTTGTTTGTTAAAATAGATTCAGAGTTGGAAGGGACTTGTCAGTTTCACCAAACCAGTCTCTAATCCATGGACAGCCAGAGTTGAACAGAGCAGACTAGAGACAGGAGAGTCAGGAATCAGACAGGAGTTTAATTTCAAAGTGAGAGAAGTGGCTTGTGAGCAAGGTACATGTGCCAGGGCCCCACCCCTAGTGGGGGGATCTGCCTTAGTGTGGCTAAACCTTGCTGTGTATACCAATGCCTCCGCAGTGAGCTGCAGCCCTGACAATGACGGGTAACAGCAACAGTGACACAAGTTTGATTCATGGCAGGGGTTCATGACCAGAACAGGTTCAAGCTTGTCTGCTGCATTTCTGAGCTTAGGGAACACTGGGTGCTGGCCCAAGCAATACAGTAATTATATGATTTTACCAGAGGTTGAGGGCAAAGGATGGTTGTTACGCTCAGCTCAATGCACAGTCTGCTTGCTGGGCCATTGCTCTGGAAAACGGTGTGGCATAATATCTTGACAGCCCTTAGAGGCCTTCTAGTCCAACCTCATTTTACAAGTAAGGAAACTGAGACTCAGAAACATTAAGATGACTTGCTTAATCCAGATCACACAGCTAGTGAGCAACAGGTTATCATTCAGTGTTCAGTCATGCGTGACTCTTCATGACCCCCATGGTCATGCATAAGGTTGGGTTTTTTTGGCAAAGATCCTGGAGTGGGTTGCCATTTCCTTCTCCAGTATCTCTGCCAAGAAAACACAAACTCTCCAGTGGATTGAGGCAAACAGAGGTTAAGTGACTTTCCTGGGGTCACACAGCTAGTGAGCATCTGAGGTCAGATCCTGACTCCAGACCCAGCATTCTATCCACTGAGTCACTAAGTGGCAGTCCTCCAATACCAATCCTCAGACTCCAAATCCGTCACACTACTTCTTTAGGTAACATATGCATTCTAGTAACTATGTTTGTGTTTGATTTTTCTATTAGACTCTAAGTTCCTGGAAAACATGGAAAAGATGGAAAAAGAGCTGAACAGGGAGCCAGCTTTGGGTTTGAATCTCACCTCAAATGCTTACTAGCCATTTAACCCTAAGCAAAGGTCATTTCACTTCTCAGAGCCTCAGTTTCTTCATCTGCAAAATAAGAGAAATGAATGTTTGCACAACCCTCCTCGTAGAGTGCTGTGATGAAAGTCCCCTGTAAACTATAAAGGACAATAGAAATGTTAGTTATCACCTAAATTTTTTATTAAGCTATTCGAGGATCCAAACCTCTGCAAGAAAGGCCTAAGACTGAGCACCCAGGAGACACGTGACACAAGCTCCCTGAGCATGAACTCCAAAGAGAAGGCAGGTAAAAAAGGAGCAATACCATTCAACAGAATTCAAGGAGGTACAGTGGGAATAGACCAGAAACTAAAATCAGACATCAAAAGACTGGGAAAGCTTTCTCATGGGAGAATAACAGGGAGAATATAAAGAAAGAACCAAAATGCTAGTAAGCCATGCTGCAAGATGATGAAATCTGCATTAACCCAGGACACAGTAGACTGCCGAAGCCAGGCCATCTTTAATGGCCATGTACCTCATTAAAATGCTTCCTCAGGGCCAAAGGCTGCAGGTTGGATGCTCCAGAAGTTGCCTTTACCAGTATCATTTATAGAAAGGTAAATTTCGGAGGTCTAAGGAAGTAGTAGTGGTTGTAGAATTCTTTTAGTGTAGCATCTAACATGACCACAACCAGCTGTGTGACTCCTCTGCTCAAATACCTTCAAGGGCTCCTTATGACATTAGAATAAAATGTAGTCTTAGTTGGATATCAAAGCCCTCCATGATATGGCTCCAAATTACCTCTCTAGTTTTATCTAATATCATTCCTTCTCTTGTATTCCATACTCTAATGACACTGACTACTCACCATTCTTTGGTCTCATGCTGGCCACTCAAACTTCTATATATTGCAGCAAGATATGTCTCATTCCTAGAAGAGATACCCTCAAAACCCACAGCTTCACCAATTGAAATTCTTCAATGTCTTCATTCAATCAAGCAATCAAAAAGTATTTAAGTGTTAACTATGTGCCAGGCACTGTGCTACAAAGATAATACAAAGAAAGGAAAAAGCACCTCTTACCCTTGAGAAAATCATATTCAGATGTCAACTCTTTCACAAAAGTCTCTTTGATCCCCCTAACACCCCAAAGTGATGCCTCTGTTGTTGAATATTTTGGACCAGTCAATTTGGTATCTCCCGTATTATCTAGTCTGACTTTGCTTTTTTCAATTGTACCACGTGTCTTCTCCTTCCCCCGCCCCCCGCCCCCCGCCACCATTAGACCATAAGCTCCTTCAAAACAGGACTGTTGCTTTCTTCTTTGTGTCGTCAGGATCCAACCAAGAATTTTGTATTTGTGTTTTAATAAATATGGAACGTATTAAAATTTGCTCCGGATGGCCACTCCAAAGTGCATTGAAGATTTAGAGAAAATCCTAGAAAGGCTTTTTCATGTCTCCCTAGTAGTGTGACATAGGAAATAAGTGCCATACTTGAAGTCAGTAAGATTTGGGTTTGAACTCTGCCTCAGACACTTGCTGACTGGATGACTCTGGGTAGGTCACTTAACTGAATTTCAGTTTCTTCACTTATAAAATTAGGAGGTTGGACTTGATGACCTCTAAGCTCCCTCCCAAGTCTGAATCCATGATGCTAACTGAAATCAGATGCCTAATTAGGGATCTGTTTTAGGCATGCCTTGTTCTTCTCAGGCCTTAAGCTGCAAAAAAAGTAATTAGGACCTTTGGATCTATAGACTTTAGTCACAGAGACCCTGATCAGGGATAGGCTAAATGCATTAAAACCCACTTTTTTTGGGAGTCATATAAATCAATATCAAGAGGAAAAGGGTAGCTTTTGGGACTTGATAAATCATTCATTTCCAGTGAGCTTTTCTTGTTATTGACCTAGGAGTGAGGACCAGAGAACTACATATCCTTGTTGAATGTTTGCTTATAGATCTTTTGCTCAGTGTTTGTTTATATTGAATAAAGAGTTATTTGTTGTTGTTGTTGTTGTTTTTGTTAATTATCTGTTTCCTTGATTCAATCTTTCCAAGTCCAGAACTTGAATCTGTACCTGCTCTAAGCCAGAACCTTATAGAAAAAGTAAGGGATGGGCCATTCAGTGCATTTTCGATGCACTTTTCATATATTTAAGAATTGTTCATTTTATAACAAGGTCCTCTAAAATCTGGGTGCTATTGGACCTTTTTGTCTTATCTCATTTTACTGTTTTGTCTGTACTCTACATTCCAAGTAAACTGGTCAACTTTGAGCCCCTCAAATATGCTATGTGCCCTCCTGCCACCATGTTTTAGTTCACACTGTTTCAGAAATCTGGAACATCCTTGCTCTTTATCTACATCTTTTAGAGTTCAACTTAAAGGTCTCCTCTCCTCCCCATGTGACATGGCACCCTTTTTTGTATCACTCATACACTTATCATCTAACATTGTATATGTAGCACCTCATCCATGAGTCGCCATTAAGATACTCCAGCTTTTTAGTATTTGATGGATCAGAATCTTCTCCAAAAAACGGTTCACAAGCCCCTACTTATGTGTTAACTTTACTACTCAACCAAAGAACACACTTAGTTCAAAGCAAAGGCATATAATGAAATAGCATACTAATAAAACTAACAACAGAGCATTGACCCATAAACCTGGAACATACACTCCCATAAGTGCTCCAGTCTTTGATGGTAAGAGTAGATATACATAGGGATCATATATGAGACATATACAGAACACTTATGGCTGGGGAATATGACTAGATGAGAGCACATTCAAGCAACCCATGCATTCAGGGTGCAAGCATGTAGGAACAAGTACTTTTCTGATGCTGCAGAGCAGCCACTGTCTTCTGATGATAGCATTGTGCAGACTTTTTATGGGTATCACAATGGCACTATTTCCTGTCAGGCTTTGATTCTTTATTCTGTGTGGTCTTCAGTACCTCCTAATACAAAATCCATCATCTTCTGAAGATGTATAGGTCAATAAGCCTCTCCTTTACCAGGAAAAGCCACAGTTTTATCAGAAAGTTCACAGCCACCTAGCCAGAAGTGTCAAACTCCAAGGCCACAAGAATCAGATTAAGATGTACTTCATTTTATAGTGCCTCCCTTTATCATACTTCACAGATATTACATTATTTTACAAATTGAGGGTTTATGGCAATCTTGCATGTAGCGGTACTATTCTTCCAACACCATATACTCACATCCCATCTCTGTGTCATATTTGGCAATTCAAAATTTTTAATTATTATTATATCTGTTATGGTGATCAGTGATCTTTGATATTTCTATTATAATGGTTTTGGGATACCATGAACCCTGCCCATATAAGACCACAAACTCAATTAATAAATGTTGTGTATGTTCTGAATACTCCACCTACGTGCCATTTTCCATCTCTCTCCCTCTCCTTGGGCCTCCCTATTCCCTGAGACACAACAATATTGAAATTGAACCAATTTATAATCCTACAATGGCCTCTAAGTGTTAAATTGAAGGGAAGAGTCAATCTATAGGGCAAATTTCATTGTTGTCCTATTTTAAGAAATTGTCATAGTCATGCCAACCTTCAGCAACCACTACCCTAATCAGTCAGCGGCCATCAACACTGAGTCAAAAACTTCCACCTTGAAAAGCTTATAACTCACTGAAGGCTTAGATGATGGTTAGCATTTTTTAAGCAATAAAGTATTTTTTAAGATATGTACATTGTTTTTAAAGACATAGTATTATCACATACTTAATAGACTACAGTATAGTGTAAATATAACTTTTATATGCACTGGGAAACCAAAAAATTCATAAGACTCACTTTATTGTGATAGTCACTTTATTGCCATAGTCTAGAACAAACCTGCCATATCTCCAAGATGTGCCTATAACTGGGAAATGTTTAACAAAAATAAATAAAAATAAATACAACATAGGTGATATCAATTTGTGATTTTCTAAGTCAAAATGTGGCCTGTAGGGAACCACTTGTATTTGAATTTGATACCACTGACCTACACCATTCATTTGGAGGAATAATCCCCTGTAAGAGAAGGCTACAGGTTTTTCAGCTAATGACCATAAGCCACCTCCCCTTAGCCAGACTATATCAGAAGGTATCAAAAAAAAAGACCATATCTTATCTTTATACTAGTCTTTTGCCTGTCAACTCCTCTGACTCCCAAAGTTCAAATCTCAACTGACTTGAGGTCAGAAATCCATTTTAGCTGTTATTTCTGATCACAATCCATGGCTGTAGCAAGTATTCTCAGCACTCTACTCCCTCAAATAGAAAAAAGAAATGTGCTGTAATAAATGGTGAAAATGATGAAGCAAACTGAGAAACATGGGGAAACATGAACTTTCGTAAAATGAAGCAAACAGAACCAGCAAAACAAGATACACAATGGTGAACATGGAAGTAATAGGACCAAAACAACTGAAACTGAATACTATGAAATTACAGCAACCCCAGAGAATATGTTAAAAAAGATATTTCCCTCCTTTCTTTGAAGAGGTTGGAGACTATGAGTGTGGAACCCTGAATATAATGTTAGATTTTTGTAGCACTGCATAATTTCTTTTTCTCTTTTTCTTCTTTCTTAGAAGGGAGAGCTGGAGTATATATTGGAGAATGTAGGTAACATAATTTTATATAAATCAATAAAAAAATCAGAAGTCTTACTGAATGAATGGGATGAGATTAAAGCAGTCCTCAGAGGAAAAACTATATCCCTGGAATCATACATGAATGAAAGAGAAAAAGAGAGGATAAGTAAGCTAAATATACTTTTTAAAAGTTATTGTTGTATTTGTCCTTTGTTCTCAAAGAGGACCATGACATCAAGATGATGACATGACCTGCAGTTGACTTTGATTTGAGTGAGGGAGCGCTGTGCAAAGTCAACAGCCTCACTTTTTTCTCCTGAGCCATCTGGGTCCAGTGGCCTGATATTCATCAGGATGACTGGAGATGGCCCAGGATGCAATGGGAGACCCTGGCCCTTTAAGGCTAAGATCTTATCACATTCTCACTTTGAGTGAGATTTATCCATTCAATGAATAGTCTTCTTTAAGTAGTTACTCAAGAAATCACCCCTTTAATAAAAAAAAAAAAAAATCAAACTGGGAGGGGAAGACCCTCAGGGTTCCTGGGAAAAAGAGAAAAAATTACTATTTAGTAATTTCATTCTCTCTGCGCTAGGTGGGCGGGGACTTGTTAATGCAACAAATAACAAACCCAAAAGAAGTAAAAAAGAGGAAAAATTAAAAATTAGAAAAGAAATAGGTAAGTTGGAAGTAAAGAAAAGACTGGAACAGATGAACAAAACTTAAACCTGGTCATTTGAAAAGATTAACAAAATTTATTAACCTTTATACAATCTGATTTTTAAAAAGAATGTAAAAAAGCAAATCAACAAAATAATGAGCTAAAAATGGCATATTTATTCTATTGTATTTCCAAGATGATTCTATCAAATTTTTGAAGGACAATTTATATCAATATCACTCAAATTATTCTAAAAAATTAAGAAAATACCAAATATTTTCTAAAAATAGTTCTAATACCCACATTAGGGAAGGATAAAACAAAGAACCAGCAATCAGTACCATTAATGAGTAATCCTGTCAAACACACTATCACAATTTATTCTAGAAATCAGTTATAACTTAATTATTAGGGATCCAAGGATGGATTAATAAAAATACTCAAAATGGTAATATTAAAAACCAAAATGTCTAAAACTTCATATTATCCAAAAGATATAGAAAAAGACTTTGACAAAGTACAACATTCACTTATGCTAAAAACCCCACAAAGTATAGACATAAAGTAATTTTTAAAATGTCATATAATTTATATAATATATATGACATAAAAAGATATATGTAACATATCTACATATCTATAAAATATAGAGAACACTCAACATGTATATATATTCAAGTACAAAATTCTATTCAAAGAAACAAAGGACAATTTAAATAATTTGAGGAAAATCAGTGCTCTTGGCTGGGTCATATCAATATAATAAAAACAACAATACTATGAAAGTTAGTTTACAGATGAAATGGTATGCCAAACCACAAAAGGGATCCTTTACAGAGTAAGATGAAATAATAAAATTAATTTGGAAGAAAAAGTCTAGACTATCAAGAGAGATAACATCCTACAGGCAATAAAACTGTGATTCAGAGAAGTTAAATGACTTGCCCATGTTCATAAGGTTAAATAAATGTCAAAAAGTGGGATTTTAATCCAATCCCTCTTAGAAGCAGATCCAGGTTTTCCCCTAGCCCCACACTTCTATTTCCAATGTTGAGCTAGAAAGGATATTAAAGTAGGCATACTTAATCTGGATTTCATGAACTAGGGTTTTGGTATGGTTTTTTAGTATCTTGATAACTACATTTCAAAATAATTAGCTTCTTTTATAATCCTATATATTTTATTTATGCATTTAGTTCTTGTTATTTAGGCATGCGCCCTGCCTGCATGAATTCTCTGAATGCACTAAATACATTTAAAAACATTATTCTAAGAAATGTCCTACAGGTTTCACCAAACTGACAAAAGAGATCCATGATACTAAAGGATTAGGAAACCTTCTGTAGATGTTATCAAGTCCCTTAATTTATGGATAAAGAAATTTAAACCTAGAAAGGAAGGAAGGCCTATCCAGGGTTATGTAACTACCACACAGCCGAGCTGGGGTTTAAACCATGGCCTTCTAACTTAAAAACTAATGCTATTTTCATTATACCATATGATGTAGGAGAACACAAAGGAATCTCAAATCTTAACCATAACCAAGGAATCAATCCTAGTGTATCTGCATAAGGCTGTCTTCATTAGTGGAGAGAATAATTACTGATACTCTAAGGCTGCTGAAGTACAAAGTTGGTAAGAACTTGGAACAGAGAAATCCCCGTTCTTCTGACTTCGGCTTTAAAAAAGGACCTACCTCATTCCAGGTTCCTTTCAGGAAGCTTCCCTTCAGAAAGAAGCAAACATGTAAAAGAACCAGCACCTCAGCTCAGTCATGATTTACAGCTTGCCTCACTAGAGACTAGAGACTTCAGGGAATTTCCCTTTGGGTGAAAAACAGACTCACTTTAGCTGAGATGTCTCCTTCTCAAGAAGAGAGCTCATTCACTCTGTATATTATCTGGTATGTCCTAATCTGTATAAATGAGCTTGATTTCTATCCATTTTCAACTTGGCTATTCAATATTTGTACTCATCTTTTGTATAACTAGCATTTGAATGGAAGGGGAGTCCAGCCTTGGGATATAGATTTGTGGGAGTCCTTCTCCTTTAAGTAACAGAAAACAGAAATGTGGCTTGATCTAAGAGTCATCTCTCCTAGACAAGCACTATTTGGGGATGGGGGGAAAGCATATAGATCTATATAATTCTAGTATAGTATCCCTTCTGAAGAGGGAAAAGCTAGCCAGCCTCACACCTGGATCCCCTCGAAGTAGGCATCAAAGTCTTCCTGAGAGAGGGGTGAGTGCCAATACAGGGGTCTCTATTCGGGTATCCCTAAAAGCTACATTTAGACAAAGCCATGTATATGTACATATATATGCATGTATGTATACATACATGGGCAACATGCATCAACATGAGTATATCTTGGGCATTTTTTTCTCCAATGAGTATTAGCAAAGTTCTTTTCAGAAGGAAGGGTTTTAATTTTCTTCCCTTTCTTGGTTGTCATGGGTCATTTTCACAGCTTATAGCCTCATTTGATTTTAACCCCTATGCAACAGATACAGTGACAATAAGTGATAATTATCTCTTCATCAACACCTTGCTACTCACTCAACTTGAAAATCTCTAGGTCCATGTGGATTCTATAACCCCCAGAGTACTCAGGTTTTATACTCTTTCTCTTTGACCTCTTTTTTTTCTATCTTCCCTCCTTTTGGGGTGACTCAACTGCCAATGACAAGGGTATCATTAACAGTATGCCCCCCAGCTGTTTCTAATTTGCTCACTCAGACTCCTACCTGGATGTGAATCACTCTCTTCATGCCTCCACCTGGTTTCTTAAAGGAGCCAACTCCTTCCGAACATTTTAAACATCATACAAACCAATATACAGACTAACCAAAGACAAAATGGGCTGCTTCACTGGGGCTTCTCTTGCTTAATTAAACCAGTTCCAACATTTTTCCCCAGACTGCCAGCATGGCTTGTTTCCCTAGGCAATAAGAACGCTGTCAACAGAGCCAGCTATCCTACATCGGGTTGGGAACTGTCACAATTTGCTTCCTAGGCAATGTTAGGACAGGAATTGCAGACCCTTAAGGGCTGTCAGAGGCACAATGGTTGTGAACAATCCTATTCAAGTACAAAAGGATAATCAAGAGGGAAGGTAGCAATTGGTAGGCACCGGCAGAGAGTTTTTAATTATCTACACATCTCAATGGCAGAAAGGATACTCACGTTCTGTCAAAGTTAAGGGATGATTAATAACTTCGCTCTATGTACTTGGCAGCGTGGTACTCAAAATTTTGAGAGTACTAATACCTTGTCTTTATATACTGTCTTTATTTTCAATGGTTCAAAGGGTTTCAGTCATTTTGCTTCATATAGCCTCTGAATATGCTTGTGCTAGGTGAAAAACAACAGAAAAAACAAGGGCCCACAGAGAACTAGTCCCATTTCACAGAGGGCAAAATCGAGGAACAGAAAAGTACAGGTAGCTGATCAAAAGCTTCACATCCCCCTTGGGGCAAAGCCACGGTGATGGGATTTCTCCTTGGAGGGGTGGGAGATGACAGAGGTTGAGTTCAAATACATGTCTTATGGAAAGGCACCACAATAAAAGGACTCAAACTGGTAATTCTCAGAGCACCAATCTTTGAGCAGATATTTCAAGGTTACCTTCTTGCTAAGAGCTCAGAAAAGATGAGGAGTTTGGAGACATTAATTCTAGTTTCAGTGCTGCCACTACATGTGTGACCTTGGGTAAATCACTTAACCTAATAGGGCCATAGTCCTATACGGATTTAGCAAAGATCAATCAATCAATCTACAAGAATCGACTAAACCTCTGTTATGTGCTCTGCATTGTAAAAGACAGTAAGAATACAAAGAATACAGATGCAATGAATGAAGCAATGTACACTCACAAAGGGGATTCCAGCCTCCACTCCAGTCATATATCACTGGAGCCAAGATGCAGAGTGCCAGAAAGTAGTGCAGTGCATTCTCCTCCAAAGTCTTCCAAACAGATCTAGATAACATACCAGACCAAATCTTGATGGGGAAATCCAGAAAAATCCTGGCACGGAGACAGAATTGAGGAGGTTGTCAGACACTGGCGACAGGATCCACCAGGAACATGCTGGGCTCAGAGCACTTTGGCACCTAGGAAAGGGCTGTGCATCAGGGCAAAGAGAAGGTCCTGAAACTAGAAAGCTCATCACCAGACACATACGGTGGCACTGCCATGGAGACAGGTATAGACTAGCAACTTTGTCACTCACCACCTAGTTCCAGGTCACTGATCCATGGCAGACTGAGAAAGGAAACTGCACAGAGGAGTGGCATTCCCAGGTAGGGAAGCCCTGGACTGAGAAAAGATGAATTTCAGAAGCTGGCAATAGAAGTGCTGTGGCTCAGACCTCAGGCGAAAAGCAAAATCTCAGTTCCAGTGTGTCCAGCCTGCAGAAGAATCACTAGGGCACAAATCCCAGACCGAAGTGGAGTCTATGCTTCTGACTTTCTGAGATGCTTGGGGTGGAGTCCAGCAGCAGTCTAGCTCTGCACAGACCAAAACCTAGATCAGGAACTTGTAGAGAACAAAACAGGGAAGCAGCAGTCGGACTTTGCCCCCAGACCAGATCACTCTGTTAGCACTCAAAGCTTGCAGATCCTTGGCCTGTCCCTGAGGTTCTGGAATAGCACAATAGTCTGAAGTCAGGAAATAGGCTGGAATAAAAGGATCCCACCATCATTAACTATTATGGTGGCAAGGGCACTCAATACACTGATGCAGAAGAAGGTAATGATTCCAAATTTTACAATGTGGAGACTACAAATATTACCTCAGAGGAAAAAAACATAAAAACAGCTTGGCCGCAGACTCAACTAGAAGTCCTTGAAGAGATAAAGTGAGAGTTGTAGGTTTTGCTTTGGTTTTGTTTTTGGTTGGTTTTTTGGTTTGTTTGGGGTTTTTTTGAGTTAAAAAAAGTTTTTGTAAATGGGATGAGAGCACTTGAGAAAAAAATTAAAAAAGAAATGAGAGCCATGGAAGAAAGAATTAGAAAGAGAATAGCTCAGTACAAAAGGCACAAAACTTTGCCAAGCAATAAACTCCTAAAAATTTGAATGGGCTGAAAGAAGTCAATGACTTCATGAGGCAATGAGATATTAGATCAAAGCCAAGAAGTTAAAAAAAGAAGAAAATGTAAGGTATTTCATAGCAAAAACTGAACTGGAAAATAAATCTAGGTAGAAAAAAAGTAAGAGTCATTAGACTATCTGAATACCATGACCAAAAGGGAAAAAAATCCTAGACCTCATATTGCAAGAAATCTTAAAAGAAATATGCCTAGATCTCTTAGAACAAGGGGCAAAATGAAACGAAAAAAATCCATTGAATACTTCCTGAAAAGGTATTCCCAGGAACAACATACCAAAAGCCAAACCTTCTAGGTCAAGGAAAAAATACTGCAAGCAGGCAGGAAGAAAAAAATACAAGGGCAGAGGAGTCATAGTCAGGATCATACACAATTTAGCAGGCACCACTATAAAAGAGCAGAGAATTTGGAATATGATATTCCAGAAGGCAAAGGATATGGGATTAAAGCCAAGAAACTTGAGTAGAATGCTACAGAGGGGAACAAATGGACCTTTAAAGAAATAGGGGGTTTTCAATCATTCCTAATGAAAAGACCAGAGTTGAGGAGAAACTTTGAAGTTCAAACCCAAGAGCAAAGAGAAACATATAAAGCAAAACATGAACTGCTTACTTTCAAATATGGGGAGATGATGCATGTGTCCCATATGATCCCTAGCATCATCAAGGTTTATAGAGGGAGTTCAATTAGACAAGGTCTGGGAGTAGTTCCCTTATGTTTTGATGATCTTAAGAAGGGTGGCGGGAAAGGAAATAAGGGTAAGAAAAATGATATTTTCACATAACCAAAGTGCACAAAAGTAGACGTCTGTATAAACAAGGAAGGTGGGGCACAGCTGATACTTGAATCTCAGTCTCATGCAAACTGGTCAAAAGAAGAGAGAGAGAGAGAGAGAGAGAAACAGTTACAGAAATACATTTCACTCAACAGGGAAATAGGAAAAGGGAGAAATAAGGAGAGGAATTAGAGGGAGGGTAAGTTAAAGGAAGGATGAGTCCTAAGCACAACAAATTTTAAGGATATACAAAAATACCTAAAGCTCTTTTTTTAAGGTAACAAAGAATGGGACTCTGAAAGGATACCCATAAATTAGAGAATGCATGAATAGATTATTACATATAAATGTGATAAAATACTATTAGGCTGAAAGATTCCAATGGACTAATGATGAAACATGTTAACCACCTGCAATTAGAGAGATGAAGGTCTCAAAATATTTTAGGACATGACCAGTGTGGACATTTGTTTTTACTATATGTGTGATGAGTTTTGTTTTTCTTGTGTTCTCAAGGGGGTGGGTGGAGGTTGGAGTGTGAAAGTGAAAAGGTCAACCTTGGATGATTAAAATCAATATTTTTTTTAAAAGAAAACTTGGGAACTCTGATCAGCACAATGACCAACTAAAATTCCTAAAGACCCATAATGAAACATGCTGGTCACCTCCTAAGAGAGAGGTAATAGATTCAGAGTACAGATTGAGACATTATTTTAGCCATTCCGATGGACAATGAAAAATACTGTTTTGATTGACTATATAGCTTTGTAACAGGGGTTTTATTTTTCTTACCTTCTCAGTGGGAACAGGAAAAAAGAAAATGAGGAGATATGACTGATCTTTGAAAATAAAATAAAATTTTATTTTAAAATATCATGTATAACTTTATTATTTATAATCAATCCAATAGCAAAATGCTTTTCATTTTCGTTTTTCAGAAAGATTGTTATAAACTGTGAAGCAATATGTATATGTACATATATACACACATACACATATGTTCACACATGCATAATATATCTACATCCGAAAATAACGTAAGCTCCTTGTGGACAGGGACTATTATTTTTTTGTTTCTGTATTCCCAACATGGTAACATATACACACGTATATATGTGTGTATGTTGTGTCACTACTATATGTTATTGTTCAGTTGATTCAGTTGTGTCCAACTCTTTGTGACCCTGGAGGACCACATTACCCATGGGATTTTCTTGGCAAAGATACTGGAGTGGTTAACCATTTCCTTCTCAGTAGATTAAAGCAAACAGAAGTTAATTGACTTGCCCAGGGTCACTCAGTAAGTGTCTGAGGCCAAGTTTGAATTCAGATTTTCCTGACTCCAGATGCAGTACTCTATCCACTGAGCCACCTAGCTGCCTCCAATGTATTTAATTTCAGATGTCTATGAGACACCTATTTTGAAACGTCCAAAAGATGTTGATGGAGAAATGGAGCTCCGAAAAGATGATTAAATCCAAGGGACCTAATAAAGTTCAAAGTAATAGAGTGTAGATAAAAGAAGGTCCAGAAGAGATATCAGTGGTTTTAGAGTCTTAGTTGCCTAGGGCACTGAAGTGTTAAATGACTTGTTCCTGTTGATCCAGTCCGTATGCATGTCAGATAGGCTCTGAGAGCCCAGGTCTTCCTGCTCTGAAGTCAGTCCTGGATCCCCTGGATCATGTCTCCTCTCCATAGACATGAGAGGTGTTGTCAGCCTACAAATGTTCTGTCCTTGCTGATGCAGTTTCTGAGGTTATTTCCCTGACCAAAAAGAAGCTTCTGCTTATAGCTGATTTTCAACCAAATTATCTTCTTCTTACAAATTATTTTTATTAAGCCCTAACTAAACCAAAATTGGGCCTTGTTAATTTGTCAGCGCATCTAAACAGAAGCTATGTTGTGACAATTAAGTCATTATTAACTTTAACATAAATTGCTATTTTTCCCAAAGTCTATATTAATGTGAAAGGCTGTGGACATTGCTGAATCTCCCAGTTCACTGTGCCATAAACACATCAGTCAAGATAACACCCCAAAAATCACTGGTTACTGCCAGCTCTCTGGCTGCTTCCATCTCCTGAGTTACTACCTGAAAACTTGAGATTTTTAGTACAAAAGGAGAAAGAACACCTTTTGTATCCTTAGGAACACATGTTGCTGTAGAAATACGTAAAAAGCACTCAGATATCACTGTACTGTGTACTGAAATGTGTATTCCAACCCCTTCAGGGATAGAACTATATGTTACTTGTCTTTCTAATGATGTACACAGTAGGCACTTAGTGATTATATAAATTTGTTAATATAAGGCCAGAAATCATTAATACCAAATGTAATTTTACCTGTGACTCCCCAAATAATCTTAGCAATGTCAGACTATCAGTAGCATTCCCAGCAAGATAGGTGTTAATTAGGTTGAGCTGAGTCAGACCTTAAGTCCCATCCTGAGGTCTTGCCTTGTGAGGGAACCTGGCTCAAGCTAGGTCTGGGCCTTTGATGTCCTTGCCCCCTTCCTTTGGTATTCATGGCATGAAGAGCAAACAGCCAGAATAAAGTGGCTCTATTGCCAGGGGTGGCTGGGATCCTATGATCAGACCTTGCTACCTGGTGCTGTCTCCTCCTCTTTCCCTCCCATAGGTATAAAAGACTTTTCCATGGGTCTCTAGTTTGAGAAACCCATGGTGCTCTGCACTCACAGGTGACCTCAGTTTGTAAACTTCTTTATCTCAGATAATGACACATTTCTTTTCTCTTTCACTTCCATATTTGGTTTAACTTAACAAAAAATATTTTGTGCATTAGAATCATAGGCCATTGGAGATGTAATAAATGTTAGAGATCATCTGATCTATGCCCCTCATTTTACACAGGAGGATTTTCAACAAAGTACAGTAAAACCTTGGTTTATGAATAATCTGGTTTACGTATGTTGCGCTGGATGAGGAAAAATTTTCGAAAAATTTGTCTTGCAGGACTAACAAAAGCTCACAGTGCTGACATCATGTTTGAACTTAAACAGCTCGTGAAGGGAGGACGCTCAACTTGGACAGTGGTTTTTTTTTTTGAACCCATATAAGATTGCATGCTATTTTGGGGTGGGAGAGGGAAAGGAGGGGGAGAAAATTTAAAACTTGTGGAAGTGATTGTTGAAAACTGAAAACAAATAAATTAATTTTTAAAAAAAACCTCAAAAACAAGCATCGTTAGATAGATTCCTAGTTAGAAGCAAAGGTAAAGAAAACAAATCAGTGAGTCAAAACATGAAAGTGATTCTAAAAAACAAATAAATAAGTGAAGGCAGTAGGGTTAGTCTTACTTTTAGTGAAAGTAGCGTCAGACAGAGGACCCCCTGACATTAAAATCTTCAGTGTTCTCACAGGAGATTCTCCTTCCAAGCAATATTCCTTCCTCCTCCTCTTCCCCCCATCTCCCTCATGCCAGTCATGACTCTTCTCAAAAGTAAAGTGCAGGTTAATTTATTTTATTTTCGGTTTATATTGTGTACTAATCACTACTATTGTATTTCAGACATGAGGGACAAAAAACTTAAAATTATAAATGATTATTTTTATATGAATTTTGGGGGAATGTGGTACTGAATATCCGACTATACATTATTTCCTAGGGGAAAATTCGCTTTGCAATATGAACAAATCACATGAGAAACAGAATCTCTGAACGAATTAAATCAAGGTGCTACTATATTTGGGACACGAATTAGGAAACTGAAGCTATCTCAAGAACTTGGCTCTGGATAAAAACAAACAAACAACTTAAAGGTCAAGGACTCATAACTAGAAGACATTCATAAACAAATGCAGCAAAGTGAGGCCAACAGGGTAGAAGGCAATAATCTCTACCTCTTTACTCAGGCCAAATTCTTGACAAAAATTCATTTGCCCCAAATCACTTGCAAACTGACAGATAACATAGAGAGCAAAATCAGGTTAACAACAGGTAAACTGGGAATACAAAAATAGTCAAGAGTCCTTGTCCTCAAGGAGCTCACAAATTAATTGGGGAGACAACATGAAATCAAGATACAAACAAGATATATACAGAATAAATTGGAGATAATCAATAGAGGTTATTAGCATTAAAGGGGATCAGAAAAGGTTCATCATAGAAGGTGGAAATTTAGCTGAACCTGAAAAAAGCTACAGAAGTCAGTAGGTAATATGAAAACGGTTGTGGGTTACTGGGCCCAAGGAACCTTCATGGCATTTAATATCGAGGATTATGATGGTACTGCTCTTGCCTGTAAGTTTCATAGTGTTTATGTTTGTCTGCAAAACGGGGGTGCCCAAATTCCTTTTCTTTATTTTTTGGACATCAGGGCATTGCCCAGCAACTTTTTGATCAACCAAAAGTCTTCTGCTTGTGTTAACCTCACTTGACAAAAACCTGCTTAGGGAATAAAACATTCATTAGGTAGATGGCCAAAGAGAAGTCCGAGCTTCCTAAAGTGATTTAGTCATTCTTCTAGCTAACTTTGTAAGGCAGGATTTCTCCACCCTAGTTTTCTTGGGTACCTTGGTGATACATAAATCTCCACTCTTAAACAGTACATTGTGAATGTTTTAAAAGTAGTCTAACCTAACTTAGTTTACCTATAGTGTCGATTTAAAAAGATTTGTCTCTACTCTTAAACAGCACATTGTGAATCCTCTAAAAGTAATCTAACCTAACTTAGTTTACCTATAATGTCTATTTTAAAAGATTTGTCTTCTTAATATGACTCTGTTCAATTTTTTATGACAAACGAAGCATGGGATTATGATTTTTTGTGATGTTTTTGCCACAGTGTACTTGCTTCTTGGTGTAAGTTAAAGTCCCCTGATTTATCATCCCAGAGACTTACTCAAAATGATCCTTCCGACCATTTGACATTAAGAAGTTTGTCACTA
This sequence comes from Potorous gilbertii, assembly GCA_028658325.1. Taxonomy (NCBI): domain Eukaryota; kingdom Metazoa; phylum Chordata; class Mammalia; order Diprotodontia; family Potoroidae; genus Potorous; species Potorous gilbertii. Next base: position 243,032,933 of record CM053769.1, read on the forward strand.
ACCTGGCCCCTGCCTCTCCTTAGAGGCCCCTGCCTCAAGTTCTAGATGAGATAGGTAGTGAATAGAATGTCGATGAGTTGGGTTATTTTAATGAACTCCTTTTAAAATCATAACCCAGTTTTCTGCTTCTGTAATTAAGCTCTTGCTAGTATAAGAAAGCTGGGCTTCAAGCCCAAAAGATGAGATTGTGGAAAGAATACTTTATTATTTATAATTTATTAATCTTATTTGAATCGAGCTTGATGTGACTAGAAATTGCTTAACCCAAAAGCTTACTGGAGGGTTCAGGCTGACCTCAGAGCCACTCCTAGGGAAGCCGGATAGCTGCAGAGAATATTTGGATATCACCCAGATCTTGGATCCACCCAGTGCTTGTGTTTTGCGTTCCCCCAAAGTTGAATGTTTATGCTTACATCTTGATTGATTTTAATTTGAATGTTTATGCTTATTGATATACATCTCAGAGGACCTCGTCTGGGAACAGCCCTCTCCACAAATTAGCTTAACAGCTATATCACATTAACATGAGGGTACTTGTCTTTGAATCCTATATGATGCAAACCTTCCAGACAATGTATAGAGAGCTTTCTTCTGGTTTTTCTCTTCCATAAAATGACCAAATAAATTTCATTCTAAAATTATTTCAGATTTTAGGATTTGTTCTCATGCGCAACAGGGATGCTGAGGGGAGAAAGAATTCCAGGTATATAGGGCAGCCAGTGAAAGAGGGTCAGGAGATGAATTGTCTCATCCAAGGAACAACAAACAAGAAGGCCTTTGTCACTGAATGGCAAAGTATATAGTGGTGGGGGGAGGCATTATAAGTGAGACTGTAAAGGTAAGAGGGGACCAAATTATGAAGGACTTAGAATGCTAAACAGAAAATTTTATATTTGATGCCTAGAGACAATAGGGAGCCATTGGAGTTTATTGTTTAGAAGTGACTGGGTCAGATTTGTGCTTTAAAATTAGTCCAACAACTCAATGGAGAATAAACTGGAATGGGGAGAGACCTAAGGCAAGAAGACCATCTATCAAGTTATTGCAGTAATCCAGATGGAGACAACGAGGGCTGTACCATGATGGTAGCAGTGTCTAAGGAGAAAAGGAGGCATATAGGAGAGATATTAGCAAAAGTAAAAATGATAGAACTTGTCAACAGATTGGAAATCAACAATGAGGAGTTAAGGATGACAGCTAGATAGCCAGCCCAAGTGACTAGAAGCAGAGTGGTATTCTCAAGAGTAATAAGGAAGTTTGAAGGGGAAATGTTTAGAGGGAAAGATAATGAGTTCAGTTGGGTAATACATTGCATTTAAGATGTGTTTAAGATATCCATTTTGAGATGTTTAACGGGCAGTTAGAGATGCAAGCCTGAAAGTTAGGAGAGGCAGATAAATCTGAAAGTCATTAGCATAGAGATGATAATTGAATCATCCATGGAAGATGATGAGATCATCAAGTGAAATATTATAGAGAAAGAAGAGGGCCCAGAACAGAGTTCTGGGGCACCCACTGCCTCTACATAGTTGCTATGGACATTTGGGAGGCAGAAACCCCAAAATGGATGAGGAACACAAGCCCCCCAAAGTGGATGAAATGGGTTACCCACAACATCCAACCCCAAGTCAGATAGTTTAGATTTCAAAGCAACACCAGACACTGGTGAGCAAAAGGAGAGACAATCTGAGCATGGGCAGCACACTTCAGTTTTGTCAGCTGCCTTTAGCTAAGAGGAATAGCTCGTAGTCTCAACTACAGATTAAGGAGCTGTCAGCTTGCCTTTTTCAAGGAGAGGCTTTCCAACCTCTGCACCTTAGCAGATGAGAGTTGAAAGCCTAGCCATTGGCCATGAAAATCTTAAGCCTCTAAGGTGACAGAAGACATATCCAATGGAAAGACCCTACTAGGCAGAAACAAGACACATAGTGGAGATAAAATGACTGCATGATAACATTATTACAGAATCTCAAAATTGAAGAATTTGAAGGGATCTCTGTTGCCATCTAATGTAGCCCATACACCAAAAAATTTATACTGTAACATACCCAACGAGTGATTAGTCAGCCTCTGCTTAATGACCTCCAAGAAGGAGGAACTTCAACACGCTCCTTCTCAAGGCAGACCTTTCAGAAACAGAAGAGTGATTGCCCCAAATTCTTTTGCTCCAATTCATTGGTGAACTAATAGTGAGGATATTGGGAGGAAAGTTTGGCTCTCAACAGTCAGTAAAAAAACATTTATTAAGTATCTACTATGCGACACTTAATGTGCCATAAATGTACACTGACCATATGCATCTACTACAGGTTTGCCCTCCTTATGTGTGGCCTAACCATACAGATTCTTCATGTGTGCCCATTCAAAATTGTTTTTTGGCTACACATGTTCACAATATCTATACTCTATATGTTTTCCCTGACATGCATGTTCTCTATAAATATACCCACCCTCATGGATATTATGGTAATCTACAGGAGAGTATACCCCATGGGTACATGGGAAGATAATTTTTTTTAATGTCAGCTTTATTTATTATGGTATTTAAGCATTGTTCATTCTGAAGAAAGCTGTCCTCTGGCTACTAAAAATAAACACGAGTTGAGGACTCATTTAGAGAGGATATTGATGCACAGAGGGCTTTTCTGAGAATGGTTGTTTTAGGTACAACATAAAGTACAGATGCATGACTGTAGCCAACACATATGCTGTGCTTTGAATTCTACTGACCTAATTTTGTGGGTCTTTCTATAGATTTCTATATATTTTTTAAACATATTCTAAACATTTTTGTTGTTGTTGAGTCATTTCAGTTGTATCCAGGTTGTGACCCCATTTTTAGGGTTTTCTTGGCACAGGTACCGGAGTGGTTTGCCATTTCCTTCTCCAGTTCATTTTACAGAGGAAGAAACTGAGGCAAACATAGTTAAGTGACTAGCCCTGGATCTCACAGTTAGTAAGTGGCTGACGCCAGATTTGAACTCAAGAAGACGAGTCTTTCTGACTCCAAGTCCAGCAGTCTATCCACTGCACCACCTAGTTACCTTATTCTAAACAGTAACAATAAGATTTTAAAAAATAGCAAAAATAATAACCAAGCAATTTGAGGAATAGGCATGGGAGGGGGGTGAATGTATCTATGCTTCCATCCATTTAGAAAATTCCCAGTATCCATGAATGCAAATCGGCATAACCACCCATAACTTAACATCTTACAGAGTTCCTTGGGGCACTTTCACTTAACTTGAATGTATCAATGGCAGGATTTGATCCTAGAATTTCTCGACTCTTGAGCCAGGTGGACCTCAGCTCGACTGTGTCACATTCTCTCCTTCCTCACAAAACCAGACGTACTTAGTTATTGGCAATTTGGGCTTCTCCTAAGTATTGATAATGACTTCCTGTTTGCTTACATTACCTTGAATTCCTTTTTGTTCTGTCCAATTTTTTGTCCATATTGGTGATTGTTTTATGACTGTACTATTAGTGGTTTTGGTTCTGCTTTCTTCGTGCTATGTTTATCTATCTTCCCACATTTCTCTGCATTCTTCACAATTGTTATTTCTTAGAACAAGAGTATTACATTACATTTATATTCCGCAGTTTCTTAATACTGGAGTGATTTGTACAGATGAGGAAACTGAGGCAAACAGGTTTAGGTGATTTGCCCAGGGTCACATAGTTATTAAGTGTCTGAGATCAAATTTGAGTTTGGGAAGATGAGTCTTCCTGATTCCAAGCTCAGTGCTCTATCCACTGTGCCACCTAGTTGGGTGTTCAAGAAGGACTAGTACCTCTGGTGTGAGGATTTGCTGAGCCATTTTCGGGGCTGTTCATTCACCTTTGATATCTAGCCGACACACGACTCTCCCTTGTATTTCCAAGAAACTATAGCATGAGCAGCAGCTATACCCCAGTAAAACATTTTGGCAGATGGGATGAACCAGGTAGAGGGTAACCAACACCTGTCAGTGAGCTAGGGAGATGTCTAACCCAAGCACGTGATGACTTCTCCCAGAAGAACGGGCAGAGAGAACAGTTTGTTAGAATGGCCATGAAGATAGCTAACGCAGGTACTGTGGAGTGCTTAGGGCTTGATCAGACATAGAAGACACCAAGGTCAGACCCTACATCCCAGGCCATCTGTCTTGACTTTTGTCTTGCCATTTGAGTTTGATGACTCTGGAAGAGAGAATGAAACTGATCATTTTATGCAACTCTGCCTCATTTAAATCTAATACATATATAAGTCATCACCTGTGATGTCATTGGCCCTCTTTGAAAACAACAACAAAAAATAACAGTTTCTTGAGCCATTGCCTAGTCATTGGACATAGGAGTTGTATCAGCTTTTTGTTTAACTATTAAATAAAGCTTGGAGGAATATTTCTTTATAAATTGGCCTTTTTTGTTCCTTTCCAACATCTATCAGAGGTAGGATTTGAACCTAGGTTATCTAATTCCAGCAATTCTATTAATGCCAAACTACCATGCATTCCTACCTAGCAAAACGATTCTCTTTTTTTAGGACAATAGTACATAATTACATAATAATACAATGATAGAACTTTGAATTTTATAGAGTTGATAATAAATATAAATGATAAGAATTTGGATCTATGTATCATGTTTTAAGACTTTCAAAAGGCTTTCTTCCCACCTGTGAGATAGTACAAGTATTCTCTCTCTATTGCAGGGGAGGACATTGAAGCTCAGAAAAAATGAGTGCCCTTCACAGTCACACCTCTCCACAAGTGGTAGAGAAGGACTTGAAAGAGAACACAAGAATCATCTATCTGACCCATGTTCTTGCATCTTTTCAAGGCTTTAATTGAAAGTATTTAATTGAAAGTTATTTTACCCAATTCATTTATTTAGAAATCATTTATTAGTATGAACTGCATTCAAGGTCTTGTGCACTGAGAGGAGATAAAAGATTCCCCATCTTCAAGGAACTAATACAAAGGTATATACAATAAATTCCTCCCCCATTTTAGGCCTGGAGATAAGAAATCCTCTTGATAGGAACAAAGGATGGAAAATAACATTGTTTTTACAACTCTGTAAACCAAGCTGATTTCATCATAAGCCTAAGCATGACTTAAAACTCCCTTATTATCATCTTGTCAGTGTGACACTTGGGTTAAAATCACTGTTTTGTCACTTACTGTCTCACTCAACATCTCCATGCCTAGGTTTTCTCATCTGTAAAATGAAGGGGTGGAGTGGGTGACTGCCAAAATCCCTTCTAGCTCGAAGCCTATGGTCCTGTGTGACACCTACAACTGGTCAACATTTGCCACATGTGGTTTGGAAAGACACAGAACAAAATATCTTCAAATAAAAAGTAAAATAAAACAATAAACTCCTCCAGAGCAACCTTCAATTTAGTAGCTTTTGTTATATAGCTGGAAGAATTTTAAAACATTTTTAAAAAGTCAATTCTCTCTTCTTCTCTCCTCCCCTCTACCCCCAAATGACCAGGATAAACTAGGTCTGTCACCTTGTATGTAATAGCCTAAAACAAGCTCAAATACAATGCATTCTACAGAGAAGCAGGAGACAACTACCCTTAGACAGTCTGGGCATCAGGAGAAGCAGGCTAAGTGCTTTCCACTTAACAGATCCTTTGATCCCTTGCCCAGTCCCATTCCAAATGTCCTTTAAATGCAATAGCTTAATTTATTATTGTTGGCAGTTTAAGTGGACTGGAGCTAAATTCGTGGCACAAGGTCAACTGAACCTGATTCTGTAATCTCCAGAGTTTGCTCAACATATTTCAGTTACATAGTCTTTGGCTTGTTCTAAAGGAGCACATTAGAATTCCCTTTCTTTAGTAGCAAGAAGAGGAAGTATTATGCAAAGAAATAAGGCAAAGAAAGTGTAGAGGAGGGGAAGGAAGGAAGGAAGAAAGGAAGGAAGGAAGAAATCCCCATTTCAGAAAAGGAAAAGGATAAAGGAAAAACTGTTCTACATGTAAAATCCAAAATTTATATCAAGAAGTGTTTTTTGTTTGCTTTTAATCAAAAGATCTAGTTCAGTATATCCTTTGCCAGACAGTATGGCTGGTGAAAGAAGTGTTCTAATTGATCAAAATTGTGTCGATTGATTAGTAGGTAGAGGAAGTACATGGTAGAGCAGAAAGAGTATTAACTGCAGTCAGAGGACTTTGATTTAAATCCTGCCTCTCTGATGATTTGCTACCTATGTGACCTTAGGTGAGTCACTAAACTTCCCTGGGCCTCAGTTTCCTCATCTGTAAAAGGAATTGAGCCAAATGAATGAATGGCTTCTAAGTCATAATGAAATAAATGACCTTTGAGGTCCCTTAAACCTAGATTGTTGGGTGTGCCTTTGTTGTTGCTTTTTCTGTTTTGCTTTTAAAACCTTTATTTTGTTTTAAATTTAATGAAGACAAAAATAGACATTTTAATACACAATGTAAACAGAAAAAGAGGATTGTATATGAAATCACAAGTATCTATTAAGTACGTCTCACTTTTCTAAAAGTACATAATAAATTCAGCATTATATTTTCAAAGCTATCCTGTTTATGTGTTTCTCTCTAAATTTTCTTTGTTCTCTTCTGTGCTTTTAAAAACAAGTGCTTCAATGGCCTCTTTGTTTCTTTACTTCTTTTTTTTTCTTGGTAGCCCTGTAGCCAGCTCCACTTTCTTCCCCAAATCTCAATCCCTCCTTCTCTCCTTGCAAAGACTGTAAGTTTTTTTTAAAATTATAATATATTAAATACTAAAATGCTACTGAACATTATTCAGTCTCAGGCTTACCCTAACAAACATCATTAATAAGCCTGCACTTACTAGATAGCCCTTTAAGGTCTCTAACGTGATCTTTTACACAACTTGACAATCCCAACAACCCCATGAGATAGGTATCATTGTCCCCATTTTAAATGAGGACATTGAGACTAAGAGACCTTCTCACGGCCACACAACTAGTAACCCCTTCTCTTTTCAGGCCTTCTGTAGCATCCTCTTCTGCCATCGTCTCTGCTAAAGACCTTGCCCTGTACTTCACAGAAAACATTAAAGATAGTCACCCTCAAGAATCTTCTTTTTCCTTCTTCTTATTCCCTGATATCACTCCTGGCAACTATCTACTCCTTTACTCCAGTCATTGATTGATTGAAGTCATTGGTTGATTGAAGAACAATCAACTCTTCACCAAAGTAACCCCTCAACATATACCCTTTATTCTGTCTTCTCCGTAGATTACCCATACTATCAATCGCATTCTCTCTCCCTAATCTTCAATCCCTTTCAATGTACTGTTGTGTACAGTCACTCGAAAGTCTCCCTAACCTGTTAAAAAAAAATGTACTAGATCCTACCACCCCTGACAGCTATTCTCCTATATCTCTCCTTTCTTTTTTAGATAAATTCCTTTAAAAAGTTGTCTACACTTGGTGCCTCCACTTCCTGTCTTCTTAATCCTCTGCAGTTTAATGTCTAACTTCATCAATCAATTGAAGCTCCCTCTTCAAGTTAATGTTATTCCCTTAATCACAAATACAATGGCCTTTTCTACCTTCATCCTTCTTGACTTCTATAGTATTTAACAGTGTTAACTACCTTCTCCTCTTAAATACTTTCATCTCTTCAAGTTTTCTGTGATGCTGTTTTCTCTTGGGTACCCTCCTACTAGTCTGACTGACTCTTCTGTTTCCTGTGCTCATTCATTATCTATGTCATGCATACTAACTATGAATGTTTCCCAAGGTTCTGTCCTGGTTCCTCTTCTCTTTTATTTCTACACTAATTTATATCTACACTTGCTGATTTCATCCGCTCCCATAGATTCAATGACCATCTCCATGCAGATGACCCCCACGTCTATATATCCAAGCCCTAGTCTCTCTCTTGAGGTCCAGTCTAACACTACTGACTGCCTACTAGACATTTCAAAACAGATCTCATGCAGGTATCTCTAACTCAAGATGTACAAAATAGAACTTATCTTTCCCTCCAACTCATTCTACTTCCGAACTCCCTTACCACTACTGAAGACACTACCTTTCTTCCAGGCACTCTAGCTCACCAATCAGTGACATCCTCAGTGGGATCACAGAATCTGATTGGTGAGCTTCCAACTTATTCTGTTCAGTCTTGGGACATCTCCAAGCTGTGTTGCTTTCTCTTCCCTCCAACTTTCCAACTCTAATTATTATATGTATTGTCCTCCCCCATCACACTGTAGGTTCCTCAAGGCAAAGACTGTAGTCCTTGCTTGGATTTACATCTTCAGCACTTAGCTGAAGCATAGTAAGCACTTAATAATTTTCATTCATTCACTCCCATATATCCAATCAGGCAACTGAGTTGCCTGATTGAATATATCTTTACAATTGTACCTATCCCCTTCTCTCCACTCCCACAATCACCTTTCTAGTTAAGTCCTCATCACCTCTCACCTGAATTATTGCAAGAGCTTCCTAATCAGTCTCTGCCTCAAGGCTCTCCCCACTCTAATCCATCATCCACAAAGCTTAAAGTAATTTTGCTAAAGTAAAAATCAGACCATGTCTTGCAATATATATCTTATTACTTCTAGAATCAAATATGAATCCTGTATTTAGCATTTAAAGCTCTTCACGATCTGGACCCTTTCCATCTCACCAGTTTTCTTTCTTATTACCCCAAACTACACATTCTCTTGATGGTCCAGGCAGTGACCTACTTATTGTTCCTCACACACAACATTCTATCTCCAATCTCCATGCCTTTGAACTGTCTATCCCTATCCCCACCCCTGCCCCCACCCCAGACCTGGAGAGTTCTTCTATATCTTTTAAAACTCCTGACCTCTTTCTAGGTGTAGCTCAAGCGTCATCTTCTGCAGGAAGTGTTCCCTAATCTTCCTACATCCTAGTGCCTTCCCCTCATAAGGTTGTATTGTGTCTACTTTGGAGGTATCTTATAAAAGTGCACTGAACCTAAGTTCAACTCTAAACTGAAATATGAACAAGGGAGAAGAGACCGGGTCTGTTCCCGGATGCAAGTCCAGTGTTCTCTACAATCTGCCCAAGACGATCTCCCTGGACTTGTAGCCAGAAGACCAGAGCATTGGTTCTGGCTCTATCATTGGTGTTGTTTGTCCTTCGTTCCGGAAAAGGACTTTGACATCAGGAAGGTGATACCATGACTTGCCAGAGAATTGGATTTAAGTGTAACAGGGCAGTGCAAAGGCACCAGCCTCACTCTCTCCTCCAGAGTCATCTGGATTCAGTGGTAAGATATAGATCAGGAGGACTGGAGATAGCCCTTAAGGCAGTGGGAAGCTTGTGTCTTTTTGAGCTAAAGTCTTTTCCAGGTCTCAGTTTAACTTAGGTAATACCTATTCAGTGATTAAGGCTAGGTAAGAAATAAGGTAAAGAACAGCCTCTTCTAGCTAGTTAAAAAAAATCAGCATGGGAAGGGAAGCCCCTTAGGGTTTCTGGCCAAAACAGACATTCAGTCTGAGCCATCAGGTCCAAAGAATAACCAGGTGGGGCTTGGGCTAGGATTAATTTTTAGCCAATCAATGACAGCCAAAGTGATCTGGATGATCCTCCAGAAAGAAATCTAATCATAATCCCCAAGATAGCTCGCGAGGTTTCAGCAGATCAAAAATTTGCATTCTTTTGGGCAGAGCACCCTCAGGTAAGAGTATTATACCCTATGTGGATGGAGGAAAGGAGAGGAGGGGAGGGGAGGAGGAAGCAGAAGGGAAGGGAGAAGGAAAAGGAGAGGAAGAGGAGGAGGAGTTGCATTACCCAACTGGAAATGGCCAGTTGGGTCCCCAGTGGGGCAGCAGCTCATACTAATCACAAGTTGTTGTTTAGTACTCCTTGGTCTCCCTTTCACAGAATCTCAGAGTTGGAAGAGAGATCTCAGGGGTCCTCTAGTCCAACACATACCAATCAATTATTTTATCTCCAATACCTTCAATTGGCATCTAGACAATTGAAGACCTTTAGACATGAGCAACACACATTACCAAGGAAACGCATCCCATTTTTCAATAGCTTTGTTAGGAAGGTTTTTTTTCATGTATTCAGTCAAATCCTGCTGCTTTCTAAAGTCTTAAACATTCCTTCTAGTTATCCCTTTGGCACCAGGTGAAACAAGTGTAATCTATCTTCCATATGGCAGCCTTTCAAATACTTCATGACAGTTATCGTATTTCCTCCTAAGTCTTCTTTTCTCCAGACTAAAGAATACCTATGTCTTCAACCAATCTTCATATGGCATTGTTTCAAGTCCCTGCCCTACCTTATTCTAGTCACCCTCCACTGGACATAATCCAGAGTGTCCCACACAATCCTTTCTAAAATGTAATGTATACAACCTTCCAGATCTAGCCTAATTATGGAAGAGAATCAAGAACTATCCCCTTTCTCATTCTGAGCACTATGCTTCTGTCATATTATTGTCTCATATTTTACATGTAATCCACTAAAATCCTCATTTTTTTCACATGTTTTTAGGCTCTTGACATCTTTCCTCATTTCAAAGTGTGTGTGTGTGTGTGTGTGTGTGTGTGTTCATCCTTCGATGCCGAAGAAGATCATGCCATCAGAGAAATAATGACGTGACTTGCATCTGACTTTGTCTCGAGTGAGGGAGGGCTGTGCAAGGTCACCAGCCTCACTTCTCCTGAGCCATCTGAATCCAGTGACCAGATATTCATTAGGATGACTGGAGACGACCCAGGATGAGGCAACTGAGATTAAGTGACGAAGTAAAGTGGTTACATTAAATCAGTAATTCTCAACCTGTAGTACATGAAATTGTTAGGCAACATTTAGAAAATTGTATTCTAATATAATTGGTTTTCTTTGTAGTCCACTGTATTTTATTTTATGCACTTAAAAACCATTATTCTCAAAAGGGTTTCACTGGTTTCCACAGATTTCCAAAGGGGTCTATCATGCAAAAAAATATCAAAAATCCCTCCACTAAATTATCTTTAAAGCACTTATCAGTTCTAACATTTTGTGACACAATTATAAATATAGAAAAATCATGACATTTTTGATTTAGAAAGGACTTCACCAACCAAAAAAAAATTCCTATTAAAACATGTTGAACATGTGGCAACTAGCCCTTGCCTGAAGACTTCCATGGAACAGGAGAATATTAGAAAGTGTAAATATCAATGGGTAGAATCCCATTGTTAAGAATGCTAGGTAAGAGAGTTAGGCAAATTCTTACAGAAATTAATGGGATGCTCTTCCCTGCAGAGAAGTGGAGGACTTTATGTACGGAAGGAGGCATATATTTTCAGACATGCCAATGTGTTGATTTGTTTTGTTCAACTATACTTATTTGTTACCACTGAGGCTTCTATTAGGATCATTGGAAAGTGATAGAGTTATTTAAATAAGAAAAAGTTACCAATAAAACAGTAACAACAGCATCAGAAATAACAGGAAAAATGATGTTCTATGGCAAAAAGTAAAACGGGGTCTGATGAATCACACCCTTGGAGTTCTCTTTTACATTTCTTTTTCTCTATCTCTTATGTCCCACTCATTGCTAAATACTGCCACCTCATATTCTCCAGTTTATCTCTAATTCAGGAACATTTATTAAGCACCTACCTAGCAAATAATAGAAAGCTAGGTGCCACTTTTTAGAATGGATATCAATCAGCTGAATAATGAGCAGGGGAAAAAAGGCAATGAAGATGGTGAATGTAGTAGAGCTATTCCTTCCACATAACAGGGTTAAGGGTGCAACACCCCATGACCTGGAAAATCTGTGTAAAATTTTTTGGCCCTCCAAATGCCCTTCAGAGAAGTCTGAATTTTTTCCTTTTCTTTTATAGGGTGTTTACAATAACTTATTGTAAAATTTGGACTGATATTATATAATACCATTCGTATATTTTATGCATTTCTGAGTTTCTAAATTTTTTCTGTGTTGTCTGCTGGCCTTCTAACGTTGTCTGTGGTTTCCACAAAACTCCCCAAAAATTCCCATTTGTTGTAACCACGATAGGGAAAGTTGTGATGTAGAAGAGATAATTGGAGAACATAGCTAGATTGTCTCCTTTTTGTCTTGGTATCCCCAGTGCCTAGCAAGTACTTGGTAGGTGCTTAATAAATGCTTGTTGATTGGTTAATTGATGGTGAAGGATCTCAAGGTCATGCCAAGTAAGGACCAACTATTGAAGGAACTGGGAATTTTTAGCCTGGAGAAAAAGGTTTTGGAGGGAGGAGGGAGACAAGAAAGCTATTTTTAAGTATTGGAAAGATTGTTTTATTTGGAAGGATTCTATGGAATGGAATATATTGAGAGGTAATAGGCTCCTCCTCCTTGGAGAAGAAAAGGTATTCAAGAAAAGGTTGGATAACCAATTGTCAAATATGTTACTGAGAAACTCCTCCATCAAGTCCTTTATTGAACTGGCTAACCTCCGCGACCCTTTCCAATTCAGTGACTCTATGTGCCGGTCACTAGAGATAGAAAATGATGATCATCATGGTAAATAGGTAACATTTATATGGTGCTTACTATGTGCCTGGCCAATGATTACCTCACGTGAGCCCCAGGTAGGCTACTACTATCCCATTTTACAGATAGGGAAACTGAGGCAAGCAGAGATTAAAGTGATTTGCCCAGAGTCACAGAGCTTGTAAGTGTCTGAGGCTGGATTTGAACTCAAGTCTTCCTAATTCCAGGCCCAGCACTCTACTAACTTTGCCACTTACTGCCCCAAAAGATAAAGACCTTGCTTTCAAGGCATTTAAATCTAATTTGGGCTCCATAGTAGTTGAACCGTAGTTGTACGTTACTTTGCAGTTTGCAAAGCAGCTTACAATAAATCTGTGAGGTGGGCAGGGCATGTATTATGAATATCCTGGTTTTCTATTCAAGGCTATAACCTTCTCCCAGTAAGAATACGTGTAGTTCCTTGCATGTATTCCTTGTACAGTATTTTCTTATACAGTATCCTTATACAGTATTTTCACATCTCTTTGACTTCATGGCTAAGGGCTCTCCCTCCTTGCAGCAGGTCAAAACCTCTTCACAGACTAGAAAACAGTGTTCAGGTGTGCCTATAGCTTAAAAAAAAAAATAAATCATGTTGTGGCCAACCATCCTTGTGGGGAGGAAGCACTGTGAAATTTCCAAGGCTGGCCCATAGGCAGCAGACACAGTTTTTCAGTAGACTATATATACTCTAAGCCTTTCCCACTTGGAATGACCTGCCAGAACTTATGAGGATAGGTAAGACATCCACATTACCATCACGTGGATTTTTGTAGACAATGTTCAGTGTACACAAACCTCAGTGCTCATCTGTATAACTACAAAGGGCATTAATCGAAAGAGCTCTGAACTTAGAGTCAGGATTCCTGGGTTCATATCCCAACTTTAGCACTTCCTAGCAGTGGGGCAAGTAACATCACTTTGATGGGTCTAAGTTTTCTCATATGTAAAATGAGACAGGTTAAACTAGATGGATGTCTAAAGTCCCTTCTAGCCCTAAAATTAAATACCTTTGATTCTGAAATAATCTATGACAGAAATACTATAGGTGAAAAGAATCCTAGTCACTTTTTACATTTAAATTAATTCATTAAATTATTTTCATATCTGTATTTTCTCCCTCCCACCTCTTCCCCACTCCAAGAGTAAGAAAAACAAAACCTTTGTTACAAATATGTATAACTGGGATGTTTCTGAGGCTGGAAGTGAACTCAATTGACTCCAAGTCCACATCTAGCTGCCCTGAACAACTATATACAAACAAGAATATATACAAAAAAAGAGGATAATCTCAAAGTGAAAGCAACTAAGCTTAAAATGGACTGGGAAGGACTTCTTGTAGAAAGTGAGGCCTTAGCTGGGACCTGAAGGAAGCCAGAAGATGAGGGTTATAGAGTTCTAGTTCTAGGCATGGAGGACAACCAGTGAAAATTCCCAGAGTTGGGAAGCAGATTTTCACATGGGAATAGCAAGGACAGTGTCACTGGATTATGTAGTATATTGGAGGAGGAAAGGTGTAAGAATTGAGGGTGGGTTGGGAGGACATGTAGATAATGTAAATGTATGTAGAATATTTACACTCAACTTTGCATCTGCCACTCTGCCTGGTTTCAATCCATAAATAAGATGCCCTTCCAGGATAAACTCATTACTTCTAAACTCTCTCCCTCAGCTTCCTCTCCCCTCTGATGGAAGGGCTAGAGGACAAGACCCCTCCCAATGCCTTTATAGAGGGTAGAAACTGGACTCTCAGCTCACTCCACTTCGTACCTACTGCTCTGCCTGCTTTCAACCCAATGGAAGAAGATGCCCCATACACATCGTATGTTGTCTGCCTCCACTCCCAATTCTTTCTTGTCTCCTTTGTTGTGTGTTTCCCTTTAGACTGTACTACTTGATAGTCTTTTTTTTTTTAATATATCCCTAGCACTTAGCATGATGCCTTACACATAATGGGCATTTAACAAATGTTTATTGGAGTAGAATATGTACAAAATAAATTTGAAGGAGGGAGGGAGGGCACTAGCAGTTGGGGGTTCAGGAAAGGCTTCTTAAAGAAGATGATGCTTGAGCTGTGTCTTGAAAGAATTGAAGAATTATACAGGCAAAAGTGAGGAGCGAGTACATTCCAAGCCTAGGAAATGTTTAATAGGAGGGCACAGAGAAAGGAGAAGGAAATTCAACTGGACTAAATGTAGCAGCAAGCAAAGTGGGATTTGTTTCTTTGGAGTTATTTTCCAGGCTCAGGCTAAATTGTGAGCACCTGAAGGTTCAATCTGCTTTGAAAACTGATAGTTCACAGCTGTGCTGAGTCATGTAGGTTTCATTCCTACTGACTCTGAGCCAATCAGAAGCCAAGTCTTCATTATATATACTGGAAGGTTAGTATTTTACTTTGGGAGTTCGCTTATGAGAGGGATCTTGTGATTACCTGATCAAGACTCTAAGAGGTCATATGTTCAGGCCACCCCCACCACCCCCCCACTGCTCAGATGTACATAAAGTTCATAGCAATGTTGCTTTAATTCAGGCAGTAGAGCCCTGTCTTTTGGTTTTTATTTCTCTGTATTTTCTCTGTTGAATAGATAGGAGACTTGGTAGCACTGAAAATGTAAAAGATAAAAAGGTGTGTCTGGAAGCATCTGGTTGAACTAATTAAAGTGATTGTTGACCCCTCAAAAGACACCTTTCCTTTTATAAATGCAGATCTAAGAACCTGTGATAGCAGGCTTCCCCGTGTATGTTGGGGTGCTTACTGATACTATGACATTTTTCAATAGAGTTCAACCAATATTTATTATGGTACCATATGCAGCAAGAGCCATGTAGATGCTGTATAAGACTTTTTGGTTGGTATTTCATAATTATGTTTTAATTACATCAATTATCTATTATTTGGCATGATTGGGGTCCTCTAATTAATCAAATACTTTGGTGAATTTTTATTAAGTGTTATTAGAAACAACATCAGTGCAAGCAATTAAATTTCTTCATAACTATTTACATTTAGATTAATTCTTAAGTGTAAAGATATAGCCATTTTTCATTAACTCTAAATCTCCATCAGAATTCTTTGTCTATGTATTGCCCCACCCCCACCCACCCACCCCCCATATGATCCTGGGAGATAAATGTAATTTTACCATATGGAAAGAACATTTGGTTTGGATTCAGAAAAAAGGTTCAAATCCTGTCACTATCTCATATCTATAGTTAGAGAATTGTATTTGAGAAAATGACCCCTACATATGGCCAACCTCCTTGGGTTTCAGCTTTCTCATCTATAAAATAAGACAGTTGAATATATTTAATAGAATGTAAGCTCCTTGAGGTCAGGGACTGTCTGACTTTCTTCACTCAGCGCCAAGTGTAGTGCCTGGCACACCTTAAGATTTTGATAATTGCTTGATGATTAATTGGATAAGATAATTTTAAGGTCCTTCCCAGAGCTAAATATTGACCCTACCTACCTCTAGAATTCAGTTTCTTTGTTTTTAAAAAGTCATGGGTCCATACAAACAAAAAATGCACTCTTCATGTATTATAATTATTTACTTTAGTGTTTTTTTCCTTTTATTGTACCATAAGCTCCTAGAAAAGAAGGTCCAGTTTCCTTCTAAATTTTGTATCTACCCCATTGTCTACACACTTAACAAATTCTTGTTGAAACAATGAATGAATGAACAAATGAATATCCTGCTAGAATGGAAATACATCCCTTTGTGAAACACTATACTATCGGTCCTGTTGGATTTAAGGACTTTTAAATCCCCAATGAGCCAAAGTTTAAATAGAATAATACCTCACTTTAATCCTACTTTCAGCTTAATAACACTCAACTCACTGAATATTTCATAATGAAGAGCATTAGTAATATTTAAAACTGTTAAGATTAAACAGGGCTAAATTCATACTTGTTCTGGTGGTTCCACATTTTTTAAATCAATAAGAATCCTTCTCTCATCACACTTTGCTACAAAAGCATCAGGTCAGAATAGTCACTGGCTTGCTAGGAAGAGGATTGGAAGGTAGTTTAAGTTAGAAGGGTACAGCATTTTCTTGGATTGTCATAGATAACAATTGAAAGAAGATATTAGGCTGTGGGAGGTCATTCATGTCTTAAGAGTCTCCAGTATGAGTCTGAAATCTCCTTATGAGATCGGGACAGGGTTAATATCAAAGTACTTTAAAAATCTATTGAGGGCTCAATTGCAAATCACTGTTTTGAATAGCAATTAATGTTCCCTTTCTTACCTAGGCAATGGGCACTCCAATCATTATCCCCTTGGAATGTGAATCATGATACTGTTCTTATGCCTTTGCACTGAAGAGTCATTCAGAAATCATTGAACACACCTCAAGAGACCACTGGGGATGGCAGATGGGTCATGAAAAGCCTCATGTTGCCTGGTCACTAGGGAAAGGCATCTCAAACTCACTATGTCTAAAACAGACTTCGTTATCTTTCCCCCCCTCCTCCTAACTTCCCCATTTCTAACATAAGCACCATCATTCTTCCAGTCCCTGAGAGTAACAACTTTAGTCATTTTCCACCCTCCTCCTACTCACCACCATAACCAACCAGGTTCCAAGTTCTGTCTATTTTATAGCCAACACTATCTTTCATCCATCCCCCTCTCTCTACTCACCATAGACTTGCCCAGGGTCACACAGCTAGTAAGTGTCTGAGGTCATATTTGAACTCAGGTCCTCCTGACTCTAGGACCAGTGCTCTATCCACTGCACCACCTAGCTGTCCCTTACCCTACCTCAGATCCTGATCACCTCATCCCTAGACTATTGAAAAGCCTCCTACTTCATATCCCTTTGTTAAATCTCTCCCCTCTCTAAACTATTTTCCATATAATTGCCAAAGGGATGTTAAAGTAGTACCTCCTTCCCACCCACCCCTGCCCTAGCTCAAAACTCCAAGGGTTCCCTATTCCCCCAAAGGTCAAAAGTAAATTCCTATATTTGATATTTAAAGCCCTTCAAAAAGGGGCTACAACTTATCTTTCCATACTTACATATTTGGGCAGCTAGGTGGTGCAGTGGATGAAGCAGGAGTTGGGAGAACCTGAGTTCAAATGTCACCTCAGACACTTGACACTCACCAGTTGTGTGACCTTGGGCAAGTCACTTAACCCCAATGGCCTCATCCTGGGTCATCTCTAGTCATCCTGATGAATATCTGGTCACTGGGTTCAGATGGCTCTGGAGGAGAAGTGAGGCTGGTGACCTGCACAGCCCTCCCTCCCAAAACAAAGTCAAGTGCAAGTCATCATTATTTCTCTGATGGCATGGTCTTCCTTGGCAACAAAGGACAAACACACACATACTTCACAAAAAGACCCAGATGTAGAGACAGAGATCATGGTAACAGCCTCTAAGTAGTTTATTAATTTTAATGATTAAAAAACAGAAAATGCTTTTTCAGATGAAAAGAAAAGCAGTATTGTCTATCTCTTCAAGAAAGTTATAGGACCTTGGCCAAGCCCTTATCAAAAAAGGGATCAGGTTGGACAGGATGATCTCTTTCAGCACTAAATGCTTCAATTCCATGGATACTGAAAGGTTGGTCTAGTTTCTGCTCTCAAGTTTCCCTGGAGTTTCAAGCAGAGAAGAGAGAGAAAAATTGACAAGGGTGAAGTAGAATTAATAGAAGAAGCCCCAAAGGACGAATCAGAAGAGCTGGTTTCCAGGATCAACTCTAACACTAACTCAGTGACCTTGGGAAATTCGCTTAGCCTTTCTGGGCCTCATCTGTAAACAGTGGATACCAATATCTGCACTACCTCCTGGATTTCTTGATAAAACACTTTGTAAACTTTAAAATACTATAGGAATCCAAATTTGTGGATAGTATCAATGAGGTGAGGGAGGAAAGGAGAACAGTTTTTCAAAGCTGCCAAGAGGGCAGGTTTAATATTGAGGAAAACCAAAGGGCCCCAGGTGGTAATAGAAACTGTAGATCTTTACAATAAGTTATAAGTATAGAATTTTCCTTTCTAAATTTCCCTTTCTAGCCAGAGAACAAATCTCTCTATGTCCATGATCATGATGATGATGACGAAGACAATGATAAGGAAGAATAGTGGACACTTACATAGTGTTTTAAGGTTTAGAAATCTCTTTATGTATATCATCTCATTTGACTGCTAGAACAACCCTGTGAAGAAAGAATTGTTGTAATACCCATTTTATAAACAAGAAATAGAGTCTAAACAAACTTAAATGAATTAATCAGGGCCATACGATAGTCAAAGTCTTGGCACGAAATTTGGACTCAGGTCTTCCTAACTCTGGGGGCAAAATTTTATCTGTTAAAGGCAGGCTAAGCCCCCAAGATTTGCCTGATTTCCCTGTATGGTCTAAAAATAGCAACATACTCTGTAGGTGGGAGAGACCTTAGAGATCATCTCATGTGACTCTCATTTTATGGATGAGGAAACTGAGGTACCAAAAGTGATCCTAGGGTGGAGAACTGAAAGAGACCTTGGAGATCCAACCCCCTCAATTTACAAAGGAGGAAACTGGGGCCAAATAATAGCTGATATTTCCATATTGCCTTACAGCTACCAAGGGCTTTGCATTCATTACCACATTTGAACCCCACCACAATCCTGGGAGGGAGGGCATGAACATATTTCTGTTTTATAACATGAGGTAACTGGAACTCAAAGATGTTTACATGACTTTCCCAAGCTTACTGTTGCTAGAAAAAGGCAAAATGGGACTCAAAACTAGCTCTCCAAACTCAGTGCTTCCAGGTTAGTATTTATTCCACTATAGTAAGGTGACTCTGCCAACACAAAAACAAAAACAAAAACAAAACATTCATTTGGGTCTCTCAAGGATCGAACTCTGGGCCTTAGGCCTTACTCAACTATCAGCACCTTGGGGCCTTGGTTCTCTCTTAGAAGAAGGTTCTGTCTCTTTCTTCTTTTTTGTTTTATAAACCTTGTTAAATTCCAAGTGGTGGTAGTGAACTACCTGACTTCTCAGTAACTGAGCCAAATTGATTTCCTGACTTCAGATCCATTATGGTATCAAGTTATCCAATATCAGGGGCAGGGAGGAAGCACAACGAATAGAGCACTTGGCCTGCAGTCAAGAAGATCTAAGTTCAAATCCAAAATTGCTAGTTGTGTGACCCTGGGCAAGTCTCTTATCTTCTGCTTGCCTCGGTTTCTTCAGTTGTCAAATGGGAGCAATAACAACACCTACTTGCAAGGTTGTTGTGAGGATCATATGATTTAAAATTTGTTTTTCTTTAAAAAGTTCTTAATACAGTGCCTGGCACACAGTAGGCACTTACATAAATGTTTATTTCCTTCTTTCCCTTATCCAAATTTGTTGTTCAGCTGTTGTCAGTCAGGTCCAATTCTTCATGACCACACTGGGGAGTTTCTTGGCAAAAACACTGGAATAGCTTGCCATTTTCTTCTCTAGTTCATTTGTCAGATGAGGAAACTGAGGCAAACAGGGTTAGGTAATTTGCCCAGAGTCACACAGCTAGTCAGTGTCTGAGGCCAGATTTGAATTCACAAAAATGAATCTTCCTGACTCCAAGCCCAGTACTCTATCCACTGCACCACATAGCTACCCCTTATCTCAACACCCAACTCAGGAAAGTCTTACTAAGGACTTCCTATGCTGAGTGCTGAAAGAAATATAAAATTTTGAAAATACATGGTCTCTACCCTCATGGATCTCATAAGTAGAAGACAGATACAACAGACTACAAAATAATGCATACTGTTAGGTTCAAAAATTGCTATGGCAGCAAAGACCCGGGGGAGAATAAAGTAGGTGACCATAGATTGGAGATTGGCTAAAAAAAAATGGTGTACAAATATAATGAAATATTGTTGAGCTGTAAGGATAACAAAAGAGAAAAAATTTAGAAGAAGATTTGTGTGCTGTGCTGCAAAGTGAACTATAGATAGTTATCCCTTCCACATCACAAGGGTTATGGGTACAGCACCCCCTTGATCTGGAAAATTTGTGTAAAATTTTGGCCCTCCCTTTGTACCAGAGAAGTCTAAATTTTTTTCTCTTTCTTTTATGGGGTGTTTATAGTACCCTATTGTAAAATTTAAATTAAGCATTTGGTCATAGGCTCTGTGTTGTCTGCTGGCCTTCCCAAGTTGTCTGTGGCTTCTACAAAACTCCCCCAAAATTCCCATTTAATTAAGGAAGGTGAATTCCAAATAATTGAAAAAACAGTAATAACTGTGGAGAAAAGATAATGAAATGTGCTTCCCTCCTCTCTGCAGAGGGGCGTGAGTCTACTAGAACATGCTGTCTATATCATCAGACATAGTCATTTTAGCTAATGTTTTTGTTCAACTGTTTTTCTTTGTAATCAGGGAGGGTTTAATTTCAAAGGGGATGGGGTGTTTCCAGAAATGATCACATTGTAACAATGAAAGGAAACAATAGAACTCTAAAAAAAGAAAAGATGAGATAAGACAAGAAAAGAAAAGAAAAAAGTGATTCTACAAGAAGTCTGATAGGAAAGGTTATCATTGAATGATGGTTAAGTGAAAATCATGGAAGACTTCCTTGAGTAGGTAATACTTGAGTCAATGGGAGGAAGGAAGGAAGGAAGGAAGGAAGGAAGGAAGGAAGGAAGGGAAGGAGGGAGGGAAGAAAGGAGGAAGGGAGGGAGGGAGGGAGGAAGGAAGGAAAATCTAGCCAGTAAACCCCAAGTTAACTGGGGAGCTTGTGGCCATAAAAATTTACCTTCCTTTCAGGAGGAAAAGGAGAGAGAGAGGACGAGCTGAGTTAACTGGCTGGGTCCCTATTCCAGCAGCTCAGACTACTCACAGATTGTGTTTGTCCTTTGTTTTTGAAGAGGACCATGACACCAGGGAAATGATGACATGACACAGTTGACTTTGATTTGAGTGAAGGAGAGCTGTGTAAGGTCCCTAGCCTCTCTTTTTTCTTCCGGAGCCACCTGGATCCAATGGCCTGATATTCATCAGGATGAACAGTGATGGCCCAGGATGTAATGGGAGACTCTGGCCCTTTTAGGCTAGGCCTTTTCAGGTTCTCACTTTGAGTGAGGTAAAACCCATTCAGTGAATAGGTCTCTTTAAAAAGGAAATCAAGAGATGTCCCCTTTAATTAGAAAAAAGAAAAAACTCAAGCTGGAAGGGAAGACCCTCAGGGTTGCTAGTAAAAAGAGAAATAGTTAACATTGATATTCATTCTGAGGCAGGAGGGCCCAAAATCTAGTCATTAAGTGGAACTTGGGCAGGGACCTATGGTGGTCCAGTCTATGAGCTTTATAGTGAAATGAGTGGGAAAGTAAGAAAAGAAAGCAAGCAAGAAAGAAAGACTTCCTCTCCAAAGGAAAGGAAAATTGATAGCCACAAGCTCCCCAACTTTTTTACTGGCTAGATTCCTGTCTTCCTCTTTCTACCTTCCTTCCCTTCCTTCCTTTCTTTCTTTCCATCCTTCCTTCCTTCCCATCTATTTTATTCTGAAGTTTATAGTTTGGACCACCATAGGTCCCTGCCCAAGCTCCACTTAATGACTAGATTTTGGGCCCTCCTGCCTCAGAGTGAATGTCAGTGGTAACTGTTTCTCTTTTGACTAGCAACCCTGAGGGTCTTCCCTTCCAGTTTGATTTTTTTTCTTTTTTTCTAATTAAAGGGGACATCTCTTGATTTCCTTTTTAAAGAGGCCTATTCACTGAATGGGCCTTACCTCATTTAAAGTGAGAATCTGAAAAGGCCTAGCCTAAAAGGGCCAGGGTCTTCCATTGCATCCTGGGCCATCTGCAGTCATTCTGATGAATATCAGGCCACTGGACCCAGATGGCTCTGGAAGAAAAAGTGAGATTGGTGTCCTTGCACAGCCCTTCCTCACCCAAATCAAAGTCAACTGTGTCATGTCATCATCATTTCCCTGATGTCATGGTCCTCTTCAAAAGCAAAGGACAAACACACAACTTGAGTCAATTCAAGAAGCATTTACTAAACACCTCCTATGATAGGCACTGGAAGAAACAGAAAGTGTTGAACACAGATTCATGAACCTTACAAAGTGGAGGACGGATAGGTAAATAAAAAATAATTTTCAAGGATGGTTGGAAGTCATATTGGAAGAGTAGCACCCACCTTGCCCACATTTTTATATTCCCAAGTGTCATTGTCTCATTGGAAAAGGAGCTATGTTCTCCATATTTGCAGTGAAGGACTTTTTCCCTTAGACGTAGAGATATCCAACTTTGAAAGCTGTTAAGTGCTTATAATATTACCTAATATAAAGCCTTCCCCTCCACTAGATGTGTAATTATGTCAATCTATTTGACAGTAGAACATAGGAGAAGCAATAAAGCTCAGATTTTGAATAGAGGCTGGTAGGACACAGTTTCGATGCCCATCCTGGCTCATTAATTTATATCTCAGAGCTCATTGGAATGCAGTCCATGTACCTTCCACATTCAACCTTAAGTGATAGCTATTGATAAAAGGGGATGAGGTAAACATAATATTTTAGGCATAGATAATTTTTTCCCCTTCTACCCATCTGTCTCTATCTTTCTGGAAACAACCTGAGACACACAACTGATTATAGTTTTTCTTTAAGAAGAAGAAACAAAAAGGTTCAGAGCCAGTCCTGTTTCAATCATTGGGGCAAACCTACCCCAATCAGGTGAAAGAGTGAGAAACTCGGGATTCCTTCCAAATACAGACAGGCAAAACAAACAAACAGGCAAAACCATGAAGAAGCTAAAAAAAAATTAAGATGACAGATTTATCAAGGACTAATACATATCACTAGACACTGGCTTTGATGTACTCTGCCGGTGTGTCTTGGAAGCCCAATATTTGCTATTTCCTACAGTCTATCTGCCTGCACTCTAGAAAATAATTGACTGGAGCCTGGCCTGACTTAAATGAGCTGATAGGGAGGAAAGCATTTTCTGAGTTCTGAAAGGTGGGAGGCTGCTGCTCTCCCAGTCACTGCAGCTAAACAGCATCCCACCACTCTGTGTGAGCGTATTGTTTGCAGGCCTTTAAAGGCAGCCTGGCACAGTGGGCTATTCATTAGTATTCTGATTGTCAAGTGGTTCTCTGTGGTTGTCCCAGCCTGTCTGATTAAAAATTAAACAAAATTAATTTTCCCCCCATTGCCAGATGCACAGAGATTCATACACATACTCACAAGATTCACTGAGATCATTTAAAAAAAAATTTTTTTTTCAAATTCTATCAGGTCATGACAACCATCCTCATGTTGAACTATGCAATTCCCACATGCCTCAGAGAAAATTTCCTCTATGGCCCCTTTAATTCTAAATCCCAGCTTTGAAGTGTTCCCTTTATCTTGTGTTAGTTCTTTTTGACCATTAGAGCTGGTTCCCTCCTCTTTTCCCCGCCCCCCCCCCCCACTTTTCCCCACCCTTGCCCAGGGAGAGAGAAATGAATAGACATGGTCTTGATCACAAGCATAGCAGGGCACACGCCTCTGTGACCTACAGCTTGCTGCGGAGTACACCAGGGGGCTGCTGGGCTGCTATTCCCCTCCCCTCTCTTTTCTCCTACAGTAACCTCTAATTATGAAAAGGAGCGTTCTTCTGTGCTCTGGCTGATGGAGAGCATACCGCTGACATAGAATCTGGGGGCTGCACTACATTCTGCTTTAGAGGACAGGGCCACCTGGCTAGCTATCCAGTGCATAGGATCATTGCATTTAAAAATGGGAGAAGGCTTAGAGATCACCGAAGTCTAACGTCCTCATTTCACAAATGAGGGAACCAATATCCAGGAAGGTCACAGAATCAGAGTTGGAACTGGAAAAGATTTTAGGGTCCATATAGTCCAACCTTTTCATTTTGTAGATGAGAAAACTGAGTCCCAGGGAAAGAAAGGAATGTTATGTACATAGCAAATCTCAGAGCTCAAATTCTAAGTCCTCTGACTCCAAATTCAGTCCTTTTCTACTACACCATCCTGAATCTCATCTCCTCAGTCCAACCCCCTCACTCCATAAATGAAGAAAGTGACATCTACAAAGGGATTTTCCCTTTTTTTCATATAAATTAATTTATTTTCAGTTTTCAACATTCATTTCCATACAATTTTGAATTTCAAATTTTCTCCTCATCTCTTCCCTACCCCCACCACAAGACATTATCTCCTTCCTTTCTATTTTCCTGTAGGGTAAGATAGATTTCTATACTGATAAAGGGCCTTTTACCAGTAGAGCTAGTTTAGATAAAGTGGAGAGTAGAACCCAGATCTCTTGATTCCCTATCCTGAATTTTTCCCATTGCTTCACATTGTCTTCTCTGAAATTACAGATTTTTTTCTACTTTAAAGTGACCTTAAAGTCTAGCCTTACAAATAAAAGGGTCATAAAATCATAGGTTTTGTAGCTACAAGGGACCTTACAGGGCATCTGATGACAAGGGATAAAGACACAGAAATTGACCAAAGCTTGGGGCAAGAAAAGATCTGAGCAAAAGCAGCTCTTAGCTCAGGCTGTTAGGAAGAGGGTCCCCTCACAGAAATGTGCATTAACCTAGAGAGTTTCATCGTCAGAATGTATTATTTTAAGAATGTTATCATAAGAAAACAGGTAGAGATAAGATAGGGAAGAGAAATAGGCTGTTATAATCTAGGAATGGACACGAGTTACTCCAGACATCTACACAGTCCAGAAAGAAATGTTCACAGCATGGAGGACCATGAGAATGCACCATCAGTAGAACCCATGATAAAAGAGTCAAAATATGACTAGGATGAATTAAGAATGAACCAAGGTAATCTAAAACAATTGAATGTGGGCATGTGCAAGGCTTCGCAAAATTGCAACAAACAGCTACTGGAAGTAGGACTACAAGGTTAATATTAAAATAGCATTTGGGGAGATACAAGGGGAAAATAACATTGGTCACAGGATGGGAGCAGGATAGGAAATGGATTAATGTATATAAGGATATGTACTGGAGGGGAGTAGGGTTTAAGGAAAGGTGTGCTTGACCTATCCATATGTAGCAAGTCCAATCCCAGGAGATGTGGCTATAGCAAACTGGGATCACGATTTTCACACGTGAGTACCCAGAAAATTTTCACAATTCAAACCACTCACTCTTTAGGTTAGCATGCACTCAAAGCCACAGTTCATAACCTCCATATATTCACTTTTACCAGCAATTGAAAAAGTATATTAGTTCAAAACAAAAGATATTTAATCAAACAGCACAAATTATGCAACAAGGAAAAATGCTCTGCTCCATGTATATATTGAGTACACTCTCCTTGAGGTTATTATATCA
This sequence comes from Potorous gilbertii, assembly GCA_028658325.1. Lineage (NCBI taxonomy): Eukaryota > Metazoa > Chordata > Mammalia > Diprotodontia > Potoroidae > Potorous > Potorous gilbertii. Next base: position 243,058,730 of record CM053769.1, read on the forward strand.
TCTGTAGAGACAGGTACACATATAAAAGATCATGATTGACCAGGAAACCCACATGAAGTGAACACATATAAACAAATCATGAGATCAGGACACGTTTAGCAAGTGGTACATGCCAGGAAGCCATGGGGCCAGGGTGCATTCCTTGCTAAGGTCCCTCATCACTCCAATGCTGACTTTTGGTCAGGGAGAACCTTTATTTCCCTACGTGTGAATATTCAATAAAATATTCAGATAAATTCAGGTTTCCTCTATATTACACTATGCACTAAGCACAATTATCATCCCATTTGAGCCTAACAACAACCAAGAGAGGTGCTATTATTCCTATTTTGCAGTTGGAGAAACTGATAGTATGTATCTGAAGCTAGATTTGAACTCAGGTCTTCCTAACTCTAGACCCAACACTTTATTTACTATGCCACAAGCTGCCTCATAGCAGTAAGAGGAGTCATACAGCAATACACCTGATTCAACCACCCAGATAAAATCATAAATGACCAGAGAAACTAACTTCCTTAAAAAGGTCATTCAAGTGATAAGTAGTAGAGCCAGAATTTGAGCCTAGATCCTCAGACTACAAATCAAACAATTAACCCACTACCAGCTACTTTCATTCTCTTTGTTTTTAGTTGTTTGTCATTTCGTTTTCCAGCTCATTTTATAGATGAGGAAACTGAGGCAAACAGGGTTAAGTGTTAGTTAAGTTAGTTAAGTAGTACACAGTAATTAAGAACACAGATAGTAAGTGTCTGAGGCCAGATTTGAACTCAGCAAGATGAGTCTTCCCAAGCCCAGTGCTCTATCCACTGTGCCAGCTAGCTGAGATGAGTTTTAACAGGGCTTTCTGACCCTATCATTTGCCATTAATCCATGATAATTTTATTACTTTGATTCTTAGATGTTTTCATTTTCAAGAGTTTACTACTCAAATGGAATGTTACACTAAAAATGTTACTCCTTAAGCCATTATTAAACAGTAGCTTATCTGGAGAACAGTACATAAGATTTAAAGGTAGAAAGGAGTTTTGGTGGTCATTTAAGTCCAACCCCTTCACTTTCCAGTTGAAGAAACTGAGGTACAGAGAAGAGATATGACTTGCCCAAAACCATACAGATGGTGAGTTTTAGAGTCATGATTCAAATCAACTTCTGAATCCAAATCCAGTGCTAATTGAGAATGAGGTCCTTTTCACTGGACAACTTAAGAAGAACTAGAAAAGGGAGAACCTTTGGCGAAAGACCTGAAAAT